>VDFB02105785.1:392247126-392557085 GCA_007258455.2 Sequoia sempervirens | reverse complement strand
TTCTCTCTCTCTCACTCCCTCCATCTCTCTCTCAGACACTCCCTCTCCCTTCTACCCCCACCCTCTCTCTCTCAAGTATCTCCCCCTGCCCTCCCCCCTCTCTCTCTCTTAGGGTTTAGGGTTGAGGGTGTAGGGTAGAGGATAGACGGTTTAAGGGTTAAGGGCTTATAGTTTAAGGATAGATGGTTTAATGGTTAAGGGTAAATGGTTGATGGTTGAGGGTTTTGGGTTTAAGGGTAGAGGGTAGAGAGTTTAGGGTTTAAGGGTTGAGGGATTAAGGGACGAGGTTGAGGGATTAGGGTAGATAGTTTAGTTGGGTTTAAAAGGGTTTAAGAGTTGATGGTAGAGGGTATTGGGTTGAGGGTAGAGGGTTAAAGGAGTTGAGGTTGATGGTTCGAGGGTTTAGGGTTGATGGTTTAAAGGTTTAAGTGTTAAGGGTTTAGGGTTGAGGGATCAAGGTATAGATTTTAGTTGGGTTTAAGGGTTTAGGGTTTATGGTTTACAGTTTAATGGTGGAGGGTTTAAGGGTTGAGGTTTGAGGGTTTAAGGGTAGAGGGTAGAGGGTAGAGAGTTGAGGGTAGAGGGTAGATGGTTTAGGGTTTAAGGGTTGAGGGATTAAGGGTTGAGAGTTGAGGGATTAGGGTAGAGAGTTTAGTTGGGTTTAAGGGTTTAAGTACATTGAGGGTATAAGGTTGAGGGATTAGGTTTGAGGGTAGAGGTTATTGGGTTGAGGGTAGAGGGTGTAAGGGTTTGGTTTCAAGGGTTTACGATTGAGGGTTTATGTCTCCCATCCCTCTATCTCTGACTCAATTTCTTAGGTATTCCCCCATCCTAACTGAATAACTCTCTCTCCCTCTCAGGTCTCTCTCTCTCTCATGTCTCATTCCCTCCCACGGTACCTGGACTAATATATCTCACTCTAATCCCCTCTATCACACACCCTCTCTATCAAGGGACCAAATGAACTGTTCCAACTTGTTTTGGTGGGTACGTTTATGCTAGGAATTATCCTCTTTCGCACTGAAATATGCCAAATCATTTCATTGTATGTTCAACTAGCAAAATCCCTTAAAGAGTCCAAAGTGCAAAATGGTTGCAAACTTCGATGGGTTTTTACTCAGACACCGTGATGATTAGAAACTTCTTATTTGATCATATGGGATTGTGTTGGTCCCCTATACAATAACTTATCTCATTTTTCACTAACTCAGAGGATTTTTCTAGTGGTGGCGACATTTCACATGGGGAAAAAGATATCAAATGCAAGTAAAGTTACAAAGTGGTGCAAATTTTTTTTTGCAACTTGTGTGACTGAACAAACTATTCCAATACATTTGAGTGGATAAATTTACACTAGGAATGGTCCTCTTTCACACCTAAACAAATTGAATCACTTTGAGCTATGTTCAACAGACAAAATCCCTTAAGAGTCCAAAATGCAAAATGGTTGCAATCTTCGATAGGCTATTACTTGAACACCATGAATCTTAGAAACTTCTCATATAATCCAATCGAATCAAGTTGGACCCCTCTACAATAGCCTCTTTCATTTTTCACTAACTTGGAGATGGTTTCTCGTGGTGACAACTTTTCACTTGGGGAAAAATTGTTAAATGCAAGTAGTGTAAAGTTGTAAAGTGGTGTAACTTTCATTCTGCAACTCATGTGACCAAATGAATTATTTCCATACATATTGGTGGGTATGCTTACACTATGTACGGTCATATTTCATACCCAAATACGTTGAATCACTCTAAGCTACATTCAACCGATAGAATCCTTTATGAGTCCAAAGTGTGAAATGACTGTAATCTTCAATGGGGTGTTACTCGAACATGGTGACTCTTAGAAAATTATTGTCCAAGATTATGAGATTATGTTCAGCCCCTCTACAATAACCTCTCTCGGTTTTTTCTATCTTAGAGACATTTTTCCATGGTGGCGACCTTTAACTTGGGGAAAAAGTTGTCAAATGCAAGTAGTGTAAAGTTGCAAAGTGGTGCAACTTTCATTCTGCAACTTGTGTGACCAAAAAAATTGTTCCAACACATTTGGGTAGGTACATTTACACTAGGCATGGTCCTCTTTCACATCCAAACACATAAAATCGCTCCGAGCTACGGTCAACCGAAAGAATCCCTTATGAGTCCAAAGTGAAAAATGGTTGCAATTTTTGACGGGGTGTTACTCAGACATCGTGATGCTTAGAAACTTCTCATATGATCTTATGGGATTGCGTTGGACCCCTCTACAATAATATATCTTAGTTTTTTCTATCTCAAAGGCCTTTTCCCCTAGTGGCGACTTTTCACTCAGGGAAAAGTTGTCAAAGACAAGTAGTGTAAAGTTGCAAAGTAGTGCAACTTTCATTCTACAACTTGTGTGACTAAACAAAATGTTCCAATGGATCTGGGTGGGTACATTTATGCTAGGAATGGTCATTTTTCACACCAAAACATGTTGAATATCTTTGAGCTACGTTCAACTAGCAGAATCCCTTATGAGTACAAAGTGCAAAATGGTTGCAATCTTTGATAGGGTATTACTCAGACACCATGACATTTAAAAAAGTTTCATCTAAGCCTATGGAATTGCATTTGGCCCCTCTAAAATAACCTCTCAGTTTTTGTTATCTCAGAGGTGTTTTTCTGTGGTGGCAACTTTTCACCTAGGGAAAAAGTTGTCAGATGCAATTAGTGTAAAGTTACAAAGTAATGCAGCTTTCATTCTACAACTCGTGTAACCAAAATAACTATTCCAATACATTTAGGTGGGTACATTTATGCTAAAAATGGTCATATTTTACACCCAAACACGCTGAATCGTTGAGAGCTATGTTCAACTGACAAAATCCCTTATGAGTCCAAAGTGCAAAATGCTGGCAATCTTCGACGAAGTGTTACTCAGACACTGTGACACTTAGAAATTTTTCATCTGAGCTTATGGGATCATGTGGGCCCCTCTAAGCTAACCTCTCTCAATTTTTGCTAACTCAGAGGCATTTTCCTATGGTGCTGACATTTCACTTGGGAAAAAAGTTGTCAAATGGAAGTAGTGTAAAGTTGCAAAGTGGTGCAACTTTCATTTTGCAACTTGTGTGACCAAACAAACTATTCCAATAGGTTTGATTGGGTACATTTACGCTAGACATGGTCCTCTTTCACACCCAAACATGTTAAATCACTCTGAGATATGTTCAACCGATAGAATCCCTTATGAGTCTAAAGTGCAAAATGACTGCAATTTTTGATGGGGTGTTACTCAGACACTGTGATGCATAAAAAATTCTCATTTGAACCTATGGGATCATGTTGGGCCTCTCTATATTAACCTCTCTTAATTTTTTCAATCTCATAAGTGTTTTCTTGTGGTGGCGACTTTTCACTTGGAAAAAGAATTGTCACATGCAAGTAGTGTAAAGTTGCAAAGTGGTGCAAATTTCATTCTACAACTCGTCTGACCAAATGAAATATTTCAATGCATCATGATAGATAAATTTACACTATACATGGTCCTATTTTTCACCCAAACACACTGAATCGCTTTGAGCTACGTTCAACCGACATAATCCCTTATGAGTCTGAAGTGAAAAATGGTTGCAATCTTCAACGGGGTGTTACTCGGATATCATGACACTCAGAAACTTCTCATCTTGACCTATGGGATTACATTGGGCCCCTCTAAATTAACCTCTCTCGTTTTTCACTAACTTAAAGGCATTATCCCGTGGTGGCGACTTTTCACTTGGGGAAAAAATTGTTAAATGCAAGTAGTGTAAAGTTGCAAAGTGGTACAACTTCCATTCTACAACTCATGTGATGAAACGAACAATTCCAACGCATTCAAGTGGGTACATTTATGTTAGGTATGGTCCTCATTTTCACCCAAACATACCGAATCACTCTGAGCTACCATCAACCAACAAAATCCCTTATGAGTCTTTGGTGCAAAATGACTGCAATTTTTGACGATGTTTTACTCAGACATCATGATGCATAGAAACTTCTTGTTTGAGCCTATGAGATCATGTTGGGCCCCTCTACAATAAAAAATCTTAGTTTCTTCTTTCTCGGAGGTTTTTTTTTTCGTGGTGACGATTTTTCACTTGGGGAAAAAGTTGTCAAATGCAAGTAGTGTAAAGTTGTGAAGTGGTGCAACTTTCGTTCTGCAACTCGTGTGACCAAATGAACTCTTCCAATGCATCCTAATGGGTACATTTACACTAATAATGGTACTCTTTCACACCCAAACACACCAAATCACTTTGAGCTACATTCAACTGACATAATCGCTTATGAGTCCAAAGTGTAAAATGGCTGCAATCTTTGATGGTGTGTTACTCAGACACCGTGATGCTTAGAAACTTTTCGTCTAGACCTATGGGATCGTGTTGGGCCCCTCTACAATAACCTCTATTAGTTTTTGTTATCTTGAATTCATTTTCCCGCGGTAGTGAATTTTTATTAGAGAAAAAGTTGTAAAATGCAAATAGTATAAAGTTACAAAGTGGTGCAACTTTCATTCTAGAACTCATGTGACCAAATGAACTATTCCAATGCATTCGAGTGGGTATGTTTACACTAGAAATGGTCCTCTTTAGAACCCAAATACACTGAATCACTTCGAACTACATTCAACCGACAAAATCCCTTATGAGTCCAAAGTGCAAAATGGTTGCAATATTTGACGGCGTGTTACTCAGACACCATGACACTTAGAAGCTTCTTATCTGAGCCTATGGGATCATATTGGGACCCTCTAGATTAAACTCTCTTAGTTTTAACTAACTTAGAGGAATTTTCTCACGGTGGCGACTTTCCACAAGGAAAAAGTTGTCAAATGCAAGTAGTGTAAAGTTGCAAAGTGGTGCAACTTTCGTTTTGCAACTCATTTGAGAAAAAAAAACTATTTGAATGCATCAAGGTGGATATGTTTATGCTAGGCATGGTCATTTTTCACAACCAAACACATCGAATCACTCAGAGCTATGTTCAACCAGAATAATCCCTTATAAGTCCAAAGTGCAAAATGACTACAATCTTTGACAAGGTGTTACTCAGACACCGTGACACTTAGAAACTTCACATCTAAGCCTATGAGATCGCGTTGGGACCCTCTACAATAAAATATCTCAATTTTTACTATCTCAGAGGAATTTTCCTGTGGTGGAGATTTTTCACTTGAGGAAAAAGTTGTCAAATACAAGTAGTGTAAAGTTGCAAAGTGGTGCAACTTTCTTTGTGCAACTTGTGTGACCAAACAAAATATTTCAATGCATCTAGGTGGGTACGTTTATGCTAGGAATGGTCCTCATTTGCACTCAAACATGGCGAATCGCTCCAAGCTATGTTCAATTGACATAATCCCTTAGGAGTCCAAAGTCACTAACTCATTTTACTGCAAAATACGACGGAAATTTCCAACAAAAGATGTATAATTAGATGTATCATTGGTTACTTGTGATATTTAATGTGAAATTTTCAAAAAATAAATAAATTATGTCTGACGTTCATCAAAATTTCAACGATCCTAATTTTTCATCGATATTTCGACAAAAATCAAGATTGTTGAAATTTCAACAAATGTTTTTTGAATAAATAAAGGTGAGCTCAACAATTTATCTATACTTGCAACAGTGTTTTGCTATACTTGTGAATTTTCTCTACTTGCGAATTTGCTATACTTTTGACAATTTGTGGAGAACTAAGGACGATTTTCTTGGAAAAAAATAAAATAAAATAAAGAATATATCCCTAGGTCGAGGGTAGTCATTGTCTCTTTCCAAAATTCATTTATCAAGTCAGATTTGTTCCAAGTTTGAAAATCATACTTTAAAGCAATATTTCATCAGATTTCATTTTTAGACTTGTGTATTTTTAGAATTTTATTTTCAGATTTTGTTGTGCAAGTTCAATATTATGATTTTAGGAGTCTAACGGTTGGAAATCATAGTAAAATCATAATTTACTAAGTTTTGGAATTAGCATTTTAAAGTGTTTTTTGGGGTCATTAACTTCAGGCTATCTTCTCTTTTACAAGGGTGGTTGCATGCCAATTTTTTTTGGTGCAAAATATCAGAATTATTAAATTTTGTTACTTGTCTATAATTAAAAGTTATTGGAGTGTGAGTTTGATATTTTTTGAAGATCTAAATATTCAAGCTTGGTAAAGAAAAATCATGTCAGATAATATTAGTCCAAAGCAAAATGAAGAGACACTTGCTAGATTGTGGGATAGATTGAAAAGAAAGGGTGATGGGGAATGTTATTGTCCTTGCAATAATTACAAGGGTTTAAAGACGAGAAGACTTTTAATCACAAAAACTGAGAAAAACATTGTAGGCAACATGGTCACGTTGAAGGGGGTATGATTATCATCCATTGGTAAGTTGTTCATTATATGTCTTTATATTGATTGAATTTGTAAATGTTTATATCATTTTGACATTTTTTATATATCTTAAAAATCACTTGATCATGATCATGGTTTATTTGTGTCAATCATTATTATAAAGGTGGGGCACCCTAGGGTGCATGATATGGATTATCACAAACTAGAGAATGTGGTTTTGCAAATGGAGGAACATGGAGTTGTGAATATCAAAGATGAAGTTAATGATCCTATGGAAGAAGATGATCATGCACCAGAAAACATAGTTCAAAATGATGGTACAAATACATTGATCCATAACACATTTAGTGGCACAACTGATCATGATGATCGAGATGAATTTGATGATGTTCATGATTTACCTATACTTGAGAAGGAATATGAGCCCCTTTATGAAGGCTCCCAAACAACTTTTCTCTTTGTTGTATTGTTGCTGGTGAATTTGAAGGTTATGAATGGTTTATCCAACATAACAATCTCACTAATGTTAAGGTATGTCATATATGTCATCTTTTTTCATCTATTTTAATTGTTATTAGTTCATCACTAGTAAATAAAGGATGAAATATGTACCATTAATATTCTTTATATTAACAAATTACTTTTTTATTGTAGATTGATAGGTGAACTTTTGTTACCACCATCAAATATTTTACCTTGCTCATACCGAGATTTATCTGGCATTATGAAAGATATTGGAATGGAGTATCAAGCAATAGATGTATGTCCTAATAGTCATATTATGTATCATAAACAATATGAATTTGCAATAGAATTCCTAGAATGTCATATCAGTAGATATCAAATAGATCAACTAATAAAAAATGTGTCTTGCAAGGTTCTTCGTTATATTCTCATTATTCCACATATGCAACAATTATTTAGGTGCGAAAGCTTAGCGCAATTTGTGGATTACCATGCACGGAATAGAAGTGGAGATGACATTCTTCGAATTCCTGTGGATGGTTCTTCATTTAGGGACATGGAGAAAAAATGGCCACACTTTAAAGAAGAACCTCGTAATCTCAGACTTTCATTTGCAACAGACGATTTCAATCTATTTGGAGAGCTGAGATCTATTTACCCGGTGTGGCCTATTTTTGTTATCAACAATAACATTCCTCCATGGATGTCAATAAAGAGGGAGCACATAATGTTGGAAATGATTGTTCTAGGTATTTGTTTACATCAATTTTCTTTAATGTAGTAGCATCTCATTTGTCTTATTTGTTGCATAATGACTTATATTTTTTTCATTTAATAGTCATGTACATTAATTTATATATATTGCAGTAAAATGGTCATAATAATTATGTAATGTTTATGTTCATTCAACTAGGTAAGTACCAAGTTAAAGATATGAATGTATATATCGAGCCTCTTATCGATGAGTTACTAAAGTTGTGGAATGGCGTCACTATGTATGACATCTTTAGACCAATAGGACAAAAATAATTTCAATTCCATGCAATACTTGTATGGACAATTCATGATGCCCTAGGGCTAACACATTTTTGTGGTATGTTATAACATTCAACTGCATTTTAATGATATTTAATTTTATGAAGTAGATATCATGCATGTTTTTTAAATAATCTATTCATTATATATAATTATAAAAATTGACATATTTAATCCAATTATATATGATCTTCCAAGTCTTCAAACAAAGGGAAAATTTGCATGTCCAATTTGTGGTCCAAGGATGAAATCTTGTCATTCAATAAGTTTAGGAAAGTAGGTGTTTTATGAGTATAGGCACTTCCTCCACATAAATAATAAGTATTGAACTACTGAAAAATATATTTTCAATGGGAAAGAAGATACTACATCAAAACCACGAAGAATGACACCTCACATATGGAAGTTGGAATATAATAGAATTAATCATCAAGGTTATACATCGGATCAAATTGTTTATCTATCATATATGATATGTTTGGAATTTATATTTTTATATTATGTTTTTTTACTCATGTTGCAATTGACAATGATTGTCGTTGTTAATTTGTTTAACTTATATGCTTCATAAAGGTTGTCAAGGAATTAATGGTCGGCTTCCACAAGGACTGAAAAGTTATCCCAAACAATTTAGCAGGTTGGCCTACTATGAGTAGCTACAAATTGTGCATTTGTTTGATACAATGCATAGCTACAAATTGTGCATTTGTTTGATACAATGCATATCGAGAAGAATATAATAAAAACGTTTTGGAAAATATTGGATGGAAGGAATGACAAAAAAAAAAGAGTCAAAATTTCTAGTGACATTCAAAAAGCCAATCATTCAATGAAAAATGTCATTCAATTAAATAGCGATGGAGACCAAATTAATATAAGCGCCCTTCCTTGGTTATTAATGGAGCAACAAAACAATTCTATAAAAGAAGTCATACAAAAAATTTGATTTCCCACAAGATTTGCTACAAACATAAACAATATCATAACAAAGAAAGGTGAATTTGGGTTAGGGATGAAAACACATGATTGGAATACCTTCATTAAGGTAATTATTTTGGTATATTTTATATATATTTGTATACTGCATGTTTTTTTCAGTGTATTATGTTTAATAGTTTTGGAAAAATAATGAAAAGATCATTTTATAATTGTTGCAGTACATTCTACCTCTATCTCTCCCAGACAATTTCGACAACAATGTCAAACAAGTTATATATGATCTTGAAAAATAAATGAGCTAAGTAGTGATATTTGTTCAATTTGTTGTATAAATCTTATATTTTCCATTTTTTTTACTTGTTATGTAAAATATTGTATATTTTTGTTAAATCTCATTGATATATTTGCACCTTGAATCACTTGTAGATGGTTGTCATCTAAATAAATCCATAAAGAAGATATAAATTAGTGGAAGAGAAAAAATTCTTCGTCTAATGTGTGAAATGAAAAAGTGTCTACCTTCGACATTTTTCAATGCACAAGAACACTACCTCATACACCAAGTTGAGGAGATTGAATTGTGCGGACCTATACACACAAGGTCAATGTGGATGGTTGAGAGACACTTGAAATTTTTGAATGATTTGGTTGGACAAAAAACACATCTTGAGGGTTGTATGGTGGAGGGATATATGGTATACCAGACCATGGTGTACATTACTAAATATCTTTCTAAGTTCACAACAAAGATCCATGTAGATCGCATTTGGGATCCCAACTCTATTAACAAATTTGAAGGGGAGTACCTGATGGGGAAAGGTAGATTGAAGAAAGTGAGAGGTAATTATAAGATGGTCATAGAGATTAATTAACTAATTATACCGTGGTAATTAACTAATTATACATCATTTGTGAATTTCAATTTTTTTTGATACAATTGGTCGAGAGTGGGATGCACTACATTTGTACATCACAAAAAATCTTGATTGGATGACGGTACAGATTGAATGATGTCAACAATCCGGTCATGCATTAACATGGGAAGGTGTGGCTTCATTGGTTAAAGAAACTCATCGTAATGGAGATTCCAATGTTACACCAAGGGAAATTGATTTAGCATATGGTTTAAGAGATAAAAAAGTATGTATAAATATATTAATCACCCATATTATTTAATTATTTTCAATTATATTGATGTATATATATGTTGATTTTGTTTTTCTTTGCATACATTTGGCCAAGAATAAATATGTTTACCAACCGCGATGCAATAATTTTTACATGTTTGACATATTACAGGTGAAACACCACAAGGCCATGTGATGCAATGGTCATAAATTTTGAATCAAAAATTTGGATGACATGAATAAAACTTGTGATTCTAGGATAACTGTAGTCTTTCAGGTGACTAATGTTTCATCTAGAAGTGACATACATCTAGAAGTCTTAGAAAATCGATACTATAAGATTTTGGATGATATACTTGAGTGTGACTTTAAGTCCTTCAAATTATTTTTGTTCGTTGTCTAATGGTACAAGCTACGATTGAATGAAAATGATCCTAAGAGAATTGTTATTGAACATGATAATGAATTTACCATGGTTAATACAATGTTGATTGAGTGAGCTGGAAATGAGCCCTATGTTCTTCCAAGCCAATGTGAGCATGTATTTTACTCAGAGGTTCCATGTAAACTGGGTTGGTCATTTGTTGTTAGACATGATCCAAGAGGAAGGTCGATAAAGTATAATGTGGTGGAAGAAGAAGATACCAAAGAACTAGAATATGATGTAGATGATGATCAAGATCAACCATTAGTTGATGATGTGCCTAACGAAGATGTTGAAGAAGAGGAACTAGATCATGATGATGTAGGAGTTAATGTTCATGAAGATGATATCCATGTGGATGATGACATTATCAAAACTAATATCAATGATGATGATGATGATATGACCAATCCTTACAATGTCGAATCTGGATTGGATGATACAGATAAAGAGTTGGATGAAGAAGAAGATCAATGACATTGAAATGTATGAGTTATGAGATTATAATAGCTATTTGATATTGATTTCTTGATAGAATTATATTTGACCTATATGGTTACATAATTAATTCATGATGTACTTTTTAATGTTGTTAATTCATGATGTTACAACTATTGTAGCTCTCCTAGAAATATTAAAATTAAAAAACTCCCACATTCAAAATAAAGATGATTTTTCAAGAATATTAAAATTAACTCCTAAATGGACCATGCATAATGAAAATGACCTATGTACTAATAATTTAAACATATTTGACTTTTAACTCTATATTGAAGCATATCCCAAGATAAAATTATTGATAAAATTCTTGTAAAAACTAACCCATGAAGATAAAATTAAACATATTTCTTATCATTCTTTATGACAACAATAATTGGTGCACATATACCACTAAAATTAGTGATAAAATTCTTGTAAAAACTAACCCATGAAGATATATACTTTATAAATTCTTTTGGCCATTCAAAAATAAATTTGATTTTCTTAGGATCCATCTTTAGATCATTAGGAAAAATAACAAAACCTATAAAACTAGTTGTTTCTTCATAATACTATATTTCCTCACATTCATCAACATTTTTTTTCTTTCACCCTTTGTAGTACTAATATAATATACTCTAGATATATTTTACTAAAAATTATAATATCATCTATGCATACAAGGAAAAAACTATTAAGATGTAGTTTCAATACTTCATTTATTAGCCGCATAAAAGTACTAGGTACATTAGTCAATGTGAAGGCATAACCAACCATTCATATAAACCTTATTTTATTTGAAAATTTTATGTTCCACTCAACTCCTTATCTAATATTGATTTGTTGACATCCTCTTTCCAAATCTATCTTGTTGAAATAATTTTTTCCACATTAACAATCTATAAGATCATCCATCCTTTGTAAAGGAAATTTTTACTTAATAGTAATTTTTTTTATAGCTCTATAATTTTTACACATTCTCTATGCCCCTCCTTTCTTTGGTGCTAGAATTGGTAGTATTGCACATGGAATGAAACTTTATTTTACAATCAATCCTTCAACAATTATGCAACTTGCTAGTTCAATTGTTCATTTTTAGTTGGTGTCAACCTATGTGTCGCTTTATTAGGTAAAATTTCTCCTTAAATTAGATACATATTATGACTTCTCTCTAGTGAAAATATTTCTAATAAACTATTAAAAATAATATCAATATACTATGTCAACAAGTTAGAAAATGAGGATGTACTCTTACATTTTATTCTCCCACTTTTGTGTCATCTTCTTTTCTCGTAAAATAAAAAAATGAATTATTTTATTTCTTCACGTTCTCAGGAATTTCATGCAATTTACTAACATTACTCTTGCAATATCAATCATTCATTCACCACCCTCTTTCAATGGTAGAAGTACACGTTTCACTTTATCTTTTGTAAATCTATAAGTATTTTCCCTCCCATCATGTATATGTTTCCTATGAAACTTCCATGGTCCACCCAGAAAAATATGACAAACATCTATTGGTATAATGTCACAAAAAACCTCATCTTCATATACTCCAATTTAAATTTCATGATATTGTTCACTAACCAAAATTATATGATCATTTTGTAACCAAGATACTCTATATGAATTAGGATTCTCTAGCATTTTCAAAATTAATTTCTTTGCCATTTTACTTGAAACTTGATTGTTAAAAAAATCACTATTAAATTTACCAAATTTACATAGAGTTCTAACTAAGAAATTATTTGTAATAGTTCTTTTAGATCTTTACAAGACTAGAAAATTTATTTTTAGCAATAATGATTCTCCTTTTTCTAGCATACTTGTTCAAGTTATTAGAAGAAACTTCTTCATCAAGATGTGATGATCTTGCGGTTCTCTTAGATCTTCTTTAATATTCTCCTTGTGACTAATTACACAAATAATCTGTGACCTTTACCTCTACACTTTAAAAAAGTGGTTCCTCTAGATTACTTTCCACCACTTATTCCATATCTACCTCAACCTCTTTTATAGTTATATTTTTTATTGCACTAACTTTATATACTTTCTTTTGTTTTAGCATCATCATCATCATGAGCTCCTCATCCACTTCCATGGTTCCTACCTTTGGAAAATTTGTTTCTTCTTCCCCTCTTATTTTGTTTATTTTTGAATCTAAAATTTATGTTATCTTTATGATTTAGTGAAACTAATATAATTTATCAACATAATAGATAGTTAATATATTCAATTCTTCTTCAATTGAACCCATTCAACTATTTAATATATATCTAGACACCTTCTCTTGGTTACCTTCTTGATGACCAACTCTAATAGATAACTTATAATGACCCTTGGTATAATGTTTCTATCTCACATTTTGTAACCTATTTAGTAGATCTAGTTGATAAAATATAGGAAAAAACTTAGAATTCCATTTATTTACCATCCTTTCCCATTTTTCAATTTTAGGCTTACCTTTCCTATTTCTCTCCAATTGAGTTTCCTTACATTAGATTGTAGAATAATATTTCAACTCTATCTTACCAAAATTTACTTTATTAGGATGATAAATATTCTCATATTTAAAATATCCTTCAAGATCATTAATCCAATCAATCAATTCTTTAGGATCTAGACTATTCAAGAAATTATGTATATCCATTTCACTTTTCTTACCAAATCTTGTAAGTGCTTTTATTATTATATATTTGTCTCTTTCTTCTTCAACTATGAATGCTTCTTCTAATCCAACATCATCATGTTCATAATCACTATCATCCAATTTAGGGTTAATAATACCTCTTCTATCATGTCCAACCAAATATGGATATTCCTAATCATAGTGAAAATTTTCTCAATTAATTCTAAAACATAATTTTAGCCTCTATCCATCCTTCTAGGTGGTATCTTTAAATTTTGATATGAACTACATCAATATTTGTTAGTATATCTACTATAATTTTAATTATGAGAATATTCTACACAACATTATCTTAGTAGAAGACTTGTGGTGTCAATTTTTTAATACATCTTGATTTACTAACCTTCCTATATTACTCCAATATCAACTAATGTCAAACCTTGCTTTACCCTACTCTAATACCAACTAATCTAATCAAGGTATCCTGGTCTAGTTAGGCATTATCCAACCATTCATCCAATAAAACTTTCATATATCAACCTTATTTAAACATGGTCAAAATTTATAGAAATCAATATGCAAGGAACAACATGATATCATTTATCGAATTTGCATAAGAGTTAAATTACATGTTTTGGCATCAACCTTTGGTTACAAAATAGATATTATGATTGATCACTTAATTTCTTGTACAGACATAGTGACATGTGAATGGGGCCAACGTTGAATTGTTTTTCAATTTGTGCTTGTATGGAGTGAAACTTGACATGGTTAGCCTAAACTCATGCGTTGACGATATGGGAGGGTTTCGAGACTCAAACATGACGTCATGCTATATAAAGGAATCTCATCCTTCCTAATAATACAAGTTTCCTTATTCTTCATCTCTTTCATATATTGTTCCTAATTATCAAATGGTGGTAAGTGATTATTCCCTTATATATCATTGTATAATTAATTTTTTCTATATTAATTTTTATATTTTTATTATATTATGTGGAGCTCCAAAAAGTTAGAGAGGAGTTCAAGTTAGTAGGTTCAAAATAAAAAATCATCACTTGTCTCTCTATCTACTCAATAATCAAAAGGCCATCAACTCTTCCATCCTAGTTGAGAGGACTGATTATATTATGATTTTTTTATGTTCCTATATAGCTTTCTTGTACATGTATTTTGTATTACTAACATGTGACATTGTATGCATATATTGATTTCTTGTATATATTATAGTTTTACCAACATATACTATTGTATGCTTGCATGGCTTCTTAGTTAATATATATATATTTATTAGATGATACACATTGGATGAATCTTTTTAATTTTTTATATTTGAAGATACATAACTAATTACAAAGATAATATAAAGAAGATATATCTATATATGTATCATTTATGAGTTTCTAAAATATTTTACTTCCATGTCAACCACTTTCTTTACTTCAATTGAGAAACATAATACCTCTATAATCTTGCATTTATCAAGTGTCAATAAAATAAAATTCAAGTACTTAGCTATCAATTTTCTATCCTATCTCTACCATTTTAGTTCTAAAATAAAGTTTTTTTTTTTTTTGGGCAGAAATCGGGTTTGTATAGCACGCCCCCTATAAACTGCAACACGCCTAGTAAAATTTTTAATGTGACTGGTAGTGTTGGTGCGACACACCCTCTGGTACCATGGGACGAGGGAGACTAGAACTCGTGACTAGCCTCTTGCAACAGGAAAGACTTAGCCAACCGAGCTAGGGCCCCCGCCCAGTTCTAAAATAAAGTTCATACAAATCAAACTTAAATATTAATTTAAGTTTCACATTTTATTTTGATTTTTGGCTCAGTGCGCATAGGGGCATGACATAGCTTAGTGCACAAAGACCCTAATTGGAAAAAAAGGGTAGGAGGAAAGCTAGAGCGACGAGGTTGAGTGCACTCAGAAAGGGAAAATTGATGACCAAGGGACAATGAGTATTGTAAGTGATTTATATCTTTTATATTGGCACCCCCATTCTCTTTAACCTGCAATTTGCTTACCAATCGACGACCAAGGGAAAACATAATGAAGATAAGAATGTAAAGGAATAGGGATTATAAGAGGCTATTGGAAAGGAAATTAGGAATACAATAGATGAATAGTAAATGACACAATGGAGATAGTATGATGAGGATCTAGCTATGATGAAGAAGAAATTCGCAATGGAGGATCAAAGGAAATGCAACTAGGGATCCTTCTGTAGATATGTTCAATGTAGTAGCTTTAGAAACCCTATAACATGAGAGAATAAATGAAAAAAATTGTATTGGGAGAAAAATTGTGATAGCTTTACATCATTCCCCATGTCTAAATGACCATTTGAAAGCATGTTAGGGAAACTTAGAGATTAGGGTTATAGCTTTGTGTAAAATTTTAAATTCCTAACTTAACCCAAACACTAGTGTTCAAAGTGCATAAGTGTTAAGGACACAAGTGTTTGGAGGGCATAGGTGTCTTTCTGGGTTTAGATCTAAAACTCTTGGGGTAGTTTTTATGGGTTTGGAAAGGCTTAGAAGTGATTTTAAATCAGTCCAATGTCACGTAAAAGGACTAGAAAAGTCACAAATGAATCTTGGAACACATCTTTGGGAGTGGACACTAAAATGAGTGTAGAAATGTAAGTTGGAGATTGCAAAGTAGGAAATTTCCAAACTTACAAGAAGCAACAATCCATATTTTAGAGGAGCACAAATCTCAATTACAACAACTTCAGTGCTGGAACCAATCTCTTTTTAGTAGGGAAAAAATAAATCAAAATTTTTTGGTGGCTCTGTAATGCCTAATTTTCATTGAATTAGCATGACTATGTAATGCCTAATTTTCATTATCAAATTGGCTTAGGTACATCCCCATTGTTTAGTGTAGTGTTCTATTGTCTGCTAGGTCTTTGATGATATAACCCTTTATTCTCAAAAAATTGATTATGTTCTTAATCCTTGTAAGCCCATTAGTTACTTGTGCAAGTGTCTTCTTTAATTCCTCTCATTTTGATGTCAAATGTGAAGTCTAATCATGAGATGATTGTGTAGCACTTGATGATATTCTTGTCTAATTTTTTGATTGCACAATAGCTATGGAAACTTAATTTGTTGCTTGTTTAACAAATAGAGTGTTGTTAGAAGGCTAAGGTACATTAGAAACAACAAAATAAGCATTTAAATGATCAATTTCAAACTGTTACAAGGCAAGAACCTGTGCTAGGGCATCAAATAATTCTTGCAAGACTCCATTTTATGATATGAAAAAAAATGAATCATAAAGAGGACCCTTAAATCCACCATTCCACCAAGTTTCAAAATTTTCCCATAGTGGAATGGTGAATTATTGACATTTTATTATCAAAACCCTTGTTTTGTAGGGTTTTTGACCCTCTTTCACTAAAATGGATGTAACTTTGTTGATACTTAATGAAAATAGAACAAATCACCACCAAATTAAAGTAGAATCTTCCCATTTCAATTCATATGCATTAGGAGGCCGTACAATAATGCTACAGATCGTACCAAGCACAAAACAATGAAAAACACTGGAAAATATCATAAAAAATAGAGTTTATTTGCTTCAAATCTCTAAAAATTCCAAAATCCATCATCCCCTGACCAAATGGAGGCTTTTTAAGCTTGTATCCACCCTCCCAAATGGTCATTTAACTATTTTTTGAATAAGGGACCGTTGGTTAAGCTGATTACAACATAATGTTGAGATCACAACAATTGACAACATGAAAATATTGCATTCTTTGAAGCAATTTTGTACTCCTATCACCTAAGACTTCAAAAATAATTAAAATTATCTTGAAACAACCTTATTACATCATTCAAACTCTAACCTTACACATTTACATACAAATTCATGTTTTTGCCTTCAAAGGCTACAAAAGCAACTTTTAGTGCAAGATTGCATTGTTGCACATTTTGACACAAAACTCAAAAAATCAACCTAGAACCTATCCAATGGTATTATTAGACCTTATTGAAGATTAAAACACTCCAAAGACTAAAAAATACTCATTAACCTACTAATAACTGACTTACAAACACTTAACAACCCATTATTTTGCAAAATTGAAATTTTGACAACTTTTAATGTCAACAATTGCAACTTTTTACATTATCAACTAGATGACTTACAAGAACCATAAACACATTGAAAATGGTCTTTCTAGACCTTATTCACCTTGAATACATGACTCCTTGCAATAAAACCTATTCTACCTACTTTGACAATATTTGACCATCATTGACAACTTCTTCACATATTTGATCTTGTTTACAATATGGATCAATGAAATAATAAATGGTATTTTAGACCTTATTAAAACATCAAAAAACTTTGAAAACCTCCCTATATACTTCTATGATCAACCTCTAATGCTCCAGTTGTGAACATATGGTGTAGATACTCCTACACCAGAGACTCCCCAATGAGCTATGCCTGCATCGCATGGAGCCGTCTTCCATTGATTGTAGAACATATTATTGACCCCCATTCACAAAAAAATAATATGGTTGCTTGGGAACAAAAGTGGAGCAACTCAAAGATAGGGTATTAGCAATATTTAAAATTTAAAATTTCATTCTTCCTTTCTTATCATGCAAACTTGTGACTCAACAAAAAAAGTATGCAAGGCCAACAACTTCAAAGCTAAGAATGGTAGATTGCTAAGACTGTGAGACTGATAATGACTCTAATTCATTACCTTTTCCCCTCAATTTTCATGAAAAATCCTTGGAACATTTCCATACATTGTTCATGTAGTAAAATTCATCATTGAGTTTAGGGTTTTTAGGCTTCCATAGCCTAAGCTACTGTGAACTGCATCTCCCAAACTCCATGTTTGTGTTAGGTTGTAAAATAATGACATTTTAAAGTAATTAATTGCAAGGGATAGTCTCCTTCATACATTCATTTGATTTGTGATGGACACATTTGGACGGTAGTAACAATAACTTGCAAAATATCAAGACTTGATTATCTTATAACCTATCGAATTCTAGTGATGAAATGATAAATTAATCATAATGTCACCTTGGGATCACATCACTGTGAAATAACTTCATCCAACATCCTTATGATTGCAAGTACCACCAAATAGGTATTTGTTAGATCTATCTTCCTCGATCAGCGAACGAAATTTAGGAAGAGAAGAGGAAAGTGAGACATGTAGTAGGTCTAAAAGAGGGAGATCAACTAGAGGTCAAAAGATTAGAAGAAAATTATGTAAATGCATGGAATTTTTCCTTGTTGAAGGGGGGTCATGTTCTTATGATGATGAGAGCATAGGTGACATCGAGGTGCCCTTGAGGTACAAACATCTACAGAAACAATGGGTACCCAAGGAACTTCCTCCAATAAACACTGATTTTTGTGTCAATGAGAGGATATATCGTATAGGACCATCGTCATTACGTGGTTTGGGCCTATTTTGTATGGATGACATAAAGATCTATTACAAAAAAGTTACTAAATTGATGGAGTATGTCGGACCCTGTTATAGTTACAAAGATTGGATGCAGTTGGTTCGATATACACAAAGTATGTGTAGGTATGCACTGTTAGCAGATTATATATAGCTAAAAGATAAGGATCAAAATAAAGGAGTGGCTATGTACATTGAAGGAAGGAAAAAAGCATCAAGGAATATTGCAAGGTTTATAAACAGTACACGACTTGGGTCAACAAATAAGCAATCCAATTTCATATTCGAGGCATGCGAGGGAAACCATGTATTTGTATGTGTGATAAAATCAATAACTGCAGGGGAAGAATTGCTAATCAATTACAATTTGAATTGCATAGATACAAAAACAGTTACTATGGGGGTGGTACGTACTATATACCATTTTAATCAACCTCCAATTAATGACTCCAATATACCATTTTATTGTTATGTTTTTTTTCGTAAGTCTATTGGTTTCATTTTGGTAAAAAAAAATTATATTTAATTTTTGTCACAGTGGGACATTGATCATATGGGGGAAGGCTCCGGCCCAGAGCACAAATCATGATGCATCTTTAGGCACTTCTAATCAATAGATTTACCTCATCGTAATTGTACAAATTAGATACGAGGAAAATGTTTTATTATTATGTTTTTTTCATAAGTTTATTGGGTTAATTTCGATAATGTTTTTAATATTCTTGTCACAGTCGGTTGATCAGGGAAAGGCACCAACAGTAGAGGAGAGAATCCATAGGGAGGTGCAGTCACTATTATGTGATGATGACATCGCATATTTTGCAAACCTTTGGATATGATAAGAAAGACTAAAAAAAATGCAATGAAGAAATCCTTCAGTTGTTATTCATAGTGCCTCAAATAAATGAGATAAGAGAAAGGGTTAAAATATTGACTGAGAGAGCATGAAACTTGCAAGTTGTCATGAGATCTTTAATTATAACATAAGTTCATTCATGGTTTTATATTTTGTACTCTTTTATGTCCTGAACTAAAATATGTGTTTTTTTTACAGATTTTTTGCGTCCTCATGATGTTGCTGGCCATGATTAGGGTACTGCAGGTGTTTCCCAGGGAGTAGGGGTTGGTACAAGTATCGATCTTGATCTTCCTGCACATACATCACATCATCCAACCCCATCATCCATGCCTATATTGTTGACTAAAATCTTGGCAACACATAGCATGTAAACATTGGGTAGTGCACCCTCTAGCAACGAACACATGCCAGAACATGCATCAAGACATTTACTTGGGGATGTAGAGGCCCCTAGTACTGGTATTTTTTAGCAGCATTTCCTAGATATTCTTGTATTACTAGTACAAGAACATTGTTAGTCACATTCGTGGTGACCGAGGATTTCATTCCCATAAAGATAGAGAAGGTCCCAGGTACTTTAATATCTTTTAATTATTATTATATATAATCCAATTAAAATTTACTTATTGATTACTCTTTTTAGACTAATGATCCCATGATCATATTGTAGGAAATGATTTTTTTTATAAACAAATATAAATGATATTACATTGGAGATCTTTGGGCCCACCATACGTACATAGTGGAATGCCCAAAATCAAGATTTAAAAGATGAGCTCATTAACTATTTAGTTGTGTTGTTCACTAATAACACATTCAACCAAACCAAGGTCACTAAGAAAGCAGTTACCTATCTAAAGTATGTGAGGAACCAATATAGGTCAAATTTAGAGAAGAATAAAAAGTACGAGCGTCCCCCCATGATTATGGAGAGGGAGTGGCAGGACCTGGTGTCAGATGGAAAGGAGAAGGATGAAAAGAAAAAAGGAAAGACACCAATAGGCCAAGGAAGGTATGTGATACTATCAACAATGTAATTATATACTGATTACTCTTTCCTTTTACATAATCTAACGTATTTAAAACTTTTCATAGGCTACCCGACACATCGAAGGAAACAAAGGAAAGAGTAGAAAAACACGGGCAACACAAACTTGGATTTGTTGGTTATATGAAATTAGCTGCACAAATCCTAACTATCAATAAATGAAATATTGCATCCAAATAATAAATTGCAAACAATTTTGGTTTAATCACACCATAGAAGCAAAATTCATGATCTTATGCAAAAATGCAGGGCTTTGAATTCAAAAAAGTGCCCACATAAGAGGACCTGAAGATTTCCTTCCAACAAGGCTATAGAGCCGTGGATGAATGCCTAAGACTCTTGACTGGGAAAAAACAAGCTTCCACTACATCTGACACGTAGGTAAATAAACTCAGTGAAGTTTATTTAAAATTGAATACTTGTGCAATCTATTCAATATTAATTTCCACCATAAAGTAATTATGTGTCTATTTGTTTTAAATAGGAAAGCAATGATAATACTGCACATGTCATTGGAATGCAGCCTAGTGAGGGTGGAGCACAACCTATAGATGGTCATGGTGTGCATCCCGGTATTGGATGTATTCATGTGCTATACAAAACACAATATGGATTAATACAATTAAGCATCTTTAATTGGAATTGGTGTATTAATTAATGTAACGTTTCTTGTTTCAAATTTAGAGCATGTAGAGTGTGATCAACATGTTGAGCATGATCAGGCTAGACAAGATCAAGAACATGATGTTGCCCCATTAGGTAAAGAGGACCACTCTAATGTTCTTTTAAACATATTTAATTGCAATTGGTGTATTAATTAATGTAACATTTTGTGTTTCAACTCTAGATGATCAGGATTTAGAGGGTGTTCAACATATTGAGCATGAGGCTATAAGACAAGATCAAGAACATGATGTGGTGGCTCCATTAGGTAAAGAGAACCACTCTAATGTTCTTTTAATAAGTGAAATACTTGTAACAATAATAATAAAACATATCAATTTAACATTTCTTTGTTATTGTAGCAGACCCCCCTTGCAACGGCCTCCACATTGTGAGTACACAACTAGGCATACATTAAGATCACAAGTAGAGGGAGAACAACTGAAGGCCGGGGGACAAATGATTTAGAAAATGATACTGCACTTCATCTTTTCTTATCTACAAAAAAGAAACAAAAAAAAAGTGATTGTAATCATATTATGACAACCGTATTTTTGATAATATGTTAATGAATGTTACAAATTGATATTTTTGACAAGCATATTTTTGATAATATGTAAAAACTAAAAGAATGAATGTTATATGTTATTAATGGATGAATGAATGATTAATGTTATATGATCAGGTATGGGGAATTGAGAGTGATGTGAGGGGGGAGGGGAGGGGCCAAATGAGCTTCCACCTTCACGTGGTTGGCCTTGTTAAGTGGAGATTATTAAACTATTCTCAAAACAAAGAGAAGCTCAATAAGGTAATGCACTTTTCAATATTTCATTATGCTGCACTTTTAAGCTTATCTGGTTTTCATTAGTTCTCTTTGCTTCAATATGTTACCCTTTGTACTTATTTTACTTTTTAACACATCTCATATGTTACCCTGGATGACAACTTTTGTAGGGGAAGCTATCCACGAATGGATCTCACGCCAGAAAGATTCCTTCGATAAATTGCGTAAGGTCAGTACTTATCTTGGTTGCATATTGGTTGAATCTTACTAATTCTTGTAAAGGTATGATTTGGAAGGACAAAAATCAATGAAAATGGTGATTGCA
This sequence comes from Sequoia sempervirens, assembly GCA_007258455.2. NCBI lineage: Eukaryota > Viridiplantae > Streptophyta > Pinopsida > Cupressales > Cupressaceae > Sequoia > Sequoia sempervirens. The sequence goes on along the minus strand of VDFB02105785.1, from coordinate 392,534,500 downwards.
ACTTGAAAAGGATTGGAAGGACAAGGCTCCAATCAACAAACTCACCTAATTTCCCTTGTAGGCATAATTTCTCATTTGGAAATTCAAGGATTAACACACATCAAGGACCAATTTGTGTTACATCCATGGATACAAGGCTTGAGCAAAGGAACAACATATTCTCAAAGGAACAATACTCATGACCAGTAGGGAACTTACTGTAAAAAATTAGAATTACAACCTCTTGTATGCTCACTATCTTTGATCACTCCCAACATGATTCATCATTACAATGAGTAGCAAATGCCAAATGGAAAATAGTAAAACTAAATATAGATACTAATAGAAAAATGTCAAAACTCAAAATGTAGTGAATGGAGGCCTCTAATCATCTACAAACTACTCATCACTAGAACTGCTGGAATCCACAAGGTCAAGATCCCTCAAGCTCACACCAACCAACCCATGCCAAATTAGGGTAACCCCAAAACAATTAAAAATAAAAATTTATTTTTTAATTTTTAAGTTAAGTTGGCCTATAGACGTGGGGCTTGACGTGAGCCGACTAGGTGTCTCCCAACCTTCTGAGAAATGCCTAGGTGTCTCCCAATGATACTTGGAGACTTGGAGACATCTCTCAAGGAAAATTGAAGATGTCTCTATGTCTCGAAGTTTCCTTGGGAGACACAGAGATGTTTCCTTGTCTTTGGTGGAGCACGAGTGGGGGTGGCAGGATGACAAGAAATGCCAAGTACCCATTTCCCTGTCTTCAAAATGTCCCCATTTCTGAAACACAACCATATAGGGGGGGGAACACGTTTTCATGAAACACTGGTTATTATAAATAGTTTAGATCAAGGTAGATAACATCTTTTATAAGAGACATGCATAACTCCCACCTATTCTTGGTAGTTGGAGTTACTTGTCACTTTGATACATATGCCACCTCTATTAACCATTTATTTAACATCTCCCTAATAGGTGGAACTCTGGCCTATTTCTAGTAGTTGGAGTTATTCTTCCTATTTGTTGTATTCATACCACTTCTATCTATATCTACTCCACCTATTTGTTATTTTTTATGATGGAGAGTGAGCTTCCTTTATATTGTTTGTGTATCTCTTGTATTGTCGGTAACTAGCTCTATTTTTCTATTTTTATTCTAGGACCATTTGTTAAATAGTTCTATTGTATCTACTTCTACTCTAGGTCAAGGATAGTTTCTCACTTATTTGTATAATTAAACACCAAAAAAATTTATTTGGAAGACTAAACTTGTGACATGTAGGTATGAGGTTACCAAGTTGTCATAGAAGCCTTGAAGACCTATGGGGTGAGGAACTCCTTGTAATTAGAGGGAGTTTATGGCTCATTTCTCACTTATATCCATTTTTGCATCCATGGTATTTTATTCATTAGTAGTTGTTATTGGAAAGGAATGTGTCTAGCCTGCAATAGGGCTTGCCATGATATATGGAATGTGATCAAGTGTTCTATTATATTGGAGAACTGCATCCTTGAGTTGATCTTGTTCTCAACTAAACCTTATGTAATGTGTCTATCCTACATCCATGGTATGCTTCCATAGTGGATGGCTAGAACTCTCCTTTCTTTTATCTTTATAAAAAAAAACCATGATTTTTTCCTTAGGAAAGATCCTTTGCATTTGGTTGCATATGATTCAAATATATGTAAACATATTTTATATGTAATGGAATACCACCTTAATATATCACTTATAAGGTTTATTGAACATGCCTCCAACTAGAAACATTTTGTAGTTTACCCTTCATTTTTCCTATGTTGCATGGGATATATATATTTTAATTAAAAAGGACCAAGGTCTTGTTGCTTTTCTTCTATATTGATACCTTGATGGTCTCTCAAATTTTGTAGTAATGCATGATTATTTGAAACATTAGAGCTATATTTGTATTTTAATTTGTGTGTAACTATAGGCATAAGAGAGGCATTGAATTAAATTATTTAGAATATTATTAGACTACTTAAATTTTCAAGAAAAATCTCATGTATGGTTGAGGGTGATCATAAATTTACTTGAGTGAGTGAGGAAGGAAAATGCTTGAATATACCTACACAAGTAGACACATGGTCTTCTTATTTTGTGATGTGGTTTATTGTAAAACCAATTTATGGATGTTATTTTATTCTAACGAAAGTATAGTTTTTGTTGTTGTTTAGACAAGTCAAGAACAATGACCTTCTTTGCATCTAGATCCACATTATCATGTATCAATCATCAAATCAGGAAACAATTTCAAAGATATTTCCCAATGAATCCTTGGAAGAACCATAGGATTCTAACTTCTTTTGATGACTGTTATATACACACAAGTATATACATAATATACATATATGTAAATTCTTATGTATATATAGGTATATATGTACACACACATGTGCATATGAACACACACATACACATATATCCTTGTTCATTATCTTTGGAATTTTAGGATCATTTTAGGGTTGTGATGTTTATAGAGACTTTAAACTTAGTAATAGTGTAAGACATTAAAGACTTCAACTTAGTAATCTCATATAGAATGTTCACATCTCTTGTGTCTATCTTGATTGCAGATGATTTAAATTTTTTTATAGTTGTTCATACATATGTTGATCACAAAATAGGTTTACACAAGTTGGCTATGTGGTTCTAGCCATACATGATGCTAGCAATATGGTCATGGAGTTCAACAAGATCCTCAAATACATTGGCTATGATTTTCTCCCAAGCATTACTTTCATCATTTTTGTTATTTCATGTCTTGTATTACACATCATTTATTTTCTTATCTAGGTCATTTGGAGCACAAGGTAAGCTTTCATTTTTCCAATTTTCTATTTTATAATCTCTCACATATAGTGTTATGGAAAATGATAGCTTTAAGTAACCTAAGAAATGACCATTAGAACATACATAATTGTGGATACCTCTAAAAATAACATTGAAATTAGTAAATAGTAAATACTGAATGATATTATTATATTGGGAAAGGTAACCCTTGAAAGTCTATTCATACATAAAATTCAAACTTGAAATTAAGCACCCATCTACACACTTAAGAATATGTTACAAGTTCAATTCCAACAAAGAAATGCAATGCAAAAGCTAGAACATTAGATCATATGCTACTTTTCCTTGGATTATTTTTATTTTCAAACTCCTTGTGTTGTGCACAAGTGTGGGTAAACATATATCTACAAAATAGTAGAGTGAAAAATCCAATTCATATTGAAACTCAATCAATTAAAGTGAAAGAATTGAAGTTGTTCTGAATCATTCCAAATCAATTAAGTTCAAGTCATTCAATAGGAATTGGGAGATGAAAAATAATACAAGTATTAAAATTTAGCTAGATATAGCCCAAGTCCAATTCCCTATTTCTTTCCAATTGACATGTAACTTGGAAACATGGTCCCGAGAAAGTATGAAATGGCTACTAAATGGAAGCTATACTCCTTAAAAATGAGCATGATGATTACTTCTAGATGCATGAAAACATCCAACAACATTTCACAGAAACACCCATAACTGTGGACTTGTCACAAGTTTTCCCTTTGAAGCTTAGTATGATTACCCTCGTAACTCTCTTGCCATGCATCACTTCATTCCTTGTCATGGTGACTTTCATGCTTCTAGCACTGTCACAATCTCCATTACCACTTTTGGTTGTCCTTTCATGCATACAAACCCTTGATTGTCATGCTTCTCATTTCTTTCATTTGTATAATATCAACATCACTAGTGATCTTGCCATTGTCATCTATTTTAGTTTAAAGTCCCTTGGAAAACCTCCTTTGAACTCTATATCCTTGCATTCAATGGTGTGCTTCAAATTGTGTTTGTATGATGCCTTGAATTGTCATAAGGTTTCTTAATAGGTCTTTGAAACCCTTGCTTCTCTAACGTTTTTCTATTCATTGACTACCATACTTACAATCTTCCTTCAAATTGCTATTCTTTGACTGTCATTGTCTCTTATTACTTGTATGCTCATTAACCCTCAAAAACCCTACCTCTTGGTTATCCCCTTATCTCATGACTAGACCATTGGTCAACACCTCCTCTTTCGTGACTAGCATGAATGTCCTTTTTCATGTTTTGGCTTGACATGCCATGCATGACTGTCAAGATATCATGACTGTGAAGATCATTACACTATACCTTTTCCTTATTACTTACTTCACTGTCAAGATTGTATGCAAGATAACCTTATTAATATATTGTCCTATGTGACATTTGCTGTCCTATTTGACTACCTTTATAGTGACTTAGGGTTTCATGCCTATGAGTGTGGGTGATGGTGAACATGGTGCCAGGGGAATTAGATGGAAATATACTGTGAAGAAGGCATGATTATTATCTCTTAAACAAAAGTGACCTTGCCTTAACCTAATAGGAAAACCCTAATAGGACTGAGCACCACTATTGAAGACCACCTCGCCTTAACCTCATTATCTTATTGTTGCCATGTTTTATTTGAACCTTTCGAGATTGTTTAAACCTTAAAATGCCCTTTCAAAAGTGACCTTGAAGGAGACTTTCAATAGATCTACCTTGTCTTCTAGGCATATGTCTCCTTGCATTTCATGCTCATGCATTATTTCATTTCCTTACATTGTCTTTCACATTCTCTTCTTGAAAGTTGCCACTGTCATTAGGGAGGACTGTCAAATGATGAGTTACCTTAAACACTTCATCTTTGTATCCTCTTGTCACTCATGAGAGATTTGCTCAAGACTATCTCTCTGTCACTATCCAAGGTCTCTTCTTATGATGATTTTTATGATTCCCTTGAACACTGTCCTCACCTAGACATTAACATAGAGCTCAAAAACTTTGTGAATACTTAGACATGAGAAATGCATAATACTTGATAGATCCTAAACTTTTAACCAAAAAATGAGGAATATTGAAGGTTTAATGGTACTTGAAAAAAATATTTTGACATATGTATCCAACCCAAAAATAAAATGGTGAAAGATCATGTGAAAGAAAATAAAACTTAGTGTTCCATGGGGTTTTAGGGACAGGGACAGGGGGACAACAGGGGATGGGTTTTGGGGACATAGGGATGGGGGGTCTAAGTTTGGGGGTGGTGGGGGGACAATGGGGGGACAATAGAAAGGGGTGGTAGGTTGTTGAAATACATATAGCAATTGAAAAAATAGTTATAAAAATATGTATGGGATTCAAAGGAATAGATTTGTGACAACAATCATAGTTCTTTAAAATGAACATAGCCACAAGGCTCCAATCAACAAACTCACCCAAAATAATAATAAAATTTGTTCAAATGTATGTAATAGCATACATTTGAACGAATATTTAAAAAAATAAAATTGCAAGTTTCGTCGTAATTTTGATGAACCTAAACTGACGAAACAATAAAACTTCCGACGAAGATGCTATACATGCGACAATATTTTTGTTGCAATTTCAATGCACCTAAACCAATGAACCACTAAAACCCCTGATGAAGTTGCTATACGTGCGACGAACGTTTGGTGATTGTGTGACGAACATTTGGTGATTGTTCATCAAAATTGTGATGAACATTTGGTGTTTGCTCGACACTTTTGAAGAGGCATTTTGCATTGTGTTGTGGTTATTTTTCGTCGCTAGATGGACAAAGTTTGCATTGATTTTCCGACGAACACCAATTCCATTTTCCATGGCAATGACCGATGATGTTGGGTTGTGGTTTTGACGTAAAGTGATGAAAATCTAGTGACAAAATTTATATGAGTGCTTTGTCAGTATTTCGACAATAGTTTGTCGAAATGTCAACAAACATTCATTAGAATTTGGAGTCAAATATAGTAGTGAGTGCAAAATGGCTGCAATCTTCGATGGGGTGTTACTCAGATACTGTGACACTTAGAAAATTCTTGCCTAATCCTATGGGATAATGCTGGGCCCCGCTAAATTAACCTCTCTCAGTTTTTGCTAACTCAAAGGCGTTTTCCTATGGTGGAGAATTTTTAGTTGGGGAAAAAGTTGTCAAATACTAGTGTAAAGTTGCAAAGTGGTGCAAATTTTGTTCTGCAACTCATGTAACCAAATGAAATTTTCCAATGCATTTGGGTGGGCACATTTATGGTAGGAATGGTTCACTTTTTCACCCAAACATGTCAAATTGCTTCGAGCTACGTTCAACCAGTAGAATCCCTTATGAGTCCAAAGTGAAAAATGGCTACAATCTTTGATGAAGTGTTACTCAAACACTGTGACACTTAGAAAATTCTCATCTAAGCATATGGGATCACATTGGTCCCCTCTATAATAAACTCTCTCAATTTTCACTATCTCGGTGGTATTTTCCCGTGGTGGCAACTTTTCATTTGGGAAAAAAGTTGTCAAATGCAAATAGTGTAAAGTTGCAAAGTGGTGCAACTTTTGTTCTGCAACTCGTGTGACCAAAAAAATGTTCCAACATGTCTGGATGGGTACATTTATGCTATTAATAGTTCTCTTTCACACCCAAACATGCTGAATCGCTCTGAGCTATGTTCAACCAGCAAAATCCCTTATGAGTCTAAAGTGCAAAATGACTACCATCTTTGACGGGGTGTTACTTAGACATCGTGATGCTTAGACACTTCTTGTTTGAGCCTATGGGATCACATTGGGCCCTCTACAATAACCTCTCTATTTTTTCTATCTTGGAGACGTTTTCCCATGGTTGCAACTTTTCACTAGTGAAAAAAGTTGCCAAAAGCTAGTAGTGTAAAATTGCAAAGTAGTGCAACTTTCATTCTACAACTCGTGTGACCAAACAAACTGTTCCAACATTTATGAGTGGGTACATTTACACTAGGAATGGTCCTCTTTCACACCCAAACACAACGAATCACTTTGAGCTACATTCAACTGGCATAATTCCTTATGAGTCTAAAGTTCAAAATGGCTGCAATCTTCGATGGGGTGTTACTCAGACATTGTGATGCTTAGAAACTTCTCGTTTGAGACTATGGGATCATGTTGGCCCCCTCTACAATAACCTCTCTCTATTTTCACTATCTTGAAGGTTTTTTCCTATGGTGGCAAATTTTTACTGGGGGAAAAAGTTGTCAAATGCAAGTAGTGTAAAGTTGCAAAATGGTGCAACTTTCATTCTACAACTCATGTGAGAAAAAAAACTATTCCAAGGCATCTGGGTGGGTACGTTTACACTAGAAATGGTCCTCTTTCACACCCAAACATGTCCAATCACTCTGAGCTATGTTCAACTAGTAGAATCCCCTGTGAGTCCAAATTACCAAATGGTTGTAATCTTTGACGAGGTGTTACTCAGACACCATAATGATTATAAACTTCTCATCTAAGCATATACCATTGCATCAGGACCCTCTACAATAACCTCTCTCAATTTTTTCTATCTCAGAGGCATTTTCTCGTGGTGGTGATTTTTCACATGGGGAAAAATTGTCAAATGCAAGTAGTGTAAAGTTGCAAAGTGGTACAACTTTTGTTCTGCAACTTGTGTGACCAAACGAACTGTTCCAACACATCCAAGTGGGTAAATTTACGCTAGGAATGGTCCTATTTCACACCCAAACACATTGAATCGCTCTGAGCTACGTTCAACTAGCTAAATCTGTTAAGAGTCCAAAGTGCAAAATGGTTGCAATCTTTGACAGGATGTTACTCGAATACCGTGATGCTTAGAAACTTTTCATCTGAGTGTATGGGATTGCGTTGGGCCCCTATACAATAACCTCTCTCAGTTTTTGCTATCTTGAAGGCGTTTTCTCATGGTGACGACTTTTAACTCGAGGAAAAAGATGTCAAATGCAAGTAGTGTAAAGTTACAAAACGATGCAGCTCTCATTCTAGAACTCGTGTGATCAAATAAACTATTCAAATGCATCCAGATGGGTACATTTACACTAGGTATAGTCCTCTTTCACACCTAAACATGTCGAATCACTTTGAGCTATGTTCAACCAGTTGATTCCCTTAAGAGTTTGAACTGCAGTTGTTGTCATTGAATAGTGCACCCTTGCTAAGATGTAAAAATCAACCTACTGGTGAAACATTGGATCTAGATATTCAATATCCATGACGTATGGTTTTTTCATGCTCTAGAATTATAAAACATGATGTGGTGGGAGTTATAGGACCATGTTTCCTAATGCTTTGTCATGTTATTTCACGCATAGAAAATGGAAGGAGGTTTTTTAACTTATTTAAATGATGACTATGGGAGATATGTGATAACTGCAAATGGGTGATGCATCTGGAAATAAAGGTTATATTGTTGTTCATACACATCTAATATCTTCAAAATATCATTATAAATGACTTGTGCATTGATTTGATTTAATGAGATGTTAAGTTTTGTGATATTAGTAGATGCATTTATACATTTTGTTGGTTGGATCAACAACTATCATGTATTTTGATGCACACTCATACAAGTTCATAGAGGTATATATATGCCCGTGAGGTTTGAAACATCCACTTTTTCTATAGATACAAATGCAATGATTGCTAAGCTTTAGAATCAGAACCATTAGTTGTTGGATGCCAATGTCAACCATGAATTAAAAGAAATACTTTTTACTATGATATTTTTTTATGGGATAAAGCTCTTACTGTTCATTTGAAACCTTTTGGTGTTAAAATCCTTGCCACTAGACAACAATATAACTCAAGAAGCATGAAGCATAGACACAAATACATGAAGTATACACATGAATCATGAAGAATACATGTGAACACATGAATTATACATTGGAAGAATGAAGCATACACATGAATACATGCAATATATGTTAAGTATACATGCGAATAAGTGAAACATACATGTGAATAAGTGAAGAACAAGTAATTGAAGCATTGCAAAGGATACAAACCACCAAGAATGGAGCTTATTTACACAATACACATTAGATGGAACTTATTGAGCAATCGATAAAAAATATTTAAGCATTAGATGTAAACAAAACCCATGCCTACAATAGGGTATGTGCAGGATCATCATGGGCCAAAAAGTGGCAATATGATGGGTATGTGGTTGACGACTTTTTTTTTACCCAAAATTGATGAAATAAAAAGGGTTTTTAAAGGAGATTTTCAGATTTCCACCAATATAAATTATGATTTACTTTGAATTTAATAAGTAATTATTATTCATTTTCTATTCAAATTACAACTAAAGTATTGATTGATAAGCTAATTGAAAAATATCTATAACTTTCAAATGGTATCACATTTTTTGAATTCAAAACATGTGTCACATTCTATGCTTTGCATACTATAGGATTAAAACAAGAAAAATTAAATTTCATGAAGTTTTGACCAAGTTAAGGTGGTCAGACATACAATTTTTTATATTTTTTAAAAGTTGTAATAAAAAACTCATAATTAATTATTTACTTGGAAAAAAATTACAAAAAAATATGCATCACATCAGGACATGAGTCATCTACTTATATCTAAAATATTATAAAAAATATTATCATTTTATTATGGTTAAGGTGGTCAGACAGACACTTCTTATTTTTTCGCTGAAATTTAAGTACTATTGCATTGAAATTTCAAATTTTCACCAAATAGATTTTTTTTTTAAACAAACCTAGTAGTTTAGAAACTACATTCAATATACTATAGATTATATTCTTACATATTTTTGAAATAATATAGATAACTTATTCAAATTTTTACATCAAGTTGCCTAACTCTGATTTTTTTGAATTTTTTGCCACTTAAGAGCTTGTTTTTTCCATGATGCATACAATTTACATAATACACATGATAACATCATTCAAGAATGGCAGTAGAAAAATAATATTTTCTTTAACAAAAAATTCATAAGGCTACACAATGATATATATTGATAAAAGTATATACAATATATCCAAAAAAGCCATATAGGATTACTACAAAAGAGCAATATGGACATAAATTTTAACATATATATTGATAGTACAAAACATATGTTCCAAAATGCCACATCAGCATACAAAAAATGACCTAAACACATAGTCATTTCCCTCTATGGGAAGGAAAAAGATCCTTGCTTCCTTAGAAATTCGGCTGGATGGAGTGCCTGTTAGTTCTCTTGTCTTTCAAACATGCCAACTAGACCTCCTCTCTAGAATCCTCTGGAGCTGCACTTGATACAATAAAAAGTATAGATGTCAATACATAGAAATTGAATTATGGAATGACATATAATAAAATATAGTCACTTACCGCATACAAATAGTCATCATGCACATTTACAACATTACCACATCCACGATCTGGAGTGACAACCACCTATAGCAACCATCAAGATAGAAAATAAACTGCATGTACAAGTATCATGAAAATTTTCAATAATAGACCATAAAAGAGAAAATATAATGTCAAATCGACTAATCTGTTGCATACCTCTCTCAAAGGATCAGAACTGGCTATTGTTGTAGCAACTCCATGGTCTATCGTTCCACCAACATCACCAGGGCTGTCTGATGTCAACAACTAAAAATGAAACAACATATCTAGTAGTCATATAAATAAGTTTAGGTAGTCCCTTTATAACTGTCATAAATGAGCAACAAATGAAAATGAAAAGAGCAACAATATGAATGTCATAAATGAGTAGGAATTAAAAATGTAAAAGTGTAGCAACTTCATAGATAAAAATGTAGAAAATTCATGCATCATGAGTGCAAATTTTTTTGAAGGAGGCTAGTCAAGAGGCTTGTTTTTATGTGTTTTATCTTATTCCTAAGTTGCAGGGGCTGGAGATAAATTTTGCACATGCAATAGTTCGCCAGTAGTCTGATGTCATGGATGTATCAAATAGAAAAGTTGAAAAAAGGCAAAGAAAGGGTCATAAATTATGTAAGAGTATGATAGAACTCACCCAAAAAATGATGTAGGATTGTCAAGAAAGGTCCCTTAGACCTATGGTTCAAAGGTCTTGCTCATGTTTGTTAGTTTGATGCAATTTTTTGTGACTATCCCAAGAGGAAAAATTATGCAATTTAAGGTTAAATGTTGCAAGCCATGAATGGTCATGTTGTTGGACATTACTTAGGAGTGTTCCATGATCATTTTCATCTCAATTCAAGCTTTCTTTGAGGTTTCCATTGTTTCTTTCTTGTCAAAGTGTTGGTCATTACTTTTGGTAAAGTATAAGTCATTGGTAGGGCATTGCTAGTTTGAAAAATTGCATGAAGTCAATTAGTGTGTCAAAAGTGATTGAAATCTTGTTGTCCCACCATTTTATGTTGTTCCACCATTTCAAAATGTGCTTTCCATCATTGGTGATCCAATAGCTCAAATGGTCAATAGGGATAAAGGATGTGAAGAGGGCTTAAGCCTTGGTTTCAATGAAAACCTTAAAGGGAGTGAATTAGGATAGTTAAGTTTTGTTGAATATTTTCTTTCCTTTGCATCAATTAGTAGGGAATAAAGGAGCATAGGGTGAATTAGGGGAAGATAATAGGACAAGACCAAGAGGGGATAATAGAACATACAATGAAATAAGAGAGGCTAATGGGATGGGAATAGAATGGGTTAATGAAACATGGGATGGACTAGAATAGATTAATGGGATGGGTTAGGATGGGATAACAAAATATAGCATGGAATATTAGAGGTTAATGGGATGGGATTAGTAGGGAATAAAGGAACATAAGGAAAATTAGGGGAAGATAGTGGGAAAATACCAAGAGGGGATAATGGAACATATGATGAAATAAGAGAGGGTAATGGGATGGGAATAGAAGGGATTAATGGAACATAGGATGGACTAGTATAGATTGATGGGATGGGCTAGGATGGGATAAAAAAATATAGGTGAACAATTAGAGGTTAATGGGATGAGATTAGTAGGGAATAATGGAACATAGGATGAACTAGGAGGTTTTTAGGGTTTGACTATAGTACATGAAGTGGGAACTTGACCTGTGTGTAGTAATAATGCAAAATAGTTATAGGGTGAAATGTGGATAGATGGTATAACATAGGGTGGAACATAGGGGATGATGGAACATAGGGTGAAATAATAAAGGGTGAAATAAGATGGGTGTAGAAGGGCATAATGAAACATAGGATGGACTGTTAGATATTAGTGGGATGGGCTAGGAGGGGACCATAGAAAATAGGGTGAACTATTAAATGTTAATGGGATGGGATTAGGAAGGAATAAGTAATAAAAAGTGAATTAGGAGAAGATAATGTGACATGATCAAGAGGGGATGATGGAACATAGAATGGACTAGTAGAGATTAATTGGATGAGCTAGGTTGGGATAGTAAAAAATTTTAAAGGTGAACTATACTAGAGGTTAATGGGAAGTAATTAGCAGGGAATATTAGACCATAAAGTGAATTAGGCCATGTCTAAGGTTTGAATATAGGACATGAAGTGGGAACTTGAGGCGTGTAGTAATAATGTATAAGAGATTTGGTCAGTACTATGCAAAAGGAAAGGTTTCTTGTAACGATATGTGTATAAGATGAAATATGGACGAAGGTGGTATAATATATAAGGTGTTAAATATTAGGATATGTGATATAAAATGGTTAAAATATGCATGATGAAAGGAATGGAAGAATGAGATGGATGTTGACTAGTAAATATAATTAGGATCTCACAAGACCAACAAATGTTTGTGTTTCTCATCAAATTTTTAGATTTGTATATGCAAAATTATGAAAACTAGCTAACATTGTTTTACAACACCATTAATGAATAAAGGTTACTTGAGTGAGAGTTGTTTGAGGACATGAATTACAAGGTGTGGAGGTTGAAGGTCCACCAGGAAACTATTTGACATCCAAAGAATGTTATGAGATAAACATTCAAATATAACATTCAACTATTCAAATGCAACAATAATATCTTTAATACTAGTTGCATACCTATGGACTCAATGTCGAGAATGAACAAGGGTTTTTAGGAATGGAGCACGTCTCATGAACACTCTAACCCTAAAATTTCATCATATTGATTCTACTAATTTAGTTATTCTTAAATTTCAATATATAATTTAATAAACAAAATTAAATGAACTTGTTTGATTTTACCTAAGTATCAATGTCATATGTATTATTTAGCAATTCATCTATCATAGCCATCACCTCTACAACTAATGTAGGTTGTGTAGTTGCATCTCGAGCTCTTTGATAATCGTATGTGCAAACAGTACTACAAGTGCCACAATGGTGGGGTGGAGCTCAGGGCCTACACATCTTCTCCACATCAAGCTCTACTAGAGGCCTCACTCATTGTATAATGGTCTAGGTGAGCGAGCTAATCGACTCCAACGTGTCCACCTCTACACTATCCTTAACAATGGAAGGAACAACGACATGCTCCACCATGGGTTTGGCCAAGGGTCTTGGTGCCAACTGTGGATTAAATTGTGTAGTAGTTCTATCATGTGTTGAGCCCCCACCTCTACCCCGAAAGTCTAAGATGTCAAAATAATTTGGCATCTTCTTGAGGACAAACTCACAATAGAGTTTCCTCAAAAATTATTGTGGTACCTCATGGTTATACATGGAGGTTGGTCAAATACCATCCACCACTGCTCCCAAAATTTATTTTTAATTAATTCATGGTGGCACCAATGGATGTGGAACCTCTTGCATGCATGAGACAAAGGCGTGTTGGTTCTCAGGTTTGTAAATAGGGCACACAAGTTAGATTTGCTAGTTTTTTATTTTTTCACATCTGCATATGACAAACCACTAGCATAAAATTTTCTCATCTCATGCCTTTTATTTGACCAAAATTTTATTTTCTCACTCATTTCTCCTACATGAGATATAATTGACTTCAATGATTTGGAAATCCCTCTCCTATAAGAGTGGGTTTCAACATGCTCGGTTAATATTCCAATTAATTGTTCAATGTCTCTTTTATTGTTTTCAATTTAATTATTTTCTTGTGTTTCTTGAGGATGCCTATGAATTGATGGAGGGGTTTCAAGTTGTTCTTGTATAGGAGGCTCTTTGTGAGGGGGTGATTGTGAATTCTCAATGTTTAGAGGTGGAGATTCTTTCCCTGAGAATTAGAACAAAGTTTTATTAAAAAAACCTATTTCAATCTACATTCTAAATCAAATTCAAAATAAAAAAAATAAAAATACATACCTCTTTGCAATCTTCAACCTCTTTGATGTGTTGGTGGCATCCTTGTGAAGAATTGCAAGCTAAGAGTGTAAAAAATGGAAGAGATTTGGCAAGCACAAGTTGCAAAGCTGAAAACCTCCAAACCAAGCTGTGAGTGAACAAAAAATAAAGTTACAAGTTACAAGTGTGTTTTTTTTTTTGTTTTAATACAACTTTTCTATTTGGCACATGCCAAATTTTTCAAGCACCAAATTTGGCATGCACCAAATGCTCTTTTTTGGCATTTTTATGCATTTTTTTTCAATTTGGAATCAAAATTGTGTCATAGATCCATGCACTTACCCATATTACTACTCTTACTATTAGTAAATGCATCCTAATTGAGATAATTACTCTATTGTGTTATCTTCATAAATGAATGTTTAAGGGGTTTTTCATTGGTATAATATAACAGTTCAAGATATCAAGAACCAATATACATATGATATCTAAGATAACTAAAATTCACAATGTATACATGTTATCTCATTCTAAGCCTAAATAGAAACCTATATTACAAACTATGTGGTATTATCATCATGGTACCAAAGGTGGAAATATATCTTTGATAGGTAATTTTTAATAGGTTTTGTGATGCTTGCATTGAGTTAAGAACCATAACTATTGCAAGGTTTAATTTGAGATTTTGCATGTGGATGGAGATGGCATGACCAGTGTGTAGGTATCCTTGAGAGATCTTATGAGGTGAACTATGAGTAAATTTGACCCGTTTGGAAGTGGGAACATAGGCAATCCTTGAGTGAAGGATGCCTCTATAACCTCAAGTCCATAGGGGGAGGGTTTAGGGGTATAAATCCAAGGGTTTGGGTTGTTCCTATTTGTTTTGACTTTCTCCCTTTAGTAGGCTTCAATTTGAGGCTAAATGGGTACTGAATGAGTATGAACAAGTTAAGGGAATCTAATACTGTGAATTTAATATATAATTGATAATACACTTTAATATAGTAAGCGAAGATTGATTACTTTATAATGGGTATTTGATTATATGTATATGTTGGGTAAAGTACATCTCATGTTGGTCCTAGGTATCTCTTATGTGTTTGTGTATTTCAACTCCATATCTAGAGGTATTTATGTATAGGCCCATGTATTTGTTGATTGTGATTGTGATTGTGATTCATGTTATGTATGATCCGCCCAAGAGTGAACCTCCAGGATATTTGAGCAGTGACAGGTAGTCATTAGACCATGCCAATGACTGATGTCTGGGCTACTACGAGGGATTAATCAACATTCACCTAGTTCATAAAGGTTAAGGTAGTGGGTTACCCTGGTTATGATACATCTGTAGAAGTTGCATGGGTGGGACCCATCCATGTGGGTAACAATAATCTAGGGCTAACTCTGTATTGAGAGGGTTCACTGGCTGTCACTGGTAAGAATGGAAGTGATCGATGACAAGTGTTACCTAGGTTTGTGAAGAAGATAGCTGAAAATACCACTAAGATCACCAAGTGGTATATTTTGGGAGCTACTTCTTCTTGGGTGGATAGACTTGTTGCCAGTGGCCTATAGGTGATTGAAGTTGGAATCCACTGGATTGATAGGTTCACTACTTGGGGAAAGCCTTGGGATGGTGGACAGACCTACCGTGTAGTATGGGATGCACCAAATCCCCTCCCAGTTGTCAAACTATATACTTAGTCTTGTGGGGTTGAGGACAGACCCATAGTGTAGTATGTGATGTACCGAATCGTCTTCCTAGTTGTCCTATGGTGCATAAGACTAGAGGAAAGGATAGGACCCATGGTTTAGTGCACAATGCACTAATATTCTTTCTATCTAGGATGCATTATGGACATGTGTTGGCCATTATTATGTGTTAATCAACCACTATGGATGTGATGTATATTGGATCTCGTCACTATGTGCATGTGATGTATATTGGATCTCATCACTATGTGCATGTGATGCATATTGGATCTCATCACTATGTGTATGTGATGAATGTTGGAGCTTACCATTATGTATGTGATTCATGTTGGTGCTCATCACTATGTATTTGAGATGTATGTTGGCATTTTTTTATTGCGTTTTTGTGTGTTTGGTGGAGCTCGTCTTTGTGTAAATGTGATGTATGTTGGAGCCAATTACTAATGCAAATGTGATATGCATATAGGACAATCATTGTAATACTTGTGATGTACATATGAGTTAATCACCATTATACTTATGATTTGTGTATGATCCAGTCACTATTATACTAGTGATGTGCATGAGCAACTCAACTTGTGTATATGGAGGTATGCTTGAGACTTACATTGTGTATGATCTTTTGGATTATGGTATGATATGCCCCTTGTGAATATTTTGAATGTTTGTACACTAATGTTTGGAATTTTTTGGTATGGACCCAACACTTGATGGCATGATTATTATCATTATATTATAAAGGAATATGTTGATAGCTTACATGTACTAAATTAATAGTTATGGGTTAAGGTGAGATAATAGATCTTCTGCGAGAGGAGAGATTGAACTCCCTCTATCATTGTGGGGTGAACTATGAAGCCTCTAATTTCCCACGAGGGGATATGTAGGTAGGGTTATCATGAACCCTCGAGGCTTAGGTTGTAGGTCTAGGAAAGACCTTATCCTTGGGACCTTACCATAGGTTGAGTGTAAGCATAATTAGTGGTGTTGATTTTTGTTGCCACCATGGTGAGTACAGAGCTATTGAAATTAACACTTCTAATTTACATGGAATATGATGAGTTGGTTAGGTTAGAAGTTGTGATTTGTTTATAAAAAAAAATGTTTTGCTGAGATGGGGATCTTACAGATTAAAAATGATCTCAACACCCACTTGGCTACAAACCTCAATGGAAGAGCTAGAATGGTGGATCAATGTGAGACCCACAGGTGATACTTGATACTATGCTATTTTATTATTTTGGATAGATAGTTTGATTTTCATTTTAACTATTAGACATTATGTTTTGATACAGATTGATGATGTATGATGTTATTCATGTTATGATGTTTTGACATTAGACCTTGTATTTGATTTCATATTATGGTTATGTGAACGTTAGACCTCATATTGGATATTATTGATTAATATGGATGCTCAAGTAGAATTAATAAAATTTATGAATTTTGAATTATCGTTACTATATGAAAAAAAAATGAATAACTGTTATTAGGAGGATTTAATGGTGATGAATTTATGTGGCTATTGTAATTATGAATTGATTTTCTAATGTGAGTTAATTGCGATGGAAATTGTATGATGTGAATATATATGTTTTAGTTGCTTTGAATATATGATTTTATTGGATATATTAATGTGTGAAATTGAGTGTGCAGGTACAAATTCTATGGCCAATGGAATTGGAGGTCTTCAAGGAACCCTATGTGATAAACCCTGTGAATGCCGACTATAGTCCATGGGAACTATAGTCTTATTGTGATGTAAAATTTGTAAAGTGGTTTGAGACTTGAATGCTATTTTATTATATAGTTTTATTTTAAGTGTTAAGTTGCATTTAATTTGTAAAATTTTAATTGGGGGTATTTGATATTTTTATCTTCTTTATTGACTCAAAAAGGGGTTAAAAAAGGTTATTTTATGTTTTTTTGTTTTTTTAAACCCCTAGAGTGTTGACCCAAGGGTTAGACACTTAATTCAAGGTATATCTTGAACTAAAATCAAGATATGACATCTCAAAAAGGCCTAGCTTTAAGGGTGACGAATTTGGATTTTGAATTGGTTGTAAATAGATAAATTTTGAGCATATTTTCATTTATCTTGAGTGTTTGAAAGCAAGAGTTGTTTTGGAAAAAAATTTAGGTGGACTTCTATTTATCTCTTTCTTTTTGGATTGTTGAAGGGGGAATTTTCTTTTGGGGATTTGGAAAAATTTTCATTTTGGTTTTGGAAGTAGTTGTTTTGGGTGGAAAAAGAGTCTAGAGGAAAAACTTGAGCACTTCCATAGATTTCTTCTTGGAAAGTGTATGAGGTTGGTTTCTATCCTTTTGTATTTGTTCTTGGTTGAATTTATTAATTTTTGAAAAGGCCGTGAGTATTCATTATTGTACTGTTATTTGTGGGTTTTTATTTGTGTTGGGTTGTATGGGGTTGTCTCTCTCAAATTTTGAGAGCTACCCAAGTGTGGGGTTGAGAGAGGATGATCCTCCAATGGGGAAAACTCCAACCTTTGAGAAGGTGGAGATTTTGGGTATGAGTACCCACATTATGGGAGTATGGGGTTTTTGGGCATGAGTTCCTAGGATTATTTTATGGAGTTGTATGGATGGAGAAGTGGAGAGAATTTGTGATACTATACAAATCTATTTTTAAATATACATGTTTCCCCATTGGGTAGTGATATCTCCTAAGTCTCCCCCTTTCTTGAATCTTTGAGAAGATTCAATGTGCATGTGAATCCCTGGGTTTGGGTGTTATTGTATTCATTTTTGTGTTTGATATTGATGCATGTTTGAGAATGTGTGTAACTTGGTTCCTTTGATGGCCTCCAAGCTCGGGGGTGACTGGTTTTCCAGTCTATGGTTGGGTGGTGAGCACCCCATTGGCTACAGGAAAAAATTGTGTTATGTGTAGGTTCTACATATTTTTTTGAAGAGATCTTTCAGTTTTGAAGAAGTTGCAAGAAAAAAACTATATGTTATTTTGTACAAGTTATTGTAAACTACCCATTAGGACAAATTGTAAAAGTCATGTATGACTTTCATAAAAAAAACTTGTTGGGATATTGCAAAAGTTTTGTGATACTTGCTGAAAGAGATCATTTTAATATTCAGTTAAATTATGTGAATAAAATTGTTAGTTGTGTTTCCATTTTATGTGTTAAATTATGGGCATTGGTTTTGATCCTCTATGGTTGGATGATGTTGATTGGATTAATAGATTATTAGTTGATTGAATTTGATGATGAAATAATGTTCTTAGTGTAATTATGAAAATCTAACAAATTGTTTATATTGGTGGAAAACACGAAACTAGTAAACAAAAATAAAGTTTAGAACAATAGAGAGTAGACACAAAAGAATCTAACATATAATTTTGGCTTGAAACAGTTGGAAAGGTGTGTTGTGCACCATAGACTAGGTAGCAACTACTTAAGATCTGATTCCACTCTTCTTTTGCTCTTAATTTGCAAGTTCTTCTCTTCTGGGATCACTATAAGAACTTCATTTGTTACTAATAAAATCCACTTTCCTTGACTTGATAGCTTGTAGGGATTGAATGCATGAATGAGCAATTAGTCTTCAAATCTTCCTCCAATTCACTTCAAATCTATAACTTGCACACATGAAAAGAGGAGGGGTTGTGCCATATAGGGGTTTTCCTAAGTCAAACCCTATTTTGGTATTTCTACCTCCATAATGGCTATGATGATGTAGAAAGAGAGCTTATCCTTAGTCGAGCAGAGACTAAATGATAAACAAGTGATGAATTGACAATTGTTGCAACTCACCACTCAGATTTGCATTCCTTTATGGATTGAAGTCATGTACTCATCACCTTCAAGGAGAAATTGATGCTTGATTTGAAGTTTTGCAAGTGTTAATACTCACAAAAAAAAATAAACATAAAACATGAAAAACTCATATGAAAACATGATGCATGGCTAACATGATGCTTGACTAAAATAAATGTTGCAATAGTTCTGCTAATTTTTCTCTTGAATTGTCTTGACTGATTTTAGGATGCTTAATTTTCTCAATAAAAATGCTATGATTAAAATAATAAAAACTGACTTTTATTTATATGCAATTCTTCTAATTTTATGAAAAATCAAATACCGATAGCTGACAAATAATTTTAGATTTTCAAATATTAAAATGTTAACATCGATATTTTTAATTTTAGTCAAAATGGGTTGGACAAGGGCATTGGGCACTCTAGTCTAGAACCATCCCTTTTGGGGCCTTAAACATTGATGTTAAATGTTAAGTTTTTATTTTCAATCCCATCTTCTATTTTTTCAAAGATATCTATGAAACAAACAAATTTGATGGATAACTTGGTCCAAGCACATAGGGGGAGCTAAACTTAGTGTGAAATTGTCAAGGGTGATAATTTCAATGCAATAGTTCCACACATACATCACATTTTCAAATAAAGACCAATTGGCACAATGGAAGTGGATGCAATCTATTGTATGCATCATCCCACTACCTAGTTAGTAACAAATAAGCATGAAAGTAGTTCTCATATGGAAAAGGAAAGTTGGTGCATCCCGTACTACACTGTGGGTCCCATCCTTTTCCCAATCCATCACCATTTATGATGACAATGAAGCATCCCATACTACTTTATTTCCTCACTAGCAAGGGCATAAGTATATCAATATGAACCATACCTAAGGTCAATAATAATATTTACACAATTAATTAATCATCTAATTAAGAAACCACCATATAAGTTATATGTTCAAGATGTCTCATAGTTATACCATAGACCCAAGGCTAGCACATATATTATCAATCACATGGACTGAATTATTATTCAAAAAATAAAAAATCCTACATTAAGAAAACACATGTAATAAACACAAACAATTATTTTGCTACACCAATGCTAATACTGAACCATAGAGATGGGTAGATCCTAGCATCCATCATGTGCATGTTACTAGTCTCCATCACCTACATTATACTAGAAAAATCCTATCTAAACCCTATAAAATTGAGTAGCTCCTAGGATTTATCACCTTCATGATACTCATAAAAGATTACTAACCCTATGAAATCAAGTAGCTCCTAACATCTATCGCATGCATGCTACTAGTGAAAGCTGACTAACCATGTGAATGATTTAATACTTTTTTGGTAGAGCATACTCCCTAACTACTATCACATTGGAGTAATGTTAATCTTATATATAAGCAGATTATAGGTTTTACAATTTTGGTGATCACCTCGGGATGAGTGGGAAAATATATGTAAAGAGAATAAGTATCCTCTACCTATGTCCCTATAAAGTAATTAACTCAACCCTAGATGTGACACCAAGAATTCAACTCTTGTATTGATCTGAATTAAGAATTGTGACATTAGAAAGAAACATGACATATATCTAAAAAAATTATTAAAAGGGTTTATACCCTAGCTAATTTTAATTCAATTATATTACCTAAAAAGGATATGGTAAATTATTCAATTGGGTAAACCCACAAAATGGGTTTACAATTCCAATGAGGAAGGAAAATTGAAAAAATGCTCCTATGATTTTTTATTTTTATTTTTATGGGTTCACATGAATTGGGGTGTTCGAATGGACCCAAAAGGGGTTCGAATGGACCCTTTGAGCAAACCATATTAAATGATGGGTCCCACTTTTTATACATTTTTTTTTATGAATAAAATGGAAAAGAGGGGTTTTGCTCAAACCTGGGTTCATTTGAACCCCTCTTTTCCCCCTTACTCCCCCCTTCTCCCCCTCTGGCACCAAATTTCTCAAGAATTTTTCCCTTCGAAGCTCGAGTTGAGGATGAAAATGGAGGATACTTTACAAATCCAAGTAGATGATGGTAGTCCTCAGAATGATTAATCCATTGAATATAATTTTAATATGTTTTGGTTTTATTATGTATTTGTTTTTTAGTTTGATTAAACATAGGTTTTTCATTGAAAATCAATCTCTCTACTCTGCACATGTGGAAAAATAGAAAATTATCAAAATAAAATTCTAAAAAATATGTGTAGGCTAGGTATTGATGTCTTTGATCTAGTAAAAAAATATATTGAATTTTGATACATACAAAAAAGTTATGTTGTATACGGTGAGCATCACCCCTTAAAAATGGTGTTTAGTGATAAAAACTAGTTTTTGAAGGAGATAGAAAAAGAAGTACAATCTAATTCCAAAAAAATTGAAAAAAATATATTTAGAATCTATAGACAAAATTTCATAAATCACTAGTTTGTATCATCTCCAAATTCCTCATAGTTTAGCCACTATAGGTGCTCAAAAGTGAAGATTTAGTTAGAAAAAATCAGTCCAGTGTCCAGTTTGGCCAAAAATTGTAAACTAGTATTGTGGGATCACCCAATTTTTTTTATAGTTTTAGGGAAAATATACCATCACATAAGTAAGGAATTGAATCCATAAAATATGACTTCTATCCAAATACATACATAAACCCATGGAAAATCACAAGGAAACAAAGTCAATTTTCCTCATTCAATTATTATTTAGAAACATTATATAATATATACAATATTAATTCCATGAATATAATATTAAATAAAATGTGATACCATATTAGTAATACTTACCCTCATAGTTGGGAAAGGTCACCCTTAGCAACTCAATCCTAACCTCAATAGAGATATAGATGTATATTAAAATTAGGCAACCATCCATATAATCAAGAATTTCTCAATCCCTCAAATCATAATGGCTTAAGTCAACATCGTCATTAAATACAAGTTAGTAGATGTCCATAACTCATCCCCTTATTTCTTGGAATTATATACCTCCCTAATGTTTAGGGTCCAACTATACCTTATGTACATATCATAAAGTTGAGACATCAATCAATGGGGCTCAATACCATAACATTGATTGTTTTTGTTTAGAGGCATTCCTACACATTCACCTGAAGACAACCACAACCACAATGACTCCATGTAAGTTTATCCAATGTTGGAGTATATTTCACCTTATATTAAATAGTGTTGATGAAAATGAGGTATCTTTTAGTGGTTCAAACCTATATGGATAAGTGCAAGAAGTTGGGTCCATGAAGAGGGGAAATTTCAGCCAAAAAAAATCAAAAGAAACGAGATGATCCCAAGCCTTAGATCAGGATCTCACTTCTAAATGGGTACCTATTCTAAAAAAATAGAACGAGTACCCATTCTAAAAAAAAATGAAATCCCAACCTACTTTTTATTTGGTTTTAGGCTAAATAAGGTCTCGGTAACCCAACCCTTAGCCTTGGACCTGCAACTAAAAGACTAAGGCAATACCAAGAGAAATAACTAACCTTGGCAATATAGTGGAACTTGAGGGTGCCAAAGATGTTGGGTCTATTGCAGCTGATGTGGGATGTATTATTGGTGGCCATGCCATTCTTTGCTTGCCTATTTCCACAACCTTCAAGGATTTTTGGTACCTGCAGAGGGTTGTAGGATTTTTTTTCGACCGTTGGGTGGCTCAATGGACCTGTGTTCGGCCTCTCTTGGTTTGGGGAGTGGTGGTGTTTTTGGAGGTTTCCCTCCCTATTGATGTTTTGGTTTCCATCAAACTAGTGTAATTTCTTAGTGCTGCGGGTGGGGACTCTGTTGATGCCCTAGGTTGGGGTTATGCTATTGTTGGTGTTGTGGTGGCTCTCATTGGTTGTTGGAGGGAAAGTCTATTTCCCTTTTTGTTTTATGGTGCTAGATGGTTGCCCCCTCCACTTTTTTTCTTCTTGCAGGGAGTGTGGGGTTGCATGGGTTTCCTAGAAGTTTTTGGGTTGAAGAAGGGGCTTATTTTTGGTTCTTCTTGGTGTAGTAGAATGGCTTGGGGGCTTTATTTGTTGGCTCTTTCTTCTTCTCACTTCTTCTGGGGTGTTCGTTGCACCTGTGCATTCACTATTTGGTGGCTTGTTGGCTTGGTTCTAGTTTCCTCTTGGTAGGGAGTGTGGGATTGCATGGGCTTCCTTGGAGTTTCTGTGTTGAAGAAGGGGCTTATTTTTGGTTTTTCTCAGTGCAGTAGGATGGCTTGGGGGATTTATTTGTTGTCCCTTTCTTCTTCTCACTTCTTCTAGGGTGTTTGTTGCTTTTGTACATTCTTTGTTGGGTGGCTCTCATTTGGGGGTTTTGCTGGCACGGTTGTGGTTTCCAAATGGCAAGTGGATTTCATTGCATTTTATCTTGGTTTGGAGACTGTTTTGGGCTATTGGCCCATATGGTGGAGTGGTTATGCCATGTGATCTATTGAGTTTTGTGTGGGCCTGCGCTAGTGTTATCAGGAGTTTCTCATAACGAGAGCAAGTGTCTTTCTTAATCCCTTGTTCATGGTTTGTCCCCCGTGTGCCTTGCTATTCTTTGATGGTGGTTAGGGGCTGGTGTTTTGGTTGGACCCTTTAGTGGGTATGGTTTTGGTGCTGCATTAGCTTTGTTTAGTGTTGAAAGTTTTGAGGGCTAGGTGGTTTTTAGAAATAATTTTAAAGACCCAAATGTTGTTGCTTTCTTTGCCCCCCCTTCTCACTGCAGTCCCTTCCTTCTCCCTGAATAATAGGTCTTCTTTTGAGGTGAAGACCTCTCCTTTGGAGGTGGATTCCTCTCCCTCTCGAGCTGAGGTGTATTATGTGGTTGACAGTTTCCTCCTGCTTTTCCCATTGAGGGGGTTCCTATTTATATTGAGGTGGAATGGTGGTTTGCAGGGGTGTTGTGGCTGTGGTGGGTTGGGCGTGCTAGGTTTTGTCTCCTATAGAGGTGGAGAGAGCAATTGGTTTTTATGGAACACACTTGGAGCCTCGAGCTCTTATGATGACCTCTCCTATAGAGGTGGAGAGGGTATGTTGTTGGGAAAGGTTTTGTCTACTTTTGAGGTTATGCTTCTATAGACCTATGACTTAGTTGTTTCTACCAGTGGTTTGGTGAGACTAATCTTCTTGAGTGACTTGCTTGCTATGGCCTGGTTGTTGCAAGCTTCTCTCTTGGGTTTAAGGTACCTACCAAAACCTGGTTGTATTGGGTTGTTGGTCCTGTCAAAACCAATGGGTTCAAGATTCATGTAATATCTTGGTTTTGGGCAACTGGTTTTGGCTGTTGGTTTTTCTTTTTTTTGCTGCGGGGTTTTATTGACTTCTCTTTAGGTAGCTTGGCCATCCTTGTTTAGGTTTCAGGTCCCTTCAAAACCTTTTTTTCTCTTTATCAAAAATGATATTTTTTCAGGATTGTTTTATGAAATTAAAACCCATTATAGATCACAATGTATAGTTTTCAAATATGTAATATTTTATGATTGTTTGTGTTTTATATTTTTTAATTAATTTCTAAGAAAATTGGTCCATAAACTTGAAATGTTAGGCTTTTTAAATTTTTTTTAATAACTTTTAATCTGTTAATTCTTTTTGTAAAAAAAATCATATGACTTCAATCTAGAAAGAATACATAATAAAAAAAATTCAAAAATTGATTAGTTTGGGTCAAATTATGGTGTCTGTACACATTGGTTTTCAAAAACAACAATTAGGGCCAATAAAAAATTATAAAAATATATTTAAAAAAAATTATAAAAAATATCCTCATCAATCTTCAATTTGTTAGACATATTTCCCCAAAAGGAATTAGAAAAATACTTTTATTCAAGTCAAATTATGGTGTCTGTACACGTGCACGGTATGGTCTTAAAAAAGTGACTTTTAAAAAGTGGTTTTTATACATGACTATTAAGAATTAATTTGTACCATCTAGGTATTAGAATAAATTACATTTTTTGAAACTAGACTCAAAATACTAGATTTCATATTATTAAATTTTTTATGATTCATTGTATAAGTGCTTCAAACTTTTAGTCCAATTGTGATTTTTTTTGAAATTAAGGAAAAATACTTCCACTTTTTGAGTTTTTTGTGGACCCAACTTCTTGCACATGCCCATATGCAGGGGAAATATTAATATGGAGGGGAGTTCGCAACTATCTAATGCAATTCTTAGCTTCAAGGTAAAGCATACTAATGAGGAAGAGATAATCAAGTTTAGTAACAATCCCAAAATTTAGAGTTATCCCCTAAACCCTCCTTTATGGACTTAAGATCACAAGGGGATCCTTCACCCAAGGACTACCTACATACCTACTTCCAAATGTGATCAAAGTCACATGTAGGTCTTCTCACAAGGTCTCTGTCAAAGAACATACACCAAGAATTACTACACATAAAACCCCTCATCCAAATAATAAATAAGGGTAATACGACTTTCCACCCAAGGGGAGTTAATTAAAACTTAGCTAAGTAACATTAATAATTCCTTACAAAACCACTAATGTTATTTACACATAAATATTGTCTCATACTAGAGAATAAGAAATAGCTAGGTTTTGTCAATAATATTGTTATCCAAGATATATCTCTCCATTCATGGAGATCTAAACATACCTAGGTATAAGTTACCATGAAATCCAAAATAAATCTAAGAATAGGTCATCAATAAAGTGTTTGTATGTATAAATTAGTAGTCAAAATATTACCATCATGCATCAATTATGTATAAAAATTGACATGGGTCTAGGTGATGTCCCACTATAGTATGGTTTTATAAAATCGAGTATCATAATTGAATAAATCTTCCTCCTAGATGGAACCTACCATGCATACACAAGGAAACATAGAATTATTTGAGACCTTAAAAGCTTACAACAATATTTATAAACTTGACTTAAGCATAATCAATACCTACATCATGCTTAATATAGTTGGAATAGTGTATCTATTGGATCATCATATGAAGATATATACTCAATAAATTTGTTATTATTAATTTTCTCAACCTTTTTATTTCATTTACCCTATGTTGCAACTATGTATTCCTATACTAGTCTAATTTGTGGTCTAGATAATCTTTGTACTTATCATTTATATTTATTATGACCTCAATGGTTAGAGGTAATTGACTTCATATTGTCACAATAGTTTTTAATATCAACACTTATACCCAAAACTTAGTTGAATAGTCCATGTAGACAACTATCCAAAATTCATAACCATGAAAAAGAGCTAATATTCAATCCCCTATTATTAGTGAATCAATGAATCACCAAGGCTTACAGTAAACAATAGTATTGATGATCCCACTAATGGGATAATTGAGTTTAGAACACCTAATAATTAATATCACTAATTATCATGATATGTAGATGCACATTCATCTAGACTCGAATCTTTATTTGAATTATTATTTTTACAATCTATATGTATATAGAATTTAGAGAGAACATATAAGAGACTACTTTTGTGAGGATTAAAATCCTACTTCTTATTTTCCTTTCATGATAGATCAAATTGAGTAATATTATTTTATATGTATTACTTGAACATAAGTTGTGTGCTTCTATGTGGTAATGACTATATTTTATAATTATTATTTGAATGATAATCATGGTGTACCTAAATTTTTAGGCACATTAAATCTCACCTTTAGGACTTTTGAAAAAGAAAATAAACTAAAGTCCTATCTCTATTTCTTACAAATGAAAATTGAACTTGAATGCCCCCTTTTTCCATCAAAATGCTAGATGTAAATGCCAAAAATATTGTATTAAGGATTATGTTATTATGGGATGCAAGTATAGCTAAATTTTATTTTCCTAGCACATTGTCCTTGAGATATAGAGCATCTAGGAAATCTTGATAATAAACATCATCAATAACAATCAGAAACTTCAATTATCTCTACTACATTGGGCACTATATATGTTCTACAAGAATGTCTTGCCCCTCACTCTTTTTGTTGATTTCCCAAATGGGGCTAGTAATTCATTGAGAAACTAGCTCTACAAGGCTTGAAATACATTTCACTTGGCTCTAAATGAAAGTAGTGGAAGTCCTTTGCCTCATCTAGGCCAACCAAAATTTAACACTCTTTTTTCTCTCTTCTTGCATTCCATTCCTACTATGTTACTTTTATTTCTTAACTCTTTCCATCTCAATGAAAGTTCTCCATACTTTCAAATTTGATGGATGTTCCTCATGCTTGTTTGAAATATCTCATTTTGGCAATAATAGGGAGGATACCAACAAAGGTTGTGGATTATGGACTTTTACTTATCCCACCTTCCCCTCATCCCTTCTAGTACACTTGATAAATGTAGAAAGAGAAGGTCATTCTTATTTAATGGTGTGATAGGAAATTTTCTCTATTCATGACACAATAATGGGTCCAAACTTGGAACATAAATTTTTTGAAAGTAGGTGGGACATCAAATTTTTGAAAGTAGAGGATAAAACCATAGACCTCCTCCACACCTCTCTTTCTTTAGCTAACATATTAACCCAATCCAAACATAATTCATTATAAAAAAAATGATATGTATAATGTGATAGGAAATTCATAGATCCACATGTATTGATCGTTAGAGTGATGATAAATTTCTACTTATTTAAATTCACATTCCCTTAATAAAATGGCTTTAGAATGGTTCTACTATTTATTTGTCTAGAACTAATATTTATTTATCTCGAATTCTTATGTATATTTTCATGGAATACACGTTCAATCAATCATAGGCCTACAATTTAGTTTTTTTATCCTTGTATACTGTAGATAAATCTCACATTAGGAGGTGATAAATTTAATATTTCTTACCAATACTTTCTCTCTCAAGTCTCTTATATTATTCCTAACTATAATGCATAGCTCAAGTATTTATTGGGAATATTTTCATGAAGCTTCATGATTAAATTATCTTATAGAACTATCCCTCTTTTTCTACACACTATACTACCTTAAATTATAGTTTTATATATGGTGCTCAAATTTTGAATCCCTCCAATTCTCCTACTTCTTCATTAGCTGCATATTTTTATCAAGCAAACAATACTCTTACAAATAGGAACACCAATAACTTATTTGATCCTAACCCCATCCTTAACCCAACAATTAAACAAGTTTACCCAAACCTTCCTTCATCTTCCTCATCTAACCTAGCCTTCTCCCTTCATTCATGGGGTGACTAGTAATAGATGAAGCTATTTTATCCTTTATATTCCACCCTTCATCAATTCCTCACCCATAACCTTAACCTCCCTTGTATTCAACCCTTCAACCCTAAACTCTAGTTACCATAATTTTATGATCCCAAATACTTTTATTAATACCATCATGTCTACAAATTTGACATGAAACTACGTTTATGTTCCTATGACACAATCTATAATATTATCTATAATAAGATAATTTAGGTATAAGTGGTTAATTTCATCAAATATTAGTGTCAACCCTTATTTCAAAATTGAAAAATTTCACCAATCCCTTTCCTCAACACTTAATTTCCAACTATATTGATGTGGTGGTATCTTACTCACCTAGACCCACTCTACCTATTATATCACCTTAATAACATCCACAATATATCCTTCTCCTAAATTTATTTATTTTTTATTGGATATATATAAAGCTCCATCTCATTCCCCTCTTCCTAATTCCTCCTCTATCTCATATAGATATCCCTAGACCCTTTTTCCATTAATATCCCCCTTATTCATCACCCTTGTATTTCTAAATTACATTCTTCACTCAAGATATTCCTCAAAATAGACAAAAGGGTATTTTTTATCTATTGAGATTATTATTTTCTTTAGACTTGTGTGAATGGTGTCTTAGTGGACCCTACTTGTATCTTTAATATAGTTACACACTTGAACTTACCTTATTAGTTCCACATTAGATCAAAGAACCTAGCCTACCTTGACAATATCACTAAGATGTGTTAATAGTGTCCACATTAGAACTATTAGGTGTATTACCGTGTTTATCACTATTGTGTTTACATTATGTATATGATGTGTTCAAAATAATCCCCTGTAATGATTGTTTTCATTTGGTTAACCTATTTCTTAATTTTAAGTGAGAAATTAAAGTTAAACATTAAAATTGTTTAAATTATATTCAATAATATCAAGATTAAATTATGTAAATAATAAACTATTTTACTCTATAAATAAGGAATTTTAAGACCATGAGAGTTAAAAATGGGCCTATTAGATAGATATAATTTTTGGTTACCTATGCTACTTGTAGCATTTTTAATTGTCACCCTTGATAATTTCACACTATGTTTTGCTTCCCCTTAAGTTATTGGACCTAATTGAGAACTTAATTTACTAAATTATGCATTCCACAGCCCATTTTAAACATTTTTTGATAATTTCCAAGCATAAAAACAAATGCTCTCATTTAATACTTTTCCCCCAACTCCTTAATCTTTAAAAAATAGGTCTAGGACACTGATTCCTAGGGCACCTATGTCCCCCTATTTTGGCTCCAAATTCAAATATGTCAATGTTGATATTTTATTATTTAAAATTCAAATATCTAAAGTTGGTTGTCAGAATTTAATTTTTCAGGAAAATAGAATAATAGCATATAAATACCTAATTACTACATTATTTGAAATATATCTAGGACATTATTGGGGAACTTATGATCAAGATCACTATCAAGAAATTTAAGAGAATCCATTAGAGGA
The DNA here is from genome assembly GCA_007258455.2 of Sequoia sempervirens. NCBI lineage: Eukaryota > Viridiplantae > Streptophyta > Pinopsida > Cupressales > Cupressaceae > Sequoia > Sequoia sempervirens. Next base: position 392,504,205 of record VDFB02105785.1, on the reverse strand, counting down.
TTTATTACAACAATTCAAGATCCAAGCATCATGTCAAAGTGTATGTGTGTTTGTTCATGTTTATGTTTTCATATTATTTTTGAAATCTAACCCTTGTAGGTCTTCAAGAAATTCAAGCAAGAAAGATCCAAGACTTGAGGAGATGTGTATGACTTCAATCCTTGAAGGAAGCCATTGAGGGGTGGTGAGTTGCAACACTTTTTGGATTCATGATTCCTTCCTATCATTTATCTTTTTATCATTGGCATTCCCATTGTGGAAGTGGAAACACTAATATGGGGTTTGACTAAGATAAGCCCCTAAATGGCACAACCTTTCTTCCCTCTTTGAATGGGTAGATTTCAGGCTTGAAGAGGATTGGAGGAAGTTTGAAGATCAATTATTCATTGTTGCAATCAAACCCTACACCTTTACAACTTACAAAAACTTGGTTAGAGAATATCTAACTGTAATATGACAGTGTGACAAGTAGAAAATGGAAGCTTTGATTTGGCTCCTGAGGAATATGAAAAAATATCTAGAATTGGTCAATAAGGAGAGTGGCACCCTAGGGCACCTATGTCCTCCAAAATCAAGCTCAAAATTTATATCATAGGTGCAAAATTTCCTGCTTAGTCCATTTTTTTTTTCTATTTCTATCTATGTTTTCTCAGATCTGTTGTATTTGCATTAGAACAGTAATTTGCATCTTTATCACAATTGAATCATTGCATTTCATCCTTGGGCCCCATTCAAATTTGGTCAAGGGTGTTGAGATATGGTATTGTACACCATTGCATAAATTGATTTATTATAATGTTGTAATTGAATAATTATTTAGTTGTGATACACCTTGGTGGTGTTGTTAATCACACTAGGTAATTGCTCAACTTGATGTTGTATTATAATATTATATTATTATTTAATGTGTGGGAGACATGTAATAATAATTTAATATTAGGGAAATATTAAATAATGTGATGTGTTAGTACCTAATATTAAATAAGGGGTTAGTGGTTTTATATTCACATGGTTTTATGGTAAATGGTTTCACCTTACCACTAGTATTTTGTGTGAGCTTGTGTCTATAAAAGAGAACACATGTGTAGTGGTTTAGGTTGGCTAAGTGGTTTGGTTGTCATTATTGAGTCTTCTTGAGGAGTGCATTTGTGAATCATGGCATGGGATGTGTTGATTCATGCTTGGACACTTGGGAATGCATTGGAAGGTCTGATGCTTCAAAGGAATTCATTGTAACTCCTGTATTGGCTTATTATTGGATATTATGGAGTATGGATGCTTTTGGAGGCTGGGTTTTTTCCTAGGGTATATCTCGTGTCATCTTTGATGGGTATGTTGTCTATTCTCTTGCATGTGGATTCTTAGCACTTATTTGCATTGTTATCTCTTTTGTGTTATGTGGAAATTATCATATAATGGTTGCTGCAAGTTTCCTTACAAGCGGTATTAAAGATTTATGGTTGAAGATTTTTTGTTATAACCCTAGGTTGAGAAAATATTGCTTGAAGTTTGAATCTATGCAATGCATGAGAGAATGAAATACATGGAAAGATATGAGGGTTTTGTAGGTTGTTTATTATAGATCTAAGGGTTTTAGGTTTTCTACTATAATGAGTTGTTTGTAGATTTGGGGTGTGAAATTTTTTGGCTAAAAAGGGTTTCTTGGTTGTGCATTCAAATGGGGGTTTTGTGGGGAAAATTTTGTAAATGACCTCTTGGGACAAAATAGACCTCATGGTTGGATTTAGGTTGGTCAAGAGAAAAAATTTGATATAAATTTTTCCTATTTTGGAGAAGTTGGAAAAAATGCAAAAAAAAAAATTAGTAGAAGGGCCAATTTTGGCCATATAACCCATGTGCGGAAATAAAATTATTAAAAAATTATAATTCTATCTGCTAAATTTTTTTTTGCAAAAAAATACCCGACAACCTGCAAAATAAAAATTCAATGGTTATATATATATATAGAGCCGTCGTTGAAAATATTTTTGTCGGGGTCTGAAAATAAAATAAAAATTATTTACCTGGAAGATAAAATGTTAAAAGAAATAAAAATAAAAATTACCCCACCATTAAATAAAGGAGAACTTTATATTTATGGATTTTTAATTTTTTTAAATACTAAAAGAAATAAATCAGCCACTATAATGTTGGAGAAATTAAATGAATTTTTATTTTTGGAGTTGGGACCACCAAAAGTTATTTACATGGGAAAATCATATGTTTTTTTTTTAAACTTGCATAACTTTCACCCACAATGTCTGTTTTTCAACTTCTTGTACTCGTTGGAAAGATGGTTCTGAGAAATATGCAATAGTCTAGGTTTGGTTCCTTTATTTTTCCATTTTGACATGTTTTTGGGGCCTATAAGTCAGATGTTTTTGGTTGCATGGTTTTGAGCATAACTTTTGCATATGGAATCGAGTTTTTGATTTCAAATAGGCATTGGAGAGCATTTGTAGTGCACTATATAGTGGTTCACATTATTTATCAGATTGTGGTTTGTATGATATTGGTACTTTTTTATCACTTGTAGGAGCCTGAGATCCGGGGTGTGATTGTGTGAGCATGCAGACGAGTCAAAAGGTGAATCCTTGAGGGAGTACATATTTTTTATGTGATATTTATGATGATATAGATAACTATTAGATTGGTGCTTCTAGGTACAGGTTTACAGGTGTTCTTTAGAATTGGGCTTTGATGGTGATAGGTACACAAGTTGTCTTTAGTTTTGAGGACATGGTTGGACATGGTTTGAGACTTGGAGTCTCATATGGGTGATAGTTGAGTGCAAGTACAATGATAGCTATGATTATGGTTTCATGGGTATATAGGTACATTTGATGAATTAACACAATATGATCATGTATGTGGTGTTTGGTGGTAATATGGTTTGATGTTAGGAGATTGTTCTTATCTTGTTGATGCTTATTTGGTTCCTTGACTATGATTAATAATTTGTGGACATGGTTGGAAAATCAGATCTTTGGTTGATTTGGTGTTTAAGTCAAGTGATGTCTACAAGACTATCTTCTTTGATATCTTAGTTTGCAGGTTACTAATGTGATGATGAGTTTTCATGTTTCAGTGGTTGGATCTATGAGTTATATGATTGGTAGGAATGTGCAGCCTATTGGTTGTAGTGGGATGACTCAAATGTGGACTATCTATATGCACTAGGTTTGATTCATTTTTGTTATAGATTTCATTACTTGGCCTTGTCTGTGGTCATTTGTACATTGGTATGTTGCTTTGAGATTGAGAGGATGGATGGTTAGAGTATTTTATTACTCAGGTGATGGGACTTGTAGCATGTAGTTTGATCATAATATCATGATAGCTTGTTACATTCATTGGTTATACACTTTTAGTGGGAGATGTTGATAGTGATGACTTGGCAGTGTTGGATTGGTTTGTGATGTTTTGATGATAGTTGTATGTATCTTTTCGGCTTGGATATCTTGATTTTACTTGTATGTTACTAATATTTCAATTGAGTGTGTGTAGACCTGATGATATTCATGGAGGAGATGGTTGTCATGATGTCATGTGTAGCTCATATCACAATTCAATGGGAGTTGTTGATTCATCATTGGCGATGGTTATCTTCGTCTGATTGGATATATGGTTTCTTGGTTTAGAGTATATTTTTTATGATGCCATGATATACTATTCATTATAGGTTAGAGTTTGGCATATTACATGCTCTCTTGAGACCAATATGTATGTTTTGGTGCATGTGATCTTCTAGGATGAGATGGTTAGATCATGTTGTCATGCTAGGTTCTTGATTATGTGGTCAGAGCTTTGACATTGATCATGTTATTTCTCTTTGTATTGAGTACATTTATCATTTTCTTGATTAATTTATGATAGTGCTATGTTGCATTTGGAGTTTGGCATGGATTGATTGGTTATAGGTACTCATGGATACTTAGAGATGTAGGTGATGGTTGGAGTTCTCTTGTGATTGGAGATGTTTTCTTGAGACAATTACTCTTTGGAGGTTTCAATAGGAAGACCGAGGAGCTTTCACCTAGATATGGACATGAGTTCATGATGGACGGATGGAGGACATTTTTCTTGGAGCGAGCCATGATGGCTTGGTTATCCTGGAGGGGCATTCTCATTCCCCACTCTTGGTCTACTCAAAAACTTATTGTTTGAGAGGTACTTTTCCATTATATCTTTCAAATGTGCTATGTTTCATACTTTGATTTCTCATGGGATTGAGCAGATTCATGGTGTTTGATTTTGGGTGCTCATTTGAGGATTGGTTTAGCATGATTTTATATGCTTTATCATTCATAGATATGGATCTTGAGCTATGGATAGTTAGTTCTAGAGGATTCATTTGAGGTATATTTGGCATGGTTATTTCCTTATGCATTTTAGTTCATGATACCATTCTTTGATGAGGATTGTTAGGAGATGGTTTATGCAATGATTTTTAGTTTTGGGGATAGTTACTTTGAGTTTAATATTCTTGATTAGAGAATATTACATCCATTTTGGCATTAGTACCTTGATTCATATGTTGTACTTGATCTATGAGATTAAGTGTATGGATGTTGTTGAGACTTTTCATTTAGGGTTTTTTAGGAGATCATATTTGACACAATATTACACTTTTGAGGTGTTGGTAGGACATATTATGGTTTACAAGTTTCTCTCTTCATGGTTCCTTCCTAGATGTTCATGGTTTCGGGAGGATGGTGGCAACATGTTGTGAGAGATTATGCAACTCTTTGGGTTGTATTTGTGGATCCTTGCTATTGTTCTTGGTAATTCATGCTTTGATTTACTTATCACACCTTGATGTATAGTGTTTATTGGTATACTTGATATGCTTTGACAGTACCTAATGTTGTGGGAGTTCCTGGATGTGTATGTTTTTCATTGTCAAGTTTGATATAAGGAGCTTGATTGCAGTTTACAGGTAGAATATTTTCTTGGCATGAGTTTATTGATGTATTGATACCTTGGAGGAATGGATGGTTGGATGTATTAGCATGTGTTGTGGATGATATTTATAATCATGTGGGTTTTTTACAATTAAAAATAGCTTGGTTATATCCTTTGTTATCACTTGTATTTGATGCTTATTCTCATGGATTGGTGCATTTTCACCTTGGCATGTTCCTTTTCTTCCATAGGTGGAATGTTGGAGGATGAGAGGAGTTTTTTCTTGAGATGGTGGTCACTTTGTTCTTATTGCGGGTATCTTGATGGAGCATGAGAGAATATTGGAGATTCATGTGGTTTCATGTATGGTTCTGATGATGTATTTCATGCATTGATCCCTTATGCAATGTATACAACAAGTGGGAGAATGTAGAGATATGGTGTTGTACACCATTTCATAAATTTATTTATTATAATGTTATAATTAAATAATTATTTAGTTGTGATACACCTTGGTGGTTTTGTTAATCACACTAGGTAATTATTTGGGGTCCACTTGATGTTGTATTATGACATTGTATTATTGTTTAATGTGTGGGATACATGTGATAATAATTTAATATTAGGGAAATATTAAATAATGTGATGTCTTAGTACCCAATATTAAATAAGGGGTTAGTTGTTTTGTATTCACATGGTTTTGTTGTACATGGTTTTACCTTACCACTAGTTGTATTTTGTGTGAGATTGTGTCTTTTAAAAAAAACACGTGTAGTGGTTTAGGTTGGCTGAGTGGTTTGGCTGTCATTATTGAGTCTTCTTGAGGAGTGCATTTGTGAAGAATGGTATGGGATGTGTGGATTCATGCTTGGACATATGGGAATGCAATGGAGGGCTTGATGCTTTAGAGGTATTTATTGTAACTTTTGTATTGGTTTAATACTGAATAATATGATGGAGAATGGAGGATTTTGGAGCCTGGGTTTTTCCCTCTTGAGGGTTTTCCCAGGGTATATCTCATGTCACATTTGATGGGTATGTTGTCTATTCTCTTGCATGTGGATTTTGAGCACTTATTTGCATTGTTATCTCTTTTGGGTTCTATAGAAATTGTCATATAATGGCTGCAAGTTTCCTTACAAAGGGTAGGTTGACTCGCCTCTCAGGTTGCAGGTCAATCCTACATATTTTCTAAATCCATCAAACCCCCACCACATTAAAATCTCTAATGAAACATTTGGAAAAGTTCTTAAACCCTAGGGTCAAATCCCAGGATTTCCCCTTTTCTATGTATCACTACTTAACAAATTAAAAGATAGAATTGATTTACAAAAAAAGATAGTGAAATTCATTTATTTCAATTTAAAAGTTCAAAATCATGATGTTAACACATGTTAGAAATTTAAATACTATCATTATATATACAAGTTATGAAATCTAAATTTTAAAATGTCTTGAATTTTATTTCATTAGAGATTTAAAATGAAAAATATCAATTCATTTTATTTAAGTAAAGATGAATTAAAAATTTCCATAGTGATTTATTTTATTTTAAAGATGGAATAATTCTAATTTAACGTATTTTAATTTTATATAGTACTTTAATATATAATTATAGACATGTATATAAGACCTAATATTTATCACACATTCTGAATGATATTTTCTCATCATTGACATCATTATCATCTAATATAATTTTATTTCACATCAATTACATCAAAAACCCTAATTTCCTCTATAATTGAATAGTATTACATTATTTAATTAATTCACTTTTTATCACTTTTGACTAATCAAATAAATTTTATTTTTTAATAAAGTCTTAATCTAACTTTATTCTGCTTGATTAATTACATAACAACAATTATTTAATTATGTCACGAATTCACTCTATTTCCCAAAATCAATTAAATTATTATCACTTAAAATTTTAATTAAATCACTTTCCCCTAAACTTGAATAATTAAAAAAATTATTCAAACATCATCCAAAAGGTCAAACAAAACAAATACAACATTGTATGCAAAATTCAAACATGACTTGCACATTCAACTCAAAAGGATTAATTAATTAATTACCTTCACCCACCTCCATTATTGGGAAAATTATGGTCCCTTGATTGCTCAATTTGATGGGCTAATTGATCCATATATTTCCTAACTAATCCATCTATTCTTCAATCCCATTAAAGGCTCAACATGATTTCGTCAATTCCACATATTAGGAAATCTATTTCCTCTGATTGATCAATCAACATCCTTAATTGATTTGATCACAAAAGCTAACTAAGCAATCTAATTACTCTCAACATATTTCAACCGTTGATCAAGATATTGTACTACACAATTGTGTTGCCAAAAAGTGTATAATTTGTTTGAGATGGGAATAATTGATGATAAATTGGACTTAATGAGGCCTTGATTTGGTGTTGTGAGGTGTCTACACATCCACACTAGCTCTTGGGCCCTTGCAAATTGAATAAAATGCATTTATTGATGTCTTGCAAGAGTGTTGTAATATATTTTCACAATTTTCTAGGACCATAATGTTATAATTCATCGAAATAATCTCACCAAGACCTATTTCAAAGTGTTTTAAAGACTTATAACAAACTTTCACACTTTCCTAGGCTTGTCATCAATACTTACACCTTTCTTATGTTTTAAATGGCCCCGTTATGCACTTACAGGCCTTAATTAAGTGTCTTGTTGAAGAAGAGCCCGATAAACAACATTTAATACATCTTAATCTCCAAAATCCACTCAAAATTGCATAGGTCGACCAAGTCACCCATAGCGGCAACTTAATTCTATTTGACACAAAAATAAAAATAAACTCAAATTTCTTTTGGGTTTTTTTTCTTTAAGACCTAAGGTCGGCTTGTGATGAGGTATTCTTCGGGAATTTAGGAATAAGAGTGTATAAATAAGTGTTTTTATCCTCATTTTACATCTCCTTCTAATCTCTTAACTCATCTTAAGTCATAACTTACTCATCATGTTCTCACGTCAAGCAAGCTAGGGTTTTTTCATTCCAAGTCATCAAGATAGCTTCCTAAGACATTCAAGGGAATATTCTTCATGTTTTGTTGCAGAAGATCAAGATAAAACATCATGGAAAGGTAATCGACTCCATTATTGCATGTATTCTTCCATCATTTTGGTTTAATTACCTAAAAGGGGTTCGACCAAGGAAAACGCCCATGCCCTAACATTCAACATTTCTTCTTCTCTTCTTGTGTGTTTGTAGATTTAAGACTCTTGGAAGCTTGGAAATAATTGGAGATCAAATTGAAAGGTTTTCTAGTCTTCTCTTCATTCAACAAGTCAAAATATCACCTAAAAGTCACTTTCATGCCTGAAAATCAGAGTTTCAGAAGCAGACACCTATAGGGAACTAAAGTGCAGACCTAGGGCATCTATTCCCACTTCTAAATTTTTAGAGATTCAGAAGTGGAATAAGTTGCCACTTTGGGTGACTTAGTCCCATTGAACCTGAATTTTAGTGATTTTGTAGATCCAGATACCCATTTGGTAGAAACTGGTTTCTGGCAATTTTTTTAAGAATTGGGACTAAGTCACCCAGACTGGCCTAAGTGTCTTAGTTGACTTCTGCATTATTTTTATCAAGATTTCAGGCCTTCATGCCATCCATTTTTTAGTCTCTAGGTGCACACATTTTGTTTATTAACTTTCTATTTAGTTTTGTTTGCATTTCTAGGTCATTTATCACATGTTTGCATATCACAATGTGTTTTCCAACAAGTTGCATATCTTAGGTTTCACATTAATAATCATGTTTCATTTTTAGTTTATTTCACTTATGACATTAAATTTATACATATTTCATCCCACATTACATTAATATTGAATGTAAACATTAGCGTTTTGGCCCATCTCTCTCCTTTTAGGTGAAAAACCCTAAAGAGTTATAGAGCATTTGGTTTGCCAAAATGTTTTTTTACATTTTGGTTAATTTGAATTTTGAATACCCTCTTTTCTATTTTTGATTCCTTCATAATCCTATATCTATCTCATATTAGGCTTGCATTAAGATTTGCATCAAGCTTAATTTGCATTTAGGGTTTCAAATTTTTGCATTAGTGAAAGTGCATATAGGTTGCATTTTTTCCTCTCCAATCATTGTATATCATTGAAAAATTGTATTTTCATGTTTTTTATACATCATATATTGCATAAATTATCAAAATCCATTGGAAAGTCCTAAAAATTCTAAAAAATTCCCTTACTGGGACTAAGTTGCTAGTCGAGGCGACTTAGTCCTTGTCTTGATTTTTCACTATTTGTTACAGCATTAAAAACCTTATTTCTATGCTTCCTAAGCCTCCTAGTATCATATACTATAATTATAGAAAGTTTTAGGATCATTTTTTTTATGCATTTCACTCAAAAATGTTGATTTAGAGTAGTCATTTTTCAAATCATTTCAATTACAAGCATAATTAGATTTGAACATGCTCACATTTCTGCAATTTTGCATAGCATTGATAAAAGTAATTTTCAATTTTTCATATAGAATATTTTTATTCATAAAACTTTGCATAAGTTTGATAAAAAAAAAATTCATTCTTGCATATACATTGTTTACATTCTTAAGGTGTTGCATAAATTGGGTAAGAGTGCTTTGTATCTTTGCATATACATTGTTCATCTTGCTAAAACATTGCATGAAATGGTTATATGTGCTTTTCATTCTTATTCAAACAATCTTAGTACCTTACATATGTAGACATGTTAAGAAAAATTCCCTATCCCCTCCCTATGAGAGTGTTTTAGTGAAAGAGACTACAACTTGGGCCATTCCTAATGATCATACTTGTTCTTCTCATAATATCTCTCCTTTTGGTGATGAAGATATTTTAGTAGAAGAATCAATTAATGAGAGTTTTGAGAATCCTAGTTGTTTCTCTCCTTTTACCTCTCTTAGTTGACACAACTTTCACAACCAACATAACACAACCTTAGATGATCATGGCATTACAATTTATTTTTCTCCTAGTATCTCTCCTTGTTTTGAAGATGATACTTTGATATTAGAAAACCTATTTTATGAAGATCATGAGAATCTTAGTTTTCCCCCTTCACCTCACAAAATTATTCTTAAACGAGACAATACAACCATAGGTAATCATGACACCAACATTTTTCCTTCTAGTATCTCTCCTAGTTGTGAAGAAGATACTTTGTTGTTAGAAAACACAAACGATGATGGTCATGAATATCTTAGTTGTCCCCATTCACCTAGAGAAACCCTTATTAAGCAAGAAAATTCAACCATTGATCATTCCCCTACTTGCAATGAAGTCATTTTAGAAGAACCAACCCATGAATCTCAAGCACATTTGGCTTGTAGTTCTCCTCAAAACTTTCCTCCTAAGGAGAATATCATGGTGTTAGAAAACAACAACAATTGTAATGTGTCTTCCTTAGATAAAAAGATGACTCTAGATTTCCCTTCATTAGAGATATATCAAATCAAGAATGCTTAGGTTATGAACGCACAAGTGTTGATTAGATCCCCATCGATCAATATTGGACCTCATACATACCCCATGGGACATCCTAAGAACCCTCTAATTATCTACTCACCTTCACACAATCACCAAACTGAATGCCAACTTGAACTCATCCTTTACCCACCATCACCTAAACCTGAATTTACCCTTTACCCACCTAATCATGATGTTGTAGCTCACACACACTACACTAGAAATAATCCATTACCTGAACAACCAACCCCAATTCCATTACCTTTTCCTAATCCCATATTTCCTAGTGCTCCTCTATTAAATTCACACATAAGGGAGTATGATCTTGTCAAACAACTTAAGAATACTCTTGCCAAGATATCCCTTTGGGACCTTCTTCAAAATTCACCCACCTATCACACTATGCTTCAAATGGCCTTACAAAAAATTCCTATCCCTTCTAATGCACAACCAAATGAGATAACAACCATAATTCAAGGATTGAATGCTAACATTGTTTTCCACTAGAGTGAACTCCCCCCTTTGGATGTACAAAAACAAAACAAAGCTTTCATGATCATTTATCGATACAATTAGATAGGGATAAAGTGAACCCTTATTTATATTGTCTCAAACCTTAATGTGTGTAGTGTAAACCTTTTGGATAGGCTTCGTGTGGATAAGTAAAAAATTCAACCTAAATCTTTATCTACTAAGGGCTTTGAAAATGAAGAAAAGAAACCGCTTGGTGTGATCACTTTACCTATTACAGTTGGAGAAGTCACATTGAATACACCAATCCATGTTATGCCTCATGCTATTTCATATAACCTTCTTCTAGGTAGGTTGTGGATTCATGAAATGAATGGTGTGCCTTCCACTCTTCATCGAAAAATGAAATAAATCTACAACAACAAAGTGTGCACAATTGATACTGATCATGAACCTTATAATAGTGTCTTGCAAGTTGAGAAAAACAAAGAGAACCCCTTGAACACCTTAACACCAACCACACAAGTGGAACTTGTGAAACAAAAAGACAACCAACAAAAAATAGATTATGAATGGGGTTCCTTAGACTTCACACCACCACTCATAGATGACCCTTTGACAACATCCACCTCAACCACTTTAGACCAAAACACAACCAATTACAAAACAAGCTTTGATGAACAAAACAACGACCAACCATCCAAACTAAAAGCAATGAAAAAGATTTATGAAAATGGTTATGAACTTATGAAACAACTTTGCTACAGTGGAGAAGGATGTGGTGCTAATGAACAAGGTATCTGAAACCCTATAGAATCTATCACACAACAAACAACTCATGGTCTTGGTTATTTCCCTTTGATAGAAATTGAAAAACCTTCCCTCCACATCAACACTCTCACACAACATACTCCTAAATCAACCTTCACTGTTGGCATTAGTGGTCTTAAACATCATCCTTTACCAAACATAAAACAAACAACTACACCTTCATTTACTATCAATGTCATCTCGCAAAATGTTCATGATTTGAATATGTTAGATTTTCTACCCTCCTATAATGGAGAGAATAAAATATCGCATTCTCAAGAGCCTTTTGTAAATATTACATCTACTACTAAGCAAGATGTATCTTTGACACAAATCACAAGACAAATTTCTACCATTGATCAAGAGGGTATCTTCTCGAGACTCCGCCAAGATCACTTGATCACCCTTCCCCCTAGAACTCATAAGAAGTGTTATTCCAAGAATTCATTATGTGCCTATCATAGAGTTCATGGTCATTCCACTAATGAACATGTAAGGATTTTAGTCATAAAATCCAACATTTTTCAGGAGTTTGGTATGCTTCCCTTTGTGGGGGCACATAATTCCTCTAATTGATACCTATTTTCACTCTCACCTATATTTCATAAATTTTTTTGGCTCACCTTTGTCCTGCACTCAGTGGGGGAAAGGGGTTCAATAGCCTTGTCCTTGTATGCCACTTGTGGTTGCCTCCTTTGGCTATTCGTTAACCTTTCATGAATACATAAGAGTAAGCTTGGGATGTGGATGACATGCCTTAAGTTGGCCCACATATAACATACTTCTCTTTTTCATGGCGTAGCTTATTGGAAACATGACTTGGCATAGGGATTTTCTATAATGATCCTTGCATATTCTGATCACAATTTGTCCTTAAATTGTAGCTTGTAATTTTTTCAAACAATTCTCATGCAAACATATATATTGTAGTTCTATGTGTCTCAGTCTAATATAAATGTTTTTCCAATGATATCCAGTGCATATAATACTTGTAAAAGAATTCTATGATGATTGGACAAGGTCCTATAGACAATGCATATCTTTTTCTTGTATTTTCAAATGTGATATATGAGTTTTCTTGAACTAAATATGCAGCTACAACTTATAGACATTATGTCAAAAAGTTGGCATGAAAACTCACTAAGTACAAAATTATTTTAAGAATACTTGAAGAAACAATGATGATGAAACACCTTATTCCTCCTTAATTTCCAAATGAAAGATTATTACAATGCACTTATAAAATAGCCAAGAATCTTGGCAAATTACAATGATATGAAATATGGTAATTGCTGATATAAATGATCATCTATAGCTACAACTTATAACCCCTAATGTGCAATGCTAATGAACTGAATAATGAGAGGAACCTCATTGGAATGGAGTCACCCTTTTTTGGTGATGAGGGAGCAAGAAATAACACACAAAAAAAGTGCCACCTTAGACCCAAATCGAACCCTTGACCAGATGCACCTGAAGCTAATGAATCTGTAGATGTGAATTTTTTTTGAACTCCCAAAGGCATAAAAAATGGTTGTCCTCCTCTCTAGAAATTAGTGCCACCTCCCAAGAGAAAAATTGAATTTTTCTATGAACTCTCCTTGCAAAATCTTAGTCTCCTTGAATGCTGATAGAAACTTCAATTGCTGGTAAATAAATCTGATTCCACAACAACTCAATTTCTTCTCCAATGTATCAAAATGACAAGAGATCTAATCATATCAAAATGAGAAGAGATTTAATCACCAAATATGATTCCTTAATTACCCCAATTGAATGACATAAATTTTTTTCCAAAGGCCACAAATTTTTCCCAATGAAGTGACTGAAGTATCACCTCCAAATCTGCAACCCTTCAGGAGATATCTCACTCCCTTAGTTATGCTATCTATGGGAGTTATCATTCCCAAAGATACTCAATTGCAAAGCCCTAGCTCCACAATGCTTAACAACAACAAACAATAGATACTGGATGGTGAAGGATGAAACCTCAATGTCTATTTATGCATTTCCTCTAGAGGTTGGCCTAATTAAAATAATATTATATTTCAACTTCTAGAAGATTCCAATATATATTTTTAATTATTTTCACTTTATAAAATATGAAAATATAATATAATTAATAAAGTGCATCTCAACATCAAATTATAATATAAGGTTTTCATAAATAGAAATAATAATGATATCTAATGGAAAACCTCACTCCAATCAAATACTGAGCCAAATAATCACTGAATGTCTGCCAGATGACTCTCTCAACATGCTTCATTAGCCTACGAGAGCCACTAATAGGCTAATCCTATTGATAAGTCAATGTCAACTAGAAGGGGACATTACAGTCCACCCCTCCTAAAATTTCTTGTCCCCAAGAAATCTCAACTTAGGATGCTACAAGATCTCCTCATTCTCCCATGCCGCATCCTCAACGAGTAAGTCTCTCCACTTGATCAAGTATTCCCTGATGAATCATTTCCACAAGGTCCTTTCTCGCACATCCAAGATAGCCTATGGCACCAAAATCAATTTCCCCTCATCATCCAATGGTGGCAAGGTCATGGAGGGAACAACACGATGTCCTAATGCCTTCTTGAGGCATGACACATGAAACACATTATGCACTCTGTAGTTAGCTGGAAATTCTAACTCATAGGCCACCTCTCCCACTTTCCTAATAATCTTGAACAAACCATAATAACGTGGCTTAAGCATCATTGCACCACTCCTCTTAAGAGTGGATTGTCTGTAAGGATGCAACATCAAGTACACCATATCACCAACCTCAAAAGAGTGCTCAACCCTCTTTTGATCAGCATATTGTTTTTGTTGGTTCTATGCCTTTTGTATATTTTCGCGTAAATCTCTCATAATATCCTAGTTATCTTGTAAGAGATCACCAACACTAGGCACATGACTATCACTCAACAAAGGATCCCCCTTCTGCTGTCCTATGATGTAATTCCTGAGGTACCCTTCCACCCACTTATTCACTATCTATGTTTTTCCATCGGTCTGTGGGTGGTAACTAGTACTCGGAGTGAGCTCTATCCCACATAGCATGAAAAGATCCTACCAAAAATGACTCATAAATTAGCTATCTCTATCACTGGCAATGCTCTGAGGCAACCCATGTAACCTGAATACCTCATGGAAGAACAACTCTGCAACCTGGGTAGCTGAATATGTAGATGTGATTGGAAAGAAATGAGCATACTTAGTCAAACGATCCACAACATATATGAAATATCATCCCTGGGCTTTAGGCAAGCCAGTGATGAAGTCCATCGATAAACACTCCCACTTCCCATCAAGGATCGGAAGTGGCTGAAGTAAGCCTGCAAGGTGTGTGCGCTCTTGTTTAGTTTGTTGACAAACATGAAATTCTCTAACATATTGTAGCACGTCCAATTTAAGGCCCTTCCATGTAAATCTCTCCAATACCTATTTATATGTCTTGAAATAACCAGGATGTCTTGCCATAGGTGCATCATGGAAGGCCCTTAGAATGGTGTTCTTCATCTCCAATCTTGGAATCAAGTAAATCCTCCCCTTGTAAATGATAAGATCATTTACAATTGTGTATCTGTCATCCTGGACTAATCCCTCAGCAATCCCTGTAGCCCAACTATCCTTAGGATACTCTTCCACTATTAGGTGTCTCCAATCCTCTGCAATCCCAAACATGGAGCTCAAGTGTGGGCGACGTGATAAAGCATCAACAACAATATTCTATGTTCCTTTGACGAAGGAAATGTCAAAGTCATATGATTGTAGCTTAATTACCCATTTTTACTAACGATCATTAAGATCTCATTGCCCAATTGTGGTCTTTCTTCACTATAAATTTTTTGCCTACCAAGTATTGTCTGAATTTGGCCAGTGCATGCATAATGGCCAACATCTCCTTATCATATATGTTGTACCCTCTCTCTGGTCCGTGAAGTTTTTGACTATCATAAGTAATCAGATGTTTGTCTTGCATAAGGACTGCACCAATCCCCTCACCTGAAGCATCACACTGTAGCTCAAAGGGTTTAGAAAAATCTGATAAAGCAAGCACTGGGCAAGTAGTCATGATTAGTTTGAACATCTCAAAGCAATCCTATGCCTTTGGAGTCCAAACGAATGCCCCTTTCTTGGTCAAGTCTGTGAGCGGTGCTACATGGCATGAATAACCATTAACAAATCAATGGTAGAAGCCACACAACCCAAAAAATCCTTGAAGCTGCATAAGGTTCTCTAGTGTAGGCCATTCAACAATAGCTTTAATCTTCTCGGGATCCATACGTACCCCCTCTACACTAATGATGTGACCAAGATATAATAATTCTGTCATCCCTAGATCACACTTGGATTCCTTGGCATACAAGGACTCCTCTCCAGGAATACACAATACTGAATGAAGATGTGCAATATGATCATCCCATGTTTTACTATACACCAAGATATCATCGAAAAATACCAACACATACCTCCTCAAATGTGAATGGAAAAATTTGTTCATTGTGGACTGAAATGTTGTTGAAGCATTGGTTAGCCCAAATGGCATAACCACAAACTCAAAATTCCCGCAATGACACCTAAATGGGATCTTCTCAATGTCTTGTTCCCTGACACAAATTTGATGATAGCCTTACTATAGATCAATATTAGAGAAGAAACAAGCACCATGCAACTCATCAATTAACTCATCAATTCTGGGGATGGGATATCTATTCTTGATTGTTCTTTTGTTCAAGAGTCTATAATCAATACACATCTACAATGTTCCATCCTTTTTCTTGACCAAAACTACTAATGATGCAAAGGGAGACTTACTTGGTCTAATGCGTCCCATGTCCAACAACTCCTTAATCATCTTCTCAATTTCATCCTTGAGTTGCTCGAGGTGTCTATACAGAGTGACTATCATGGGCTTGGTGCCTTCTTCCAACTCAATGATTTTCTCAATCCCTCTATCTGGAGGTCTTCTTAGAGGAATCTCACTAAATACCTTTGTGTGCTTAGTTCTTAACTCCTAGATATCTGGATGATATCCTGGCTTCTACTGTTCTCCTTGTGTAGGCATCAACACATTCTACTTCCCACTACCATGTTATGTCTCACTAGCCTCTCCATCCTCATGAATGAAATCATTCTGAAACTAGAGTCATGGATCACATTAAGAATATGTGTCTTTTCATCAACCTAAAAGGACATCACCATCTCCTTGAGATCAAGAGTGAATTTACCAATATCATGTAACCATCTCATTCCAAGCACCATGTTAGTGTCACCCATTTTTGCCACATAGAAATATATCTTGAACTCATAGTTTTTCAAGCACATGGGAAAATCTAGAATTCTCCTATCACATTTGATGGTATAACCATCTGTAACCTTAACTCATATTCCCTCAAATTCCTCTATCTTGATGCCATGCCTATTAACCAATCGAGCATTAATAAAGTTATGATTTTCCCTTGTGTCAAGAAGAGTGATAATCTTTTTCCCTGCTAGAACTCTACGCATCCTGAATAATCCTTCTTGTTGGATGCTGGTGATGTGCGCATCATGTTGCATTGTTGCCCCTTCATGGTCTCCTACATTTGGAGACTTTTCTTCATCATGCTCCATGCCTGAATCTTCAGAATCAGATTGTTGATATGATTTATTTGACTCAGAATCCTCATAATATTCCCACATTACTCTATGAGCTTTTCCCTTAGGTCTTAAGGGACAATCATGATTTGCATCATATGGCTCCTTATAGTAAAAACACAACTTCTTCTTACATAAGTCATTGAGTGTATCTCGGTCCAAAGGTGCCACTAATTTCCCCTTAAAGTTTGGTTTGTTCTTCTTCTTAGAGAAATATTTGTTTTCTCAAAATGAAGAAGATCCCTTGGATGAATACTTACTTTGTGGGGCTGCTAGCTCCATGCTTCTAACCTTCTTCATCACCTCTTGAAGATTAGGAGGATCAAAGGCTTTTATCCATATTTGCATAGGCTCCAATAAGCCCTCAATAAATAACACCACCAATTGTCTCTGTGAGATGTTAGGAACCATCACTGATAACTTCTAGAAGTCTCCAATGTAACTCTCCAAACTTCCAAATTCCTTGAGCTAGGCCAAATCTCTGAAATATGATTCTAGATCCTTCCTATCAAAACACTCCACCAATCTATCCACAAACTCCTAATAGGATGTGATCAGACTATGCTACAATGTAACTAACCCACGATACCACCATTCGTGAGCTACCCCCTCTAAATGCAAGATGAAAAATTGGATAGCTTCCTCTTCGTTCATTGGTCAAAGAGTCAAAAAGGTATCCAAATTATGAATCCATGATTGTTCTGTAGTCTTGCCACTGCCATCAAACATGGGTAATGAAAGTTTATTAGTAGCATGCTTGAGTTCTTTATTCTGATTTTGAGGTCTCCTCTCCTATCGAAACCTATAGTAGTTCATCCTTGTTTGTACAAAATGATCAAAATGCATGAGCTCTCATGCTTCTGGTGTCAGTAGTCGCCACTCATCATGAGCAACCATATATGCATCAACAAAAGTAGGCTCCTCAACTTCTTCAACATTCTCTTCTACAACTCACTCTTCCCTTAGGAAGGTAGGTCGTGATGGCCTATTTGTAGTATGGGAAGTTTCTCTTTTCCCTCACCTTGATCTATCTACACTCCTATCATCTTCTTGATCCCTATTATTTCTTATTCTATTTCCCATGATAGCTTGGTTCTGCTGAATCTCCTATTGCAAAGTAGCTGTAAATCCTTCAAATATTTGAGCCATTCTTTCAAAAATTTCTTCACCCCTATCTCTCCTAGGAGGACTATCTTCTCTTCTTCCATTTCTATTTGGACCCTCATCTACTCTATCACCCATTTGAATTAAAGGTACCTCTACAAATGGATTGTCTTCTTGCCAATGGCTCTCTTGTTCTGCTCTTTTGTGGGTGTAGTAACGATGATTTCTCATGTGAATTTTAGACCCTTCAGGATGGCAGGATCATGGCTTTGATACCACTATAATGATCCTTGCTAATTCTAATCACAATTTTTCATTAAATTGTAGCTCATAATTTTGTCAAACAATTCTCATGCAAACATATATATTGCATGTCTGAGTGTTTCAGTCTGATATAATTTTTTTTCCAATGATATCCAGTGCATATAATACTTGTAAAAGACTTCTATGATGATTGGGAAAGGTCCTAGATACAATGCAGATCTTTTTCTTGTATTTTCAAATGCGATAGATGAGTTTTCTTGAACTAAATATGCAGCTACAACTTATAGACATTATGTCAAAAAGTTGGCATGCAAACTCACTAAGTACAAAATGCTTTTTAGAATACTTGAAGAAATAATGATGATGCAACACCTTATTCCTCCTTAATTTTCAAATGAAAGATTATTACAATGCACTTATAAAATAGCCAAGACTCTTGGAAAATTACAAAGATATGAAATATGGTAATTGTTGATATAAATGATCAGCTACAAATGCAACTTATAACCCCTAATGTGAAATGCTAATGAATTGAATAATGAGAGGAACTTGATTAGAATGGATTCGCCCTTTGTTGGTGATGAGGGAGTAAGCAATAACACAACAAAAAGTGTCACCTTAGACCCAAATTGAACCCTTGACCAGATGCACCTGAAGCTGATGAATCTACAGATGTGAATTTTTTCTAAACTCCTAAAGGCATAAAAAATGGTTGTCCTCCTCTCTAGAAACTAGTGCCACCTCCCAAGAGAAAAATCAAATTTTTCTATGAACTCTCCTTGAAAAATCGTAGTCTCCTTGAATGCTAATAGAAACTTCAATTGTTGGTAAATAAATTTGATTCCACAACAACTCAATTTCTCCTCCAATGTATCAAAATGAGAAGAGATCTAATCATCAAAGATGATTCCTTAATTACCCGAATCAAATGAAATACAAAATTGGCCAAAGGCCACAAATTTTTCCCAATGAAGTGACTGAATTATCACCTCCAAATCTGCAACCCTTTAGGAGATATCTCACTCCCTTAGTTATGCTATCTACGGGAGTTATCGTTCCCAAAGATACTCAACTGCAAAGCCCTAGCTCCATAATGCTCAACAACAACAAACAATAGATACTAGATGGTGAAGGATGAAACCTCAATGTCTATTTATGCATTTCCTCTAGAGGTTGGTCTAATTAAAATAATATTATATTTCAACTTCTAGAAGATTCCAATATATATTTTTAATTATTTGCACTTTATAAAATATGAAAATATAATATAATTAATAAATTGCATCTCAACATCAAATTATAATATAAGGTTTTCATAAATAGAAATAATAATGATATCTAATGGAAAAACTCACTCCAATCAAATACTAAGCCTAATAATCACCAAATGACTGCCAGATGACTCTCTCACCATGCCTCATTAGCCTACGAGAGCCACTAATAGGCTAATCCTATTGATAAGTCAAAGTCAACTAGAAGGGGACATTACATTTCCAAGTAAGCTCTCATGTCTTCCTTCTTCTACTTTAAAGCAATTTCTCACAATACTAATGTTCGTAACTACTTTAAAGTGGGGGCATACATCACCATTCACATTTCATTGTGTGATTTATTTCTTCTTGTGATGTGTCCTTTTCTTGGTAGATTCATTGGGCTTAATTCCCTCCAAGAGAGTGGTACTTATTTTTCACTTATCCTCTCTTGGAGACATTAAGTATGATGTTCCCTAAGATGATACCTTGCACGAACAAAGAAAAATCCCTTTGAACAACCCTTACACTATTCTACATTAACAATGTTTATGAGTGCCAAGCATAGAAAGTTTTTCTTATCTCATAGAGCTCCAAAATCATTTTCCTTTGTGGTGCCTTATTAAAGTTATTAGGAGGTATAAATTTGATATGGTTGAGCGGGAAGCCCATTTTGAGGCAAGAATTTCCCCATAGCCACCTATGTGTTGGAGTACATACCAACTAGCATATGTTTCTCACCTTTTGGGTTTTCTCACCCTTCAGAAAATCAGAAGTTTCGTGGCCCCACAGTGAGTATGTTGTGGATTTGTCACCATGTAGACCACCATGAGTTCTATCACCCCATAGTGATTACGCATTTCATTTCTGAAAGAAAAAGAATAGATCTAATCCACAACTAGCTAGACAAATGGTCAAAGCTTGATCCATCTCATTTTTCTAGTTCTTGTCATTGTATGATCATCTATCTTGTCTTGCTACAAATAATTCACCTTGCATGTGTCCTTTCATACTTATGTTGGCTTGAATTAGGATCTTGGATCCTGGGGGCTTGTACAACCTCCTTTGATCTTTGTCATTCTTTATCATCCACATTGGTATGATTGGACTCTACTTGAATGACTACTTTAGTGAAATTTTGAAGCAAGTTCATCCTCTCACTAACGTGGGGGCTTAATGTGTTACCAAAAAAGGTATACTTTGCTTGATATGGGAATAATTGATGATAAATTGGACTTAATGAGGCCTTGATTTGGTGTTGTGAGGTTTCTACACATCCACACTAGGTCTTGGGCCCTGGAAAATTGAATAAAATGCATTTATTGATGTCTTGCAAGAGTGTTGTAATATATATTCACACTTTTCTAGGACCATAATGTTATAATTCATCTAAATAATCTCACCAAGACCTATTTCAAAGTGTTGTAAAGACTTATAACAAAATTTCACACTTTCCTAGGCTTGTCATCAATACTTACACCTTTCTTATGTTTTAAATGACTCCTTTATGCACTTACATGCCTTAATTAAGTGTCTTGTTGAAGAAGAACCTAACAAACAACATTTAATACATCTTAATCTATGAAATCCACTCAAAATTGCATAGGTGGACCAGGTCACCGATAGGGGAAAGTTAATCCTAGTTGACACAAAAATAAAAATAAATTCAAAATTCTTTCAGGTTTTTGTTCTTTAATACCTAAGGCCGGCTTGTGATGAGGTATTCTTTAGGAATTTAGGAATAAGAGTGTAGAAATAAGTGTTTTTCCTCCTCATTTTACATCTCCTTCTAATCTCGTAACTCATCTTAAGTCATAACTTACTCATCATGTTCTCAAGTCAAGCAAGCTAGGGTTTTGTCATTCCAAGTCATCAAGATATCTTCCTAAGACATTCTAGGGAATATTCTTCATGTTTTGTTGTAAGGTATGTGTAGGATCATGATGGGCCAAAAAGTGGCAATATGATGGGTATGTGGCTGATGACTATTTTTTTACCCAAAATTGGTGAAATGAAAAGGGTTTTTAAAGGAGATTCTTAGCTTTCCACCGATATAAATTATGTTGTACTTTGAATTTAATAAGTAATTATTATTCATTTTCTATTCAAATTACGACTAAAGTCCTAATTGATAGGCTAATTGAAAAATATCTATAGTTTTCAAATGGTATCACATTTTTTGAATCCAAAACATGCATCACATTCTATGCTTCACATACTATAGGATTAAAAAAAAAAATTGAATTTCATGAAGTTTTGGCCAAGTTAAGGTGGTTAGACATACAAGAAATTAAAAAAATACGGATCACATCGGGCATGAGTCCTCTACTTATATCTAGAATCTTATAAAAAATATTATCATTTTATTCGGTTAGGGTGGTCAAACAGGCACTTCTTATTTTTCTCTGAAATTTAAGTACCACTGCATTGAAATTTCAAATTTTCACCAAATAGATATATATATATATATATATATATATATTTAAACAAACCTATTAGTTTAGAAACTACATTCAATTTGCTACAAATTCTATTGTTACATATTTTTTAAATAATACAGATAACTTATTCAAATTTTTGTGTCAAGTTGCCTAACTCTGACTTTTTTGAATTTTTTGCCACTTAAGGGCCTTTTTTTCCATGATGATCCTACAAATACCCTGTAGAAGATCAAGATAAAACATCATGGAAAGGTAATCAAATCCATTATTGCATGTCTCATTCCATTCTTCCCTCATTTCAGTTTAATTACCTAAAATGGGTTTGACAAAGACAAACCCCCATGCCCTAACATTCAACCTTTCTTCTTCTATTCTTGTGTGTTTGCAGATTTAAGACTCTTGGAAGCTTGGATATCACTAGAGATCAAGTTGCAAGGTTTTTAAAGTATTATATTCATTCAAAAAGTCAAAATATCACCTCCATTATTGCATGTCTCATTCTATTCTTCCCTCATTTCAGTTTAATTACCTAAAAGGGGTTTGGCCAAGACAAACCCCCATGCCCTAACATTCAACATTTATTCTTCTCTTCTTGTGTGTTTGCAGATTTAAGACTCCTGGAAGCTTGGATATCACTGGAGATCAAGTTGCAAGGTTTTTCAAGTCTTCTCTTCATTCAACAAGTCAAAATATCACCTAAAAGTCACTTCCAGCCTCGAAAATCAGTGTTTCAAAAGAAGGCACCTGTAGGAAACCAAAATGCAGACCTAGGGAATCCATTTCCACTTTCAAATTTTTAGAGATTCAAAAGTGGACTAAGTTTCCACTTTGGGAAAATAAGTCCTATTGAACCTGAATTTCAAGGATTTTTATAGATCCAGATACCCATTTGGAAAAAACTAGTTTTTGGGTAGTTTTTTTCAGAACTGGGATTAAGTCACCCAGACTAGCCTAAGTGTCCCAGTTGACTTCTACATTAGTTTTATCAATATTTCAAGCCTTCATTCCATCCATTTTTCAGTCTCCAGGTGCACACTTTTTTTTTCTTAACTTTCTATTTAGTTTTGTTTGCATTTCTAGGTCATTTATCACATGTTTGCATATCACAATGTGTTTTCCAACAAGTTGCATCTCTTAGGTTTCACATTAATAATCATCTTTATTTTATATTTTATTTCACTTAGGACATTAAATTTAGACATATTTCATCCCACATTACATTAATCTTGAATGTCAACATTAGAATTTTGGCCCATTTCTCTCCTTTTAGGTGAAAATCCCTAGAAGAGTTAGAGAGCATTTGGTTTGCCAAAATATTTGTTTACAAGGATCTCGATTGTTCATCTTGAATCATAAAATCTATATAAAAATCCTCTTCATCCTCAAAAATGATGGGATAATTAGCATCTTTTGTGTAATGAAGTAATGCTAAATTAATCATTGATTTCTTGAGAGCTTTTACACACATCTTTGATCACCATTAACACATCTTGGAGATTTTGCAATGAACAAATTGAGGCTTCACATTTATACAACAACAATCCAAAATCATTATGAATACACTTTGACACAAGATGGGTAATGATATAGCTTAGTGAATTCTTTGTTTGTGCTTCATTTGGCAAACATTATTTCATTGAATTTAGTAATGTTTTATTGTTTGTTTCATGAGTAATGGGTGTGAGTCTTAATATTTTTTTGAGTTAAATCTTTTTTAATTTGTTTACATTAATTTCTTATGCTTATCATTTCCCCCTTACAACATTCTGGTATGCTCGGTGGGACCTCAATCCTTGACACTAACTTTCTTTGTGAGTTTTAATTGAGCAATTGTAAGTTTCGAAACTCAGTCACACTTTCCAAAAACGTATTTGAAATTTTTTCATGCAAAACCTACAAGAGTTTCACACCACTCCTTTGTTTCTACAATAGTTTCTTTATTCCTAACCACTTTGTTGTAGAAATAGGGCTGCTTTTGAAAATTTGGACCAGTCTTGTACATAAAAGGTCTGTAGTTAAGTTTTTGGACTACTTTTGCTTCCGAAAATAGGTCCACAGTCACACTAAAAGGGGTCTCTTTTGAGTAATTTTCACACTTTTCTCTCTCATTTTTGTTGATTTAAAATCTACAAACATTTTTTGTTGATTTCTAACAATAATGAGTGCTTATTTTGGATTTTTTCGTGTTTGTTGACTTTATTTTTGAAGCTCTTGTAGGGATATGGTACACTTTACATAGAAACAACTAACACTCTTATTGGAGAGAAGGAAAATGGTCCAAGCCAAAAATTTTGAAAATCTTTCTGTTTTAGAACATCTTTCAATTTGGTGCTATGAAAATGAACACCACAACTTGCACGCTTTTGATTTGATGCTTTAAAAAGAACCTTCAAAGAGATTTCTAGTTTAGAAAATCTTTCGATTTGGTGCTTTAAAAAGAAATTTCAAAAAATATTTCTAGTTTAGAACATCTTTTGATTTGGTGCTATGAAAATGAACCCCACAACTTGCACACTTTCAATTTGGTGCTTTAAAAAGAACTTTCAAAAAGCTTTCTGGTGTAGAAAATATTTCAATTTGGTGCTTAACAAATGAACCCACAAAATTACATGCTTTTAATTTGGTATCCTAAAAAAAACTTTCAAAAGCTTTCGTAGATTAGAACAACACTTTATTTTGGTGCTCATAAAATGGAATGCTTTCCTTTGATCATCACTTTCATTATGTTGATGAAATGAAAATTTTTATTTTATTAATCACATTAAGACAAGATTGTTAGAAACACTCAAGTTGGTGGTTAAAACAAAACAAATACATTCTGATTTACATACTGCTATCTACTTACTTGAAATCCAAAACACTTCAAATTGGTGCACATCAAAACAAATTTTCTATCTTGTTCACACTTCATTCATTTTTTTGGATAGCACTACTCAAGGGGCATACAAATAATATTGCAATGAATTGTATGTTGTGTCTTTTGTGTTTGGAATACTAAAGTGTCTATCCCCTCCCCTCATGTCTATTAGGAGATCTTGGGTGACAAAAAGTATTTTTGAGTTTTGTAGTTATTTCATTTCAAACTTTACCTTAAAGATGGGGCTTGCTATGAGATACATCCCATACTAGAGAACTCATAAGAAAGGTCTTGAAGCACATTTACTAGCAGGCTCTATTAAAGGTTGCAAAATTGTAAGAAAGTAGCTTCAATCTCGGGTGAAAACATACTGCACCTAATCTCACACCTTAAATGGAATGAGAATGGTTAAAGAGTCTTAGGTGACCAGTAGATGGTAGTGTACATATGGTGTTTACAAATTTTCATGTTAAAATCCTTATTTTAGAAGCCATCCATGTTTTATGAAACATTCTTTGAAAGTGGTGCATCAAAACTTTGCTTTCGAGATGTTAGTTACCAAGTTTGATTTTTGGTTGAGGCATAGAGCTTAAGAGTTCATCCTTAACATACCTCTACATTCCTCCATAAATTGCACGTAAAATAATCCCTTTGGGGCATTGAGGTAAGCCTACCAAAAAGAGTGTACCTATTTAGGGTGACTTGATTGATGCATGCCAAAGGTAATTTATTGACATCAAACACTTTGCTTGATTTAAAAATGAACACATCAATACAAGCATTGAAAATGGTTATCAAACATCAAACCCTTTGGACTTAGTTTGAATACTTTTAAAATATCCCTATGTTTGAACTCCTTAAAAGATATCCTAAAAAAATATCTATAAAAGGTTTTCAAATATTTAGGATTACATTTCAAGTCACATTAAGAACAAAGTCAACATTGGGAACTATGGCTTTCTTATTTTGACTTTCAGAAAATTTGAGCTTTCATGGAAAGAAACTTGCTTAAGCTATAGACATTTAGGGTCAAATATTTTTGATTGTTGTGTTGTATCATATCACTTGCAAATATTCTCAAATCAGATCAAAATAAGACATCAAATCTGCAAAATTTATCCAAATTTCTATGAATACAAAAATTGGAAAACAAACTTGCATAGAAACCACTATTGCTTCTATTTTTGCCTCTTTTGATATTAAGAATACCATAGTTGATAAAAAAAATTGGCCACTTTTTCTCTCTGGATTATGACAATCACTGTCAATAACCTATCACTTTTGCAAAACTGAACACAGTTGACCTCAAAATGGCTGCTTTTAATCCTAAGATTATCGTAGTCGACTTAACTTTTGGTCGCAGTTTACCTAAAATCTTGTTGCTTTTTCTTTTATTGATCACCAGCTTGAAAAATTACAAACAAAAGCCACTTTTCAGAAATCCTATCACAAGTGTCCTTTAGACTTGACCGTAGTTGACCAAAATCTGGTCACTTTTGATATAAATTACTGCTATTGTTCTAAGATTACCATTTTTGTCTTTATTTTTGGTGAAAATAAAAAAATGATCTTAAATTGGTTAAATCTTGTGAGAACAAAAAATAGTTAGACTCTAAAAACACATCATATCTACGTCAGTCCATATCCATTTGCATGATCAAACACACCAACCTAGTTTTAGGATTCAAAATCAAAACACAACTTTGGATTATTCCTTCACTCAAAATTCTAAGATATCAAAATTTGCTTGAACCTCAAGACTAGTTCAAGTAGATTCTTCACAACATATGCTCTAGAAAAATGAAGTGAAATGTCAATCCAGGTTTTCAACATTTTGAGTCCCAAAAAATAACATCATTTCCAAAACATCACAAAAAACATATCAAAGTACCACTCACTTTATGACCATTTTGCATCCTACTGCTCTAGTTCAACAACCAAATCTTATGAAACCCACTATACAACCAAACCTCACATGAATTGAAGGTGAACAATCATACATCATCAATAATTTGAGAAATATTTAATTAAAAAAAATGAAACACCAAATCAGTGGAGAAACACAACTAATATCCTAGAGAAAGAGGAACAAAAAGTTGACCTTGTGGCTGGAAGGCTAGTATTACCACCTCTTGCATGGAAATAGAAAAATCCTAGCTTACACCACACCATCCTTTTAAAATTAAAAAAATCCCAAAACACTCAAAAAGAAAAAAAATGAAAAAAAAGCATTAGTTCATTCCATAAGTTAGAAATCACCAACTGTCACAAAATTCTTGGCACTTGTTTATGACAACTACAAGATCCCAACATAGAAAAGATATGGAATCCAACAAAAGTAGCTCTATTATGCCCCCAACAAACACCACAAATGATAGAAGTGACCCATGGAGATATAGACCAAGTGACCTTATAACTCCTTGAAACAAACCCACATTTAAAGCAACACCAAAACAACCATCAAGTGAGGAGGAAGTAATTTGTAAACAATAAGAAATGATGGATAGGTCAAACCAAAATCCCAGGGACATGGTCATAGAAGAAGTGGATAATGAAGAAGAAATAGATGAGGAATAATTCTTTCAACACTCCAACAATCCCAAGGTACTTAAACTGATGGACAAATTGCTAAGAAAGGATCCAAATGCATACTTATTCAAATTAGCACAAAGTGGTGCTAAACTACCTATATAATTTAATGTGGAAGGTCTTAAGGATCCTCACCTCATTCCCTTAGGAGATAAATCAGTTTTGAGGAAGATACCCAAACTAGTGGAGATTCCAAATATGCCACCAATCTTCTCACAAAGCAACAATCAACCTAAACAACAACCAATGAACAATCCTTTGTTTAGGAAACCATCCCAAATCGAGCAAGCAATAGTGGCCCAACAATATCAAGAAGGACCCACTCAATATATGACACAAAAAAACAATATGCAAAACATGGGAAATTTTCCAATAGTGGAACAAGATAATATCCCATCACAAGGACAATACATACCACATAATGAATCATATATTGATCCCTCAACCAACATACCAAGTAAACAAGGTGTACCACAATGCACTACTAGGGTAACCTTCAAAAAAAAAATTCCCAACAACAAGTTGTACCCACAACACACTACCATGGTAACCTTCAAAATAATTCATCCCAACAACAAGGTGTACCACCAACACACTACTATAAAAACCTTCAATATAATTCATCCCAACAACAAGGTGTACCACCAATGCACTACCAAGGTAACCTTCAAAAAAATTCATCCCAACAACAAGGTGTACCCCCAATACACTACTAAGGTAACCTTCAAAACAATTCATCCCAACAACAAGGTGTACCATCAACACAGTACTAGGATACTTTTTAGCATAATCAACCACAACAAGGTGTACTACCAATTCACTATCAAGGTACCCCTCTTCAACAAAATCAACAAGGACTTAACCCTCCTTACACGCAACAAGGACTTAATCCTCTTTCCACACAATAAGGACTTAACCCTCCTTACATGCAACAAGGACTGAATCCTCCTTTCACACAAGGAATTGACCTTCCTTACACTCAACAAGGACTTAATACTCCTTTCACACAACAAGGACTTAATCCTCCTTTCACACAAGAAGGACTTACCCTCCTTTCACACAACAATGACTTAACCCTCATTACCATCAACAAGGACTTAACCCTCCTTCCACCCAACATGGTTACCAAGGTCCTATACCTCTACCATACCCAACTTATGATGAAACTAACATTTTGGTACAACAAGGCTACTATGCAAAGAGTCCCCAAACAAATGCACCAAACATAGAGGTAGGCATGCAAGTACAAGCCATGAATCAAAAGATATAGGACATCTAGATTGGAAAACCAAAGAAGACCTACACTCTATAGGATATATGTTTGTTCCCTTTTGATATCTCTATTACTATGCCCCCCTTCCCTAAAAAAATTGAAATACAAAATTTTGAAAATTACAAGGGAAAAGGAGATCTAGTAGAACATGTGTGAGACTTCTTGGTATCTTGCATGGAAGTAAAAAACAATGATTCCTACCTAATGAAACTTTTTCCACATAGTCTTGTTGGTCATGCTATGGAATGGTTCTCCCATATACCAACAAGTATTAAGAGTTTTGATGAAATGACTAACAAGTTTTTGAACCACTTCTCATTCAACATAGAACAAGATGTGACCATCATTGACCTCTACAAGATTAAACAAATCCAAGGGGAATCATTTACATCCTACCTACAAAGATGGATAAATAAAGATAGTAGGTGTAAGTGGTCTATTCCCGACAAAAAGCTAGTGGATATATTTGTTTCCAATGTCCAAGCAGAAATAATTTACCAACTCACCATGTTATGCCCCAATAACTTCGAAGAAACTATGGAAAAGGGACTACACATTGAAAGAGCTCTCATAGCAAGGGAAGTCATTAAACTAAACAAATAAAAAGATAACCCTTCTAGTTCAAATGACAAACCCAATATTTGGGCCTAAAAACATGTTACCAATGATGGAGTAGTTGATGCTAGAGCTGTATGGAACATCCAAAATCCCAATGGATTGTGAAACAAATCCCAAGTTGCAAAAACAAGATACACTCCCAACAATGTACAAAATAATCAACTCAAATATCCCCAAAATAATCAATTAGATAACCAATAGAAGAATTAGGGAGGAAAACAAAGACAATATAACTAACCAAGGAGGAAATTTACTACATTAAGAGAACCATTTGAGAAAATCATCTGCAAATTAGTTTAACAAAACCTCATCAAATTCATTAAGAACACAAACTATGAAGAGCCAAGTTTTAAAACACCCTGGTACAGTGAAAAATTCTTATGTGAGTTCCACAAGATCAAGGAAAATACGACGAATAATTGCATGAGACTTAAACATATAGTGCAAAACTTAATCAACAAGGGAGAAGTTGATATAGAACACCGTCCTAGAAACAAAGACCTCCAAATATAGAAAAATCCAATTCCTAACCATGGTGAGAAAAATGACAAAGGGAAAGAACAATACTATCATAGTGCCAACTACACCTATGGTGGCATCATCCTAGTAACCCTCTCCCAAGCAAATGACACTAGAGTCAATGTGCTAACTTTACAAGGAATGGACCTCGAATGTAATGTAGCTGCCCATTGAGGGAAAGTCACAATACAAGGAGCCCCACCTAAACCCACAACTAAGTCATCCAATGACTATAGTATTGTGGAACAAATGGAGAAGATCTCCACTTTTATCTCCATCCTAGAGTTGTTGAAATTATCACCTACACACAAGGAAATACTAGAGAAAGATTTGGAAACATTGATCCCTAATGCCCTCAATCATAATAAATTTCAAACCATGGTTGGAAAAATCATGGCCACTCATCACTTAGTCTTTTCTGAGAAAGACCTTCCACATAAATCATTCCATAACCAAGCCCTCTATATAGAGGTTGGTGTCCAAAAACATAAGGTAAAAAGAGTATTGATAGATAATGGTGCAGGCCTAAACATTTGTACCTTGAAAATTGTTAAACCATTGGGGTATTCTAATGATGTAATTGACAAAGGAAAAAGAATCACTATAAGGGATTATAATGACCTGGAAAGAAATTTAGAAGGGACAATCAGGCTTCCCATGTAGATAGGACTAAAAACAATAGAGACAACATGTCAAGTATTGGACCTTGAGCTACCATATAACCTTCTTTTGGGATGCCCATGGATTCATCCACTACAAGTAGTTCCTTCAAAATTTCACCAGTGTTTAAAATTTCCTCATGAAGGAAAGTAGGTTACATTATACATTGGTCCCGAACCATTCCACTATTGTACAAAATTGGTGGATAAATACAAAAAAATTTAGCAAATACCTAGTAATGATATATCATTACACTCCTTCTCATATGTTGACCCATCAAAACTACCATTAACTTCAACTAAAACCACCTAAAGTGAACAACCAAAATCTGATCCCAAGATTTAGGTATTGGACAAAGGTAACAAAAAATATCCTTTCAATCAAGCTTTTGCATTGGAATGCTTCCCCCAAAACCAAAGGTTTATGGAGGGCCAAAGGAGATCAAACATGTTCAAGTAGTAACGATGGTAGTCAAACCCACAATATTTACCAAGTGGGGAGATATGAGAGATGAGGAAATATTCAAAGAGGACCTTTCATCAATGATCTACAAAGAAGAACAAGAAGAACTAGAATAGTTACAACCCATTTTCATTGATTCTAGCAATAAAGGGTATTAGATGGCTAAATAAATGGGATACAGTGGAAAAGGTGGCCTTGGGAAACACAAGCAAGGTAGATGGGAACCTATTATAGTGGAACAAAGAAAGAAGAACATGGGACTAGGCTATAGTACGATAGGCATGGTTATTCCAAATATTGGATGTGCCTCTTTTGAGAAAGGAGTTCCTTCTACTAACATTAAGATATTGGATACCTACCATTGTGTAAACAATTATTTACCAATCAAGGACTTATTTGAAAGATTTAGCATAAGTTTAGTCCCTACCCGACCTGGAAAACCTATACTTAAAGAGTATACTTACAAAACAAACTCCAATGTGTATGAATGGCATTCCTTAGCTTCTAGTGATGATGACCTAGATACTTAGTGGGAGAATGATGCCAGAGTTATATTGACCATTTCAACAACTTTTGTAAGCTTTAAAAATAACAATGACAACCTACCCCTCTACTACCCCCAGTTAATAGATTGAGACCAACATCATATGCCTATTTATTTGAATTGATTCCAGAATGATGAAGCTATCACAGAGTTTAAGGGACTTCAAACCAATATACCATCAGGAGATCATAAAGTAGGGTTTGTCATGGAACTCAAACAAGAAGCATATTTTGCAGGGGAGATTGTGTCCTCTAGTTGCAAAATTAAAAATACAATGTAAAAATAAAAATAAGATCCCCTAGGGAAAACCATGACGTGGCTTTATTAGATCTTGAAAAGAGAAAAATAAAGGATGAATATAAGGGTGAAAACCTCTTTGAGGATCTCAAAGATGGAGGATTCAATCTCCCTATTTTTGAATATCAAGAGAAGTTGACACTCCTAGTTGAAGAAGTTGAACCCATCAATGTTGGCACAACAGAAACACTCAAGATCACATACCATAAGACATCACTTGATTTTGAAGAAAAGGTGAAATTTTAAGCATTCATCAATGAAAGAAAGATAAACTTATCATGAACATATGTAGAAATGCCAGGGCTAGATCCAACATTGGTCATACACCACCTAGTCATTTTTCCTGGAGCTAAGATAACACTTTTGGTAAAATTAGAGCTGAAGAAAATGCTAGATGTATGCTTCATCAGGCTGATTGATTATTCGGAATGGATTTCAAATCTAGTACCAGTATCAAAGCCCACTAGGGGCATAAGAATTTGCACAAAATTATGAGATCTAAACAAAGCTTTCCTAAAAGATGACTTCCCTCTTCCCAACATTGATATGATTTTTTATCTAACTGTAGGACATGAAATGCTATCATTGATGGATGGCTTCTCTAGATATAATCAGATTAAGATATCCCCTAATGATCAACATAAAACAACATTCACTTGTGCATGGGGGACCTTCTGATGGAATGTCATGTCATTCGGTCTAAAGAATGCAGGGGCAACCTATTAATGAGCAATGACTAAAATATTTCATGATATGCTACATACAACTATGGAAGATTATGTGGATGAAATAATATCAAATTCCATCAAAAGAGAAAACCATTTGACCAATCTAGAAAAAGTGTTTGACAAGCTCGAATAGTACAACTTGAGGCTCAATCCAAAAAAGTGTGTATTCAATGTAACATCTAGAAAACTGCTTGGGTACATAGTATCAAGAAGAGGCATCAAAGTAGATCCTGCAAAGGTAAAAGCATATTAGAAATGCCTACTCCAAAGACATTAAAGTAGATAATAAGTATACAAGGGAAACTATAGTCCATCAAATGATTCATTGCACAATTGGTAGAAAAGTGTCATCCATTCACCCATCTGCTACACAAAGACAACACATTCAAGTGGGATTGTAGATGTGATAAGCATTCCAACAAGTAAAAGAGTATCAACTCACTCCTCCAATATTAATGCCACCTATTCTAGATAAATCAATGATACTCTATGTGTCTATAATACAAGTAGCATTAGGATCTCTTCTAACAAAACTAGATGACAATAATAAGGAAAGAGCGGTCTACTATATTAGTTGAACACTAGTGGGCTATAAATTGAACTATTCACCCATAGAAAGAGCATGTATCTCTATCATTTTTGTGGCATAAAATTTGAGACACTACATCCTGAACATACAAGTAAAGATGATCTCAAAGGTAGATCCACTAAAGTACCTATTCGCAAAATTAGCTCTAATAGGAAAGGTCGCTAAATGCGTGATGATATTGAGCAAGTTTGACATAGAGTACATAGATAGGAAAGACATCAAAGGATAGATCATAACAGATCAACTAGAAAAAGCACCAATGGAAGATCACCAACCTCTCACAACAGACTTCCTAGATGAAAGCCTACTACTAATACAATAGACAAGTTGTTGGAACTTGTACTTTGATGGGTCCCACACTCAACATGTCTTAGGAGTAGGTATCTTATTTCTCACACCACAAGGAGATAGTATAAGTAAGGCTTATATATTTTCTTTCCCATGTACAAATAACATATTGGATTATGAAGCGCTAATTATATTACTAAAAATGGCTATAGAATGGAGGATAAAAGAACTGCAAGTTTATTGAGACTCTCAACTAGTGATCAAGCAAGTAAATGATGAGTATCAAACAAA
Organism: Sequoia sempervirens; assembly: GCA_007258455.2. Classification (NCBI taxonomy): domain Eukaryota; kingdom Viridiplantae; phylum Streptophyta; class Pinopsida; order Cupressales; family Cupressaceae; genus Sequoia; species Sequoia sempervirens. Next base: position 392,470,096 of record VDFB02105785.1, on the reverse strand, counting down.
GGATGACAAGATTATGCCATATAAAAGGATGGTGGACAGTTTCAAACAATATTTTTTCACCATCATCTTTGAATAGATTCCCTAGATCAACAATAGAGTAGTCGACATTATGGAAATGATAGGTTCACTTTTCTATATTCCACAAAACATTCCAAAGTACAAATTCCTTGTGGAGCAACTGCTCATACTGGAATTTGATATCCCAGAATTAGAACTAGTTTATGTTGTTGTTTGTCCTTACTCATCATGGTACCAAGACACATTTGATTATATCGAGCACGGTATCATACCTCTTGAATTGATAACAACCCAAAAGAAAACCTTTGCCTATATGACTTCCTGATTCACAATCCTAGGAGACACCTTATATTATCAAAGTTTAGATGGTACTTTAATCCAATGTCTTAACGTAGAAGAAGTGAAAACTACCTTACAAGAGGTACATGAAGGAATTTTTGGGTCCCACTCTAGTGGACCTAACCTAGTACAAAAATTTCTATGAATAGGATACTATTTACCATCCACATAATAAGAATTCATTCAATACTCCAAAAAATATCATCAATGTCAATAACATAGTGACCTTATTCACACACCATCATAGGAACTAAGACCTATCACAAAACAATGGCCTTTTTCATAGTGGGGATTAGACTTGGTAGGTAAGATCTCTCCCACTTCCTCCAATGGGCATAAGTTCATTATTACCGCAACTGAATACTTCACAAAATGGATAGAAGAAATTCTATTAACCTACATCACAGGAAATCAAATATCCAAGTTCATCTTTAATTATATGATTTGTCAATATGGAATTACCCAAACCATCATAATGGAAAATGGAACCCCATTCAAAAACCTAGATGTCAAAGAGCGTTGTTCACAATTTCTATCCAACACAGATTCTCTATGCGCTACTATCCCCAAGTGAACGATCGAGCTGAAGCATCTAATGAAACCATTTTGAAAATATTGAAAAAGGATATTAATAACACCAGTGAACTTGCAATTGAACCCAACCCTATGGACTTACCAAATCAATATTCGTACACCTATAGGTGCCACAACTTTTTCCTTGGTCTATGGATCTAAAGTTGTCTTACCTATTGAAATTGAAATCCCTTCAGGTTGAATATCACTAAAAGGAATGGTAAAAAATGAAGAGTATGAGATGTCTATATTAAATGACTTGGAACTCCTAGATGAAAGGTGTTTGAGCATGTTAAACCATCTCTAGGTTTATTAGAATTATCTGAAATGAAGCTAAACTAAAAAGATCAAAAATAAAAACTTTCAAGTTGGTGACTTGGTACTCAAATAGAATAATAAGGTACAACTAAATCAAGATGGAAAAAGTAAGTTTGAACCCAACTAGCTTGGTCCATTCATCATCATAGAAAGCTATGCCCCTGGAGCTTACCAATTGGCTAATCTTGAGGGAGAACCTTTAACTGAATTGATAAATAACATCCATCTTAAAAATTTATATAATTAAACACATTAGAGTATCCCAACATAAAAGATAAAAAAAAGCAAAAAAAATTAAAAATCAAGAAAAATAGTAAATAGAAATAAAACATTCTTTAAGTGAAAACCACTTTGTGGCACTTCTAGAACATGTACTATAGTGAAAGCCTATAAAATAGGCACTACGTTTGAATAAGACTTGCATCGTTATCTATTAGCACTATTTGAAGCATTCACTCATTCATCCCGTAATAAAACTTGTGTCCAACCATGGCTCGATTATTGATTGAGTATTGAACCTTTCTACACCATCAACATTTGTCTCCCCTAGTGAAGGTAATATTATCTTGAACTAGGGGAAACTTCCCAAAACTGGTAGTGGATTGCATCCTTGTACATCCCATCATGATAAAAAACTATTAAAATAAAAAAAATCTAGAAAAAAAAACAAATTCATAAAACACAAAAATCTCAAAAACATGTTATGCGTTTAGTCATCACTAGTTGAACTACGTGGTCTTTATGTGTATAACATAGGAAAGGATTATCATCCCTTAAGGCCTTAGGTTAGTCCCCTTAGGTATGTTGAGAAGTAGTGCCTCAAATTACTGACCTGTATTGATGACTAGGCATCGACATGTCAGTGGTCCCATGTTAAGTTGGTTAAACTTCAGACTTGTTACTTAGTTTACTTTGGAGTATTGGCAATCGCCAGTCGGATGGATTGGTGATCAGAGTTCAGTTGTTGAAAGTTCTTAAATTTTATGAAGTCTTCAAAATCCCTAACCTCCTATAGCTCTGATGGTGCCTTGGTCCGACAATTGGGTATCCATTTATTAGAGATGTTGAGGGTTTGAGTGGAAATTATGGTAATGTTTGCTCAATGCTTGATCCTATGATGCTTTGATAGCTTTGACACTACAATGAGCTAATAAAAATGAAGAGTCAAGGTGACTTGGAAGTAATGTTAGCTCAAAGGAAAAAGATCAACATGTTGACACACAGTCTTTTGTGGCGGTTGTATTTAAACCCAAACTGGTTCATCTACTCGGTGCATGTGGGATAATGAATATCTTGTGAGTGCGAAAGGGAGAATGGTTGAACTACTAGTAACTGAATGGATAGAGTTTTATGTAGATTTAAAAGATATCTAAGAACTTTGTTGGGAGTTGAATGGTTGATTGTTCAACGGTTGAATGTTAATTTTTTATTTTATGTTGTTGTAGCATTGTAACAATATGATAGATTTACTATTGTATAACTATAATTTGTGTGAGGTGATCAGGTTTATGCCACAGTGTGAAACTATAAATTGATGCCATGAAGGATTGATTTGTAACTTTATTGTGAACCATTGTTTACTAATAATAAAGTGATCTTTTCTTGGTGGTGGGTTTTTCTCTCGTAAGAGTTTTCCCACATTAAATTTGGTGTCTATTATGTTTCTTTGTATTTGTCTATTCTATAACTTCTTGTTAAAAGTGCATCTTAATGTTTTGTAAATGAAATTGAAATCCACATTTGCATTAAATCCTCTCTAAATTAGCATTAGGAAAGTCATTTTGCACTTTGTCTTTCCTTACAAGTGGTATCAAAGCCTGTCCAGTTGTGTTATCCTTGTGGGTAGAGTGGGTTTTTTGTGCTAATTTTTTTTAGTGGGATTCTTGCAGAGAAAGAGGGTAATCTTAGTTGCAGATTGAGATGGAAAGAACTTCTAGAAGAGTTGACATTGATAAGTTTAATGGAAAAAATTTTGAGTTGTGGAAACTCAAAATGGAAGACCTATTGGTTGATAGGGATCTATGGGTTGTTCTAAGAACCAAACCTACAACCATGAAACAAGAAGATTGGGGCCCTACAGATCATAAAGCTAGAGGGTTGATAAGACTCTATTTGGCAGATTTTTTTCCTCTAAATGTCTATGAGGAGAATATTGCAGCTTTGTTGTGGAAGAAACTTGGTGATATTTATCAGGGAAAATCTCTGGTAAACAAGTTATTCCTATGGAAGAAGTTGTATTCCTTGAAAATGGAAGAATCTACATCCATATCAAACCATCTAAATGCATTCAACATGATTTTTGTTGTGTTGGTGTCTATGGGTTTAACCATTGGTAATGAGGATCAATGTATTCTTTTTCTATGCTCCTTTCCTGACACTTGGGATCATTTTGTAATGGCCATTGGAAGTACAACAACCAATTTCAAAATGGATGATGTGGTTACTTCACTATTTTAAGAAGAGATGCAGAGGAAATATTCTAAGATGACCAAAGAGGCTCTTGTTGTCTGAGGTAGAACAAAGGAGAGAGGCAACAAGAAGGACAAAAGGTCCAAATCCAAGTGAGAGGGGAAATCAAAGTCTCCTGGAAAGAAGTCCAAGGTGAAGTGTTGGAATTGTGGGCAGACTAGACATATCCAAAAGGATTGTAAAGAGGAGAAAAAGAAGAAGAAAGGTAAAAAATTTGATAATGATTCTTCTCAGGGCGATTTAGATTCCTTCATAGTAGCCTTGGAAACTTAGGCATCAAATGATTTCTATTTAATTGATTTTGATGCATATTTTCACATGACCTCTCATCGGGATTGGTTTACAAATTATGAAGAATGTGCTAGTGGAAAGGTGTACTAAGAAAGTGATTCATCTCTTGAAATTGTTGGTCGAGGAAGAGTTAGAATTCAATTTCCTGATGGAAGAATTAAGGGGATTGATGGCGTAATGCACATACCAAGTCTTTCTTGAAATTTTCTTTTGTTATTAAGCTGAATGATGTTGGCATGTAAGTTACATTCTCAGGCAGTGGATGTAAAATGACTAGAGGCTCAATGGTGTTGTCCAAGAGTGCACGAATTGGTACTTTGTACAAGTTGGATGCACAAGTTGTTCAATGTAATAGTGTCTCTATAACGTTAAATAAAGTTGCTCATAAAAAGAATGTTGCAAACTCTATGGAGGTAAAACCTCCTGTAGAGAAAGCCATGCTATGGCATCATAAAATCGGTCAAATAAGAGAGAAAGGCTTAAAAACCTGGTAGAAGGGCTTGATGATTTTAATTTTGATTTTAATTTTTGTGAACATTGTATACATGGAAAGCAACACCGTGTTTCATTTTATTTTATTCCTCATAAATCTTCTAGTTTGTTGGATTATATTCATTCTGATGTTTTTGGTCTAGTTGATGTTCCTTCTTTATCTAAGTCAAGATATTATGTATCTTTCATAGATGATTATTCGAGAAGGGAATTTGTATACTTTCTTAAAAGTAAATCAAAAGTGTTTAGTCAATTTAAAGAGTTCAAGAAATTGGTAGAAAATCAGATTGGTAGGAAAATAAAAGGCTTGAGGATGGATAATGGTGGTGAGTTTTGCTCAGCATATTTTGACGAGTATTGCAAAGACCATCGAATTAAAAGTCAGAAAATAATTCCTTACACTCCACAATAGAATGGATTTGCTGAAAGGTTAAATAGAACACCAATGGAAAGGGCAAGAAGTATCTTGAGTAGTGCTAGTCTAGAGCAAAATTTCTGGGCTAAAGCACCCTCTTCAACATTGGTAGAAAAAACACCTATGGAAGCATGGTCTTGTAAGAAGCTATCTCTAAGACATCTACCTATCTTTGGCTATGAGGCATATGCTTATGTGTCTGACGTAAAAAGATCTAAGTTGGATAAAAAGGCTATCAAATGTATCTTTATTGGCTATGGAGTCAGTGTAAAAGGATAAAAGCTTTGGGATCCTCATTAAGAAGGTTGTATACAACAAAAGTGTAATATTTTGAGAGTTGAAACCTTCTGCTATAGATTTACAGTCAAAGAAGAAGGAAGAAGAAGCAAAAGAGGAGATAGTAGAAGTAAACGTTACTCCTAAAAAGAAAGAACTACGTACTCCTGGTGGACCTGATAATGAGGAAAGTTCAAGTAGCTCTGAGAGTTCTAAGTAGGAAGAGGAACCACAACCTCAACCTTAGCCTATGAGGAGGTCTACATGTGAAAGGCCACAACCTAGGATTTTCCATGTTGGATTCAAATTGTGCGTATGCTTTGATTACTAACACTGATGAGCCTAGGACTATGAAGGAGGAAATAAATATTTCTAATACAAATTCCTAGTTGGAGGCCATGAATGAAGAAATGGCTTCATTAAAGAAGAATGAAACGTAGGATCTAGTACCCTTGCCAGAAGGTCAAAAACCAGTTGGCTGTAAATGTGTATTTAAGAAGAAAATTGGTGTAGATGGCAGTATTGAAAAGTATAAAGCAAGGTTGGTCGCAAAGGGGTATTCCCAAAAGGAGGGAATTGATTATGGAGAAATATTTTCTCCCGTAGCTAAGTTGGAATCTATCAGATTTCTTTTGTCACTTGCAACAATGTATGACTTAGATATTGAACAAATGGATGTGAAGATAGATTTCCTTCATGGTGACTTTGAGGAAGAAATCTATATGTCCCAGCTTGAGTACTTTGTGGAAAAAGGTAAAGAAAATATGGTTTTCAAGTTAAAGAAATATTTGTATGGTTTAAAATAGTCACCTAGAATGTGGTACTAGAAGTTTGACACTTTTATGTTGTCATTGGGATTTGTGAGATCAAAATCAGATCATTGTATATATTATAAAATTGAAAATGATCATTTTCTTATTGTTTCCCTATATGTGGATGACATGTTATTCATTGGGAATAGTAATAGTATGATTTATGAATTAAATCTTAGTTGTCAGCATAGTTTGAAATGAATGATTTAGATGTAGCTAGGTACATTCTAGCAAAGGAATATAAAAGGGCTAGGGAGAATAGAAAACTTTGGCTTAGCCAGAGCAAGTATATCAATACTATCCTTGAGAGATTCAATATGGAAGATTGCAAGCAATTAGTTGTTCTAGTATTGTAGGGAATGAAGCGATCTATTGAAGATTGTCTAAAGTCTCTAAATAAGATGGAAGACATGACCAGAGTGCCTTATGCAAGTGCATTTGTTAGTTTAATGTATGCAATAGTTTGTACTAATCCATACATTTCCCAAATAGTGGGAGTATTAAGTCTATTTATGGCTAATCCAGGAAGGTCACATTAGGATGCTGTGAAAAGAGTTTTTAGATATTTGAAGGGAACTTTGGAGTATGATTTGTGCTATCATGGAAACTATGTTGGATCACAAAAGTCTCTTAGCATTCATGGATATGTGGAATCTGATTGGGCAGGGGACATTGACAGTAGAAGATCCACCAGTGGATACATCTTCATGTTGTTTGGTAGTACAATTAGTTGGATGAGCAAGTGACAAGTTGTAGTAGCTTTATCTACTATAGACGTAGAGTATATGGCATCAACTCATTCTTGTCAAGAGACTATTTGGATTAAGTGTTTGTGTTCTGATGTTGGGTTTAATGCAGGGAAGATTCCTATCTGTTGTGATAGTCAAAGTGCCATTTTTTTGGCGAAAAACCCTTCTTTCCATGCCAGGACAAAACATATTGATGTGTAGTATCACTTTGTTTGATACATGGTGGAAGATGGAAAGATTAATCTGGAAAAGGTTGATACTCTACTAAATGTTGTAGATGCATTGAAAAATCCTATGAGCATAGCTAAGTTCAAATGGCATTCAAATGTGATGGGCCTTAGTACCCATGATTCTCAATGATTCTTAGTTCGTTTGGAGGGCCAGCAAGTTCTTCATCAAGTGGGAGAATGTTGAGAAGTAGTGACTCAAATTACTAGCCTGTATCAGTGGTTGGGCATTGGCATGTCAGTGGTCGTGTGTTAAGTTGGTTAAGCTTTATACTTGTTACTTAGTTTTCTTTAGAGTATCAACGATCAACAGTCAAATGGATCAGCGATCAGAGTTCGGTCATTCAATTTTTTTAAATGTTGTGAAGTCTCTGATATCCCCAACCTCTGATAGCTCTGATGGTGCCTTGGTACGATAGTCAGGTATCAACATATTGAAGATGTCAGGGGTTTGAGTGGAAAGTCTGGCAATGTTTTCTCAACACCTAATCCTCTGATGCTCCAATAGCTCTGACACTCTAATGAGCTGATAACAATGAAGAGTCAAGGTGACTTGGCGATAATGTTAGGTTGAAGGAAAAAGGTCAACATGCTTACACATAGTCTTTTATGGGTGATTGTATTTAAACCCAAACTGATTCATCTACTTGGTGCATGTGGGATAATGAATATCTTGTGAGTGTGAAAGGGATAACTGTTGAACTGCTAGTAACCGAATGGACATAGTTCAATAGAGATTTAAAAGACATCTGAGAAATTTTTTGGGAGTTGAATGGTTGATTGTTTGGTAGTTGAATGGTAATTTGTTACTGTATACTGTTGCAACATTGTAATAGTACAATAGAGTTACTATTGTATAACTGTCTATGTGAGGTGATCAAGTTTATGTCACTATGTGAAACTAAAAATTGATGTCATGAAGGATTGATCTATAACTTTATTGTGAACCATTGTTTACTGATAATAAAGTGATCTATTCTTGGTGGTGGGTGTTTCTCCCGTAAGGGTTTTCCCACATTAAATTTGGTGTCTATTATGTGCCCGTGTATTTTTCTATTATGTAATTTCCTATTAAAAGTGCATCTTAATATTTTATAAATGAAATTAAAAGACACTTTTGCATTAAATCCTCTCCGAACTAGCATTAGGAAAGTTGTTCCACACTCTTTCTTTCCTTAGAAGGTATCTACCATGATTTCTTTCAACTTAGTCAAAAAAATCAAAATTCAAAAACATTCAAAAAACATAAATATCAAAAACATGTTCTTATCAAACCAAGTGAACTACGAGCCTCTACTTGTACAACATAGGCAAGGATTATCTTTGATGAGCCCCTGAAGCCCTAGGTCATTCCCCTGAAAATAAGAAAATCATCATATAAACTCAGAAAACCAAAAAGGTCCTACCTCCATCATCACCAACCACAATAAAATTTTCATCTATAATAAAAAAATTGTCACACTCATCCTTTGACAAAGAAAACAACAAACAAAACAAGCATCAAAATAAAAAATTCCAAAGTTCGAAATGATTAGACAAATATCAAGTGAAAACAATGCCTAAGGATAGACTACCATACCCCCTTGAAAATCATATCAACAATCCTAAACATGATTCTTAATAGATAAAACATTCCTACAATAGACATCATCAATGGATTTCATCATGAAAAGTCAACAAATATGGAAAGTGATGCTACAACATTGCTTATCTTTTTTTAGTCTTATCTTTTTGATTGATCATAATGCCACATTTTGGGGATCTCTCGAGGATGTCCATAAGGATTTAGAGAGGAAAGAATGGTGGTATTAACTGTAGATTTATGTTAGTTATGTTTGTAAGATGTTTTTGTGATACTACCATGACAAATACTTACCTTTTCTTATGTATGGAATTTTTTTTAAGATAATCCATGTAGCAGTTGCATGTTAGGTATTTCATACCTCTCTGTGTAAATGGTCCAAATTTTTTAACACAAGTCAACCATATACTCTAACAAGGTTTATGTATTTGTAGTATGAGCAAGAATATTCTTTGTGTGCCAAGTCAAAGTCCATGTAATGGATAAAAAGCCATCTTGGTTATTAATACCATGGTCCATTGTGTATGTTTGCTACATCAAAAAGATTGTTAAAGATATGAAGCCTCTATGCAAAGCAAAAGAAAAAGAAACTCATTAGTAACTAACAACATTAAATTTCTATCCATCATCCAACATTTCTTCTAACTAATAGCTCCATCCTTCATCATAATATCATTAGTACTACATCCCTCATGCATCCACAATATCATCACTACATATCATGACCATAGTAAACTAATAAAAACATCACACATCATATATAATCATACATTGCATATATAAGATATCATCATCTATCCACATCATATGCGTACATCAGAAAAGTACAAAAAACATGAACATTCATATATCATCATCGATAATCATCACATAACACATAATAAAGCTGAATCAAAACATGTGTGATATCATATACATAAACATACATATATAGGAGGCTTCATCTAGGCTAATGAATGTATATAAAAATCATGTCTATATAATGTCTAATATAAACTACATCATAAAGATCAAGAACTCTCAGCCCTAGTGGCCATCCTAATGTGGAGATCTCGACTAATGCTCACTATGATGTGGGGATGGATGAGGCATGATTGGAGACCATCTGATAGAGTGACCACCCAACTTTGTTCTTGTCTGTGTATTGGGCTCTCCAAAATGAGGCCATCACTGAGCTCTAGGAACAAAAGCCTCATAGAGCATTTGATAGTAAGTAACCCTTTGTACTAGCTACTCTCACTCAACCTGATGTTGAGCCATCAGAATTGATGTGGCCAAGGAAATATCTATAGATAGTCTCAGTTGCATCTCTGTCGCTAGCTCCTATTGAGCTACATCTCTCTCCCACCTAAAACTGTCCCTCTTGTCTAGCGGCATCTCTCTCCATAGTCAATGCTACAACTTGCACCTCTATAGCATTTCTCTTGAGAATTTATGCATCCCTAGCCACTGTCAACTATGCAAATTGTGTTGCAACCACTACATCCCCAAGTGGAGGATGAGGACCCTATGCCTGATCCTATTGCATGGGAGGATAATGTCCATTCTGTTGCCCATCCTATTTGGCTCTATCAAGCTACTCCATAATGATCTTGACTCCCTATCTCTCCCTAGCTGACCAGTAACACCTGCTCTCCCAATGGCTGGCACAACACCAGTAGGATTTGTAAATTGAAGCATAATCCATTGAGCCAACCACTCATCATAATCTAATGTGGTACTTGGATTAGATAGTCCAATAGGCCACCCCCATTCAAATGGGGAAAGATCTCTAAATTTTGTAACTATTGCATCATGATTTTCTTGCAATCCCCACACTTAGACCTCTTAGGTTATCCTCCCAAAATGAGCTTGGTAATCATTAACAAAATGTCTCTGTTGCTCACCAAACTAGTGAAGTACCTGATCAAGTAGATATCTCTCGAGCAAATAATGAACTTGGCTGGTCAACCAACAAGTCTATCTACAAAATGGAAGTTACTCTTGATCGCCATCCCATGCATCGTAATCCAACCATGGCCTCCAAAAACAAATGGGTATATCATCTATCACAGAATGCGAGTATTGTAGTTGACCAAACCAAGTGTAATGTAGAAAATCATCATATTTGTAAGAGTTGGGATCCTCTAGATCTTGATCCAAGATACCATCAGGCCTAGTAACTAGGATGTTCTCCTAGGTCCATACATGAAGCAAGGTAACCCCATCCAAAATGGAACTACCTCCTCGGTAGGAAACCTCGTGCATTTCTTTGTAAAGATGAGCAAGGACACACAAGCCCCATGCATACCTAGTGCCATGCTCCAGAATCTTCTCAATACGTATGCCCCAACCAACTAAGAACTATCTACCTCACCGATTAGGAATGATGAGCCTTGAGACCAAAGCACATAAAACCAATAAAACAAGATTTGTACTGCCCATGAATGGAGAGAGGTCTATCTTTGACTCTCAAACCAAAAGTGCCACGTCTCAATGAGAGTGTTCATCATTATTTTGTGGCATCTAATCACTAGCATGTAGCATTTATGCCACAACCCCATAGTGTCTAGCACATCATGCTTAACCTCATGAAATTGCACCTTGTTGAGCACAAAGCTCAACATTCCAATGACATAATGGAAATGACCTTAAGGTGTGGGCCTTTGCGCGATGAGGTTGAATGTCCAGAGAAGGATGACTTCCTTTTTCAATCCAAGTGCAATGTGCTAGTCCAACCCAACGCATGAAAACCTACCACTAACCTAAGTATCTAACGACGAGGGAAAAGGGGTAGAAGGAATGCATGAAAGGGAAATTGTGGTGGTACATCGAGATAGAAGGTTGTTTCTTCCTAGCCAAGATTGCATAGTATGTCAAAGAAGAGAACCAAAGGACTCACACTGCTCTCTATTTGGTCAATTTTAGAGGTAAACATCGAGGTTAGGTTTTGACAGAGTGTTGGAAGGAGGAGAATTTATCAACACAACAGTTGCAAACAACTTAACTCAAACATGTTTGCATAAAATTGAAAACAAACACTCATACATGAAGGTAACTGATGATACCATAAATTGTCTCATATTTTATCAAAGAAAATCATCTATTTCTTCCAAATGCATTAGTGTTAAAGTGGATTTGAGTAATGATTGAAAGTTCTTTAGCTTGTTTATAGTAGAATATAAAGTAAATGTTTGATTTATTTTTTGTAATATATGTGATCCAATTTTTTTCTAATATCACTTCATAAGTGTGTGTAAGATGCTATAATGCAGGTGAATACATTATTGAATAATTCATGACAATAAAGAGCTTCATAGACACTTGCAACAAAGAGCTCTAGACACTTGAAGTAGTTAACTCCTAATAGCTTTAGAAGGATTTGAAGAAATAATAAGAAGATAGAGAAGACTTCCAGAAAACTCCTACATTCATGCAAAATCATGGAGCATTAGGCATTCCTAAAATAATGGAATGAGTATTTGTTTCATGTTGAGTTTTAAGATCTCTCATAGTTATTAAATTTCATGCTTCCTTCTTCCAACCAAAGATAACTCAAGTTACCACATCACTAAAATGTTGTTGCATGATTATAGCATGTTATTCATGCTAAGGATCAATGATTTGGTTGACTAAACTAAAGAATAATTCCTTCATTCATGTTCAACACTTAAAGACTTCCTAAAAATCAGGTCCCCAGAAATTGTCAAGAATGTAGTCTTAGTAAAATAGTGATAGCTCCCTCGTTTCTCAATGAAATTCAAAAATTAAAACTGATATAGAAAGTAGATTGGAAGGGATAAAAACCCTTTTGAACATTTGGCATGATTTGCATAAGGGAAGGAGCAGTATGTGACAAAAAATTATTGAGACAAAAGTGGCATGATAGAGGACAACAACTTTAGTTTTTTTAGAGTCTTGTAAACGACCCCTCAAAAATAGGATCTTGGATTCACATTCTTATTGTATTGGTTGGATAGATATAGAATATTAATTCTATAAATATAATTTAATCATTTGAGAAAAGGGGGGGATTAGAAAGGCTTGTTTTAGCCTGAGGAAATAGGATAGTTTTAGTTTCATTTCTAGTAATGTATTTACAACTTTCTAGAGTAAGTTTGAATTCAAGCAAGCTTTTAATTTCCAAAAATTGTGAATTAGTTTAGAATTTTCAATTCTTGCAAGTGTTCCTTATATTAGTTCCCCTTTCATGCAAATAGGATTTATTTTTGCAAGTAGAATAGACTGTCAAGTAAGTTTTCTACTTTGTCTCTTGTAGACAACCATGGACACTACCTTGGATTGATAAATTAAATGATGAGTATTACAATGAACCCATCAATAATCAAATATTGCTCATAAATAAAAGAGGATAGAACCAACAACAATAGTCAACTTTATTAATGCAAAGGCATAATCCAATCTTTACAATGGCAGAGTGTAAAATGTAGTGTCTACAAAAGAAAAAACCAAGAGGAGCCAAAGGAGGAACCATTAGAAAATATAAAAGTGTTGCTTTAATAGATAAAGCATAACTTAGGTGAATACATTCAAATCCTAACCCAGTTAGGGTTAGTAGTTAAAGAAACATCTACTCAAAGAAATATTTGCTCATGAAAACCACACCAAGAAGAGCCTGGAGAGGACAAAACCAACACTGCCATAAATATTTTCCAAGAAAAGTCATCAAAATCCCTCATGAAATTAATGTTGTTGGGAGAAATTAATGGCATCTTTGAAGCCCAAGAACCAAGATAGACCACTCAAAATTCAAATCGAGCATAAAAAATGTCACCCAAAAAAACACATCAAAACGTAAGAAGGTTGGGGCATTGGGCCTAAAAAATCATTTTTACAAGCATGAAAATGAATTAAATGGTTTGGAACCTCGAAAAATCATTTGTCAAACATCAGCGATTAGGTGGTCGAGAGTCGAGCATCGACCTTACAACTTACCCCATGCTTGGAAGGAGAAGTGAAGCTGCAAAGAAGAGAGGAAATGTTGGGGTTTGGGGAGATGAGATACCTCTTCTCAAAGAAAGGTAAGAGGTAAAGAGGAAGTCTAAAGGCCAAAACCTAAAACCCAAACACTTTGTCAAATTTTGAGAGAAAAGAGGGAAAGTGAGAAGGAAAGAAGGACGAAAGCGAAAAAGATGAGACTTCGGAGGTTAGAGCTCAAACCATCGGAGGTCAAAGGTTGGGAGGAAGTCTTACACCTTGTGAAATAAAAGTGGCAAGAGGGAAGAGGGAAGATCCACCCCTAAAGTATGACAAGGCAAAAGACTTAGCCAAATCTTGAAAATTTAATTGAGCTTCGGTGATCGGGGATAAGGCTTGAGGCTTACCATGAGAGATCAGTTAGGGTTAAAGGGTAAGGGTGAAGACCAAAACCAAAAAAACTTAGAAGAAAACAAGGAAGGGAAGAAGGAGAAAGAGTAATGGAGAAAGCATGTAAGGTAAGCAAGTAAGTGATAGCCTAAAAACCCAAAATTCTAGGTCTTGGGCAAAATCTAGGAAGCTTCAAGGAGAAAACATGCAAGATGGCCCATGGGGGATCTCTCAGATTGGTTATCAATGATGGGACATCAAATGGGGGAATGAAATGTCAATATAAACCTATGATGAAATCAAACAACTTGTGTGACCATCACTCAATTGAGTAAAGCAGTTTGAGAACCACCTACAACCATTCAACCCACAACCTTAAGAATTTGCTATGAAAACACAAAACAAACCTATGATTGCAAACAAACTGGCTCAAGCTTCCAAAAAATAGTAAAAGTGGTCACTTTGTCATTAAAAGCAATGAAAACCATCAAAATCAAACCTTCTTTTGACGAAAGTGTTAAAAATGGAAAAAGCGAATATATTTATCAAAAGCAAACATATTTCACAAAGACGACAATTTATATCAAAGGAAAAAACAAGAGTGAGCATTTATGTCAAAGGTGGTTGAAAAATGCAAAAGTGGCACAAATATAAACTACAAAAGTGGCATAAATATAAAATACAAAAGTGGCATAAATGATGCAAAGGTGTAAGAAACATAAACCTACCGCTTTCACCTAAAAAGTTTTCATGTATTAATTACACAAAAATGAAAACATGAAAACAAGAAAGGAAAGGGTACATGTTGATGCACCAATGCCAATAGGCCTCCCAAACTCATGAACCACATCCATGCAATGTGGGGCTCCTTGAATCCTCACCATAGTACCTTGACAATCACAAAATCATAAAATCTAGAGGCAAGAAATTACTAAAGGCTCATAATGCAAATGCAGTTAAATTAAACCCTAATTACCTATTTTAAACCCCCAAACCCTAATTGTTTACCTAGGAAACCCTCCTAGGTTGAAATTTGGAGCTCCTAGGAACATTTGGACTATAACCGAGAGTCCTATAAGCTTAATTTTTCATCCTCTATGCATCTGAATTGAAATAAAACATTGTCACAAGCCTGACCTGAAAAATATTTTTTTCAGCCAACCTCTTGAGGGGGCAACACAATGTCCTACCATCTTTCTACTAACCATTGGGGCACAATGGGGCATATAAAAAATTTCAAATCTTGATCTTAACATCGAAATCTTTGAAAAAAAGTATCCAATACTTTGTATCAAAGAGGGGAAACATGTAAAAATGACCTAATATTTATCACACATCTTGAATGACATTTCCTCTATTAATTGAATAATATTACATTATTTAATTAATTCACTTTTTCATCATTTTTGACTAATTAAATAAATTTCATTTATTTAATAAAGTCCTAGTCTAACTTTATGTTTCCTAATTAATTAAATAACATCAATTATTTAATTAAGTCACTAATTCAGTCTATTCCCCAAAATCAATTAAATTATTATCACTTAATATTTTAATTAGATCACTTTCTCCTAAACTTGAATAATTAAATAAATTATTTAAACATCATCTAAAAAGTTAAAAAAAAACAAATACAAATTTGTTTACAAAAGTCAAACATGACCTGCATGTTCAACTCAAAAGGCTTAATTAATTAACTTAATTAATTAATTACCCTCACCCACCTTCATGATTGTGAAAATTATGGTCCCCTAATTACTCACTCTAATTGGCTAACTGATCCATCTATTTCCTAACTAATCCATCTATTCTTCAATCCCCCTAAAGGCTCAACATGATTTCCTTAATTCCATAGATTGGCCAATCTATTTCCTTTGATTGATCAATCAACATCCTTAATTGATTCAATCACAAAAGCTAACTAAGAAATCTAATTCCTCTCAACATCTTTCAACTGTTGATTAGGATATTGTACTGCGTGATCTCGATTGTTCATCTTGAATCATAAAACCTATATAACAATCCTCTTCATCCTCAAAATTGATGGGAGAATTGACATCTTTTGTGTAACAAAGTAATGCTAAATTAATCATTAATTTCTTGAGAGCTTTTACACACATCTTCAATCACCATTAACACATATTAGAGCTTTTAAAACACACAAATGGAGGCTTTGCATTGATACAACAACAATCCAACATCATTGTGAATACACTTTGACACAAGATGGGTAATGATATAGCTTAGTGAATTCTTTGTTTGTTCTTCATTTGGTAAACATTTTTTCATTAAATTTAGCAATCTTTTATTGTTTATTTCATGAATAATGGGTACGAATCTTAATCTTTTTTCGAGCTAAATCTTGTTTAATTTGTTTACATTGATTTCTTATGCTTATCGATTTCCCCTTACAACAATAATGAATGTTATTTTTTCACTTAGAAGATAGCAAGTTTAAACAAACAAGTTATGTTACATGATCACTATGTGTAGTTGTGAGGTTAGCATTTTGTTTGTTAAATAATGTTTAATATTCTAAAAACATCAAACTTGGGAGAAATAGAGCTTGTATGGTTGGTAAAATAAATTTTGTTGAACCTAGCCAATCATTCCCTTTAAAAAAATATCATATAGATGTTAAAATTATTAGTTGAATCAAAGTTTTATTGGGTCAATAATTATATTTTCCCTCTTATTGTATCTCCTTGGATATTGGATCATATGTGATCCTAACATTTCCACAATTTTCCTTTCTCACCTTAATACCATCCCCTATCATGTGACATTTACTGCCCACAACTCCTTAATTTGACTTATGTTTAGACTTAAGGAATTGAAAGTACAATTAGAAGAACTTACTCAAGTCCTACTCCTTCCTCATCAACAAAATGGACCAAATCACCACTATCCTTAGACATTATTTCACAGATCCATCCCCACCTAAAATTGGTTTCCTTAAATTTAAAAAATATGTTTGTCATGTCCATATATCCAATTGCACATATGATAAAATTCTATGTCTTAGTCATAACCATTATGATTGATGAGTTTTTCTTCAATAAAAACTTTCTTGCTACATTAATCAAAGATGATTTCATGATTGGTTTAACACATTATCACCTATATCCAAAGTACCAAGGACTAAAAATACCTTATACATGTTAATCCAAAATGTTTTTGTCTTATAACATGCATATTTTATTTCTTTCATATATATTCAAGATTCAAGGATCAAGACTAAAAAATTTAATTAAGTGATATCCTATATAGCTATGCATCATGAATGATTAATCATTCATCCAATCCATTTTTCTTCCTTATTTGGAGGTTGCTAGATGTGAATCTTTTAGATTTTCTTAATCATGCAAAATAATTTTTAGGTTTAACCATTAAAAATTCCTTTAGGATGAAATGTATGGTTTTTCATAATATATTTTCATTGTTCTAAACTATAATTTATTTCTTGGTATGTGAGTAATTTATTTCTCATAAGGATCATTAGAAGACATGCGTATATCAATTGTACCTTTATTCTTAAAAAATATAGGATATGAAACTAGATATGATATAATTAAATATGAGCTTTTTGATGCATATATTAAACTAACATGCAATATAGGTTCTTAATCTTGTAAGTATTGAACCTAACTCAAAGTTTTTGGTGATAAGTTGAACTTAACTCCAAGGCTACTTCCTCAATTTCTTGGTTCTTGGAAGGAATATCAACTCTTCCCTTCTTACAACCATTTCTTTCTTCATTGAGCTAGATAAATCATATTTTTTCAATTAAATCATCTTCTATAAATATTGTGTTCATGGTGTGTGTGCATTAAAATAATCCCTCACATGACTAGGAAATGGATTAGTATTGTTGGTTTATCCTTCTTTATCCATTGTTATTCCTTCTTTGGAATGGCTAGACATAAACCTTTTGGATTTTATTAATCATAATTTTTTTTTTTTTAAGTAAACATGAAAAAGAAATGCATTTAGGATGAAATGTATGGTTTTTTCATATATTACACACGTGTCATGAATATATGTCCATACAAATTTAAATTATAACTTAATTAATTTTTATGTGGCACCAATATGGATGGGTTTTGGACACATATTGATACATATATTAATAGATTGAGATTTATTTTAGATCACCCTTTAACCATTGGGGTGTATAGAACCAATTGTGAGATAATTTTAGAGAGTTTAGTTCAGATTAGACCTTCATTAGGAGACATACATACATATTCTAGTGAAACTTTAGTAGTCATTCTTTCCTAGATGTGGGAACAAGTTTTTAGTGATGTTCCTTTAAGTATAGTTTAGCTAAGAGTGACAAAAGAAACTATTAAAAAAGTAATGTTTTCCCTAGTATGCCACAAAAACTTAGGTGAGGGTGTATCAAGAGACTAGTTGCATATGCCCTAGGATGGCCCCATTGATTTATTCTTGATTTATTTCTACACATGGTTGTTATCCAAATAAAAAAAAAAATTCATTATATTTTATGTGAAAGTTATATGTTGAGGTTCATTTAGGCCTCAAAATTAATTATTTGGATTTACCACCTCATTTAGGGCAGCTATGTGGTAGGTTTTGCAACAAGGATGCTTACTATCGTATAGATTGAAATCCTCCAAATTCTAGGACCTTGGTTGGTTAGAGGATGCTTTTTGTCGCTCCATCCTTGAGCCTTATTGGTGACCAAGTTTTCACTGCTTCCAAATGGGAAGCAATTGACAATATTGCTAAGATTACATAGTGCAGGCTCAGAGGATATATGTAGATCATGTAGGTGATACTTGATGAGGCATCCATGTAGGTCACCTATTCAATAAAATGTCTATGTCATGGTAGATATCCCATCTCCTGATGACATAGACCACATTGTAGGTGATGATTAGATTCAAAGGGCTATAGGTCATATAATGTCTGAGGACCTCATGAGAGCATACCATGTGATTTCATCATAGTTAGGGGTCCCTTTAATAGATTATATTTAATATGTGGGTTACATCTGTAGAGATTTAGAGAGTCATGTAGCTCACTCATAGAATTTCGATGCCAATTGTATAGCTAGACCATTTGGTGGGGCACATGAGCCACATACTAATCATTTTGTCATTGTTGCACAAGTACATCACCTACCAATCATTATTCTACTACATGTGCTAAAAAATACAGTGATTCACTTGAGAAGACTATGGGAGATCTAGGTTTATGGAGATTCCCTCTTCAAGATTAATGCCATCTCACTTGCACAATCCACTACACACATCATTGCTACAACTATTCAAGGATATAACTACTTGTTGTGTGGTCTCACAACATGGCTCATTTTTCCCTTTGGATAAATTTGGACCCCATTTTTTTTGTTCCCTTTCACTTTCATTTTCTTAGGTGTCATTCCATGACTTGGTCAGTTCCTAGTCTCATTTTAAATTTTGCTTGGTCCTTGTTTTAGTCCTTATTTCTTTCCTAGATTAGGTGTTTTGGTCTTGTCATGAATTTTAACATATTATCAGAAACTATGATCCTGAAGTTGTGTGGTTGCATCAAAGGTGAATTGAAACTTTTATAAATTGTAAGAAATTTTCTTAAATTTAACACTAACTCGCATAAAAGACACACATTTGAAAAATGCAGAACACACTAGAAAAAATGAGTACTTTTGATGCAAGGGTAGAAGATGAATTTAAATATTGCAATTCACAAGCCATACCAATCAATGTGGTAGTTAAAAACACTCATATGGGGTGGACTTCTAATTCCAAAATTCACACTTGGGTACAACAAGAAAATGCTTCTCAATGTACTATGAATGTTATAGCAAACGAATTATTTTCAACAAGAGGGTTTCTGCCAACAAAGGAAGCCCTTGAATTGGCAATGAAATGCATGAATTATTATAACCTAGAATAAAGAGTTCTTGAAAAAGAGGGGAGAATCTATGTAGACCTCTCACAGAAAGGAATTACATACACATTTGGGCTTCCTTTTTTCACCTAGATGTATAATGCTGATATGAAGGAAAAGGACAAAACATATCAAAATGTTGAATCTCGTAACAAAGAAATTATGACTAAGAAATGGTACCAAGAGCCAATTACACCACAGACTAAAGTAATTCAAAGGTCTATGTTCAACCAAGAAATTCAAGATATTATAACTCTACTGAGCAGGACGATTGGTTTACAAGATGCTAGTAAATTCAAACCCTATATGTTTGTAATAATATCTAGAATGATGGAAAATACCATGCAAATGCATTGGGGAAAGTTTATTAGTGACAAATTATGTGAATAGATAACAAAATTCCCCAAAACTAGATGTTTCTATATGTATTCATATGTGATTTATTCCTACGCCATGAGGGCAACCAAACAAGGGTTGAAAAAGATTAGTACTCTGGGCAGGGAATTTGGAAATAGTTTGATATATGCTCATTTACCCCAAATCACTATCCATTGATGCAAAGAGAGTTACAAGAGATTTAATGATTTTTTCACCATGAAGCTGGTTAGAATGATGGAAGGTGATAAAACCAAAATATTTTCCTTGGAGGTACAAAGTGTCATTAGACCAGTGGGAGTTTGGTATATTTAGTTCCCCACTTACTCCTACATTAGGATAGAAGGGTTTGATGGAAACCTTTCATGCTACCCAGGTATCCAACAGACAATTTTTTTATTATTATAAGTAGTGAGATAGTTAAAACCATCTAAGGCTCTTTACAGTAATGCTCACAAGAAGGCCTCTTTCAGATTTCCTATTGCGACAGGGAATTATAAGTGCAATGCAATCAGGGTGTCTAACTTGTGTGAAGAAGAATTAAGAACATATAATTTTGAGTATTTTCCACTTCAAAGAATGTATTATGACATTGAAGGGAATATTGCCAAGGTCATAGCTAGTTACCGTGCTCATTTCCTACACTTAGAAGATTATTGGCTTAATTGTGAAGATGAGCACATAGTAAGAATAAGAAAGTATCAAAGATTGTCTTTAAAATATTCTTGAATTCTTATGCTCCATGAATTTGTAGATTATTTGGAAGAGGATGATGGAAAAGTGTTGAATATAGCCTATAATGAGGACAAAGTGTATGATGAACCCATCCCAGACCTAGATTATGAAGGTGAATAAATGGTATCAATTGATGAGTTCTCCAGACCTGGTATGTTATACACTCAACACTAGATAAATAATTTTTGTAAAGCTTTAAGAGAAAGAGGAATTGAACCCACATTCTTAGAGGAAAAAAGAAGAAAAAAAGAATTGAAACTACATTTGAGAGTGGAGAGCCTGCTAAGAAGAGAAGGAAAACTAGTAAGGTGATTCTTGGTATAAGGATTGAAGAAAGAACCCCTAAAGCTTCAAAACAAGAAGTTCCAATAAAGCCATATGATAAGCAGAAAGATGCAGAATCAAGCAAAGATAAATCAAAAGTAAGACCTAAAGGTGCATCTTCCTCTACAACAAAACAAAATGTTAAACCAATTATTGAAGAAGCAAGAGTAACAAAAAATGTTGGTACACAGACTAGGTTTGCATCTCAAAGGGTTGTAGCACTGTTTACTTCTCCTCTTTTTGTTAACATGGCTAGTATGAAAAAAGCACTAGGAGGAACTCTTGTGGTTTTGGATGAGATTTCTGAAGCAGATGAAGCTAGAATTAAAGACTAGATGGATAAATGGGGTGCCATGTGGGAGAAGGTAAAATAAAATAAATGTAAAGTTAAAACCATGGTACAACCAGTGATAGAAGAGATTCCAGATACAGGGTCCACTCCTATAAATATTAAAGAAGAAGAATTTATACAATGAACACTCACTTCAGAAGTGAGAAACCCTAATATCCTTGAGATGGAAATAGGGGAGACTACAGAGTAGGATCCTATTAATGAAATAATTATCGAAGACACTTTTGATTCCCATCCTTCACTTAGGAATGTTACAAATGATAATGAACAATCACAGGTCTTTACAAAAATAGAAAAGAACCTGATTAAAGTTGAAATTAAGAAGGGTGAAGCTACACAGGTTTGAGGTGATGAAGTTAGAAATGAGGAAAATCCTGGTGTAGCAGAGAATAAAGAAAGTAGCATCCACGAAACTAAGGTTGAACATCTAGATAGATAGGAAAATGTAAGTCTTCAAATAGAGGAGATAGTACCAAATCCTAGTAATCTTGAATCTATGCCAAAAGTTGTTGAGGAAATTCCTATTTCTGAGGACGAGAAAGATAAGACTAAAGAAGTAAGAAAGGAGGTTCTTGAATCAAGTGGAAACTAAGAAAAATTTAATGTTGTAGAGGTAGAGCATGATGAAGGTGCACCTGACTAGTTGATCAGGGAATTAGCTTCCCCAATGGAAGTAGAAGTATTTCCTCTGGATCTTAACAATTTCATATAGGAAGTAGATACTCCTAAGCCTAGGCGCAGAGCTAGAGAAAAACATTTCTTACAAAGAAATGTAGATGGTGACATAACCATCCATATAGCTACTTCAATAGCTAACAAAAATAAACATGAAATAATTCCTAATGAGTATAAGATAACAAGTATTAATCTTGGAAAATCGTCTTGGAGGCAAGAGTTGGAAGAAATAAAGGTGAACTTGGATGCCACTATTTCTAGAGTACAAAAATATAAAAATAAGAAAAGAGAATTGAAAGAATGGGTTGCTATCTTGAAATTTTTTATAAAATCTCTAACCCTATTTGGTCAAGGGCAGATTAAATTGCCCCAATATCTAGTACTAATTTCACAAGAACAGGTGGATGTAATTGCAATAATTCACCACAAGATGAATGTATTTGAAGAATGGATTGAGTACTCAATGAGATAGGGAGAATAATTCATTTCAGATGCAATAGGGAAATATAAGGAAGCATATCGTAGGTCAAAAAAATACAAAATATTTGAGAATGAATGCAGGCTTCGCCAAGAACAAATTAATGATGAAAGGAAAAATATTAAAATTCTCATGCAAATGGATGTTCAAGAATTAATACAAGGAAATATAATTTCAGAGCAAGAAGTTCCATTACTAGATAAATTGAAAAAATAGTTGAAATGGGAAGGTGACATGCTAATGCTATGCATCAAAGGATTTGAAAAGGTCACCATGGAATGTAGAAAATTGCTTGATAAAGATCAAGATTTCATTGAAATGTTAGCATGTCAAGGTTGTGATCCCCAAATGCTAGGATATTATGGTAAAGAAGCTATAGCCTTCAAAGAGTGGATTGAGAGAATAAACAAAGACCCTTTTCAACTATTAACTTGGGAGGTTATTGACAAGATTATACATTGCAGGAACACTATAGCTAGATATAAGACAAACAAAGTGTAGAGGAATAATATTGTACTCCAAGTATCTGAAGAATACACTTGGCTCAAACTCACTTGGAAGGAAATGCAAGGGATTTCAAAAGGACATATGCATCAAATGTTGAGTGCTTTATGAGAATATCAGTTAAATAAAGGCGAAGAAAAGATCCCAAAGCTCGAGCCCTAAATGATAAAAGAAAGAACCAGATACTAGATATTGGAGGAGTTACAAGAATATTTGTTTAAGTTTTGAGTTTTGCAAGTTGTTCCCAGTCCTGATAGATGTTCCCTATTTGGTATTTTGAAGAATACTGATAACCTTGATTTATGTGAAATATTACAAGTTGGAGTATGAAGTGAAAAGTGTTGATGCTAATGACGTCAAAGCTTTGACTTCATCTGGAATATTCTAATGATAGTTGGCATATGCCACGTGCTATATTTTAATTTTTTATTTATGATTCTCTAGATAGACTTTAAGTTTGAACTCTTGGGGCCTTGTTCCTATAAAAGGTCGTTTACTGCTTTATTTTTATTTTAAGTTCAGAATTTGTGGATGTCAGAATAGCCAAAAATTCTTTAAGTTTTGTTCTCTTTTCCTATTTTATGAATCATTCCTGTGTAAAAATTTGTATGCACATAGAAATTTATTAATATTAGAGCCAATAAGATAGCTACCTATCTCACGAATCTTTTGTAGTTGGTTTTGTTAGTTCAAGTGAACAAGACTGTGGGTTGTGTTGTTTAAGGATGCATGCAGAACCTACTCGGTGTCCAAACTGAAACCCCTCTCTTTAAAATCTCACATCATTTTATATGTAGCTGTGAAGCAATCTGGTGAAGTATAAAGTGGTTTTCTCTATTTTAACTAATTCTTTGGGGGCATGCAGGGAGAATAACCAAGAGAAAATTTTAATTTTTAGTATTTTATGCTTTATTTTAGAATAGATGTTTAAATTTCTTGAAAATGCTCTAAAAAATAAGTGAATGGATGGAAATTTATTGAAAATCTTTCATTTTCTATGAAATCATTGAATACTTAATGCTAAATCTACTTTAAGTGATAGCAAAGAAATTGTTGATGCTCATGAAATATTATTCAAAATATTTTGATTTCATGATGTAATTTTTATGAATGAATTGGAAATCTTGCGAAAAATGCTTATGATTCTTAATGAAACTAAAGGTAACTATATTCCCTTTGAGATTAACAACAATATCACATTATACCCAAGAGAGAACCTAGTATAATCAAGACTTGATTACCAAAGACTTGGGATTGAACTAAGCCAATATTTTCTTGTTAAAGAAAAAACCCCCTTTAGATTGTCTTTGTTCCATATCTTTCAAGAAGGATAGGCTCTTTACAATTTATATGGAAAGAATTTATTCATCTTGTTGCTGCAAGTAAAATCATCATCAACAAGAACTAGCGCTAGAAGGAGGGCATATCGTTGTATCTTTTGGATTTGTTAAGTTTTAAACTAGATTTTCGTAGAGTCACTAGATCTCGATCTAGTGATCCTCATGTGACTTTAGTCAAACTTAGTGGTCGAGCATCATCTAGACCTCAAAAGTCTTGAAGTGTGAGTGTGAGTTGGTAGAATCTGATTGTTGTTGTACCACCACCCTCCATAGTGCTAGCATTCTTTAATGTAGAGTCACCGATTCAATTTGCAATGTACAATGATTTACCAAAAAATCCTGATAAGTTGTGTCCCAAATATTATCTGCATAAAGATGATCAAGAGAATATTAGTATCTTTAAGGATTCATTCTTTAGAGCGAGGATTCAACATGATGTCATATGTAGGTTGTTCCCATACACCTTAAGAGATGAAGTTTACAAGTGGTATATCAACTTACCTCACAATTCTATCAGATCATGGTAGGATATGGAAAGCCAATTCTTAGCCAGATTTAGAACACTGACTGACCTTGCCTTGTTATATCATCAATTTTCTCAAATCAAGAGGTTCGAAGGAGAACCTATAACTATTTTTAAAGATAGGTTTCAAAAGGCTTATTATAGGTTGCAAACACCTTACATAGTGGATAATTTTTTTGTGATCGTAGTTTACTATACAATAGTAGATCCTTTAACTTCTATGTTTGTGAAGCGAAGGGAAAATCATCTTGCTATTTTACTCGAAGCTTATGCTAAAGCCATAAGTGTGAATTTGGAAATAAAACACCGTAGAAATGAATCATCCATGAATGGAAAAAATGGTTTGAATAATTACCCTACCCCAAGCATAAATGGAGTCCCTCTAAGTCATCCTATAGCTCCTAATGTTTATCCTTCAATGCTCCAAAATGGGACATTTCCTTAGAATACTTTCTTTCAACTAGGAAATAGTCAAGCTTTAGTCCCTCACCCTAGTCCAGCTATCACAAAGTTACATCCTAACAAAACCAAAATATCAAAATACCAGAGGAAAAGGAAGATATGAAAAAAATTACAACTCAACTCAAGAGATTAACCACATAGGTTACACAATTAAGAAATCAAAGCTTTTAAACTCAAAATAATAACCAAAATTCACAAAATCAGATGTATAACGCTCCTAGACCACCTAGACCCTGGAATACATGACCTAATAATGGAAGAGTGTCAACACCTTTAGATAATGTCAATCCTACTGATGAAAGGTCCACGTCGAAAGTGAATTTAGCTAAAAACCAAAATATCAAAATACCAGGAGGAAAAGGAAGATATGAAAAATTACAGCTCAACTCAAGAGATTAACCACAGGTTACACAATTAAAGAAATCAAAGCTTTTAAACTCAAAATAATAACAAAATTCACAAAATCAGATGTATAACGCTCCTAGACCACCTAGACCCTGGAATACATGACCTAATAATGGAAGAGTGTCAACACCTTTAGATAATCCTCAATCCTATTGATGAAAGGTCCACGTCGAAAGTGAATTTAGCTAACTCGCTATGAATAATTGGTGTAGGATTCATAATACAAATGCTCATGCTGAAGTAGATTGTTCACAGTTCAAAATTGCTTCAGACATTTTTCTAGCTGCTACACATTATAATGAACAGTGTGACTCTCATCCTCCTAAGGGAAATGAGTTAGTCCCAGTGGGATATGAATTTGCTTTAGTCCTTGAAACTTATGAATGAGTCAAATCACCTACTGTTGTCACAAGTTACACTCGTGAATATGAGGGAGATAATTTAACTATGAATTTAGAGATGTATACTTTTCCCTATCAAGATGAGAATGAACCTCATGAATAAATTGATTGAATTCATGCTTTTCAACAATATTAGAAAGGACATCATTATAACTTGAGAAGTAACACCAATGGTGGAAGTAAATTCAATGGGCCATTAACAACATCGATCCCACCTAATAATTTCAATACTCCACCTGATGATAAATTGAATAATAACCCAAGGTTACCCAAGGTAACCTCTCATTATAATTCATTAGATGCTTTAAGAAGAAAAAAAGGTAGATTATGCTGACCAAAACAATTTGTCTAACTATTTAACAAAAGAAATAAAAAAGGTAAAGATCAACCTTTCTTTATCAGAATTGCTCAAAATACTTGTGATCAAGAAAGCTTTCTTAAACACTCTAGAAGATCTTCCAAAAGAAGGAAAGTTTAAAGACACTCAAGTGAGAGATAATAAAACCAAGAAAAAGGATAAGAACATCATTCCTATAGCAGATGCACAAGTATCCTTTTACAAAGGAAAATTGGAGTCTCCACCATTCTTACTCACTTTGAGATTATTTGGTAAAAAAATTCATAATTGCTTAGTAGATTCTGGAGAATCTACTAACATGATGCCTTTGTCCATCTAGGATTGACTTTGGTAAGTTCTTTAAATAAGGTCACTCAACTCGATAAAATAGAAGTAAATGTAGTTGGAGAATTGACTAATATTTAGATTCAATTAGTGTCAAATTGTAGAATTATATAGACATTCAAGTTGTTGGGATACCTAATACCTATGGTATGTTATTGAGCAAAGATTGGTCAAAAAAATTGAATGGATATATGGCTACTAATTTCTCACATATTTGGTTACCATGGAAAGGAGTTCCTAACCAAATTAGAATTGAAAGAGAACCGTGCATGAAATACATGATCACAAATTATAATCAGAAAAATGAAGTTCTATATATTGATGTAGAACTAGGAGTTTACATAATTCAAAGTTTAGGAGTCAAAATAGAGGAATTATTTACATGTGATGCTAGAAAACCTAATCAATTAACTCCTAGAATAGATGTTTTAATTGAATCATATTGTGATTCTTCTGAAGAAGAAAATAGTCCTTATGATAAATTTTAGAAGAATATTGTTACAGAAGCTTAGAAGAGCAATAAAATCAAAATTTCACTAATTTTTTTGTTTTTGTAGGATTGGTACAGGTTACATAATGTCGTACACTCAGAAAACAACTGTATGATGTGTCTAGAGATAAATCATAGAATCAAAAACCAGTACTATCTAGAAAATGACAAGATAAAAAGGTTTGAATCAAGAATGAATAAAGGAAGAATGCATGTTACATAGACCAAAAAGACTAATTCTATGACACCGAAGAATGATAAAGTACAAGCTACAGATGATCAATCCTGGATTCTTAAATTTGATGGATCCAAATCGAAACAAGGAATTGGAATTGGAGTTGAACTCATCAACCCTCAAGGTAAATATTTTCTTGTTGCATATCAGTTACAATTTCAATGTACTAACAACATGGTAGAATATGAAGGCCTTATACATGGCCCGATCCTCACAATCAAGAAGAAGGTTAGAATCCTCAAGGTATTCAGTGATTCAGAATTAGTATTTAGACAAGTGTGAAAGCAGTACATTTGTCATTACAAGAGATTGTCCAATTACCGACACAGAGTATGGGATTTAATATAAAATTTCAAAGAATTCAACATTACTCATATCCCAAGAAGATTTAATCAAAGAGTCTATGCTTTGGCTACTGCTGCTAGCACTTTAGAACCTCTAGACACATTTGATTTGAAGAGATTCATAGTTGAGTTAGTTTAGCTACCCTTGATTCCTGATAATGTTACTAATTTGTAGGTGTTCAAAGATGACTAAAATATATTGGAATTCGTCACTAATTATGGTATTTTCGAAGCACAGATAATTGAAGAGATAGATCTCCCTAATGGCGAAATTCAAGATGAAGAATTAGCTCAAGCTAGAGATAATAATATTCTGAAAGAAATAATTGAGTTAGAATGATTATTTGACATTGACTAAATAATCATACATAAATATTTTCCCCAAAGCGATAAAGGGCAATATGAAATATACAATTTGCATACTAAAGAAGATCCTAAGAATGTGCTAATAGGAAAGGTCTATACTGAGGAAGAGAAAATAAATATTGCTCAGAAACTTAAGGACTATTGGAAGGTTATAGCTTGGACATACGAAGACTTGAAAAATTATGATACTTCCATTATTACTCATACAATACCATTAAAGCTTGATGCGAAGCCTTTCTGGAAAAAATAATGCCCAGTAAATGCACTCTTAGAATTGTTAATTCAAAAGGAAGTCCAAAATATTTTATCAGCTACGATAATATTTCCTATTAGACATTCTACTTGGGTGGAAAATTTGGTTCCCGTGAGAAAGAAGAACATAAGCATACAGTTGTGTGTAGATTTTTGAAATCTCAATAAGGCGTCTGAGAAAGATAATTATCCACTACCCTCACTAGAAGAAGTGCTACAAATAGTCAATAGTTCATAGATGATTTCCTTTTTGGATGGATTCTTAGGATATAATCAAGTAATGGTAGCAAGGGAAGATCATATGAAAACAAATTTCACCATGAAGTGGGGAACTTTTTCTTACAAAAGGATTCCATTTAGATTAATAAATGTTGGAGCTACATTCTAGAGAGCCATGGATTATGATTTTCGTGAATTTATAGGAAAATGAAATATTATTTTCATGGACAACCTCACAGTATTTTCAAAAGATAGAAGAGATCATGTTTGAGATCTCAAAGCAATATTACATAAGTGTAAAACTTACGGAGTTTTGTTAGATCCTAAAAAGTTTATTTTCAGGGTAACTGAAGGTAAGTTACTGGGACATATTATTTCTGAATAAGGTATTTCAATAGACCTAGACAAAGTGAGTGCATTGCTCAAGCTATAACCCCCAAGAAGCAAGAAATAATTGAAATTGTATTTTGGTAAGATTAATTTTGTTTGAAAATTTATTACTGGATTTGCCGAAATAGTGAAACCACTCAATGATATGTTAAAAAAATATTTCAAGATAGAGTGGAGAAATGAAGCTAAGATCACCTTCAAAAATATAAATACTACAATTATAGAAGCTATGATATTGGTAAGTCTGGATTATGTTAAACCTTTTTATATTTACTCTCTTACTTCTGGTCATACTTGTGCAACAATACTAACATAGAAAGGTGAGAATAAAGAAGAGAAACCAATTGCTTTTATGAGTGCTCCATTCAAAGAAGTGGAGTTGAGATACACAGATGTTGAAAAACAAGCCTTTGATTTGGCCAAAGTGGTATGAAAATTTAGACACTACATCCTTAGGAGTATAGTCAAGGCTATTGTTCTAGATTTTGCAGTCAAGATGTTAATGCAGAGTGAGCTCAGAGAAAAGAGAGCCAAATGGGTTACCGTCCTATAGGAATTTGATCTAGAAATCATACCCATGAAATTGGTCTGGGGAAAATCTTTGGTTAGGTCTATTGTAGAAATAGATCCACAAATTTCAAGTCAACAATATACTTTGGATGTAAAATACCAAGAATATTGGTATTTAGATATATGGCATTATCTATTTAGCCATACTTTCCCAAATCATATGCAAAGAAATTTAAGAAGAGCTCTTAAGATAAAATCACAAAGTTATATGATCAAAGGAGGAGCTCTATTTAAAAGAAACCATGAAGGAATCTATTTAAGACATCTAAGGATAGGGTTTAAGCAAATTTTTCTCCATTCAAGTTTTAATTACCCAACTAGGGGTTTGAACAAGGAAAAACCCCATTAGACAAATAATTTTGAGCTATTTTGCAGGAATTTTTTAAAATCCAAAGTCGAGTTTCCATCAAAAATTATTGTACAGGTGTCAAGGTGCTGGACTGAAGTTTGAAATTGTAGAAATTTGAAAGTGGAATAATTCTCCATGCATGGCGAATGAGTCCCTCCTAAGGTGAAAATTTGAGCTAGATGCAGTTTCAGGTCTTCGACTGTCAGAAAACAAATTCTGTGCAAAAAAGTCCTGATCTGGGACTGATTTTCCCAAGGTGGAGAATGAGTCCCAGTCAACCTAGATTCAATTTTTATCAGTTTTCTAGATTTTTTTCTAGCTGTCTATAGTTTTTTAGGTGCACACATTTTGAGAAACAACCTTTTGTTTAAGTTAGTTTGCATTTTTGTTCTTTCTTTCAAGCTTTTTGTAAACCACACTTTATTTTCAAACAAGGTATAAATCTTCGTCTTTCATTCATATTTAATCATTTAGATCATTCAATTGCATTTAGTTTACTTCATTTAGCTTAGAAAACATTCCACATAGCATAATTTGAATGAACTAGTTCGCATTTTTGGCCCTACCTCTCTCCTTTTAGGTGAAAAACCCTAGAAGAGTGAGAGAAGTTCTAAAGAGCCAAAAATCAACATTTCATTTTGGTGAACCTAAATTTTGAGCATAACATCATTTTGATTTCCATTTCTAATTGCATCTTAGGTCTTCATTATTTCATCATTTTGCATTATTTTGCATCTTTAGGTTTCTCAAATATTGCATTAGTAAAAATGTTCTTTAGCTTCCATCATTGCATTTCATTCAATCATTCTAAATCTTTGCATTTTCATTATGTATTTGCATTGTACAAATTTGAAATTTTATAGAAAACACAAAAAAATAAAAAAAAATTATATCCTGGGTCTCATTCACCACCTAGGGAAAATCAATCCCTTTACAGTTTTGCATTAATACTTTCATATTTTAGTTTCCTGCATTGCATCTTTCTATTTTCTGTCATTACCTTTCTGTTACAATTTAGTTGTTTTTGTTTTCATTAGCATAAATCTCATTTATTTTCATGGCATTCATGGATAGTTTTAGATCTTTTAAAATTTCCTTTTCCTTTTCCATTTTCATTCCTAGTTCTTTTAGATCAGATTCATCGATACATAAGGATGCAAAAATTGGAATATCAAAAAATCCCTTCAAACACATGATTCAAAATAGAAACAACCTCTCATCTAAGCCTCTTGGTAGTGATGATGTTGATCATTTAGATAAAGTCCTTCAAGACTTCCTCTCACTCACTTCATCCTTAATGCTTGCAATGAGAAACATAAACCACTTAATGATAAAGTTTCCCTCAAACCTTTTGCTTGTGATGACTTTGATTTATTAGATGAAGCTCTCCAAGAATTCATCTCGCATAAGACATACACTAAGGTTTTTGGGGACCAACTCATGATACCAAATGTTACAACATCTAATGCTTCTCTTGAACATCTTTAACCGGTTGATGACAATTTACCCCTCAAACCCTTTAGTCGTGATGGTTTGCATTTGCTAGATGAGTTTCTTCAAGAATTCATCTCACACAACTCATCCACTTTGGTTTGTTGTGAGACCTCTAATATCAAGGATGTTAATGTAATTCAACCTAAGCTTATCCTTTACCCACCCTCACATCTGCTTCACCCCTCTAATCAACCCCAATACACCCTCTACCCTCCTAATACCAATGTATCACAACAATCTAGTAATGATACTATTGCTCATACATATAACACCCAAAACAACCCGCAACTGCCACTACCAACCCCACCCTCTTTACCTTTACCAAATCCACCTAGTGCTCCTCATTATAGCCCAACCACAAAGGAGTATGATCTTGTTGAACAATTAATGAATACTCCAGCCAAAATTTCCCTTTGGGATTTGCTTCAAAACTCACCAAATAATCATAAAAATTTTCAAACCACTCTAAACCAAATTAAAATTCCTCATGGTACCACTCTAAATGATGTGGTAGCTCTCATTCACAAGAGGAATCTTGACATTACCTTGCATCAACATGAGCTCCCTCCTTTAGAGTTGTGTAAACAACATGCTGCCTTTATGATAATTGCTCGATTCAGTCACACAAGTATCAAACACACTCTCATAGATAATGGTTCTACCCTTAATGTGTGTAGTGTGAGTCTCCTTGATCAATTATATGTTGGCAGGTCACAAATAATACCTGATTTCATCTCTATTCGAGGATTTGATAATACAATAAAGTAATCGCATGGGATAATTACTTTTCCTATTACGGTTGGCGTGGCTACTTTGTAGAATCCTATCCATGTCATGCCTTATGATTTGTCATATAATATTCTCTTAGGCTGACCTTGGATTCATGAGATGAATGTAGTGCCTTCAACCCTTCATTATATTATGAAATATGTTTATAAAAATTGCATCTATCAAGTTGAAATCAATGCCGAGCCTGAAAGTTGCTTGCATATTGAAAAAGGGGTTACAAGTCCTTTGAAAACGTTAATTCTGACATCCAATATAGACCCTCTTGAAATTGAGCAAAATGATAAGGAATCGGTATCTAAATCGTTTGGAGATGATTGGGGATCCTTAGAATTCACACCCTCATTTATGGGTGAATACATATTCATGCAAAAGAAAGATGAAAAACAAGATCAACCAACCATCATGTCCACTCAAAATTCTAAACAATCTTCTCAAACATCTATCTCCTATAATTCAAATGACAATGCAACATACACAACAAATTTTGATGAGATAGATTACCAATCCCCACCTACCCCACATGAAATGGAAAGACTTTATGGAGAAAGCTATAAATTTGTAAAACAATTAGGCTATACTAGAAAAGGGTTTGGAAAAAATGAGCAAGGTATTCATGTTCCTATTGAACCTAATACGTAAGAAACAAAAACTAGATTGGGATATTCCTTTTCTAAAAAGACCAAAGTTACTCAACGACCATCCTTGACCATTAATGCTATAACATGTCACTCACAACACAAAATTACCATTAAACATCCTAATTTACTTGATATAACCTTACCACCTTCATTGACGTATGCCGATAGTGATGAGGCTTTGAAACAAATGTTAGTTGTTTATGATACTTCATTCTAACATACTTACATGAAAAACATTACTCGTGACATGAATGTTACTAAGAAAGAGCCAAGTGATATCACTGAAGAGTTCTCTAAATTTGAAAGTCCTCAATCCAATGCACTCCCTTTAGGAGATACAATTGAAGTGCCAATGGGAATTAAGGATAAAGATAAAGTTATTAAGATTGGGAAGTGCCTTGATGATGAGGAACAAGAAGATACTACCACTTTACTTCATGATTTTCCTAAAAAAAATTCTTGGAAATATTCTGATATGCCTAGAATTGACCCAAAAATTGTGATGCATAAAATTGTCATTGTTGAAAATGCTAAACTTGTTTGTCAAAAGATCCGAAAATTGCATCCTAACATAGCCTTGTGTATTAAAGAGGAACTTGAAAAACTCCTTGATGCAGGCTTTATTAGACCTATTGATTATTCTCCTTGGATCTCAAACATTGTTGCAGTTGCAAAACCTGATAATCATATTCAAATGTGCATGAATTTTTGAGACTTGAATAAAGCCTCTTTAAAAGATGATTTTCCACTTCCTAATATCAACCGGATTGTTGATTCAACTGTAAGACATGCTTTGTTGTCATTCATGGATGGATTTTTTGGTTATAATAAAATCCTTATTAACCCTCAAGATCAATATAAAATTTCCTTCACAACTACTTGGGGAACACTTTGTTGGGTTGTGATGCCCTTCATTCTAAAGAATTCCAATGCAACTGCTTGGGGAACACTTTGTTGGGTTGTGATGCCCTTCAGTCTAAAGAATTCCAACACAACTTATCAATATGTAATGACATTAATATTCCATGATTACATTCACAAAATTCTAGAAGATTATGTTGATGATATCCTAGCTAAATCATTAACATGACAAGTCAATGTAAATGCCCTTCACAAAATCTTCGAATGAATACACATACAATATGCAATTGAATCTAAAAAAGTGTCTTTTCCATAGCTAGTGGTAAAATTTTGGGGTTTGTCATATCTCACAAAGGCATTGAGGTGGACACGAAGAAAATTGTTGCAATTATTAACATGCCACCTCCTAGGAATATTTCTCAGTTGTGCACATTTCAAGGTCGAATTCAAGCTATCTTTCATTTCATTGCATCTTTACCTAATCACACATTACCTTTCACTCATCTCCTTAAGAAGGGTATCCCTTTTGATTGGGATGAGGATTGTGAATAGGCCTTTGAGAGTTTAAAGGAATATCTAGCTACTCCACCTATTTTATAACCTATTGTACCACATAGACCGTTTATCTTGTAGATCACCTCATTGACCCATGATCTTGCAACATTGTTGGCTCAATATGGCGATCATGGTAAAGAACACCTTGTTTATTACATTAGTTGCACCTTAATTGATTATGAGACACACTATTCACCAATTGAAAAAAAATGTTTGGCTCTTGTATTCTCTACTAGTATGTTGCAACATTATTTACTAATTGTTGAA
The DNA here is from genome assembly GCA_007258455.2 of Sequoia sempervirens. NCBI lineage: Eukaryota > Viridiplantae > Streptophyta > Pinopsida > Cupressales > Cupressaceae > Sequoia > Sequoia sempervirens. The sequence continues at coordinate 392,435,237 of VDFB02105785.1, read as the reverse complement.
ATACAAGTCATCACAAAATTTTATCCTCTTAAATATCTTTTCAACAAAATAGACCTCTTCAGATGCTTAGCTAAGTGAGTGATGTTGTTAACTGAGTTTGACCTTAAATTTGTTTCCCAAAAAGCAATCAAAGTTCAATCCTTAACTGATCACTTAGCTGACACTCCTCCTTTCACTTTACCTACTCCTAATTCATTTCTTGATGATCATGTCTTAACCATTGATATTACACCATGGGAGTTATTTTTTGATGGATCTAAGTTTCAAATAGGTTTTGGTGCTGGAGTGGTGCTAATTCCACATGACAAAAAATCTATTCCCTTATCCTATCGATTAAATTTCCTATGCACAAATAATGCAGCTGAGTATGAGGCACTGATCGCAGGTTTACAAACTGCTTTATCTCTAAATGCTAAAAATATCAAGATCTTTGGTGATTCACAATTGGTCATCAAAAAAATCACTAGTAAATATCAAACTAAACATGAAAATTTATTAAAATACAAGGAGATTATTAGAAAAATTTGACTTGTTGACCATTGATAACATCCCACACAAATATTATCGACATGTGGATGCAATGGTGAGTGCAGCTTCTCTCATCTCCCCACACAATCCTTCCACATAATTCACTTTCGTTATCCATCCCATCATGAAACCCTTGATCGATACTTCGTTAGAATACATTTTGGTGATAACTCAAGATGCTTCGTGTGAATGGTATGATACAATATATAGCTATTTGAAAGACAGTACCATTCTTGAACCTACCACAACGAATAATTGAAAGTGTTTACATAAGCTCGTGGCTAAATATGTGATACTTGCAAATGAATTGTATAGAATATATTTTAATGATCTCCTATTACAATGTCTTAGAGATTCTGAAATCCCTTTAGCACTCCAATAGGATCATGTTAGTGCTTGCGGGGGTCATTTTGGAGGATGTTCGTTAGTGCAAAAACTTATTTGTATGGGTTATTATTGGAGACATATGGAGAAGGATTTCTTCACCTATGTTAAACAATGTCACAAATGCCAAGAGCATAGCAATTTGATCCATGCTCTTGTTGTTGAGCTTCGTACCAATGTTCCCATTTGGTTTTTTTCAGTATGGGGGTTAGATCTTATTGGAAAATTTTCACCACCTTCTACTGGACATACGTTTATCATAACCGCAATAGACTATTTCATGAAATGGGTGGAATTTGTTCCCCATCATTCTACAATAGCTGAAGCAATTTGTTGTTTCATCTTGGACCACATAATTGCTCACTTTGGACTCCCTTATGCAATTTTTTTAGACAATGGAACCCCATTTAAGAATAATTATGTTCAAACATTTCTTGAAACATTCAATATCAACATCGCTTTTCTACACCGTATTATCCACAATCTAATGGACAAGCCAAAAATACTAATAAGCTTCTTGAAAAAATCCTCAAGAAAATTGTCACCAAGCATCATAAAGATTGGCATATGCAACTATCTTATGTGCTTTGGGATTATAGAACTAATGTTAGATCATCCACAAGAAATACTCCTTATAACCTTGTTTATGGTACTGATGTGATTATGCCCTTGGAGTTAGAAATTCCTACTTTGTGAGTTGCCCTCTGAGAAATTTTCCACGATGAAACTTATCAAGAACAAAATTTACATTAACTTGAGATGATCAATGAATAGAACATTAATACTCTTGAACATATCCAAGCTCACATCAAACAATTACAATGCAAACACAACATTCATGCCATCCCTCACTCATTTTCTAAGGGAGATTTTGTTCTTAATGAAAATCAATGAAATGCTAGTGCTGACAATGAAAATAAAGATAAGTTAAGTCCTAATTGGTTGGGACCTTATATAGTCAATACCAGTTATGGGTCTGGTGCTTATCTCTTAGTGCAGATATATAGAAAAAACCTTAGGGAACCCATTAATGCCACACATTTGTGGTGGTATTATCTCTAATCCCCTTTGAATAGTATGGTTGGTATAGCAGTATTGCTTAAAGTTATTTGATGTTATTCTAAATAACTTTCTCATTGCTTCATTCTTGACAACTAATTTTGTGCATGTCTTGAACACTAAGGTAATTATTTATGTTCATTTTATAATTGCTTTAGCCCTCATACTATTCACATTCCTGTTATGTTAAGTTAGATCCTTATTAGTGTATTTAATTTAACATATTCTCTTCTCATTATTAATGTTGTTATCTATGATAAAATTGCAATATGTTCTACACTAGATCACATCAATCTTGTTAAATCATGTAGCCATTAATTAAATACTTTAAATAATCATATAGCATTTAACATCCACATAAAGAGACATATCATCATAAAATCACATGCGCATGTGTATATATATATATATCAAAGTTTTATATACATCTCAAAATTATATACAATGTCATAATGGTTTGTGAGAGCTAGACCCCTCAAGATCTAGCACTCATGATCCAATCCCTAGACGTCATGAGATGGTCATGTGTGACCATGATCGTGAACTGTCGAGTCTAAGTGCATACTCTAGACCCTATACTCGACCAATGGCTAGAAGCCACTCATTTGTCATTTGATCCCTCTCTGCTTGTGCCTATGCCAATTATGCATGCAATCTCTCTACATTTTTTGAGGTTTGCACTACTACAATACACTCTCAGCTCCATGGAGTCATCTCCTCAAGCTCTCATACACTACCCGTAGCCTCACGAAAGGTCTGAGTGACTCTGGCTCTTCCTCCATGATCGGTGGGGGAAATTAGTCTGGATCCATCTCCTCCTTGTCGATGGATGCATTCACTATCTCTGTGGCAGCCTAACTATAGAACTCTCACTAGTCTCTCGTCGCTCCTACAAGATAGACAATGTACACAATCAGTAACACATCATCATGATATATATATATATATATGAAAATAAAGCATCAATCACTAAAGAACATGTGTAAAATAAAATATCATCACCTATGTCTCCAAATGCATGAGGAATGTTGACCTCCTCATCTCTGGGGGCATTGAGGATGTGCTAGCCTCTCTCTGACTTTGAGTGTTGACATCCATTGTATTTACTACCCATGATTTGGTCTTGTAAGTATGTGAGGACTCTCGATGCTCATACTGATCCTCAATAACTACCTCATCACCCTCACTTAGGGGTGGATCCTCCTCATAGTAACCATCCTCCTCATAATCCTCCTCCTCCTAGTCATCCTCTCCTCCATCCTGGTCCTCATAATTAGGATCAACCTCAAACTGGTACTCATCATCAATAAAATTTGTAAATATATTTGTTGGCCTATATCATACTTCCTCTGCTCTCTTCTCTATCTCATTGCCCTCATCTATTTCTAGCTCTACATCACCTATAGGGAAATCCAAGGGGAAAATAGGAGTTGGTTGTGCATATGACCACCACTCCTCATGCTCATCTGTGTTGTCAACATCATCAATGTCAGATGTTGGTGGTTGGTTGTGATCTAAATCATCAGAATCACTCTCACCAACATGATCTATAGTCATTCGAACAATATCACCTAGTCTCCGGGCACTCTGCACTAATCATCTAATGAAGGGGCACACCCTTGGTGGTGACTACACCTATCCAAACTATCACATGACTCACCTGTAATAGAATGGTCATACAACATAGTCATGTCTCCCCACTAGATATCTATCCATATGTATCCTCTGTAACTATCTGGTGGGATCTGGTCATTGTAGAGTGAGTAGATAAGGTCTCCAAAGGATATGATCCTCCTCCAGCCAGTCGAATCTCACCCTCTAAAAGTGTAAATCCCCATACTACCATAGGAATTTCAAAGGATAGTTGTATGCTCGTTCATAGCCCATAGTTATAGTAAAAGGGTATCCAACAAGCCTAGTACATGTGATATGCTCAAGGCACCATAGCTGTAGAAGTGTACAATGGACCATACTATCAATCTCTCAAAATACAAACTGACCAAGATCATAATACAGGTGTCCTAGAATGCAGTGGCCCCAAGCATAAACTGTCCTCCACTCATACATCCCTTGAATCAAGTGTACCAGTCCCCCATCCAAGTGTGTCGCTTGTCCATCTGGATTGAGAACCAGTGCCACTGTATGCATCATAATCTATCTAACTACATGAGCTCACAAATACAACAACATAGGAAGCTCGATCCATGCTCTAACCTTGTCATCATGTATCGGACTGGACCTATACAATACTTCATATCTCTCTTCTTCTCCTAGAATGAATGATCCTCCATAAATAGACCCACTCTCCCTGAATAGGAACTCAGAGAATGCAGTGTATGTCCTCAAGAGTGATCATCATTTCCCTAGTGGGAAGATTAAAGGTATAGGTATCTGCATCCCACCGCTCGCACATAGCCATAAGCATGGTGTCATGGTATCTCATAGGTGGCATAAGATATGCCCAATAGATACACACTGACTATAAATTCTCTACCTTCTCAACTGATAGCGCTGACGCATTATCTCTAAGAAATATGAGCTATCTTCCCTCTAGTTGCTGTCGTGACTGGGCGGGGACGTATCAAAATCATCACAAAATGCTCTAAATTTCATTTAATATCTTCAATTTTCCAATTATTCATCAAGAAAGTGTGCTAAAATCCATCTAGTGTGCTTTTCTAATGGCCCTAGACACTTTAGAGCCCTTTTTGGACATTTTGCAAAGAAACAGGGACACTTCACGAAGAAATGGAACACTTCGCGAAGAAACAAGACACTTTGTGAACAAAAGGGACTCTATGAACAAATGGGACACTTTGCAAAAAAGGGGACACTTTGCAAACTTTTTTCCAAGAACCCTAAATTAACCTATTCATGCATAAAAATCATTAAACTATTATAAAATTACAAGGTGAAAGTTGCATAATTGACTCACCTCATGATACAACTCACCGCATGCCACGTGCTCATGAAGATCATCCAGTCACGAAGGTGTGTAATCACATCTACTCAGAATATTTGTTCTCTCACACATCACTTTCAAGCCACATGAAGGTAAAATGAATAGTAATTGACAAGTTACTTCTCCTTTTAATCACTTTCCATCTCTTTTTACTTTTACACATTCACATATGGTTATTATCTTTTCAAGAACTTATAATGTAGATATTATTCAAATCAACATAATGGGAGCTAGGGTAATCCATTTTCAACACCATTCGATGCATTGGAATCATGATTCTACACCCAAAATCATCATTTTTCTATCATTATGTGGCATGGTACTTGGAAATTCCCAACGATATGATGTTTCTTATTTGATGCGGCTAGATTGCTACCTTGATTCCACCTCCGTAAAGCAAGTGGAATCAAGGGGGCACATACATCTACCCTAAAATTGGATTCCTAGGAGTTAGATAAAAGGGTTTTTGAGCAATTAACGAATGTGTGTTGTAGGATGTAGTTCATAATGTTTTGGTTATGCAGATAACTACACTGGGGGCTTCGTTCTCCCATCTTTTTAAATGAGTATCCTTTTATGTAGTAAAGTGCATCGTTTAGGGTCCTTTAGCTTACATATACACATAAAGTCATATGGCCGCTAAAATGGAGGATAAATGTGCCATAGAAAATTGGACCCTATTGAGAAAAGAGAAAATTCCACCATAATTGGACCCACTTTTGAGTCCCTTTACATCATTGACCTTTTAAAACATCATTTATAGGCCCCTTAGACCCATTAACTTTGATCTAGAGGCCCATTTTACCTAAGAAAACACATAAAACCCGACAAACAACATTTTATTATATCATATCCTGAAAAACCACCTTCAAATAGCAGTAGTGGGTCCCATTCACCACCTTGGGTGAATGAGTCCCCTCTAGTGGGACCCATTCACTAAGGGTGGAAAATGAGTCCCCTTTAAGGAAAAATTCAAATTCAAGTGGGAATTTAATCAATTTAACTTTATTTTTTGGTGAATGTCAGCCTCTTAGGTCTAATTAATGAGAAAATAAGGTGTTGTTACTTATAAATATTAATTTCAAGTAATTTCACACATATTTTTATCATCCCATCTTATCTTTTATCATTTCTCAAGAGAACTTCATAAAGTTAAGTCTTCTATAAAAAGTTTCATTAGCAAAAAGTTGAAGTTTTAGGGTAGCAAACTAGGGTTTTTGCAGGTCTTGAAGCTCACTTTTCTTGTCAATATCCAACATTGCAAAGGATTGGTGATGGATGCCTATGGTGAATCATGAAGAAATCTAGGGTGAAGAGGTGTAACTAGCCACCAAATCACACCTAAGGACTTGGTTTCCTATTGATTCCATCTTCCATTTTCATTCTATCTTCAGATTAAGGTTTACATCTTGTTTTTTTATCATTTGCATATCATTTTATTCCTATTTTTCATATGTTGTAAGCTTTCTATGGTTAAGATCTTGCATCATATAGATTATTCTTGCATGTCTTACTCTAAGGCAATAGAATAGGGCTTTTGTTATGATTCAAACTTTCCTAGTCTTTAACACATCTAAGGATAGGGTTTAAGCAAATTTTTATCCATTCAAGATTTAATTAGCCAACTAGGGGTTTGAACAAGGAAAACCCACCATTAGAAAAATAATTTTGAGCTATTATGTAGGAATTTTTTGAGATCCAAAGTCGAGTTTCTGTCAAAAATTATTGTACAGGTGTCAAGGTGTAGGACTGAAGTTTGAAATAGCAGAAATTTGAAAGTGGACTAATTCGCCATTCATGGAGAATGAGTCCCTCTTGAGGTGAAAATTTGAGTTAGATGCAGTTTCAAGTCTTCAACTGTTAGAAAATAAATTCTATGAAAAAAAGTTTTGATCTAGGACTAATTTTCCCAAGGTGGCAAATGAGTCCTAGTTAGCCTAGATTCAAGTTTCATCAATTTTCCAAATTGTTTTCTAGTTATCTACAGTTTTCCAGGTGCACGCTTTTTGAGAACCAACCTTTTGTTTAGGTTAGTTTTCATTTTTGTTCATTCTTTCAAGCTTTTTGCAAACCACACTATGTTTTCAAACAAGGTATAAATTGTGGTCTTGCATTCATATTTAATCATTTAGTTCATTCAATTGCATTTAGTTTACTTCATTTAGCTTAGAAAAAATTGCACATAACATAATTTGAATAAACTAGTTTTCATTTTTGGCCCTACCTCTCTCCTTTTAGGTGAAAACCCCTAAAAGAGTTAGAAGTTCTAGAGAGCCAAAAATCAATAGTTCACCAACAAACAATGCACTACAAAAGTAGTAATCAATTTTTTTGAAGAGAATCTCATCACCAGGTTTGGAGTACCATATGCACTAGTATGTGATAATGTATTTTCCTTTTCTTCATTAAAATTTTCTAATTAGGAATTTGAATATGGTATCATGTTAAAATTCTCATCTAACTATTATCAGTAGGGAAATGGATTAGCTGAATCATCAAATAAAAATCTGTTGGATATAATTAAAAATTTGATCGAAAAGAATCCTAGGGAATGACATTCTTTGCTGAAATTCACCTTTTGGGTAGACCACACTAGTATGAAAGCCACGTTTGGGAATTCTCCTTATCATTTATTCTACTAGCTAGATCCTATACTACCAATAAATTTGAAAATCCCTACTTGGAATTTTGCACAGGAATATATTGGATTGGATAATTAAACTGAAGCTCGGTTATTACAATTAATACATTTAGATGAAAAATGTACATGAGCTATAGATCATTTCACTAGGAATCAGTCCATGGTAAAAACATGGTTTCATAAAATGGCTAGATTGAAGACTTTTAGAATAGCTGACCTAGTCCTGTATTGGAATAAATCCCATGAACGAAAAGGTGAGCATGGCAAGTTTGGTAAGTTATGGACATGCCCATATCAAGTTTTTGAAATCCTGGGTGACAATACTTATAGATTGAAGTCTTTGACTGATGAAGATATCCCATTTCCTGTCAATGGGTGGTTCCTAAAGCATTATTTCTAGTCATAAGTAAATAGATTCTTTTTAGGTTAGTTTTGCTATTTTTTGTAAATACCCATTTGTTTCTTTTGTTTTTCTTTTTTGGGGTGTCGCATTGTTGGATTTTACAATTATTTGCAACTTTTGAAGGTGAACAAGTTAATAGAACATCAATTCTAGAAATTTGATTCGTATCTTGACCAGAAATAGTCCTTTATTTATAAATTATTTGAGAATTGTCCCATTCTTTATACTCTGGTTAGCATGAATCATTCAGTTTATTTTTAGCTACAAACACACACATTTAAATCATTCTACTAAAATTTGGGATAGCAGTTTTTTGCATTGACTGAAAAATCAAAAGACTACCTTTGCTACCACTATAATTCCCAACCTAATGGCGGGATTCATTTCCTACAAGTTAAAAAATGAACTATCATGGAAATATCAAAAGAAAAAATGAGCTATTATTGCAATATCTAAAAAAAAAAAGATCAACTCTTTAGGCTATCCAAATAACTCTATCGGGGCTATAGATGCCTAGCTGGTAGTAGAGCTATGTTTGGGGAGAATTACAGAGATAAACTTGTCAGGGCTATGGACGCTTGACTGGAAACAAGGCTCTATCCCTGGTTGGCTTAAAAGGAATTGTCAAATTATGTAGGTTAATGCAAATAATTGCTATTTCTAAGTTTAATGTGGTGGAAATAACCAATTGCACACACATGAGCTCAACAATACTTAATCTTGCATGCTGGCCGAGGTGAAATTTGAATGTCAGAATAAGGATCCTATGATTTATAATTAGAAGACTAGAGAAAGCCAGTACACTGATGTTAGATCTAGAATTGACTTTCTATTATTTTCTTTAGTTTTGTTGGTTGCTAGTTGTTGTGTGGTCTTCCAACACACCCCATTTTTCCCTTTGGAAAAATGTGGAACACCCTTTTTTTGTTCCCTTTTTCTTTCATTTTATTTAGCATCATTCCATGGCTTGGTCAGTTCTTGGTCTCATTTTCAATTTTTCTTGGTCCTTGTTTTAGTCCTTATTTCTTTCTTGGATTCGGTGTTTTGGTCTTGTCATGAATTTTAACATATTACTAGAAACTGGAATCCTAGAGTTGTGTGGTTGCACCAAAGTGAATTGTATCTTCAGCTGGTCCTAGCTCCACCTGGTAAGTCATCCATCGAAGGTGTCAATCCTGGTGATTTTTTTTCTTTCATTCCTTGTATCGAAGTCTGGTAGTGTTATTTCATTCCTTTTATTTGGAACTTAGAAACTAGAGAGTCTATTTTAAAATGTTGTAATATCTTGAACCTAGTTCTCGGTCTTTCCTTTTGTTTTGGTTTTCTTTGAAGCTTGGAGGTAAGTGCCCCAAATCTTGGTATTTCTCCTAAAAGTTGATACTAGAGGTTTTAATCTCGGTGATCAAAAATTGATCACATATCTTTAATGGCTTATTTTTTGCAAAAGATCAAAGTGACACCAAAGTGCCACATATGATCGTTGTGCCATCTTTCTCCTCTAGTAGCAAGCCTGCACATAAATCTAGGTGTTCATAATTTTAACCCTAAGTTGTAATGATTGCACCTTTATTTGAGGAATTAATGCATTATAATAGGTAATTAATAAAGGTGGTGAACTACTCCCATGTATTTGGCACCACCTTAAGCATGCAGATGCTTTTGTAATACTCCACTTCACATCATGTCGCAAATTTACAAAGGACATTGAAAGAATGAAATAATACTAGTGTGCAAGGAGAGATAAATTTTGAGAAACATAGAACACAACTACCAAGGGTTTTAGAGTTCCATTCTATGAATATTATTCTTATCAACTAGAACTGGGTATGTTTTGAATAGCTAATTTTCTGTAAATTATTTTCATACCTAAAAATCTTGAAAGATGGTATTTCCCTTTAGAAATTGAAATTTTGTTCATTCTTTGATTTGATTTTAGCTGAAAGGTGAATTGAAAGCTTAATAAATTGTAAGAAATTTGGTTAAATTTAACCCTAACTTGCATACAAGACACATTTAAAAAATGTAGAACACACCAATGAAAATGAGTACTTCTGACACAAGGTTAGAAGATGAATTTAAATATTGAAATTCACAAGCCATATCAATCAATGTGGTAGTTATAGAAACTCATATGTGGTGGACTTCTGATGTTAAAATTTGTACTCGGGTACAACAGGAAAATGCTTCTTAGTGTGCTAGAAATGTTATAGCAAATGGATCATTTTTAGTAGAAGGGTTTCCGCCAGCAATGGAAGCCCTTGAATTGGTTATGAAATGCATGAATTATTATAACCTAGATAAGAGAGTTGTTGAAAAAGAGGGGAGAATCTATGCAAACCTCTCACAAAAAGGAATTACATACACATTTGGGCTTCCTTTTTTCACCTATATGTATAATGTTGATATGAAGGAAAAGGCCAAAACATATCAAAATGTTGAAGCCCATAACAGAGAAATTATGAGTACCCAATGGCTCCAAGAGCTAATTACACCACAAAACAAAGTAATTCAAAGGTCTATGTTCAACCAAGAAATTCAAGATATTATAACTCTACTGAGCAGGATGGTTGGTTTACAAGATGCTAGTAAATTCGAACCCTGGATGTTTGTAATAATATCTAGACTGATGGAAAATCTCATGCAAATGCATAGGGAAAAGTTTATTAGTGATAGGTTATGTGAATAGATAATGAAATTCCCCAAAACTAGATGTTTCGATATGTCTTCATATGTGATTTATTCGTATGCCATGAGGGCAACCAAATAAGGGTTGAAAAAGATTGGTACTCTGGGCAGGAAAGCTGAAAATAGTTTGATATATGCTCATTTACCCCAGATCACTATCCACGAATACAAAGAGAGTTATAGGAGAGTTAATGATTTGTTCTCCATGAATCTGGTCAGAATGATGGAAGGTTATAAAACCAAAATATTGTCCTTGGAGGCACAAAGTGTCATTAGACCATTGGGATGCTGGTATATTCAATTCCCCACTTACTCCGACATTAGGATAGAAGGGTTTGATAGAAAACCTTTCATGTTGCCTAGGTATCCAATAGAAAAAATGTTTTATTAGTAGTGAGAGTTAAAACCATCTCAGGCTCTTTACAATAATGCTCACAAGAAGGCCTCTTTCAAATTTCCTATTGTTATAGGGAATTATAACTGCAATGCAATTAGGGTGTCTAACTTGTGTGAAGAAGAATTAAGAACATATAATTTTGAGTATTTTCCACTTCAAAGAATGTATTATGACATTGAAGGGAATATTTCCAAGGACATACCTAGTTAATGTGCTCATGTCCCACACTTAGAATATTATTGTCTTAATTGTGAAGATGAGCATAGAGTAAGAATAAGAAAGCATCAAAGATTGTCTTTAAAATCTACTCAGATTCTTATGCTCCATGAAATTATAGATTAGGTTGAATAGGATGATGGACAAGTGTTCAATAGAGCCTATAATGAAGACAGAGTGTATGATGAACCCATCCCAGATCCAGATTATGAGGGTGAAGAAATGACATCAATTGATGAGTTCTTGAGACCTATTTTGTTATACACTCAGCATTGGATAAATGATTTTTGTAAAGATTTAAGATGAAGAGGAATTGAACCCACATTCTCAGAGGACAAAAGAAGAAAACAAAGAAATGAAACTATATTTGAGAGTGGAGAGCCTGCTAAGAAGAGAAGGAAAACTAGTAAGGTGACTCTTGGTATAAGGATTGAAGAAAGAACCCCTGAAGCTTCAAAACAAGAAGTTTGAATAAAGCCATATGATAAGTAGAAAGATGCAGAATCAAGCAAAGATAAATCAAAAGTAAGACCTAAAGGTGCATCTTCCTCTACAACAAAACCAAAAGTTAAACTAGTTATTGAAGAAGAAGCACGAGTAATAGAAAATGTTGGTACACAAACCAGGTCTAAATCTCAAAGGGCTATAACACTATTTACTTCTCCTCCTTCTGTTAACATGGCTAGCATGAAACAAGCACTGGGAGGAAGTCGTGGTTTTGGATGAGCTTTTTGAGGTATATGAAGCTAGAATTAAAGAATAGATGGATAAATGGGGTGCCATGTGGGAGAAGGTAAAATAAAATAAATGTAAGGATAAACCCATGGTACAACTAGTGATAGAAGAGATTCCGAGTATAGGGTCCACTCCTATAAATGTTGAAGAAGAAGAATTTATACACGGAACACTGGCTTCAGAAGCAGGAAACCCCAATAACCTTGAGATGGAAATAGGGGAGACTGTAGAATAGGATCCTATTGATGAAATAATTATTGAAGACACTTTTGATTCCCAGCCTTCACTTGGGAATGTTCTAAATGTTAATGAACAATCATAGGTATTTTCAGAAATAGAAAACCACTAGATCAAAGTTGAAATTGAGAAGGGTGAAGCTACACAGGTTTCAGGTGATGAAGTTAGAAATGAGGAAAACCCTAGTGTAGCAGAAAATAAAGAAAGTAGTATCCAGGAAACTGAGGTTGAACATCTAGATAGATAGGAAAATGTAAGTCTTCAAATAGAGGAGACAATGTATAAATTGTTGAGGAAATTTATATTTCAGAGGACGTGACAGATAAGACTAAAGTAGTAAGAAAGTAGGTTCCTGAATCAAGTGGAAACTAGGAACAAAGTAATGTTGCAAAGGTAGAGCGTGATGAAGATGCACCTGACTAGTTGATCAAGGAATTAGTTTCCCCAATGGAAGTAGAAGTATTGCCTATAGATCTTAATAGTTTCATACAAGTAGATACTTTTAAGCCTAGGCACAAAGCTAGAGAAAAACATTTCATACAGAGAAATGCAGATGGCGACAAAACCATCCATATAGCTACTCCAACAGCTAACAAAAATATACATGAAATAACACCTAAGGAGTATAAGATAACAATTATTAATCTTGGACACTTGTCCTGGAGGCAAGAGTTGGATAAAATAAAGGTGAAGTTGGATGCCACTGTTGCTAGAGTACAAAAATATAAAAAGAAGAAAAGATAATTGAAAGAATGGGTTGCTACCTTCGAACATTTTATAAAATCTCTAACCCTATCTAGTCAAGCATAGACTGAATTAACCCAACATAAGTACTGATGTCACAAGAACAGGTGGATGCAATTGCAGCAATTCACCACAAGATGAATGTATTTGAAGAATGGATTGATTACTAGGTGAGACAAGGAGAAGAATTCATTTCAGATGAAATAGGGAAATATAAGGAAGCATATAGTAGGTCAAAAAAATCCAAAATATTTGAGAATGAATGCAGGCTTCACCAAGAACAAGTTAATGATGAAAGGAAAAATATTCAAATTCTCATGCAAATGGATGTTCAAGAATTAATACAAGGAAATATAATTTTAGAGCAAGAAGTTCCATTGCTAGAAAAATGGAAAAAATAGTTGAAATGGGAAGGTGACATGTTGATGCAATGCATCGAAGGATTTGAAAAGGTTACCATGGAATGTAGAAAATTACTTGATAAAGATCAAGATTTCATTGAAATGTTAGCACGTCAAGGTTGTGATACCCAAATGCTCAGACATGATGCTAAAGAAGCTAAAGCCTTCAAACAATGGATTGAGAGAATAAACATAGAACCTATTCAGCTATTAACATAGGAGGTTATTGATGAGATTATACAGTGCAAGAACACTATAGCTAGATATGAGACAAACAAAGTGCAGAGGAATAATATTGTACTCCAAGTATCTAAAGAATACAATAGGCTCAAAATCACTTGGAAGACAGTGCAAGGGATTTCAAAAGTGTTAGCATTCAAATTTTTCCTTCAAAGATAAATACATAAAATGACTCATCATGCCCAAAAGGAAGAACAAATGGCGCTAATAGTTTGAGAGATCATCATTAGATCGATCATCTTCCTCTAAATTTTGAAAAGGTAGAACTCCCTTTTTATGATGTGCAATGAATTAGAATAGGGTATGCTTTTGACCAGAAAGAGGGAAAGGAATTTATAATAGCTATATGTATGAAATATTAATTTGAAATGAAGTGATGCAAATAAACAACACAAAGTTTATCTATCTGACACCCACAATTGAAAACTAGGAAAATAATGAGTGATAAATTTTCCCTTCAACAAATGAATTATTCTGAATTCAAAGCTTCATAAATAATTACACATCCTCCTCATGTTCTTCTCATGATCATTTTCATACCCAATGCTACCTTGGAATGTTTCATCAAATAATCTAGCTGACACATCATGGTGATTCACATGAATTGAATTGGTTTGTGTATTCTCCTTCATGACAATGCTCATTGATCAAAGAGAGTAATCAAACACATCAAGAGCAAGACTCTCATGATTTCTTCCATTGCCTACTATGATATGCATGGAATCACAAGGATTAACATTATGTACTATGACCAATTGGGAGGATAGGCGAATCATTAGCCGAGCCTTCACTGCGGCAGGTAATTCCTATAGCATCAACATACTCAAATAACCGAGCAATGTGAGTGACCTCATCAACATGTGTATGATTTAAATGACACTAGAGAAAGCTTCAGTTTGCTTGTGAGAAGAAACGTGAGTTTTTTTATGGGTGATCCCACAATATTGGTTTACAATTTTTGGTCAAACTAGACACTAAACTGATTTTTTCTATCTAAATCTTCACTTTCAGGCACCTATAGCGGCTAAACCGTGAGGAATTTGAAGATGATGAAAACTAATGATTTGTGACATTTTGTTTGTAGATTCTAAATAATTTTTTCAAAATTTTTGGAATCAGATTGCACTTATTTTTCCATCTCCTTTGAAAACTAGTTTTTTTCAGTAAACACCATTTTTAAGGAGTGATGCTCACCATATAACACATAACTTCTTTTCCATGAAGGATGAAATTCTTTTTTTTTTTTAATTTAGATTTGTAACTACAATATCTAGTGCTTTCAATGGGTTTCATAGTGTTTTATTGAATATTTTTCCTTAATCAAGTTTCAAAGTCAAACCAACTACAATTCAGACATAGGAAGACTGTATAACACATAACTATTTTTGTATGTATCAAAATTCTTTTTTTTTTGTTGGATCAAGGACATCAATATCTGGAGCACTCATATTTTTCAAATTTTTTTTGATAATCTTCTATTTTTCCACATGTGCAGAATAAAGAGCTTGATTTTATGTGAAAAACCTACATTCACAAGAAATAAAAAATAAATATAATAATAAATTAAATTTATTTAAAATTATACCTTTTGGTAAGTTTATAATAAGGAATACATACTTACAAAAAATCAATTTTAAATGAATTCATTTGATCCCCCAAAAGGTAAATCAAAACTGGTTTTTTATCAGCATTTTGATAGGTGTAAAGGAGATTATGTTATAGGTATGGTTTAAAACTAGTGGGGTTCTATCCAAGGGGGTTTTATCTAAGGTAGTTTGATCAAACCCTCTTCAATTGGAATGGTTTAAATGAAAATTTTAAAGGCTTAAATCATTATATTTTCTAACAATATGTGATTTTAGCAAAACTCAAAATCTCCCAGAAATTGTAAACCAGCTTTGTGGAATCACCCTTATCAGCAAGAAAGAAGAGTATTTCTAGAACGTCTGGTGGCCTTTTCAATAATTTTCATAACCTCTCACTTGGCGGTACTTTTAGTGGCTCTTCTAACCATGCTAAATGTTGCTTAGGTTTATGGAACTCCACAAAATACTGCCCAGTCTTGATTTTTACTTGCTTTCTACTCACGATGTAATGGATCAGCCCTCTATTGATTATGCATTGACGTAATTGGAGTTTAGACATTAGAAACCCATTTTATCTTCTGAAGGATCAGAAGAAAAAACCTCGTGACCTTCACTCTCTTTGATTTCTTAATTCCACTTCATCACCACTACAACAATTTATAGTGCATTTGATTCTCTGCATACTATATTTGCTTCAACTCTATAGTTCATTTGATAACCGGTGTTTAAATATAGCTTGATGCCACATCCTTTTAGTAATTTGATGACTCAACATTTGTAAAGTGACACCTTTCCAGGTATTACATACCTTTGTGAGTGGGCCTCTACTTATTACGACTACGACCTTTGTGCTCTTGTAGAAGCCTGTTACACTGTGTAGCATTATATCCTCTAGATGGTGTTGGAATGAGACACTGCAAATGTTTTATGGTGTTGTAATTGATGGAAACCATAGTTGGTGATTGGATTCACACGTCATCATTTTCCCCTACCGATAGACAGATTGAGGGCAGTCAAGGAAGAATAAAGCATCTGGCAATTCTATGTTCATCAATTCACATATAGATTTTATGTCGTTATTTTGAGTTGTGGATCTTATGGGAGGTTAATCAATGTATGTCTTATGTTTTCCAAAAATCTTAGTGCTTCATATCAAGTTGTATGCAAGTTTAGAGATCTAGTTGGATATCTTTCTGTTCATCAGTGTTTTGTGGCCGACCCAATTGATATTAAGTGTCACAGATATTCGAGGATTGTTTACTCAAAAAAATTTCATGTTTGATCATCTTGATTTGGGTCTAAGCTAAGTTGTGACTGATCAATGTGGGTGTGCATTGAATATCATTCATGATTTGAGCTGACAAGTTGCAATTAAATTCTTAGTTGCAGATATATATAAATGATCAATTATATTATTTTTGTGTGAGTAAGGCGTGTCAATGTGTATTGTGAATATCAAAAGGGTGCTTGAGCGATTTATGTACAATTTAACTTGTGCATTAAATATTTTGTGATACGAGTAAGAGTAGAGCTGAGAAGAAGTGCATAATGAGTCAGAAGGATAGAATATCGACTACTAAGCCTAACCAGAACTATAATCAAGAATTTGTAGATGCTACTCTCTTATTTCATTCTCTTGGATCTAATCCAAATCTTGTAAGGCATTTTTCCTTTCTATTTTGAGCAATGAGCTCTAGGCAGTGAGCCTAAATGTAATTGCATTCCCATATTGTAAACTTCTTTTGAGTATATTCAGATCATATTGTGGATTGGCCATCCACCGTGGTTTTTCCCCTAATAGGGTTTCCATGTAAAAATCCTTGTGTTATGGTGTTGTGGTTATTTTCTTTCTGCTTCTGCATATTTCTCTTGGTTGAATGTTCTAAGTGGGTTAAAGATCAAAATAATAATTTATTTTTTTGTAGAACACTGGTTTACCCCCCTCTTAGTGTTGCTTGTTTCAAACAATTGGTATCAAAGCTAGTTCCTCGAAAGAAGTCTAACATCTTAGGGAGATCTTGGAAAGTATTTTCAATGTCTACAAGCAGTATTCATGAACAACTTTTGGTGGCCTTGGATGATCTTGACTAATTAGAATCTAAGAACCAGGAACTGCAGGAAAATATTGAGAATGCAGAGAAATTCATTTAGTCATTGAAAGACAAAATAAATGAATCAAGGGAGAAAAGAAAGGAATTGTGTGATCAGCTTAAGGAGAAGAATAGAAGCATGGAAGATGAACAATTGAGTCATGCCTTGAAGGAGAAAATAGAAGAATGTGAAAAAATTTCCAAAGAAAATGTTTCCCTGAAGCATGACATGGAATCTATCATGATGAAAATGACCAAGGAGATTTAAGATAGAAAGAAGAATGAAGAAAATCTTCCTCAATACTTGAAATAAAAAACTGAAGAATGTAGCCAATTGGACAATGAATTGGAACAATCTAAAAACAATGAGGGATTTCTTGAAAAACAACTTGATGATCTCAAAAATGTACTTACTACTGCAAATGAGTACAAGGAGAAATTCAAAGCAAGCTCAGCCAAACCTAATGAACTGATTAAAGGTCAGAGGACAGATGGTGACAAGCGAGGTCTTGGCTATGAAGAAGGTGAAAGTTCTAGATCAAGATAACTGAATTCCGGAAAAGGAATATTCAGGCAAGGAAATCATATGAATGGAGCTAGAAGGAATCCAGTAAGACAACCAAATGATCAAATCTTCAATGGTTAATGTTTTTCTTATAATAAATTTGGTCATATGGCCTCTTAGTGTAGAAGCAAGATTAATCCAAAAGGACCATCATTCTCAGGTTAGTGCTTTAATTGTAAAAATTTTGGTCATAAGTCAAACGAATGTAGAAATGTGATGAACAACTTTCATAGAGAAGTTAGATTCTATGCATGCAATAGACTTGGGAATATTGCTAACCAATGTAGATCAAGGAAAAATTAGTGGAATAGTAGGTATGGACAGAGAAATGTTGTGTGTTACAATTGCAACAAATTTGGACACACTGCTAGATTCTATTGGAGTAGAAGAGGTCCAGTAAAACAAAACATGTAGCAGGATGTTAAGGGAAAAGGTAAAGTCACTACTGATGTGATCAAGTGGAAAATGTAGAAGGAATGGGTGAAGAAGGATACCTCTATTGAAGGAAATGTGTCAACACCAGAATATTCTTCTGGTAATTCCTCTGGGAATTAATTTTAGGCCTTTGGCCTAGAGGGAGCCATCAAGAAAATCTCTTAACCCCCTGTTGATAACTAACATCAGAATGTGGATAAGTCCAATAAGTGCATAGATGCCTTTCAGATGTTGCTCAACCAACTGGAGAAAGTATTTTACAGTATTGGAGATCCATAAAGGAATTATTTGTCTCAGTGCATGGAAATAGGGTAACCAGCTGAATTGGGGTAAAAGCATTTATTTTAACAAAAAGGGTTAGTTGTGGGAACAATAAAAAGTCATTTTTATCTGTCATTTGTCACTTTGAATTTTGGAGAAAATAAGTTTGGAGAGCTCTGGAGTGAACTTTTCTAAGTTGTTGTGAGATTCAAGTGTGAAGAAGATTCAATGATCAAAAATTTTATTTGACAAAAAGGTATTTATCAGAAAAACCTGTGAATTTGTAAAAATGGCCACTCCATTGGTAGTTGAAGTCAAGGATAGACCCCGTCCAAAGTTCAAGTGGTATGCTTATAATTCTATTGAGACCAAGCCCCTAGGTGTATTTTCATCTGTACCGTATGGAGTCTTGCACACTGAAGAAATTAGGGCTTACATACATGCCAATATTGAAGAGTTAGGGAGCTCACAAATGCTGAATTTGTATTCTAACCATATAATTGGAGAGGACTTCACTATTAAGCCAGACTACAAAACCCCAGAAGAGAAGAAGTTCACACAGTTTTCAAAATTTCCCATATTTGAGGAAAGCAAATGGGCACAAATTTTTTTAAACCAAGTTCATGTCGAGTTCATGTGGTTGAATATACCTTTCAAGATTACGAAAGAGGCTATAAGTGTTGTTACAAGTCTAAATTCCTTTGGCGGACTGCCAATCTTGAAACCTGTAAAGAATCAGAAGGTTATTGATGCAACAGGTACTCAATTTGATAGAAGGGCAATGAAAATTGAAGATATTGTTGAAATGGATGTGAAATTTGCATCGATCATTGGCTAAAAGGTCTACCACTCTAGCTGGGATAATTTAGTATATGGTATGACCATTTATATAGCCTATCAGATGGTAAAATAAAATGAAGATTATGACTTTTGTGAGCTACTTAGAAGTTAGTTGATGGAGAATCTAGGTAAGATTAAGAAAGACAAAAAGAACTCCTTTAAATATGGTAATTTGCTGCTATGTTTGTTCTTTTATTTTATGAGTGAGGTTTCGGGTGTCGGGAAAGTTCATTGGAAAAGTAATTAGCCTATATCTATTCAAATAAGGGATATATTTTTTGGAATTGGTGATCGTCAAACCAGAAATACTTCCCTCTAGGGGTACTTAAAAAAAAAATAGAATATGATGCATGCAAGAGAAAGAATTCCCACCTCAATTGTAGAGAAGTACAAAGATACAATATTTTTCATGGTAGATATTGATCAATGCCATATGGAAGCCGCTAATCCCATAATGATATGGATTATGCCTATGGGATATGAAGCTGAGGAGAACATCTTGAAGATGTATGTAGAACATTTGTTGAGCATGCCTTCAGATCTAGAAGATGAAAGGTTTGGAACTTATGCGAAAAAGAGCATGCAAGTCCATGATCAATTACATAAGTCAAAGATAGTCAAAAGAGTAAGGAAAGAAGTGGAAGTATTTGCATAAAGTATGGGAATATCTGTAGAAGCAGTAAGAGAATCCATAAGGAAGAGAGATGAAGCTAAAGAAAGAAAAGAGTAACCAAGAACCGAATCTGCTAGTCCAGTAGGATCCTTTACCCATGCTAGATCAACAAGGAGTTCCCCATCCACTCCTGCAGCCAAGCCAGTTCCTGTGAAAACTCAAGACAAGGCTTCTGATAAGAGGAAGAAGAACAAGAGCACAAGAACCTATGAAGCCATATCATAAGATGAAGAGACTAAGTCAGATGAATTTGTGAAAGAAATGAAGATGAAATCTTCTGGTGAGGAAGAAAAGATAAAGAAGAAGGAAAAAAATGACATACCAGGTATGACAGTTGAAGAAGTTGAGAATTTTTTTGTCAAGGATGGAAATCTCAAGCCCCTCTGCAAATGGTATGAAATGTTTGATGAATCAAGTCAAAGAATTCTTGAAGAGGCAACAATAAAACATCTAAATATTTTCAACAAAGTTCTTGTTGAGATTATGTCTAGTTTACCTAAGAGTCTGTATGACGTTTTGGAGTCAAGAAGAGTAAATGCTAGGGAAAAAGAAGAGCATATAAGAAAAATAATTCTTGTAGACTTATGTCCAAAAATTTCTATTGAGGGGATGAATTCACTCCTGGACAAATCCAAGAAGGAATTCAAAATAAAAATAAGGGTGAACAAACTTATGATTGGTGAAACTAGTGTTATTGCTGATGAAACCAAGAAAATCTTGGAAGCATTTATGACAAGAAACAAGATCAATATTGAAGAAGTGAATGCTGAAGATGTTGTATCTAATCTGATAAATGAGGAGGTGAATGTGGATACTAAGGATAATTAGATTCCTCGTAATGTGGATAATTCAGAAGCACCTATGGAGAATGAAGTTCCTAAGGTTGTATTTGCTGAAGAAAAGGAGATGCCAAATAAAGAAGTTGAAGCTCCTAAAGGAAATCAAGAAATAGTTATTGGGGAACCAAAAGTTGAAGAAGAAGAAAAGGTTTAGGTTAAAGAAATCCTAGTGGAAGCAAGAGACACTGCCAAGGTAGTGAAGAAATTTTTGGTGGAACAACATGAAGAATTTGATCTTGAATTGGTTCAAGGCCCAATCAATCTATCCACCTTGTCCCCAATTTAGATAATGAAGGCCACATCATTTGCACAAGCTAAGGCCAGTGAGAAGATTCTGAAGTCTCACATTGAGGATAGTGAACTATTAAGTCTTGCATCTGGAGTCCTAGAGAAAATTATGCCAACTCATGTTAAGGATCCATCTGGTTCCTCTTCCAGTGAACTGAAGAAGCTCATAAATTTTGTAAGTACTCATTTCAAGTCTCTTGAAAAATCAGCCATGGTTAAAGTATAGAAGTAGTTTGATGGAAAAAGATTTAGTTGGTTGAAATAAGTGATTGCTAAGGATAACACTCTATTAGTCACCTATATGAAAAATATTCAAGATTCTATATCTGGAGGTGGAAAGGCCTATAAGTCATGTTTAGTCTTGTCAAAATTCACTAAAGACAATGAGAAGAGGGTGAAGGATCTTGAAAAACAATTGGCTACCATTTCTGATGCTTTTGATCTATTAGCCGGTGATGTTGGTAAGAAAGAAGGTCAAGTAACATCTCTACTTGACAAAATAAGGCACTTGAAGCATGAAAATGATAGGATTGTAGGAAGAGCATGTGAACTTAGAGGACTAATTGGTCCTAAGATTGAAATAATGGTGAATGTACTAAAGGAAGCCAAAGATGCTATTGTAGTTAGTGACCCAATGAATCTTGAGACTACAGAAGCTCAATCTTATTTAGTTTGTGGTCACATAACAATTCTGGAGAGTTTCAAAGGGGTTTGGGACACATATTTGAGTGTGTTGAAGAGAAACTTTGTAGATATTTTCAAATTTGTGTAGATAACAAGTTCATGCATGTACAATTTTGAAATTATGTTTCCCCATTTTTTCCATTGATGTCAAAGGGGGAGAGTTGTATAGTGAAAAATGTATAATCACCTTAGGGTGAATTGCATTTCTAAGCTAAGTTTGAAGATTCCTTTTGAATTTTTGAAGTGGTAGTGTAATTCTTGTTGGTACTAATCCGACACTTAGTCATTTTTCAATAAGTGTTGCAATCAATGCCAAAGGGGGAGATTGTTGGCGAGAGACACTACAAATTTTTTTTTGTGTTGTATTGATGACAACCTTGGTTGGTGATTGGATCCACACGTCATCATTTTCTCCTACTAGAAGACAGATTGAGGACAGTTAAGGAAGAACAGAGCATCTGACAGTTCTATGTTCATCGATTCA
Source organism: Sequoia sempervirens (assembly GCA_007258455.2). NCBI lineage: Eukaryota > Viridiplantae > Streptophyta > Pinopsida > Cupressales > Cupressaceae > Sequoia > Sequoia sempervirens. The sequence goes on along the minus strand of VDFB02105785.1, from coordinate 392,412,860 downwards.
CATACATATTTTCTATCATTATATTGAGTTGTGGATCTTATGGGAGGTTAATCAATGTATGTCTTGTGTTCTCTAAAAAAATTTAGTGCCTTGTATCAAGTTGTATGCAAGTTTGGATATCTGGTTGGATATCTTTATGTTCATCAGTGTTCTGTGGCCGACCCAGTTGATATTAAGTGTCACAAATATTTGAGGAGTGTTTACTCAATTTTTTTTTGTGTTCGATCATCTTGATTTGGGTCTAAGCTAAGTTGTGACTGACCGTTGTGGGTGCACATTGAATATCATTCATGATTTGAGTTGACAGTTGTAAATATTCTTAAGTTTTATTGGAGTTGACGTGTTGCGATTAAATTATTAGTTGTGGATATATATAAATGATCAATTATATCCATTTTGTGTGTGAGTAAGGTGTGTCAACGTGTATTGTGAATATCAGAAGGCTAATTGAGTGATTTATGTATAGTTTCACTTGTGTATTAAATATTTTGTGATGCGAGTAAGAGCAAAGTAGAGTAGAAGTGTAAAATCAGTCAAAAAGATAGAAGATTGACTACTGAGCCTAACCAAAACTATAATTAAGCATTTTTAGATGCTACTCTCTCAGTTCATTCTCTTGGATCTAATCCAAATCTTGTACGGTAGTGTGCCTTTCTATTTTGAGCAGTGAGCTCTAGGTAGTGAGCCTGAATGCAAGTGCATTCCCATATTGTAAACTTCTTTTGAGTATACTCAGATTATATTGTGGATTGGCCATCTACTGTGGTTTTTCCCCTAACAGGGTTTCCACTTAAAAATCCTTGTGTTATGGTGTTGTGGTTGTTTTCTTTCTACTTCTGCATATTTTTCTTGGTTGAATGTTTTAAGTGGGTTAAAGATCAGAATAATAAATTTATTTTTTGCAGAACACTGATTCAATCCCCCTCTCAGTGTTGCTTGTTTCCAACAGATGGTTCACTGAACTATACACAAAATTCGCACTTTCTCTCAAACCAACTATATGATCTCCCACTACCGATAATACTTGTTGCTTTAGGGCTGATGAAGGTCTTAGAATCTTTAAGCAACACTTTGTGTAAGTCTTATTCGAATCACCAAGGTATTGATTGCTTTTGTAGGTGAGAGAAACATGTACATAGAGTGTGATTTGACACTTATTTTTTTCATTTCCCTTACACATAATAGTCAATCAACTTTATTAATTCTTGGTGCCTAATTTGTCATTACGAAGAGTACATCTATGTTTGTCAACTAATTCTTGCAATGTTGATGGCTATGGTAATTAATAAGATCACTCTTATTCCCACCAGCAACATTTCTCAATTAACTAGGCTTGAAAATCATCTTTCATAATTTCTGGATATGACTGGAATGTGTATACCAAAGTATAAATCTATTGGTGCCACACCAATTTGTACATCCAACCCGAGAAACCATATCCACCTCATAGGAAAATTGCTCAGTTTGTCATAATTATGAAGGTGAATTAAAATGCAATGTAACAACCTAGAACCTATAAATATGCTACTATCTTTAATGAAAATATTCACTCACGAGATGCTCTACTTCAATATAGCTGAATATAAAGGGGAAAATTTTTAAAATTTTCATGGCCCAAAATGAGGGTAATAGTGGCTCTGTTTGGGGAATGCATTTTCTATGGAAATGCAGAGAACTCTATAATTTCTGGGAAAAATCAGTACCTTATCCATTGGGCCAAAGAGTCAAAAGAGATGGGAAAAGGAGACCAAAACCAAACCAAAATTGGAACCAACCCACACAAATGGAAAGGAAAAAGCAACCTAAGACACCTATGTGCACCTGAACTAGGTGCAACATTCTAGCTTCCCCAGGAGACTATGCATAGCCATTAACTGGATAGGAGAAGTATATGCTAGTGTGAAAAAAAGGTGTGTATTCATGAAGTACCTGTAATCTTAGCAATCCTTTGAGGGTCATTAACATAAATATGAAATCCATAAAATGAGATATTTCTTTGAACGGTGTCCCAAAAAGCCACTCCTAATTATATACTTTTGATATTTCCTATAAATTGCCTTTCATATCAGCTAAATCCTTGTATGAAATTTGATGTAAATCAATTCCCTTTGAAATAGGCTGAAAAATTACACCATGGATAGCAAACTCATTAAATCTTGGATCTTTCTCAAACAAGGCAATTTCACTTTTATTTTCAGGGCTCGATTCATGCTCTTCTAATGGCATCTTTGTATTTTCAGATTTTTCACCCGACTTATTTTCTTCCATAACTTACAAAGAAGGAACAACCACTCCTCCACATAGAAAATCATTTTCAGGCATTTCGAAGCACCAATTTGGGATATAGACAACATGGGGGTGAACTTCCTCATTTATCAAATCAGCATTATCTTTTCTAACCTCATGTATTTCATGCTTGACAACTTTTGATTTGCAATCAAGATGAGGTGACTCAAGAATAAAATCATCACTGACCTTTTCTTGCAGCTTTACTTCATGATTCGGTGGAGGATCCTCCAACTTTGTATCATTTGGAAGGATATATGATGCTTTAGATTTCTCACAAGATACAATAGAAGTTGTGAGATCACCAACATTGGAATAAGAATAAACATTATCCTCTTCATCTTCATCCCTTGATGTGGGGACTTCACATTCTAGCTATACATGTTTTAAAAAAAAATCTGATGTATTCTTGCAGTTATTTGTATTATTAGAAATTTGTTCACATGTTGCAATAGAAGATGTTAAATTACCAAGGTCTAGAAATGAATAAACCTGACCTTACTCATTATTTGGACCATTAGTACATTCACCTTTAATTTCTTCGTAATGCAAACCATATACTCTAGCCCTTCTTCCAATATTTGAAAAAAAATCTTCATCAAAAGCTGTGAAATTGGTGCATTCAAACGAAGAAAAATGTTTTACCTCTTGTGGCTATATTTTTTTAGTAACCTTTACAACTTTCTTTGCTTCCCAAAGCCCAAATACTATCATGTCATCTTTAATACCAATGGCTTCTTGTTGTGCAACTTCAATATTGCATATTTTACTTCGCTTCAAGAGGAAAGAAACTTTAGGGTGTAATGTTGCGATGAAAATGGCCACTTGAATCCCCTCACCTAGATAAACGTTATGGGGAATCTGTGTCAAAAATCTATTAAATTGATCTATAAAACCCCTCATAAGTTCATCATCTCTCTTTTTAATGGTAAAAAATTGGGAAAGAAGTGCAACCTCATCAATTGTAGATCCAAATATTCCAAGAAATTTATTTTTCATGTTGTCCCAATTAGTGATGCATCTTGTTTCCAAGACTGGAACCAATGTGCAGCAGCTCCAATAAGGGACTCAACAAATAACCAAACAAACAAATTTTCTTCATTTACCCCCAAGATTCCACAGGCCACGATGAAAGCTCGAATATGATCCTCAACAATTTCTAATTTTTCTCCACTAAACTTAGGACAATTTTTTCATGAACCTTCAGGTAGGGTTGAATACTATGGCAGTGATAAGGGTTCAAATTGGGAATACCATGGTCGAGGTGAAATTAATACCATATTGTAGATTTGAAAAGGCTGATTGGAAATCTTCTACCAAAGAAAAATTATGAGCACGTTCCAAATAATAGAGTCACCAACCTCCATCCTTGGGGAGGTACCTTCAGATTTCTGAGAAGAGAAAGACACTGGCACTTCAATCCTCTCCCCAGCGAAGTCACCAAAAATATGTTAGCATACATATTTTTCCTTCAAAGATAAATACATAAAATGACTCAACATGCCTAGAAGGAAGAACAAATGGTGCTAATAGTTGGAGAGATCATCATCATATCGATGATCTTCCTCTGAATTTTGAAAAGGTATAGCTCCCTTTTTATGATGTGCAATGAATTAGAACAGGGTATGCTTTTGACCAGAAAGTAGGAAAAACATTTCTAACAGCTATATGTATGAAAGATTAATTTGAAATGAAGTGGATGCAAATTTAAACAACACAAATTTTATCTATTTGACACCCACAATTGAAAACTAGGAAAAGAATGAGCAATAAATTTCCCCTTCAACACATGAATTATTCTGAATTCAAAACTTCATAAATAATTACACATACAACTTGACATAATAGAATTAATACTAGAAATTAATTGCAAAGACCCAAAGTTCATTGGAAATCAAAAGAAAGCATCAACAAATACAAAGATCTAAAAACATCTTCCTTATTTCTCCAATATCAAAAATGTGAATGCAAAGAATCAACACTCTTGTACAACAGATTATGATTGAAAAGAAAATAAAACTGTCTATCTCTCCTCTATTTTCCCTTACAATATTGACAAGAAAAGTTTCTCCTCAGTCTCAAAGTACTCTCGGAGAGTTGTGAAAAGATCCCCTTATTACATCAGAAAATCCTTTTTATATTTTTTCCTGGTGAGTCTCCTCCATTCAGCTTCCCATAACTAATTCTTGAATTCAATTTTCTTTATTTGGAGATCTCTCGAAACTCCTCCTTTTGGCTTCTTGCTTGCCTTTTCACATTCCATGGTTTCATAGGTTTGATTTTTCCCTCTTTAGCTTCATAATTACTTTCTTTCTAAGGAATCATTTAGGAATGATAAAATAAAATTCTTTTACATCTCGAGCACATGATGTAAAATGACCTAATGATAAAGGGAAATTTTATTCCCTTTCAATAGGTGTATTATCTCCAATTATCAAGCTTCTATATTAGTCTATTGTAGACTCACAATTGAATAGTATCTTCGTCGGTGTATTCTTACTAGGAGATAAAAAAATTCCCACTAAGTATTCAAGAATGATATCGGTTGCAACACATCCTCAAGAGAGCTATAATTGAAACATAGCATTGTGTCTCTCCTGCGAACTCTTATTGGAGCCACCTTACTTGTAATCATAGAAGATCGAGACATGCCTGTTAACACCATGAGCTTGTGGGTATATGGTTTCTGCTGAGGTGGCACATTCATTTAGTATTTTGTGGATATTTTTCACTTATCCTCCTCTTGTTTTGCTCATGATCATTTTCATAACTGATGCTACCCCAACATGATTCATCAAATAATCTAGCTGACACATCATGGTGATTCACATGAATCAAATTGGTCCATCTATTCTCCTTCATGACAATTTTCGTTGATCAAAGAGAGTAATCAAACACATTGATAGCAAGAATCTCATGATTTCTTCCATCGCCTACTATGATATGCATGGAATCACAAGGATTAACATTATGTACTTTAACCAATTGGGAGGATAGGTGAATCATAAGTTGAGTCTTCACTGCAATGGGTAATTCTTGTAGTATCAACGTACTCAAATAATTGAGCAATGTGAGTGATGATTTTCATGACACTAGAGCAAGCTTCAATTTGCTTGTGAGAAGAAATGTGATTTTTATTATCGGCGGGAAAGAAGAGTATTTCTAGAACATTCAACGGCCTTTTCAGTAATTTTCATAACCTCTCACCTGGCGGTACTTTTATTGGTTCTTCTAACCATGCTAAATGCCACTTGGGTTTACAAAACTCCATAAAATACCACCCTGTCTTCATTTTTTCTATCTTTTTGCTCACGATGTAATGGATGGACCCTCTATTGATTATGCGTTGACGTAATTGGAGTTTAGACATTATAAACCCATTTGATCTTCTGAAGGCTCAGGAGCAGAAACTTTGTGACCTTCACTCTCTTTGATTTCTTAATTCCACTTCATCACAACTACAACATTTTATAGTGCATTTAATTTCTCTTCATATTACATTTTCTTCAACTCTATAGTTCATTTGATAACTAGTGTTTAAATATAGCTTGATGCCATGTCCTTTTAGTAATTTGATGAATCAACATTGGGAAAATGATATCTTTCTAGGTATTACATGCCTTTGTGAGAGGGCCTCTACTAATCACGGTCGTGAAATTTGTGCTCTTATAGATGCATGTTACTCTATGTAGCATTATATCCTCTAGATGGGTCACTGAACTGTACACAAAATTCAAACTTTCTCTTAGACCAGCTATATGGTCTCCCACTCCTGATAGTACGTGTTGCTTTGGGGCTGCTAAAGGTCTTAGAATCTTTAAGCAACACTCTATGTAAGTCTTAGTCGAATCACCAAGGTATTGATTGCTTTTTCAGGTGAGAGAAACATGTACATAGGGTGTGATTTGGCACTTATTCTATTCATTTCCCTTACATGTATAACAGTCAATCAACTTTATTAATTCTTGGTGCCCAATTTTTCATTGCAAAGAGTACATCGATGTTTGTCAACTAATTCTTGCAATGTTGATGGCTATGGTAATCAATAAGACCACTCTTATTCCCACAAGCAACATTTCTCAATTAACTAGGCCTGAAAGGCATCTTTCATAATTTTTGGATATGAATGGAATGCGTATACCAAAGCATAAATCGATTGGTGCCACACCAATTTGTACATCCAACTTGAGAGACCATATCGCCCTCACAGGAACATTTCCCAGTTTTTCATAATTATGGAGGCGAATTAAAATGCAATGCAACAACCTCAAACTTGTAAATATGATGTTGTCTTTAATGAAAATATTACCTAACAAGATATAGCTGAATATAAAGGGGAAAAGTTTTAAACTTTTCATAGCCCAAAATGAGGGTAACAAAAAGGACATATGCATCAAACATTGAGTGCTTTATGAGAATATCAGTTAAAGGAAGGTGAAGAAAAGATCCCAGAGCGCAAGCCCTAAATGATAAAAGAAATAATCAGATATTGGATACCAGAGGAGTTACAAGGATATTTGTTTAAGTTTTTAGTTTTGCAGGTTGTTCCTGGTCCCAGTAGATGTTCCCTGTGTGGTATTTTGAAGAATGCTGATAACCTTGATTTATATGAAGTATTGCAAGCTGGAGAATGAAGTGAAAAGTGTTGTTGCTAACTAAGTCAAAGTTTTGACTTCATCTAGTATATTATAATGATAGTTGGCATATGCCACGTGCCATATTTTAATTTTTTATTACTAATTCTCTAGATATACTTTAAGTTTGAACTCTTGGGGCCTTGTTCATATAAAAAGTCATTTACTGCTTTATTTTCATTTTAAGTTCAAAATTTGTGGATGTCAGAAGAGCCAAAACTTCTTTAAGTTTTGCTCTTTTTCCCTGTTTTATGAATCATTCCGGTGTAAAACTTTGTATTCATGTATAAATTGATTAATATCAAAGCCAACAAGATAGCTACCTATCTCATGAATCTTTTGTAGTTGGTTTTATTAGTTCAACCGAACAAGACTATGTGTTGCATCATTTAAGGGTGCATGCAGAACGTACTTGATGTCCAAAATAAAACCCCTCTTTAAAAGCTAAGACCATTTTATATGTACCTGTGAATCGATGTGGTGAAGTATAAATCGGTTTTCTCTATTTCAGTTAATTCTTTGGGGCATGCATGGAGAATAACTGGGAGAAAATTTTAATTTTTAGTATTTTATGCTTTATTTTAGAATAGATGTTTAAATTCCTTGAAAATGTTCCAAAAAATAAGTGAATGGATGGAAATTTATTGAAAATATTTTGTTTTCTATGAAATTGTTGAATGCTTAATGCTAAATCTACTTAAGTGATAGCAAAGAAATTATTGATGTTCATGAAATATTATTCAAAATATTTTTATTTTATGATGTAATTTTTATGAATGAATTGAAAATCTTGTGTAAAACGCTTATGATTCTTAATGAAACTTAAGGTAACTATATTCCCTTTGAGATTAACAACAATATCACATTATACCTGAGAGCGAACCTAGTACAATCAAGACCTAATTACCAGAGACTTGAGGTTGAACTAAGCTAATCTTTTCCTATTAAAATAGAATCGCCCTTTAGATTTTATTTGGTTCATATCTTTCAAGAAGGATAGGCTCTTTGCGGTTTATCTGTGAAGAATTTATTCACCCTGTTTTTGCAAGTAAAATCATCATCAACACTACTTATGAGTTGGTGGATTCCATTATTGTAGAAGATGCATATGACATTCAAGATGTTGGTACAACACATGTATGTATTTATTTTTTTAGTTTTTAAAGTTAAATTTATACTTGTAGTCCTAACACATTTATAAATTAATTTTCTTTTTTATATGCATGTATGTGTTGACAGAGGTAATTCATGTTACACCTAGTTTGAGGGCAGATCATGTATGTGTACATTCTTCACTTGACCATGTTAGTGGACATGTGAGTTAATTTTTGTACATTTATATATATGTCTATACATATGTATACATAGGAATTGTTCATGTGTGTGTATATATATTATAATTTAATTACACTTTTGTACATAGGGCTCAAAACATTTATCAGAGTAGGATTCACGCTGAGATGGTCGCTCAACTAGGAGTTGAAATGATGATCAGACCAACTAGTTTATGTTTGTGTTCTATAGACATATGCATGCTATGTTTGAGGTAGATGATGCATGGACATTATATTTGTGTTTATGTTTCAAAGACTAAACATGTTTATGTTTAATATATCATGGACATTTGTGTTTATGTTTATGTTTCAAAGATCTAGACATGTTTATGTTTGTGTTTTAGACATAGAAATATGATATGATTTTGTTATAGATATCAATACACTTGTGCTATATGTACTTAATGTGGTTTTGATTAAACATGTACATGATGTGATGACATAGTTTCATAGAAAGGATTATATATATTTTAATTTCATTCAATACATGATGTGTTTTGATTTCATTGTTATGTGCAAGTGATGATCTATTGATTCAAAGTTAAAACATGAAAAATGATAAAATACATGTGAATAAAATAGTATTTTAGGGGAGTAAATAAACTTTAATTGACAACTTGTATTGAATTAAATTACATAAATTATATTACTCATTTAATTTGAACTTATATCACATCTAAAAATTATAAAACCTATATCTAAATATGTTTATGTACTATTTTTTTAGTAATTTTATTGGTTTGAGAATACAAAAACCAATTTAAAATTAAAATGATTAAATATACAAACTTTGATAAATAAATACTAACACTAGGTTTTTATAGTCTTACAATGGTGAAGGGTGAATACAAGGAAAACAAATGATGATCGAAAAATGCAAAAATAATGTAGAACTAAAAATAATTGATATAGAGATTGATATGTAACTATCAAGGCCTATACTTCAATGGAGCTAAGGTGAGTTAGGATAATAAAAATTGAAATATAATATAAGCCTACTCAACACAAATGGGTATAAAAAAATGGGCGTAGTGTATATATTGAAACATAGTGACACAAAACTATTATTTGGTATTTTGATGGAAATATAAAGATGAATGCAAGCTAGGCGGTCTTAGAGCTAAAATGAGACTAGGGGAAGTTGAAAGAAGGAAAATATTAATTAAATAATAATGGGGATGGATGGGTAATCACTAAGGGAGACTCTAAAATTTAGAAGATAAAATTAGAAAAAATAAATACAAATATTGTAATGAAAAATTTGAGCTAGCTATCACAAAATTAAAATATACCATTCCATAGTGTGAATATTTAGTTGTAAAGAATGTTGTGGGTCTTGTAAAAAAATATACAATAGCTGAGAAAAATCTAATTATATTTATAAACTATCTAATTACTAATACACACCTAATCTACTAGGAATTATTTCTCAAAATTTTCTCTCAAGTTAAAATTTTGGTGTTGTAGTGTTAAAATTAGATATTATGAGGCCTTTTTAATAAGTTTTTAGAGGGAATTTGGGATAGGAACATAGAAATCCCTATTATTTATAGTTATATGGGTAAGTGCAAAAAAATGGGGGGCCAAAAAGGGGGCTTAAGTGGCCACTTTTTTTCTAAAATCAGGGAATACTAACCTTGGACGTGGAATTGAGGATAGTTATACTCAAATTTTTGAGATGCAAAAAAACAAGGATCATAGTGCTCCAAGTCTACTTTATAAACTACTAATTTATTTTCAAAATGGTTAAGATTAAGGGGTTCAAAAGAGGGGCCCACAAAAATTGGTGTTGTTTTTGTCAAAAAAACATAACATAGCAACTTTTATCGGAACGTAGAATAGTGAATTTTTTTTAGTATTTTTAAAATCACTTTGGTGAGAAATTATCTAATAGTATGTAGTTGATGCATGATTTTTCTAATAATTTTTTAATGAATATTTGATTTTTAACTAATTTTTAAAGTGGAAACTTCCTAAAAAATAAATTTTTAGTCGTGCTACCTTTACAAATTTTGGAAACTAATTGAATTTATTTTTTTAATATTTGTAGAATGGAGTCTAGTTTCTAAAAATGTAATTTATTTGAAATTTTGATGAATAGTTAATTTATAATGAAAAAAAACCAAACACTGGTTTTTTTCAAAAAAAGAAACACATAAACAAAAGAAATTATAGATCAAAGGCTTAACATTGTCAAAAAATGAAAAAAATTACATTGTTGGTTAGCTAAGAGAGAGCCTAACATTACCCAAGTGTTCAATTTGTTTGACATTGAAACACATACAATCCTGACAGTGAGCATGAAACCGATTATGTGAAATATTGTAGAATTTGCAAAAACACGTTTATAGTCATTGGGAAGTCCCTCCAAACCTTTGGGTTGGTATTCCAAGGAAAATAAAAAGTCCAAGTCTTGGGGATTCCCAAAGCAAGATATAACGAGAGAACATTATAACTCGCACACGTTATATCTTAGTTTTGACATGGTTTTTGTGTTTGTACAGGAGATGTCTAGCAAGAAATAATGTGAGGGCATTATAATGTACTTGCGTTATGTCTTGCTATATGTTAAATTCTACTCTATTGAATGTATGTTTATATATTTGTATGTTTGTATGTACATGTATGCTTGTATGTCATGTATGTATATATATGCATGTTTGTATGTATGTATGTATTCCTGTATGCCTATATGTATGTATGCCTATATGCATGTATGTATGTAATATTGTATGTACATATGTATATGTATGCTTGTATTTATGTAGGATTGCATGTACATATGTATTATGCTTTTATGTATGTATTTATGCATGTCTTTAGAGGGAGGGAGAATTTTAAGAGAGAGAGAGAGAGTTGTCTAGGTAGGGTGGGAGGGAGAGAGGGAGGTAGATACCTGAGAGAGAGAGAGAGAGAGAGGTAGTGAGAGAGATTCTTAAGAGAGGTAGAGTGGGTGGAAGGGAGTGGGAGAGAAGGGGTTGGAGTGAGAGGGACTTAGCTAGGTAGGGTGGGAGGGATAGAGGGGGAGAGAGAGAGAGAGAGAGAGAGGGAGTGGGAGAGAGAGGAGAGGGAGAGAGAGAGGAGATAAAGAGAGTTATGGGTAGGGTTCCAAAGGGAGAGACTTGATAGTGTGAGGGGTGAGAGGAAGAGACTTTAGAGATAGGTAGTGGAGGGAGTCAGAGAGAGGGAGTGGGAGAGAGTGAGAGAGGAGTGTGAGAGTGAGAGACTTGGGAGAGAGGGTGTGGGAGGGAGTGACCTAAGAGAGAGAGGGGGGGATTGGAATGAGAGGGACTTACCTAGGTAGGGTGGGAGGGATAGATAGAGAGAGGGGGAGAGAGAGAGATTTACCTAGGTAGGGTGATAGAGGGAGACACCTGAGAGAGGGAGAGGGGGTGAAAGGGAGATACTTGAGAGATAGGGAGAGAGAGGGAGTGGGAGAGAGAAGGAGTGATGGAGAGGAAGTGGGAGGGAGATAGAGAGAGATAGATAGAGGGAGCAAGAGAGAGTGGTATGGATTGATTGAGCGAGAGGTACATAGAAAGAGGGAGAGGGTAGATAGAAAAACTTAGAGAGGGTAGGAGAGAGGTAGGGAGAGAGAGGTGAGATGGATAGATAGATAGAAAGGGTTAGGGTTTGAGGGTATAGGGTTGAGGGATTAGGGTGGAGGACCTATAGGTTTGATGGTTTAGGGTATTGGGTTGAGGGTATAGGGCTGAGGTATTAGGGTTGAGGGTTAAATGGTTTAGAGTTGAGGGTTTAGAGTTGATGGTAGAGGGTTCAGGGTATAGGTTTGAGGGTATATGGTTGAAGGATTAGGGTTGAGGGTCCAATGTATAGGGTAGAGGGTATGGGGGTTGAGGGTTTAGGGTTTAAGGGTTGAGGGTAGAGGGATTAAGGGTTGAGGGTTGAGAATTGAGCATTGAGGGTTTAATGTATAGGGTAGAGGGTTTAAGGGTTTAGGGTTTAAGGGTTCAAGGTTCAAGGTTTAAGGTTAAGGGTAGAGGATTGAGGGTATAGGGTTGAGGGATTAGGGATTAGGGCTGAGGGTCCAATGTATAGTTGTGGACAATGATTTTGGATTTCCCACCTACTTTAAGCTCCTTCTAGGGTTTTTCACCTAAAAGGAAAAAGGAATGGGGTCCAAAATGCAAATGTATACACTCAAGATTAATGTAAACAAGCTGTAATATTTATAATTATGATGTACTAATGCACTGATCTGAAAATAAAATGATTTAATGATGCAAAACCTAAGAAATGCAAAGTGTTGGAAAACACACAATGATATGAAAAAACACCTAAAAATGCAAGTGATGAAATAACTAAACAAAGCTAGAGAGGTGCACCTAGAATCTAAAATTTGATGTTGAGAGATTATGGAATCCTAAAACTTTGACAGAAAATGTTGATTGGGACACTTACACCAAGCTGGGTGACTTAGTCCCAGTTTCAAGAAAAAACTTGTCAAAACAAGAATCTACCAAATGGGTATCCAAAAATGTAGAAACCACTTTTTAGGCCTGGAAATGGGACTAATTCAGCACTAGTGGCGATTTAGTCCACCTATAGATTTTGGGAATCTCAGGACAGGATCTTGTAGCTTCAGGTCTGCACTTGCTTTTTCTGATAGATGTTTAATCTTGATTCTATAGAAAACGAGGTAAAAAGGGTCTCCAGGCTTGAATTAGGGTTATGTTGACTTCAATAGCTTTGATGACTTGTTGGCCACTTTTCACCACCTATTTCTTTGAAAAATCTTCCTATAAAATCTGCAAACAAAAATGCAAAGGGGGAAAATGGTTAAGGGTTAGAGTCTAGGGGTTTGCCTTGGTCAAACCCCACTTTGGTAATCAAACCCTAGATAATGAAAGGAAATGTGAAGAGAATGATAAATAAAGGTATGTGCAGGATCATGATGGGCCAAAAAGTGGCAATATGATGGGTATGTGGTTGATGACTATTTTTTTACCCAAAATTGATGAAACAAAAAGGGTTTTTAAAGGATATTCTTAGCTTTCCAACAATATAAATTATGATTTACTTTGAATTTAATAAGTAATTATTATTCATTTTCTATTCAAATTATGACTAAAGTCCTGATTGATAGGCTAATTGAAAAACATATATAGCTTTCAAATGGTATCACATTTTTTATTCCAAAACATGCATCACATTCTTAGTATACTATAGGATTAAAAAAGAAAATTGAATTTCATGAAGTTTTGACCAGTTAAGGTGGTTAGACATACAAGTTTTTATATTTTTAAAATTTGCAATAAAAATAATAATTAATTATTTACATAAAAAATTACAAAAATATGCATCACATCGGGGCATGAGTCCTCTACTTATATCTAAAATCTTATTAAAAATCTTATCATTTTATTGTGGTTAGGGTGGTCAAACGACACCCACTTCTTATTTTTCCTAAAATTTAAGTACCATTGCATTGAAATTTCAAATTTTACCAAATAGATTTTTTTGTTTTTAAACAAACCTAGTAGTTTAGAAACTACATTCAATTTTCTACAGATTCTATTCTTACATATTTTTGAAATAATATAGATAACTTATTCAAATTTTAAGGTCAAGTTGCCTAACTCTGATTTTTCTAAAAATTTTGCCACTTAAGGGCCTATTTTTTCCATGATGATCCTGCACATACCCATAAACAACATGAAATGTCAAGACTTACCAAACCCTTGATGTGTAAATTTGAAGATATGCAATGAAGTGCTCCAATGGGTGACTTGATTATGCTTAGATTGCTTGAATGCTTGTAAGATTGAATGCTTAATGAGTGCAAGAGATTGGGAGATTTTAGGAGATGAAAAATGAGGAGAAAAAACCTTATTTATACTTGATTTTACAAAATTTCTTGAAAATAACACATCGCAGGTCGACCTCAAGGGTTAGAGAATGAAATTCCAATAGAAATTTGAAATAATTTTGAGTTTTGTGCCAAGAAGGACTAAGTCGCCCCTATTGGTGACTTAGTCCCACTTAAGCAAATTAAGTGGGTGTTGGGAATTACATGGCATTAAATGTTTTCCAATGAGAATATCCTCAAAAACACATTTAAGAGGGGTCAAAAAGTGTATTAAGGGGACATTTAAACATAAGAAAGGGTTGAATTAGTGATGACAAGTCTAGAAAAGTGTGAACATGGGTTACAACACATTATAACACTTTGAAATAAGACTTGGTAAGTGATAAAAATGGGTTATTTAGGTGAATTATGATGAAAAGGTCCTAGAAAAGTGTGAAAGTGAGTTAGAACACTTCACAATACCTTTATAAGACATCCTACAAGTCTTAATGATTCACAAGGGTCCAATACCTAATGTGAATGTGTTGGCCACATTACAACATTAAATCTAGGAAAAATCAAGCCAAATTCCAATGGGACAGCCTAAACATGAAAAAGTAGAAAGGTTACTTTTTTCCATGTCCGCAGTTAGCCCCCACTTTAGTGAGAGGATGAACCTGCTTCAAACTCGGACTAAAGTAGCCGATCATGCAACCAAGAGGGGTCTGAATGGACTAATTCTTGATAAGATGAGATAATGATAATCAAGAGGGATGATCAAGCCCCCAAGATCAGGATCCCATGGAAAACCAATTATAAGCACAAAGGAACACACATGATGATGAGAAAGGATGAAATAAAGCTTCGATTGTTTATCCAACTTGTTGTGGATTAGATCTAGGTTGTTTGTTTGGAAAAAGAAATATGTACTCACTCTGGGGTGATGGAACTTATGGCTATCCGCAAGGTGAGAAATCCCAAGTATACTCACTTTGGGGCCATAGAACTTCTAGTTGTCCATGGGGTGAGAAGGCCCAAAAGGTGAGAAACATACGCTTGGTTGGTATTTACTCACACAAGTAGGTGGCTATGGGGAAAAGTTGTGCCTTAAAATGGGCTTTCCGGATCAACCATACTAAATTTATTCCTCCTGATAAATTTAATAAAGTGCCACAAAGTACAATGTATTTGCGTGCTTCATGAGACAAGTAAAGCTTCATATGCTTAGAACCCATGAACAAATGCAATGGCACCACAGACATGCAATGGTGCAGAGCACCTTGTTTCTCCATTTGATGAAATGAGTCTAGTTGGGTTTCTTGGTCATGATAAGGTCAAATAAGGCCATGTTGGGCCATTTTGTAATGTTTTGTGGTCTTTTGAGTAATTATGTGGTCATTTAGTAAAATGTTGAAAAATTGTTAAAAGTTGTCATGAGAAATATTATAAAAGTGCAAAATTTGAAAAGTGGAGGGAAGCCCAATGGTCATGGGAAATTGTAAGGTATTTTTAGGCATTGGTAGGATTTTTTTGAGTTATAAATAGGTTGAAAACTTGGTGTGGATGGTTGTTGAAAGATTTGAAGAAGAAATCCAATAGAATATATTTGTTTTACAATAATTTTCTGTGAAATTTCTAGGTTTGCAGGCCTGGTAGGCTTCGTACAGGCTTCCATTAATCTAATTTTCATCTGGATTGGTAGTCACATGTGTTAGCTTCTTTTTAAATTTTATTTTATTGAATTTGGTGTTGTTTAGTGAATTTGACATTCCATTTTCTTTAGACGGCCTAAAAACAGGGTTGTAAGGGTTTTGAGGGTTCAAATGAGTTAAAAGGGACATTCCACCTTATGTTCCTATTGTATCATGGTGTAATTAGTTTGGATAGAATAGGATTAGGAGTAGGATTGGATAATTAGCTATGGAAAAGATATTTGGGGAAGATTTCCATGCTGCCTTGTTAAAAATACAAAATTTGGACCTTAAGAATAAGGTTAGTGGTGGTGGATTGAAGGAAATTGATTGAGAATAAGTTAGTAGAAGATGGAATTAGTGTGGATAGGTGGAGATTGATGAGATTGTGGGTCTGCAAGGTTAGTAGAGGTCAAATGTTTGAAATGACAAGAAGCCCTAGTTGAACCTAGTGTGTAAAAGGGTGAAATTGATAGCTTTTATGAAGGAAGTGTATAGGAATCTTAGGGGAAACATAATTGGAGGGTGAAATAAGCTTGTGTAGGTAGAATAAGGTCTATTGGAAGTGGTCATAAGGTTTTGAGAGGTCTGGGTATGTGGTTTCCAATAAACCCTAGCCAATTGGGAGAAAAGTGAGGGTTTCAATCAAATAGGTCATAGTGAGCGATTTTGGACCTAAAAATTGGAGAATCTGTGGTTTGGAAGGAATTTTAAGGACTATCAAGTGGAATCTTAGTTTGGTTGCAAGATTTAAGGAGTGTATTTTGTAAAATAGGCCTAGTTCAGTGTGGAAGACAAGATTTGAGGTTGATGTTCCAAAGGAGTTTTAAGAGGGTTTGAGGTATGTTGAAGAAGGCTTAAACGGGTGCCTAAATTGGTGATTTTTTATAGAGGTTGTTAAGAAAATCGAAGAGTTAAGGTGGAGGAAATAGGTTTGCTAACCTGCTAAGAATACTAAGTGGAAAGTTAGAAACAGACTTAGATTGAGTTTTGTGGGAAGAACATTGGTTAGAATCCCTTGGTATGGTGAATGTGAGATGGTATCCACCCTATATTGCTATCAGAAGCTATTAGAGCTCAGTTATTAGATATTTGAAGGTGATTGGTTGAAGGTTGCATAAAAGGATAGTTGGAAATTGTGAAGACAAGACAACATGGCAAAGGACATCAAAGAAGCAACACAAACAAATGCACTTTTCAAAACCACCTACAAGTGTCAAGGTAAGGTATGCAATATAATGGTAGATTCTTGTAGCCTAGATAATATGGTATCTTAGGAAATGGTTGACAAATTTTATTTGACAAGGTTTCCTCATGAACCACCCTATTATGTTTCTTGGTTGAATGGTGAACATACTTTGTTGGTTAAGGAGAAATCTTGGATTGAGTTTCAAATAGATGCATATAAAGATAGAATTTTGTGTGATGGTGTACCTATGAGCATATGTCATTTGTTATTGGGAATACCATGGCTATATGAAAGATTTGCTTTATATGATGGAAGGTGTAATAGCTATAAGGTTATGAAGGATAGTGTTACTTTTAATTTGATTCAATTAGTGGAAAAGGATAAGAGACAAAGAAAGAAAGAAAGAATAAAAATGTAGGGTAGAAAAGAGTCTTTACTTAAGGTAAGAGGAAGGTAAGAACAATGAAGGAGTAGTCATTAGGAAAAAGGAAAATGCAGGGAGAACAAGTATTGACAAGAATGAAAAGTTGAAGAGTAAAGAGGATTATGAGTTGGTGAAGGAGATTGAGATAGTGAAGGTCAAAAGTGAAATGACCTGGAAGTTCAAGAAAAGTTTGGAAAATATGATGAGGATAAAGGAGAGATTGAATTTTGGCAAGGGAAAGAAAAAGAAGGTGCAAGATAGTCATGTGATGACAAGATAGTGATGATAAAATCAAGTGCAAAGGTTTGTGAGAAGGAAAATCTTGGGACAAAGACCCTAACAAGAGGAAGAGATGAGAAGAGTGCAAGCGAGTTGCCAAAGGAAAGGAAAAATTGGTCCAACACGATTGCAATAATCGAGGAATGTTGTCCATTGATTGAACAATAAGATGAAAGGAAACATATGTCTGATGGTAGAGAAGATGGAAAGCAGCAAGTGTTTGATAGTAAAAGTGTTGGAAGACCTAATGGAAAGGAGGTCTTAGAAGTAAAGAGAATGAATGTAGAGATAAAAGGTCAAAGAAAAGAGAGTAGATAGATTGTGGAAATCAATGAAGGGATTGAAAAGAGTGAAAAGATCATGGTGGGGGTAGTATTGTGTCCCTTGCAGGTAAAGGAGGATAAGGAGCAGTCAAGCACTGCTAGGACAAAGGTATCTAAGTCAGAAAACATAAAGAACAAGAAGGAAAAAAATTTGATGCTGGTTATGAAGGTGAAAGTTGCAGAGAGCCAAAACAAAAGGCTAGTGAAAGAATGTATGACAATTGAGGATGAAGACAAGGAAATAGAGAGCATGGTGAGAGAATTAAATTTTCCATTGAAGGGACAAGTAGTCAATGAATCTAAGAGTACAATGATGATAAACAAAGAGTGTCCAGTGTAGGACAAGAAGTCAGAAAATATAGTGAGCCAAAGAAAGTGGCAAACATTAGTGAAAGAGTCTATATTGGTTGAAGAGGAAAGGAAGGTTGTAGTCACCCTGAGAGGTGAAGATGAGAATTTGGCAATGATTGGCCAATTGAAGGCTAAAGAGGAAGTGTTGGTGAAGTCTCCAAATGAAATGGAGAAGAATGATGTTGTTGTGGTGAGGACAAAGAGTTTTCCTTGGATGATAAGGTTGATTGAGGGGTTGTTTAATTTTGCCATGATAGTGGTTCCAAGCATGGAGAACCTAAAAAATGTTTGTGAAGAGAAAGGGTAAGAGGTAGAGAGTTAAGGGGGTATTTTACTACTTCCTTGTTTTGATGATTCTGTTGATGGGAGTCTATCCAAGAGTCAAGATGAAGGGAGAAGGAAAAAGTGTAGATTGTTTTGTAGTGAATAAAGAAGAAGAGCAAAGTGAGAGCAAATGAATGAAGATGGTGAAGACAAATCAGAGCATGGAGATGCAGATCCAAAAAGACAATGCAAGAGAAGGGCCACTATGCATGGAAAAATCCAAGCCAAAGGTTAAGATGAAGCAATTTCAAGGACAAGAAGGAGCATCAAAAGTAGGAGAAAAAAGAGTTATTGCAGGTTCAAAGGATGAAAACTTCCAAGGGACTTGGAAGAAATCTTAATGTTGAGTGAATGATGCAGAGCACCTTGTTGCCCCATTAGATGAAATGAGTCTACTTAGGTTTCTTGGTCATGATAAGATTAAATAAGGCCATGTTGGGCTATTTTGTAAATTTTTATGGTCTTTTGAGTCATATGTGGTCATTTAGTAAAATGTTGCAAAATTGTTAAAAGTTGTCATGATAAATATTGTAAAAGTGCAAAATTTGAAAAGTGGAGGGAAGCCCAATGGTCATGGGTAATTGTAAGTAGTTTTAGGAATTGGTAGGAGTTTTTTGAGTTATAAATAGGTCTAAAAATTAATGTGGATGGTTGTTGAAATAGTTGAAGAAGAAATCCAATAGAATATCTTTGTTTTACAATTATTTTTTATGAAATTTTTGGGTTTACGGGCCTAGTACGGCTCCGTACATGCTGCCATTAACCTAATTTTCATCTAGATTGGTATTCACATGTGTTATCTTCTTTATAAAGTTCATTTGATTGAATTTGGTGATGTTTAGTGAATTTGGCATTCCATTTTCTTTAAGCGGCCTGAAAATAGGGTTGTAAGGGCTTTGAGGGTTCAAATGAGTTAAAAGGGCCATTCCACCTTTTGTGCCTACTATATATCAGTGGAATGAGCCTGGGTAGAATAGGATTAGGAGTAGGATTGGATAATTAGTTGTGGAAAAGATATTTTGGGAATATTTCCACATTGCCCCTATTATAAATACAAAATTTTGACCTTAAGAATAAGGCTAGTGGTAGTGGTTGAAGGGAATTGATTGAGAATAAGTTATTACATGCTAGAATTAGCATGGATAGGTGGTGATTGATGATATTGTAGGTCTACAAAGTCAGAAGAGGCCAAATGTGTGAAATGGCAAGAAGCCCTAGTTGAACCAAGTGTGTAAAAGGGTGAAATTGATAGGTTTTATGAAGGAAGTGTATAGTAATCTTGGGGGAAGCATAAGTGGAGGGTGAAATAAGCTTTTGAAGGAAGAATAAGGTCTATTGGAAGTGATCACAAGGTTGTGAGAGGTCTGGGTATGTGGTTTCCAATAAACCCTAGCCAATTGGGAGAAAAATGAGGGTTTCAAGCAAATGGGTCATAGTGAGTGAGTTTGGACCTAAAAATTGGAGAATCTATGGTTCGGAAGGAAATTTAAGGACTATCAAGTGGAATCTTGGATTGGTTGAAAGATTTAAGGAGTGTCTCTTTGTAAAAGAAGCCTAATTCAAGGCCTAGTTCAACATGGAAGACAAGATTTGAGGTTGATGTTCCAAAGGATTTTTAAGAGGGTTTTAGGTATGTTGAAGAAGGCTTGAATGGGTGCCTAAATTGGTGATTTTTTGCAGAGGTTGTTAAGAAAATCTAAGAGTTAAGGCGGATGAAATAGGTTTGCTAACCTACTAGGAAGACCAAGTGGACAGTTATAAATAGGCTTAGATTGAGTTTAGTGGGAAGAATGTTGGTTAAAATCCCTTGGTATGGTGAATGTGAGATAGTTACCACACTATATTTCTCTCATGCAAGCTTTATTATTCAAGGTGGCCATGTAAATGCAAAATGCAACATGCAAAGAAAATGTTCAAATGAGTCTTGTTAAGTTCATGCGAGGTATTTAACTAGGGAACATTTTGTTTAATGTCTGCAAGAGAAGACCAATCAAAGAATAGAATATTCACAACTTAGGGGATGTAGTGTGTCACATCAGGCCACCAAGAGGAATGTAATATGCTTAGATATATCACACTTATGAAGGGCATCACACCCAATTTCATCCATAAAGTGACAAACAAATCATATGAAGTGACAAGGATGCACTAAGAACTGAGAAAAATGCAAATGAATAATGCTAATGTATGCCCCCACTTTAAATGAATTGCTACACATTGTTCTCTGAGAAATTACTTTAAAGTAGCAAATGAAAAATGCAAAAAGAAACAAGACAGGAGAGCCAACTTGGAAAGCCCTTATGCCAAGTCATACATTTTTTAGTAAGGCTACATCATGTAAAGGAAAAGGAACAAAAGAAAGATGGGTTTCCCCTAAAAAGGAATACACCAAACACATAAGGGACCTATGGATTTGGGGTCAGTATGTTCGTTATTGCAATGTTTTTATAAAAGAGCTTGGAACTGTCATCATTCCCCAAATACATAAAACTAGAAGAATGATACAAAGAGAGCGAAAACAAAAGAAAAATATAATCCGTTTTGGGTCAACATGGAAGAGACATTGCGGTCTCAACACTTTTCATCATCCCAAAAAGGAAAAACACAAGAGAAAACAAAACAAAAAAGGAAAAGGCTTTTGGGTCAAACATCACATCATGAGGGAACATGATACACACATACAATGACACCAATTAAAAGAAAAAGGAAAAATATAAAATTTCTAGCAATGCAAATGTAAGTGACACATTAAACAAGTCATCCACCTCCCAATTTCAATGGGTATAAGAGAAAGATGAATAACGTATCTAAGGGACAAGAAAAAATGCATTACGAGGTCAAGGCTAACAACTTCTTGCCCCCACTGAGTGTATGGCTAGAATGAGCCAAGGTGGATGATGGGAAGGACCAAATATTGCATGATAAAGGTATAGGGTATTTATGTGATGACAAGATAATAATTGATATCAGTGAAGTGATACTTACTTAGTATGTCCTTCAATGTCTAACATTCATCAGTTTGGTGGCAAAGAACATGATGATATTTACAATAAGGTACATTGGAATCTTTAGGATGGATTACCAACCTATTCATAGGCGGTAATAGAATTAGACCTTTGTTTAAAAGAATTTGGAGTTTCCTTTCACATTCAAGTGGTGGATGGAGAGGAAACTTGAGTTTTTCAATTTGTAAGGTCGTTTGCATTTACTAGATTCTCCTTTTTCATGGATGGAAGGAGGAAGAGGACCCATGGGGATCCTCGCATCCTTATCATTGGAATCATGTAAGGGTTGTTCACGTTAAAGAAGGACATTCAATTTGGGAGGGGAATCAAAGTTCATTGTGTCATCATCTCAAAATCTCCAATATTCAAAAGGAGGCTTGTCATTATGAAGAGGATCTCGATATCCTAGCCCTGTTGTGTTTTCATCTATTGGTTTTTGTTCTAAAATTTGGTGAATGTCATGTTCGGTTGTTGTGTCACATTCTTGTTTGCTTAAGATAGTAAAACCCTTGCCATATGTTTCTTCAAGGTTGATTGGTGTGTTTGTAAATTTGTGATCATAAAATGGTTGAGGAGTTTCTTGTTTAGAGGAAATAGGTCCACCTAATGGAGGGAACTTAGGTCCTTCGTTCATTTCAGGATGGAGATAACAAAACATATCAAGGGGTGAGATAGTAGGAAGATTTGGTGACTTCATGGAGGGGTAAAAGGCTGCATTGATTTCAAGGTTTTCAAGGCATTCATTTAAGAACTTATTCATGCTATCATCATCTTCTCCAATGATTTCAACAACACAAGGAAGAAATTTAGGAGGAGTTGAAGGAGCATGAGAAAGCTCAAGGTCATTAGGATCACAACCAAAGGCTCAATTTGACATGTCCACTAAGGATTTTAATGAATTCCAAAACTTATAAAAGAAAAAATCCATGATGAAAATGAGTGAAAGTAAACTAATATGCTAGAAAGAGAATAAAACAAAAAATCTGGAAAGTATGATAGAATGTAGTAACAGAAAATAGAAGTGCACAAAATTCCCAAAAAATGCCAAAAATTATAGTGCAAAATGTGCAGGAGGACTAAGTTGCCCAGTCTAGAAAATTAGTCCCACTGATGATTTTTTTAATATTTTTTAGAAATTTTAAATACAATTTTATGTCTTTCAGATGCATAGACGAAACTATAATATGAAAATGCAGAATTTTTGTTGTTTTCAATGCAAAAATGCAAACTATTTGAGATTTTCAATAATACAATTTTGAAAACCCTAGGATGCAATTTAATCAATGCAATATCTAATGCAATGTAAATACAAATGAAACCTAGGATTCACTTAATATTAAGATTAAATATGTTCAAAATTCAGGTTCACCAAAATGTGGACAATGATTTTGGATTGCCCACCTGCTTTAAGCTCCTTCTAGGGTTTTTCACCTAAAAGGAAAAAGGAATGGGGCCCAAAATCAAAATTTCTACACTCAATATTAATGTAAATAAGATGTAATATGTCTAATTATGATGTACTAATGCACTGATATGAAAATAAAATGATTTATTGATGTAAAACCTAAGAAATGGAAAGTGCCAAAAAACACATTGTGATATGCAAAAACACCTAAAAATGCAAGTAAGTGATGAAATAACTGAACATAACTCAAGAGGTGCACCGGGAATCTAAAATCCAATGTGGAGATATTATGGAATCCTTAATATTTGACTAAAAATGTTGACTTGGACACTTACGACAAGCTAGACGACTTAGTCCCAGTTTCAAGAAAAACTTGTTAGAACAAGAATTTTCCAAATGGGTATCCAAAAATGTAGAAACCAATTTTTAGGCCTAATAGTAGGAATAATTTTCCACTAGTGGTGACTTAGTCCACCTATAGATTTTAGGAATCTTGGGACAGGATCCTATAGCTTCAGGTTTGCACTTTCTTTTCTAACAGGTGTTTGGTCTTGATTTTACAGAAAATGGGGTAAAAACGATCTTTAAGCTTGAATTAGATTATGTTGACTTCAATAGATTTGATGACTTGTTGACCACTTTTCAACACCTATTTCTTTGACAAATTTTCCTACAAATTCTGCAAACACACATGCAAAGGGGGAAAAATGGTTAAGGGTTAGAGTATAGGGGTTTTCTTTGGTCAAACCCCACTTTGGTAATCAATCCCCACATAATGAATGAAATGCGAAAAGAATGATAAATAAACAACACACAATGTCATAGACTTACCAAACCCTTGATGTGTAAATCTTAAGATACACAATGAAGTGCTCCAATGGATGACTTGATTGTGCTTAGATTACTTAAATGCTTGTAAAATTGAATGCTTAATGAGTGCAAGAGATTAAGATATTGTGGGAGATGAAAAATGAGGAGAAAAACCTGTATTTATACTTGATTTTACTAAATTTCCCAAAATAATGCATCATAGGCCAACCTTAAGGGTTAGAGAATGAAATCCTACTAAAAATTTGAAATAATTTTGATTTTTTTTCAAAAAGGACTAAGTCGCCCCTATTGGCGACTTAATCCCACTTAAGAAAATTAAGTGGGTGTCTGGAATTATAGGGAATTAAATGTTGTCCAATAGGAATATCCTCAAAAACACATTTAAGAGGGATCATAAAGTGTATTAAGGGGAAATTTAAACATAAGAAAGGGTTGAATTAGTGATGAAAAGTTTAGAAAAGCATGAAACTGGGTTACAACACTTTACACAACTTTGAAATAAGACTTGGTAAGTGATAAAAAGGGGTTATTTAGGTGAATTATGATGAAAGGGTCCTAGAAAAGTGGGAAAGTCAGTTACAACACTTCACACCACCTTTACAAGACATCCTAGAAGTATTAATGATTCATAAGGGTCCAAGACCTAATGTGAATGTGTTGGCCACATTACAACATTACATCTAGGAAAAATTAAGTTGAAGTCCACTAGGAGTGTTTGATCATGAAAAAGTAGAAAGGTTACTTTTTCCGTGTCCACAATAGGGTAGAGGGTATAGAAGTTGAGGGATTAGGTTTTAAGGGTTGAGGGTTGAGGGTAGAGGGTTTAAGGGTTGATGTATTAAGGGTTGAGGATTCAGGGATTAGGATAGAGAGTTTATTTGGGTTTATGGGTTTAAGGGTTGAGGGATTAGGGTAGAGGGTAGAGTTTAAGGGTTTAGGGTTTAAGGGTTGAGGGTTTAGGGTTTAGGGTTTAGGGTTGAGTGGTTAAGGGTTTAAGGGTTGAGGGTATAGGGTGGAGGGATTAGGGTAGAGTGGGATGGATTGATGGAGGGAGAGATGTAGGGAGAAATGAGATAGAGAGGAGAGAAAATGAGGGAGGGACAAAGATATATGAGGGTTGAGGATCCAATGTAAAAGGTAGAGGGTTGAGAGTTGAGGGTATATGTTTGAGGAACTATAGGGTTGATGGTTTAGTGTATTGGGTTGAGGGTATAGGGTTGAGGGATTAGGGTTAAGGGTAGAGGGTATAAGGTTTAAGGGTTTATGTTTTAAGGGTTTAGGGTTGAGGATTTAGGGTTGATGGTAGAGGGTTTACGGTATAGGTTTTAGGGTATATGGTTGAAGGATTATGGTTGAGAGTTTAATGTATAGGATAAATGGTATAGAGGAGGGTTTTGTGTTTAAGGGTTGAAGGTTGATGGATTAAGGGTTGAGGGTTGAGAATTGAGGGTTGAGGGTTTAATGTATAGGGTTGAGGGAAGAGGGTAGAGGGTTTAAGGGTTTAGGGTTTGAGGGTTGATGGTTTAAGGTTGAGGGTAGAGGGTAGAGGGTATAGGGTTGATGGATTAGGTTTGAGGTTCTAATGTATAGGGTAGAGGGTATAGGGGTTGAGGGATTAGGGTTTAAGGGTTGAGGGTTCATGCTAGAGGGTAGAGGGTTGAGGGTTTAGAGGTTTAGGGATTAAGGGTTGAGGGATTAGAGTAGAGATTTTAGTTGAGTTCAAGGGTTTAAGGGTTGAGGGATTAGGGTTGAGGAAAGAGGGTATTGGGTTGAGGGAAGAGGGTAGATGGTTTAAGGGTTTAGGGTTTAAGGGTTTAATGGTTGAGGGTTGAGGGTTGAGGGTTTAGGGTTTAGGGTTGAGTGTTTAAGGGTTTAAGGGTTTAGGGTTTAGGGTTGAGGGATTATGGAAGAGAGGGAGGGATGGAGGGAGGGTGAGATGGAGGGAGAACTGAGATAGAGAGAAGGAGAGAAGAGAAGGGAGGGACGCAGATAAATGATGGATGAGGATCCAATGTATAGGGTATAGGGTTGAGAATTGAGGGTATAGAGTTGAGGACCTATAGGGTTTATGGTTTAGGGTATTGGGTTGAGGGTATGGGGTTGAGGGATTAGGGTTGAGGGTATAGGGTAGAAGTTTTAAAGGTTTAAGGTTTAAGGTTTGAGGGTTGAGGGTTAAGGGTTGAGGGTAGAAGGTTTATGGTATATATCTTAGGGTATATGGTTGAAGGATTAGGGTTGAAGGTCTAATGTATAGGGTAGACGGTATAGGGGTTGAGGGTTGAGGGATTAAGGGTTGAGGGTTGAAAATTTTGGGTTGAGGGTCTAATGTATAGGATATAGGGTTTAAGGGTTTAGGGTTGAGGGTTTAAGGTTGAGGGTAGAGGGTATAGGGTTGAGGGATTAGGTTTGAGGGTGCAATGTATAGGGTAGAGGGTATAGGGGTTGAGGGATTAGGGTTTAAGGGTTGAGGGTTAAGGGTTGAGGGCAGAGGGTAGAGGATTGGGGGTTTAAGGTTTGAGGGTTAAGGTTTGAGGGTTGAGGGATTAGGGTAGAAAGTTTACTTGGGTTTAAGGGTTGAGGGATTAGGGTTGAGGGTAGAGGATATTGTGTTGAGGGTAGATGTTTTAAGTGTTTAGGGTTTAAGGGTTGAGGGTTTAGGGTTTAGGGTTAATAATTTAAGGGATTAAGTTTTGAGGGTTTAGGGTTGATGGATTAGGATAGAGAGGGATGGATGGATGGTGGGAGAGATGGAGGGAAAAGTGAGATAGAGAGAAGGAGAGAAGAGGATAGAGGGACATAGATATATGAGGGTTGATGATCCAATGTATAGGATAGAGGGTTGATAATTGATGGTATAGGGTTGAACACCTATACGGTTGATGGTTTAGGGTATTTGGTTGAGGGTATAGGGTTAAGGGATTATGGTTGAGGGTAGAGTGTAGAAGGTTGAAGGGTTTAGGGTTGAAGGGTTTAGGGTTGAGGGTTAAGGGTTGAGGCTATAGGGTTTATGGTATAGGTTTGAGGGTAGATGGTTGAAGGATTAGGGTTGATGGTCTAATGTATAAGGTAGAGTGTACAGTGGTTGAGGTTTTAAGGGTTGAGGGTTGAGGGATTAAGGGTTGAATTTTTAGAATTGAGGGTTGATAGTTTAATGTATAGGGTAGAGGATAGAGGGTAGATAGTTTAAGGGGTTAGGGTTTAAGGGTTGAGGGTTTAGGGTTTATTATTGATGGTACATGTTTGAGGATATATGGTTGAGGGATTAGGGTTGATGTTCCAATGTATAGGGTACAAGGTAGAGGGTTTAAGGGTTGAGGGTAGAGTATTGAGGGTTGAGGGTTTAAAGGTTGAGGGATTAAGGGTTTATGGTTAAGGTATTAGGGTAAAGAGTTTAATTGGGTTCAAGAGTTTAAGGGTTGAGGGTAGAGGGTTTATTGGTCTAGGTTTTAAGGGTTGAGCGTTTAGGGTTTAGGGTTTATATTTGAGTGTTTAAGGGCTTAAGGGTTGAAGGTATAGGGCTGAGGAATTAGGGTAGAGAGGGAGGGATGGAAGGAGGGATAGATGGAGGGGGAAGTGAGATAGAGAGAAGGAGAGAAGAGGAGGGATAGAAATATATATATGAGGGTTGATAATTGAGGGTTTAAAGTCGATGACCTATAAGGTTGATGGCTTAGGGTATTGGGTTGAGTGTATAGGGCTGAGGGATTAGGGTTGAGGGTAGAGGGTAAAACATTTAAGGGTTTAGCATTGAGGTTTTAGGGTTTACGTTTGAGGGTTTAGGTCATAGGTTTGAGGGTATATGGTTGAATTATTAGGGTTGAGGGTCCAATGTATAGGGTACTAGGTATAGGGATTGAGGGTTTAGGATTTAAGGGTTGAAGGTTGAGGGATTAAGGGTTGAGGGTTGACAATTGAGGGTTGAGGGTTTAATGTATAGGGTAGAGGGTATAGGGTATAGGGTTTAAGGGTATAGTGTATAGGTTTTAATGGTTGAGGGTTGAGGGTTTAAGGTTGAGGGTAGAGGGTTGAGGGTATAGGGTTGAGGGATTAGGGTTTAGGAACTAATGTATAGGGTAGAGTGTATAGGGGTTGAGGGATTAGGTTTTAAGGGTTGAGGGTTGAGGGTTTAAGGGTTGAGGGATTAAGGGTTGAGGGATTAAGGGTTGAGGGTTGAGGGATTAGGGTAGAGATTTTACATGGGTTTAAGTGTTTAATGGTTGAGGGATTAGGGTTAAGGGTAGAGGGTTTAGGGTTTAGGGCTGAGTTTTTAAGGGTTTAATGGTTGAAGGTTTAGGGTGTAGGGATTAGGGTAAAGAGCGAGGGACAAATGGAGGGAGAGATGGAAGGAGAATTGAGATAGAGATAATGAGAGAAGAGGAGGAAGGGATAAAGATATATGATTGTTGAGGATCCAATGTATAGGGTAGAGTGTTGAGAATTGAGGGTATAGGGTTGAGGACCTATAGGGTTGATGGTTTAGGGTATAGGGTTTAAGGATTATGGTTGAGGGTAGACGGTAGAAGGTTTAAGGGTTTAGTTTTTAATGGTTTAGGGTTGAGAGTAGATGGTTTAGGGTGTAGGTTTGAGGGTATATAGTTGAAGGATTAAGGTTGAGGGTCCAATATATAGGGTAGATGGTATAGGGGTTGAGGGTTGAGGGATTAAGGGTTGAGGGTTGAGAATTTAGGGTTGAGGGTTTAATGTGTAGGGTAGAGGGTAGAGGGTTTAAGGATTTAGGTTTTAATGGTTGAGGGATGAGGGTTTAAGGTTGAGGGTAGAGGGTTGTGGGTATAGGTATAGGGTTGAGGGATTAGGGTTTAAGGGTTGAGAGTTGAGGATAGAGGGTTGAGGGTTGAGGGATTAGGGTAAACAATTTACTTGGGTTTAAGGGTTTAAGACTTGACGGATTAGGGTTGCTGGTAGAGGGTATTGGGTATAGGGTAGATGGTAGAGGGTTTAAGGGCTTAGTGTTTAAGGGTTGAGGGTTTGTGGTTTAGGGTTTAGGGTTGAGTGTTTAAGGGTTTAAGGGTTGATAGTACAGGTTTGATGGATTAGGGTAGAGAATGAGGGATGAATGGAGGGAGAGATGGAGGGAGAAGTGAGATAGAGAGAAGGAGAGAAGAGGAGGGAGGAAAAGATATATATGAGGGTTGAGGAACTATAGGATTGATGGTTTAGGGTATTTGGTTAAAGGTATAAGGTTCAAGGATTATGGTTGAGGGTAGAGGGTAGAATATTTAAGGGTTGAGGGTTTAAGGGTTTAGGGTTTAGGGTTCAGGGGTTAGGGTTGAGGGTTTAGGTCATAGGTTTGAGGGTATATGGTTGAAGGATTAGGATTGAGGGTGCAATGTATAAGCTGGAGGGTATAGGGGTTGAGGATTTAGGGTTTAAGGGTAGAGAGTTGAGTGATTAAGGGTTGAGGGTTGAGGATTTAATGTATATGGTAGAGGGTAGAGAGTTTAAGGGTTTAGGGTTTGATGGTTTAGGGTTGAGGGTTTAAGGTTGAGGGTAGAGGGTTGAGGGTTGAGGGTATAGGATTGAGGGATTAGGGTTGAGGGTCCAATGTATAGGTTAGAGGGTATAGGGGTTGAGGGTAGAGGTTAAAGTGTTGAGGGATTAGAGTTGAGGGTTGAGGGTTGAGGGTTGAGGGTTGAGGGTTGAGGGTAGCAAGTTTAAGGGCTTAGGATTTAAGGGTTGAGGGTTGAGGGTTTAGTGTTTATGTTTGAGTGTTTAAGGGTTTAATGGTTGTGGGTTTAGGGTTAAGGGATTAGGGTAGAGAGGGAGGGATGGATGGAGGGAGAGCTCGAGGGAGAATTGAGATAGAGAGAAGGAGAGAAGAGGAGAGAGGGACATATATATATGAGGGTTGAGGGTCCAATGTATAGGATAGAGGGTTGATAATTGAGGGTATAGGGTTGAGGACCCATAGGGTTGATGGTTTATGGTATTGTGTTGATGGTATATGGTTGATGGATTAGAGTTAAGGGTAGAGAGTAGAAGGTTTAAGGGTTTAGGGTTTAAGTGTTTAGGGTTAAGGGTTTAGAGTTGAGGGTAGAGGGTTTAGGGTATAGGTTTTAGCGTATATGGTTGAAGGATTAGGGTTGAGGGTCCAATGTATAGGGTAGATGGTATAGGGGTTGAGGTTTTAAGGTTTAAGGGTTGAGGGTTGAGGGATTAAGGGTTGAGGATTGAGAATTTAGGGTTGACGTTTTAATGTATAGGGTAGAGCGTAAAGGTTAGAGGGTTTAAGGGTTTAGGGTAGAGAGTTTACTTGGGCTTAAGTGTTTAAGGGTTGAGGGATTAGGGTTAAGGGATTATGGTAGAGGGTAGAGGGTAGAGGGATTAAGGGTTTAGGGTGTAAGGGTTGAGGGTTTAGGGTTTAGGGTTTAGGGTTGAGTATTTAAGGGTTTAAGGGTTAAGGGTTTAAAGTTGAGGGATTAGGGTAGTGAGGGATGGATGGATGGATGGAGATATGTAGGTAGAAGTGAGATAGAGAGAAGGAGAGAAGAGGAGGGAGGGACAAAGATATATGAGGGTTAAGGATCCAATGTATAGGGTAGAGGGTTTAGAATTGAGGGTACATGGTTGAGGAGCTATAGGGTTGATGTTTTAGGGTATTGGGTTGAGGGTATAGGGTAGAGAGTATTGGGTTGAGGGTAGAGGGTATAGGGTTTAAAGTTTTATGTTTTAAGGGTTGAGTCTTGAGGGTATTGGGTTGAGGTATTAGGGTTGAGGGTAGAGGGTATTTGGCTGAGGGTAAAGGGTAGAAGGTTTAAGGGTTTAGGGTTGAGGTTTTAGTGTTGAGGGTAGAGGGTTTATGGTATAGGTTTGAGCTATTAGGGTCGATGGTCCAATGTATATGGTAGAGGGTATAGGGTAGAGGGATTAGGGTAGAGGGTAGAGGGTAGAGGGTATTGGGTTGAGGGTTTAGGGTTTAAGGGTTAAGGGTTGAGAGTTTAAGGTTGAGGGTAGAGGGTTTAGGTTTTAGAGTTGAGGGATTAGGGTTGAGGGTAGAGGGTATTGGGTTGAGGTTATATGGTAGAGGGTTAAAGGGTAGAGGGTTAAGGGTATAGGAGAGAGAGAGAGAGAGAGAGAGAGAGATAGAGAGGGTTTAAGGGTTAATAGTTAAGGGTTGAGGATAGAGGGGAGAGAGATAGAGGGAGTGTGTGAGAGAGTGATAGACCAGAGGGAGAGGGGGCATGGTTAAGGGTAGAGGGTAGAGGGTTTAAGGGTTTAGGGTTAAGGGTAGAGGGGGGAGAGAGAGAGGGGGAGATGAAGGGAGTGGGAGACAGATAGAGTGTATTCACACAAGTGAATCATTTCTATTTTCTAAAAATTTTACAACATCCTTAATTAGAGGGTGGCTTTGAATTTTATTAGACTATAATAAATAGATGTTCTCTTAGTGGTTTACCACTAGCTTTCCAATTTGGTGAAATTATAAACCTAACATGGCCTTTCTTTTAAAAATGGGCCAAGAAATGGGGTCTCCCAGTGATGAAAATCACTAAGAGACCCCATTTCTTGGACCCATTTTTTCAAATAGGCCACTACATTGCCAATCTCACCAAATTGGCAAGCTAGTGGGCCCACTAGCTTACCAATTCAGTGAAATTGGCAAGCTAATGGGCCCACTATCTTGCCAATTTGGTGAAATTGGCAACCTAACTTGGCCTGTTTGAAAAAATGGGTCTAAGAAATGGGGTCTCCTAGTGATTTTTCCAATTCAGTGAAATTGGAAACCTAGCTTGGCCTGTTTAAAAAAATGAGTCCAAAAAATGGGGTCTCCTGATGTTGTAAATCACCAAGGCTTCCATTTCTTGGACCCACTTTTTCAAGCAGGCCACTACATTGCCAATTTCACTGAATTGGTAAGATAGTGGGCCCACTAGCTTGCTAATTTGATGAAATTGGCAGCCTAACTTTGCCTATTTAAAAAAATGGGTCCAAGAAATGGGGTCTCCCAGTGATGTAAATTATTGGGAGACCCCATTTCTTGGACCCATTTTTTCAAAGAGAACACTACATTTCCAATTTCACTAAAATGGAAAGCTAGGGGAGAGAGATAGAGGGATTGAGAGAGAGAAAGAGGGAGGGAGTGGGAGAGAGATAGAGGGTATAAGATTGGGAGATAGATAGAGGGTAGAGAGATAGAGGGTTAAGGGTTAAGGGTAGAGGGTAGAGGGTTTAAGGGTTTAAGGATAGAGGGTAGAGGGTAGAGGGTTTAAAGTTTTAATGGTTAAGGGTAGAGGGTAGAGTGTTAAGGGTGGAGGGGAGAGAGGTAGGAGTTCATGAGTGAGAGAGAGATACTTGAGAGAGGGAGAGGGGGTAGGAGAGAGAGAGAGAGGGAGTGAGAGAGATATAGATGGTAGAGGGTTAAGGGTAGAGGGTAGAGGGTTTAGGGTTTAAGGTTAAGGGTAGAGGGTAGAGGGGATAGAGATATAAGGAGTGAGTGAGAGGGAGAGACTTGAGAAAGGGAGGGGGTAGGAGAGAGAGAGAGGGAGTGGGAGAGAGATATAGGGTAGAGGGTTAAGGGTTAAGGGTAGAGGGTTTAAGGGTTAAGGGTATAGGGTAGAGGGGATAGAGATAGGAGTGACTAAGTGAGAGATAGATAGAGAGAGAGAGAGAGAGACTTGAGAGATGGAGAGGGGATATGAGGGAGAGACTTGAGAGAGAGAGAGAGGGAGGGAGTGGGAGAGAGATAGAGGGTAGAGGGTAGAGGGTTTAAGGGTTAAGGGTAGAGGGTAGAGGATTAAGGGTAGAGGGGAGAGTTATAGGAGTGAGTGAGTGAGAGATAGAGACTTGAGAGAGGGAGAGGGGGTAGGAGAGAGAGAATTAAGAGAGAGAGAGGGAGCAAGTGGGAGAGAGATAGAGGGTAGAGGGTAGAGGATAAAGAGAAAGAGAAAGAAAATAAACCTATAAAAAATCAACTTTCTCATAACGCAAGCGTGATTTGTAGTAGAGATATGGTTGTTTGTTTAGCAAGACATAATGCGCTCACATTATAATGCGAGCACATTATAACTCGATTGCATTATAACATGAGTGCATTATAACGTGAGCACATTTTTTCTTGCTCTAAAAATAGTTAAAAAATCAATATACCCGTGATCTCTAGGACCACATTCTACATATTCTCCTGGTTATGCATGTGTTCCAACAAAAAAATGCTTTTTGATGATTTTGTGAAGTGTGCATGCAAGTTTTTCACACTCCACCACCTTTTTCATGATCTTTTCACCACCTTTGCATAAAATAGTAGATTTTTCATGTTGAAAGGTATATAATATCAAGTCAAGTCTGAATTCCATTCAAGAGTGATATACAATTGAAGTTTGGAGGGAAACAAGCTTTTGAAAAAGTCAAATTGTTGAGGAGTTTTACGAAAGAAGCAAAAATACATAAATTGCGTAGAACTCCTCCATTTGAAACTTTTATTTTTTTAGGTATGTGAAGTCTTTACACATTTTCTTTCATTCTATTTAGGCTTTCTTTGATTTTTTTATTTTGCATATTCCATGTTGATCATTGTTTGTTTGCCATTATAACCTTATCTTGTCAATGCACATTTTAAATTACACAATTCTTTACACTTGATAATTACACTTTCAAACCACATCTCTTTGAGGCATTTTGTTAAACAATTGACTTACCTTGTGTATGCTTACACATTTTGTATACACATATATATGAAATAAGTTATAAGTAAGTAAAATAATACATCATTTCTCAATCCTTTACTATGGGTGTGCATACCCCTCTCCAAAGCTTTGATTTTGGTATAGGCATGGGGGATGTTGGAAAATGTAGTGGAATTTGGTTTTACACCTAGAAATTGCATATGCTTGAAATTTTCTAAAGACTTTTCAATAAATCTATTTTGTGCATATCCTACAAATCATTCTAGTCCATGAGGACATATCTCATTGAGGTATTTTGTCAAACAGTCACACCAAGTAGTTGATTTCCTTGTCTATGCTACCAAATTTTCCATACATGTCTACCAAAGAACTTTATCAAACAACATAGACAAGGCAATCAAATGTTTGAAGAAATGCCTCAAAGAAATGGGGTCTCATAGTGATGTGCATTTTTTCAAATATTTGATTGCATTGTCTATGCTACCAATTTTGATACATGTCTCTGCAAAATTGGAATATACTCCTCCCACATTGATAGATCTTTGAATCTATTTTGGTTTTTATCTCTATTTATAAATTTACCTCATCACTAATGTTGTGATGTATTTTAAATGTTTCTTTGATTAGTCTACCTAGAAGGGATTTTAACCCTTCTCTCCATTGTTTCAAGACTCTTTATTCAAGGCTAAGTTAGAAACATGGGGAAAGGTGTAGCCTATCTTGCAATAATGGAATGACACAAGACCAAATTTCTTTAAGGCATTGGATCCAAACATTCATGTGAGCATTAACAAGCTAGTGAGCTCACTAGCTTGTCAATACAGTAGGGTTGACAAGGTAGGGGTAAAATGAAAAATTCCTCATAGAAATGGGCTCTCACGGTGATGTGAGCTTGTTAATATGGTAGGGTTGACAAGGTAGGGGCAATGTGAAAAAATGCCTCATAGAAATGGGGTCTCACAGTGATATACATTAGGCTCAATCTTTAGGCTCAATCATTGAAATCAGGCAATACTCTTCTGCAATCTTTCTTCTAGTTTGCACACCTTTATTCTTGTCTCCTATAATTTTATGGAGATGGGCACTACTATGTTGCAATTTTATAAGGGGTGATGAATATTGAGGTGTCACATGTGATGTCATAAAACTATAAGGATTCCCACTGGAAAGCCCTAATCTTGGAGTTATGCCATTTTTTTGTTGTACCATTAAAGCTACAATTGACAATATGAATGTAGGAATAGAAGCTATAGTTATGGGGAGGGAGATTTGGATTCCTCCTTGTCTTTGAGTGTATCCTAAATATTGAGTGCAACTAGCCATCATAGGAATTTTAGCATAAAAAATATTGGGCTAGACTATGCAAAATATCTAATCCTTGAGCATCATTGATAATTTAATTAGGTTGTCCACTGTAGGAATTGTTTGTCCCACTAAGGATTCAGTGATTAAATAGTATTTCAATCCCTCTAAGTATTTATCTAATTATTTCAATTTATCTTTGGGAACATGGACAACAAAATTATTGACATCCATAAAGGTTCTTATTTTTGAAGTTATCATTGGTAGGGTAGGATTAGGGATAGAGTCCAAAACAGGCTGGATATTGACAATACCTTGTGTGAAAGAGTTGGAGGACTCAGGATCTACAATGAATGTAACATCAATGTGGGATTTCATAAGTCTTCAACTATGTATCAGTGAAGTATTAGAAATAGGACATTAGGCTGTGAAGCTCATACAAGTTTCAAAACAATAGGTGTGCCCACTATGAACATTAAATTCCCCAACAGTCACAAAAAACACTCAAAAGCAAAAATAAAGAAGTAATAGGAGATAGAGAACACAAAGACAAAAGTCAGAGGAAAATCTAAGCCAAGAATAGCTCGACCAAGTTAATTAGGTCAACTATGTCCTACACAGGTTGGTATAGATTTCAAAATTTTATTATTTTTTAATTTTTTTAGGTTCTTAGGTTTGTGTGTGTATAGGTTTGACAGTGAATCATTTTCCAAAATTTTCCCAATTTATGACTATGTAATTCAAAATGCAAGTATGCAACACTTTGAAAAATGTTCAAACAATAAGAGACAATTGCAAATGCAATTTCTAGATCTATGATGTAATAATTGACTAATTCTAATATGCAAAAATCTAAAAATGATGATGTTGATTCCTTTTCAAAAAAACAACAATGCAAATTTTCTCTTTTTGAACTATATGCAAGATACCTAAATGAATACAATGAGCACTTTTAGTTTTGATTTCAGATTTAAATGACCTAATGTAGATTTTTAAACACAATTGAAATGTAAATATGATCTATGATGATTGAAATTAACCCTATTGCAACCTATAATACAATATTGTATGGAATTTTTTTATTTTTTATGCTTTTTATGATCCAAAAATGAATAATGCAAAGCTAAACCTTGATCTAGGATGAATTTCTTCAAATTTCAAGAGGTTTAAAATGTTAACACATTAAAAATGAAATGAAGTAAAAGTGTGTAGACCTAGGATTTTACTCTAGGGTTTTAAGTACTTTTCCTCATTTCATTTACAAGTTTTTTTGTAGCAGGGGGTTTGATGAATTTGGAAAAGGTATAAGAATGACTTACAACCTGAAAGGTGAGTCATCCTGCCCTTGACCAAAATTGGGATGAATTTTAGAATGAAATGCAATGATTTAACTAGGATAATGATGCAAATAAAGAAGATCCAAAAAGTCATAAACAAATATAGACTTCAGAAATAAACTAAGCAAAGTTTCATGCACCTATGATATCAATTTGAAGGTAATTTTTGAGGACCAAGTCACCCTAGGTCACTATGTCCTAGTAGATAAATTCTAGATCTGATTTCATAGTCCTTTAGAGCTAGATCAGAGCCTTATTTTCCCATTTGTCACACTATCGGATCTTCATCAACTACCGAGGTAACTAAGTTTTTGTATGCTATCAAGGTGCAGGGTTTAAATGTAATAATGAATAATTGACCTTCAAGCTTCCCCCAATCTTATTTAGATCTAAAACTTGCACATTCAAAGAGAGAGGAAGGGTTGTGCCATATAGAGGTTGGCCTTATTCAAACCTTGTGTTGGTTTTTGCACCTCAACAATGTAAATTCTATTGAAAGAGAGCTTATCCTTTTGAGGTATAGAGGCTAAATGATAAATGAATGATGAGTCAATAGTGCATTACAACTCACCACCCAAAATTAGCTTCCTTGAAGGACTAAAGTTAACAAAATCTTCTCAAAGCTTGATTGTTGTTGGCTTGATTTTATTGAAGACCTACAAGGGTTAAATATCACAAAAAATATGATAACATAAACATGAACAAACTCACATACACTTTAACATGATACTTTCATATGGAATTTCTACAATAAATATACTCTTTAATGCTCTTTACTTACTTGATAGTGCTCTTGATTTCAAATAATTGCTAAATATTCTTGTTAGTTTTCAAATATACATTTAAAACTTCAAAACCAACACAAACATTCACATCCACATTAATCCAATTAACCCTTTGTAGACATGAAAAATGTATCAATTGATCCTATACACCTGATCCTAATTTTACTAACACCAGTTCATCCTAAATCATCTCCTTTTATAACCGTTTAATTGAATAATCTTTATTTGATTAAATTCATCACATTTCATATCTTAATTAAATAAATCAATTTTATCTAATTAAGTCATCATCTCCTATTAATTAAATAAATCATTTTATTTAATTAATTTTATAGTCTCTCTTTTAATTAAATTATTCATTTTATTTAATTAAGCTCTATGGTCTTTCTATTAAATTAAATAAATTGATATTTATTTGATTTAATCTAACATCATATTCTTTAATTAAATAAATAAAATCTTTATTTAATTAAATATAAAATCATATTCCTCTCATTTTGATTTAAATTAATCCAAAAGTCTAAGTCAAAATTGTCAAATCAGCTAATCTCCCTTTGATTAATCAAATCTTGATTAATCTTAATCTTAATCCATCAAATCCTCTAGCTTTTGCAACTTGCTCATGAAAATCATTTTAGTTGATTTATTAAATCTCTATTTACTCTAAAAAATGCATCAAAAAAGGAATATTCTCCAAGTTTGAAAAATCCCTCCAAAAAGGTTTGTACATCCAACAAGGCATTTAAGTTTCTTACATATCCTTTTCCTTGAGCCAAGTGGCATTAACTTCATTTTCTTCTCCGTCCAACTTGTCATTTCATCAATTTTGAAATTCCACCTAATTGCATTTAATTGCACAATGACAAAAATGTGCTCCACCTTTGTCCACTCACATGTTGATAAGTGGCTTCATGCTATTGGTTGGTCTTTTATTCCACATTCATCCATTTTTCCTTATCCTCCATCATTCTCATCTATAAATAAGAGGCTTTCATTTGGATTTAGCATCCACAACTTTATGCAAAGTCATTATCTTGAGATTTTGAATTTGTTCATCCATTGTTCATCCATTTTCATAGTTTTCTTCAAGTTTCATAGCTAGGTTATGCAGCAATTCCACCAAGGAGCATCAAATCTTCACCAATCATCATTCAAGCTTGCAAGGAATTGGGAAAGGGCCACTTTCCACATCAAAATGGCACCAATTCCCACATGGGATTAAGAGTTTGATCATTTAAATAGGATTTAGTAGCTTTTTCATTGTGTTCTTCATATTATTTCTTATTTTTATGTTTCAAATGAATTTCATGGGGAATTTTGTTTCTAACTTGCATTTGGGACTAATTGTGTGTTAGTTCTTCATGTTTGTGTAGGTCTAGGATCACCATTCACATTTTGGCACTAGAAATTCATGTAGACATGAAAAATGTACCGATTGATCCTATACACTTGATACTGATTTTACTAACACTAGTTCATCCTGAATCATCTCCTTTGCTAACCATTTAATTCAATAATCTTTATTTGATTAAATTCATCACATTTCATCTCTTAATTAAATAAATAAATTTTATCTAATTATGTCATCATCTCCTGTTAATTAAATAAATCATTTTATTTAATTAATCTTACAATCTCTCTTTTAATTAAATAATTTATTTTATTTAATTAAGCTCTATGATATTTCTATTAAATTAAATAAATTAATCTTTATTTTATTTAATCTAACATCATCTTATTTAATTAAATAAATCAAATCTTTATTTAATTAAATCTAAAATCATATTCCTCTCATTTTGATTTAAATTAATCCAAAAGTCTAAGTCAAAATTGTCAAATCAGCTGATCTCCCTTTGATTAATCAAATCCTCTAGCTTTTGCAACTTGCTCATGAAAATCATTTTAGTTGATTTATTAAATCTCTATTTACTCTCAAAAAGGCATCAAAAAGGGAATATTCTCCAAGTTTGAAAAATCCCTCCAAAAGGGTTTGTACATCCAACAAGGCATTTAAGTTTCTTACATGTCCTTTTCCTTGAGCCAAATGGCATTAACTTCAGTTTCTTCTCCCTCCAACTTGTCATTTCATCAATTTTGAAATTCCACCTAATTGCATTTAATTGTACAATGACTAAAATGTGCTCCACCTTTGTCCACTCACATGTTGACAAGTGGCTTCATGCTATTGGTTGGTATTTTATCACACATTCAACCATTTTTCCTCATCCTCCATCATTCTCATCTATAAATAAGAGGCTCTCATTTGGATTTAGTATCCACAACTTTATGCAAAGTCATTATCTTGAGATTTTGAATTTGTTCATTCATTTTCATAAGTTTCTTCAAGTTTCATAGCTAGGTTATGCAAGAATTCCACCAAGGAGCATCAAATCTTCACCAATCATCATTCAAGCTTGCAAGGAATTGGGAAAGGGCCACTTTCCACATCAAAATGGCACCAATTCCCCCATGGGATTAAGAATTTGATAATTTAAATAGGATTTAATAGCTTTTTCATTGTGTTCTTCATATTATTTCTTGTTTTTATGTTTCAAATGAATTTCATGGGGAATGTTGTTTCTAACTTGCATTTGGGACTTGTGTTTTTTCTTCATGTTTGTGCAGGTCTAGGATCACCATTCACATTTTTGCACTAGGAGGGCAAACTTGAAGAATCTAACACATTTTTTTGAGAAATTTAGTGGTTTTTTGAATTTTTTGTGTCTATAGGAAAAATGCACCACTAACAGAAGAACTGTGTTGCTATCAGTCTAGCAGCGCTATTTGGTGCCGCTATAAAACTCTAAACTAGAATGCTAGCTTCTTCCTACCTAAAAATTTTGAATTCCAAACAATGACACCGGACATCCAAACTCCAAACTCTATCGTTGGTTGTAACAGTGCCACAATCATGCTTACTAGATTTTTCACAAGTTGTCGCTATCAATATCAACAGTATCATACAGAGCCACTGATTCCTCTAAACCGTGCCACCTCTATGGATTGTGCCGCTGGAGTTGGGTAAAAGGAACTTTTCAAATTAATTTCAACATGTGTTTTTTTTCATTTTGGTTGCTTTTGACTACTAATTGGTTTTTGGCTTTTGTTTATGTTCATGGTATCAGTTCATGGTATCAAGTGTTTAGAAACAAAGAGGAATTATAATCCCTTTTCTAAGGACTTTGTCATCTTCATGCTTTTTAGGACTCACTAATTTTTGTTTGGACTTAACAATTGAACAAGAAACTCTCACATTTCCTTTTAGCACTTAAAAAGAATCCAATTCTTGATTTGAAGAATTAAAATGAACATGTTCCTTTATTTTTTGTAATCTCTTATCCAAAGTAATATCATCTAAAAGATGTATGTGCTTCTCTCGTGCCTCATGGCGATCTCGAGAATCAAAAGGATTTTTGTGATATTAAGTTATATAAGTGATCGCCTCCACACTTCAATTTGGATTCTTAAAATTGAACAAAATATTACGAGTATGAGTGGAGTATATCATGTGTGTTCTCTCTTTGTTTCTCAACAAATATTGATCGAACTACGAATGTGCTTGCTTGCTTTTGTTTACCCTTAGAGGGCCTGCCTGGTGGGAAAAAGTAATCACCCTAGGGAACAACCCAACTAGGAACATGCTAAAGCCAAGTGACTTCCACCTAGTATATAAGTGTGGGTACTTGAGTAAAGTTCAAGTATCATGAGGATTGTTCTAACAAGAAGGGTAGAAATGGTCTCTTGTCATATGGATGATCCCCCACGAATGAAATGCCTATACTAGAACCTTTTGTTTAGAGGCCCACAATCCTTATCTATTTGTTGGTGCAAGAGGTCAGACCTCTGAAGCCACCCCACATTTTTGCAGTTCTTGGTAGGGATGAGAAGTATGGCATGGGAGTTTCATGGGTACTAAATCTTGGATGACCCATAGAAGTGAGTGTCATGGAGGGGAGCTAGTGTGGTCAAGCTTTTAATCATCTGCCAAGAATAAGCGTAGATGGATTTATCCAAGTGGGGATGCAATAGATATTGCCTCTTATCCATAGGGTTGTGCATGTTCTTGGAATCAAAACACTTTACTTGGATCTTAAACATTGGGAAACAAACATTCAAATGTGATCATCAAATTTCAAACCATTTCGAGGAAGCAAATACATTTGACAAAATTTAAGTGTCATTGATTGCCCTAGGGATTCTATCCTTAGAGGCTTCTAAACATTTGAATTTATATCTCCATTTTCTCTCACTAAAGTCAACAATAAGAAACTTTTTCCTTAATTTCCTTGATTTCCATATAATGGACTTTGTGGGATGAGAAGAAACTAGGACATTGGACATCTAGTTTGAAAACCTAATCAAGAAAGTGTTTGTGGTAAAAAATGACTCATTAAGCAAAGTTAAGAAACAATTGGACCCCACATATGTGCTCTTTCAAATTATTTCCCAAAAAATCAAAATCCAAAAACCAAATTCCAAAGGTCTCAGTCAAAAGCTTACAAGCAAAGGTTGTCTATACTTTTTGAATTTAGAGAAAGATTGAATTTCAACTTTTACAAATGTGCATCAAGGAACAATCCAAATTTGTATTCATTTTACTATTGTCAAAATTCAAGTCTCTTTCAAAGGTTTGAGTATCTGACATAGGAAGTATTAGCATGTTCTTCAACACCTTGGTCTAGTAAAAAAATTCTCTCTAAGTCTCTTAAGATCAAAATCAAAACCCTCATCCATCCCTCAAACATCAAAATCAAAATCACCTCACAAACAACTCCTGGAAATCTTGAAAAAGTTCTTTATGCTAAACATTGGGAAAATCCTTTGAAATCAAAATCCAAATCATCTTGTTTGGCTAGGTGTGTGTAGATGAATCCTTCTTTACATAGTCAAATTATCATCTTGTGGACAAGTTTACTCTAGGAAAACATCTAACCTCTTAGAGTTTATGAGTTCATTATCCAAACCAAATCCAATCAAAATCAAAATCAAAATTCCTAAAGTGTAGTATCCTCTTAAGGGTTTCCTAAGAGTTCCAATCATTCACCAATCATCCATATTTCACTATCTCATCATCATCCTTTGATCCTCAATATCTTAGAATTTCATTTTGTACCTAAAAGTTTAGATCAATCCAAAGAATTAGAGGTTCATCTCTTACATTCTTGAAAATTGATCCCTATTTTATGGTTCAAACTAGATCTCAACACAAGAAGAACATGGAAATGAACAAAGAACATTGACTTCGAGTTACTTCAGTCAAACCACTTTTGAAATCAATCCCATTGGATCTAGCAATCCCACGTTCAATCTTCCTCCACTTCCACAAGATTCTCAAGAGGAAGGTCAAGTAAAAGACATCACCAAAAATGTCTTAGGGATGACATAAGATGAAATTATTGAAATGGTCCAGAATCCTTAAACTTGTAGAATTTTCAATACCATGATGAAGCTCAATCCCTCACAATACATGCTATAATTGGCTAAAGAAGGGGCTAAACTCCCTTCCAACTATGATGTGAGCACTCTTGTGGAGAAGCCTCTTGGGATTATTCCCCCAATTTCATCTGCACCCCCACTATCATCCACACCTCCATTTCAAAGAATCACTCAAACCATCCCCAAAATCACAACATCCATTGCTCCAACTCAACCAATTGTCAACAAGGGGAGTCCATCGCTTCATGCACTACAAACACACCCCCTTTTGAACAACCAATATTTGAATGAAAACACCATCTTGGGTTAATCCGTTCCTCAAAATTTG
Organism: Sequoia sempervirens; assembly: GCA_007258455.2. Classification (NCBI taxonomy): domain Eukaryota; kingdom Viridiplantae; phylum Streptophyta; class Pinopsida; order Cupressales; family Cupressaceae; genus Sequoia; species Sequoia sempervirens. Next base: position 392,370,146 of record VDFB02105785.1, on the reverse strand, counting down.
ATAAACCCATATGTTTTGTTTACCTTTCAAGACCCCAATGATCCATCATCATCTTTTCACGCAACACTGACATATCCTCTCAACACACAAACCTCTCTCCCTATGACTTCATAAGGAGAAGGTCAGCTATTTGGACAAGGGAGCATCTTTGACCCCTCATCATCATCATTTCCCCAAGGGAACACACCACCCATTTTTCCACCACTTCCACCTTTTACATTAACATCCACACCACTTCTCGGTTTAGGGTTTCCTCCTTGACTACCACTCAATCAAATTCAAAGCAACCCCACAATCATAAATCAAAACATTGTACCAAATCCTCCAATCTTGCCATCAATATCATAGCAATAGATGGAAACCATCCAAGCAACCCAAGTAATCACTGCACCATCCATAAACGTGGTCTCTCAAGGACCAAGCATATCAATTGCACCATCCACCGCACAAATCCCCACCATGAATACAATGACACCTCTCATCACAACAACAAACATCATTTTGAATATGTCACCACCACCGCCACCAAGACCAAATGTGGCCAACCATATAGCATAACATTACAAGTAGCTCAATAGGCCTATCAAAAGGAACTTCATCAATTTCAAGTGCAACAAGCACAAAAAATGCAAGTTGCACAACAAGTTCCTCAACAAGCATAGGCCGCTCAAGCAGCTCAAACCACACAACAAGCTACCCAAGTTGTGCAAGTACCTCAAGCCACTCAAGCCGCTCAAGTTGCATAGGTTGCACAAGCTGCACAAGCTACATAGGCTACACAAGCTACCCGACAGGTACAAGCTCAAGCTCAGGTGCAAGCCCAATACCAAGTGTTAGCTCTCAAAAACGTAGGTTGAATGCCTCAAGAGGCTGCCAATCTCTTGATATGCTTTAGGGTAATAGACAAGGCCAAGAGAACTCAACCTTCTACTCTTTATGTGTTGCTAAACCCAGGCGGGTGTACCTTTTAAATTGAGCAGACTTATCTTATGATTATCCCTCTGAAATGCTTTGTCCACAATGGCAGATGACAGTGAACAAATGAAATCAAACTTGATAGCAATCTTCAGATCTAAATCCTAAAATACTTAATTAACAGATATAAAGAAACAAAGTGAATTCAAATAATGAAATTGCAGAGACCAGTGCCTTATTGGGTATGCGGAGTCAAATGAAACAGAAGTGGGAAACTTATTCTGGCAGAAAATTAAATTGCAGGCATATGATCTGTTCATAACTTGTATAAAAAATGCAAGACTATGACCACTGAGCTCTTCTTTAATAATCTAGATGAATCTTCCTAATTACTGTGATCAACGAAAAGGATTTAATCTCTACTTGAGAGAACCAGTCAATTAATCACACAAATATAGTAAATGTGCATTGATAAACCGAAAGTAAACTTGTTACATCAATTTAAACAACCAGAAAGAATCAACTTGGAGACAGCTTCAGCAATACTTTTCAATAAGTTCAACATACAATTGACACCAGAAATAGCCTGCCACACCAGCTAATCTTCATTGAATTCACCATTTTAAAACATGCACATAGTCTCTGATAAGAGAAAATTATTCTACTGTAGCCATTCCTAATCTACTGTATGTGATCTAAAATCTGATGATCTTTCAATTACAATCGGGGTGCATATTTATACACCAGCATTTAGGAAAATAAATCAAATTGGAAATCCATGTCGACCACCGTAGAATTTGGGCAAAAACCAAGTTGGCCTGCAACGGTTAAAATTCCATATGTCAGCCCACAGTGTTTGAATATTAATCATCAATGGAACAGTCACCAGGACAGCCTGTAAGTATGCTGAAGGCAAAATAATGCCAATCGCTATATGCATGCGTCCCCTGTTCATCACTGTGACCACCCGTTTGCTATGCCGAAGACAAGAAGCATCCTTTTGTTCCTTTTTTGTTTCGCTATAGCCTTCTGCCGTCGGTGAGATATCATACCGAAAACCACTTGTCATACCAAGAGCACATATGTGTTACATTTGTTTCAGTCACTGAGACACAAGAGAATATCTTACCGAAATGCACCCCTCTAACACATGCGGGTCGCCATAACAAATCACAGTCGGGGAGATGTCCCACAGAATCATCGGGTTATACCGAAATCCCTTTACTCATCAATGTGTCGCCATAACTTAATAATATTGGCAAGACATCACGTAGATTACTTTGTCACACCGAAACATCCTTGAGTCGCTGAGACATATTCACTTTCTCACCTACGAATCCATATGTCATAGACATGTCGCTATAACCTCCAACCCTCGGCGAGACGTCTTGTAGAACATTTGTTACACTGAAACAACCGACCACACCAAGATCGCCAAGAGAAATCAAAGCTCTCGCCAAAAGCCACTGGTTACTGTAATCAAGGGATTTCTTCAGATTTGGAGTTAGCAATAAACAATAAATAATAATCGAAACCCAAATATTTTACGAAACACAAAGGAAGTAGACGAAAGAACAATTATACCTAATTGTTGATACCTCCATGATTCCCTTTTGTAATACCTTCTTGCTTGCTGGAGAATGTTGCCCTCAGATTCGTCTTTTGAGCAATCTAAAATGCCTAAGCCCTACAACAAGATTTGAAGGATTTGATATGCCTAAATGACTGTCTACAAACCAATGCCTATGTCTAAAATAATGCCAAAATTGAAATACTAAGATTTCCTATGACCATGAACATGTGAGAGTAAATAAATGCCTATAGTAATTATGCCAAATGTTTGTCTTTGTGTGTGTTCGAAAAATGAGAAGAAGATGGCATTTTATAGAAAAGGCCATTTCAAATGGACGGACGAGATAAATTGATGATGAGAACCTAAAATGAACGATCCAGATTAAGCCTGAGAATCCCTAATTAAGGTTAGGGAAAAATCCTTAATCAAACAGTCAGAATAAAATCGGATCGACGGTGGAGAATAAATGAGACAAATTAATTAGAAAATAAAGATTTTCGAAAAATCAAGAAGATAAGATTGCCTGATTTACAAGATTCGAAAAATCAAAGAGATAAGATTTGGACTGAAGATAAGATTTGAAAAATCAAGAATCTGCCCGATTGCTTTGATTTTTGGAAGATTAATTACTAATTTGAATTAAGATAATTCAAATTATGGATTTTGAGAGATAATAAATAATCTTTTTCAGATTATTTATCAAAATGGACTGACAGTTAAGATTGACATGACATTTTAAATAATTTAATTTATTTAAAATGAGAAGAATATTAAATTGACAATTAAATAATTAAATATAATTATTTAATTTAGGAGATAAGACTAATTAATTAAATAAATTAATCAATTTATTTAATTAAGACAGTTAGTGACGTATTAAATAAATAAATGAAATTATTTATTTAATAATCAGAAGAAATATATGACAAAGGGGAATTAAATAAATTAAGAAATTTATTTAATTAAGGGAAGACTTAGACAATTAATAACGTATTTAATAAATAAATGAAATTTATTTATTTAATAATCATGAAGAATAAAAGGACATGAATTAATTAAATAATTATGAATTATTTAATCAATAGTCGAATGTGGACCAAGGACATAATTAAATGTCATAATTATGCTAGGAAAAAAGTGGTAAAAATGAAGCTTGCAGGCCTAGGTCATTTTTAGGTATCTACAGTTACCTGTCGGCAAGACCTGACCTTTTCGTTATGACCTTCCGCTGCAAACTCATGCTTGGCTAAAACAAAACCCAAATGTCATTCGGCAAGACACCACAAAACTTATGCCGACAGAGTCCACATATGTCTCATCAGTGAGACCCTCCCGCATTCATCGAGACTTACTCTGAATCCACCATAGTCTCACCGAAAGTATATTCAAAGAGAATCCATGTGTAAGGTCGGCGAGACCGAAGGTCACTCGTCAAGACCTTACAATGATAGCAATGACCTCCCCCGATATGCATCCCTTACTTGCTGGTCGGCATGACAAAATGAATCACCATGACAATTGCTAATAACCCAACTCAAGGCGATAAACTTCCATATGCACAAGTCGGGGAGACGAACTGAGTTCGATAAGACACTACCCCGAAAACAAAACTTTTGCTGATAGGTGAATGCACAATAATTGTGATCGTTGAGACACCAAAGGAGCAATGCCGATAAACCTGTAGCATGCAAATGTTAGAATAAAACAACATGGGTGTCGGGGAGACAGTCATGGACCTATGCCGATATGGACCCAGACATGAAAAATGCATAACTCGATTGATTCAATGGGGAAATATGGAAAAATATAGATGAAATATGCATACGGTAGGACCAAATCAAGAAATTTATGAGTGAAATCATATGTAAAAACATCAGATTTTTACAGTTCTAACACCAAGCTCAACAAGTGCAAGTTCAAGCTCAATACTAGGCACAACTGCAAGTAGCCCAACAACAAGCATATCAGCAAGCCCTGCAATAGTACCGAGCACAACAAGAAGCAATCCAATTACTAGCCCAACAACAAGCATTGTTGGAATGACAACAACAAGACCAGCAACAAGACCAACAATGTTGTTGGCACAACAACAAAATGACCAAAAACAAGTGTTGTTGGCACAATAGAAAATGCAGGCATATCAGCAAGCCTTGATTGCACAACATAGCTTGCAACAAACACCCACCAACATACCCAACACTCCACCTATCACTCGAACAAATCCACCACTTCAAAACATGTTCACTCCACCTCCTGATCTGCAAAATGATGTGATGGCACAAATCAAGTTGCTCTCACAGCAAGTGCTAGATCTCCAATCAGGGAAAACAACAAAGACACCAAGTAACTTGTGTCCCTATCCTTTCAATAGGATCCTTACAATGGTACCATTCCTAAAGGGGTTTGAAATCCCTAAATTCGACAAATATTGTTCAATAGGAAACCCTGAATATCACATCACAGAATTCCAAGTACAATGCATAGAGGTCACATATGATGGTACATATCTAATGTGGCTATTCCCTCGAAGTTTGGCTAGCCCTACTGTGGAGTGGTTCTCTTGCCTTCCTCTTGGCATCAAAAAGTTTCAAGAGATTATAGATGCATTCATAAAGAACTATGCATTCAATATAGGTATAGATGTCAGTTTAGAGGAACTATCGCTCTTAAACAAGATAAGGGGGAATCATTCGCTTCCTTCTTGCAACGATGGTGATCCAAGGCCAACAGGAGCAAATGGGCCATGCCAAAAGAAGAACAATTTTGCACCATCATTGCTAATCTTAAGAAAACCTTGGCTTTTCATCTTAAGGTGTAAAGTATCACCATGTACGACCATTTGATCCCCAAAGCACTCAACATTGAACAAGACCTTATTGCACAAGGGGGGACACCCACATATGCAGAACATCAAGACAACTACCCTTCCAATAGCTATAATGAGAAACCCCGCATGTGGGAAAAGAACAAAAATTTAACTAATGATGGTGTGGTAGATTCCAAGGTCATAATCGATGTGCTGAAAAAAAACACCCAAACATACCAACAACCAAAAAACAACAATCATAACAATGCACAAGCCAATGAGATATCACAACAACCACCCAATAATCAATTCAACAACCAAAATAATCAAGGGAGACCACCCACGTGAAACAAAAATCCCCCCAAGTGAAAGTACACAGCCCTTGGGGAATCAATTGAATCGGTCATGAAGAAACTGATAAATGAAAATCTCATCAAAATTCCCACTTATGAGAACTATCAGTAACCCCAACTGAAACCACCATGGTACAATGAAAACCACCTTTGTGATTTTCACAAAAATCAAGGGGCACACCACCGCCAGCTGTATAAGGTTGAAAATTTTGATCCAAGACCTCATCAACGACAAAATCATAAATGTTGAGCAACCAGCTAGAAATCAGGACCTTAAAATATACACAAATCCGATGTCGGGTCATAACCAAGGGAACAATCATGGAAAGACCAAATATGCCTATGTGAACCATGTGTATGACCATGTTGTCGCATCCCTAGATGAAATGGTCATTGTTGTTAACATCAAAGGAGCCAAAGTTGATTATGGAGTCAACACACGCGGTGGAAAAGTTACCATTGTTGGACCATCACAGCCACCTAAGGCATCCACTTCTAATCCAAAATCCATTCCTAATGGCTACAATGTCTTAGATCAGCTAAAAAGAACCCCTGCTCAGATCTCCATCATGGAGTTACTAAAGATATTATCAGCACATAGAAAAATCCTAGAGGAAGCATTGGCTTCATCCACCATCTCCATAGATCTAGATGTTGATCAGTTCCAAGATATGGTCAGAAATATCACCACTCCAAGTCTCCTAATATTCTCTGATAAGGACTTCCCCTCCTAATCATCTCACAATCGCATACTCCACCTTGAATTCCTGGTTCATAAAAATAAATTCAAAAGGGTCTTGGTGGATGGGAGTGCAGGTCTAAACATTTGTTCCCTCAAACTAATAAAGAATCTAGGATTCTCAAAAGATTCCATTGAAAAGGGTAAGGACATCATAATAAGAGCATATGATGATCAAGAAAGAGTTTCTCAGGGTAGTATCCAACTCCCTATTCAAGTAGGGCCAACCATTATGGAAACAACATGTCAGGTCCTTGACCTTGATCTGCCTTATAACATTCTTCTGGGGCATCCATGGATTCATGGGATGCAAGCTGTCATATCAACCTTCCATCAATGCATCAAATTCCCATATCAAAATCAAGAGGTCATGATTCATGGTAATCCCAAGCCCTTTTCCCACTGCAAAAGCATGGAATAAAAATACTATAAAATCCCCCAAGTCCCAAAGAACGATGAAGGACCTGCCACTCTGTATGTGGACCCAACTACATTAGCCTCCACTTCTAAGACAAAGACACCTGCCATCCTTGATATATCTAAAATCAAGTTCATTATCCAAGACAATGGGTGTGGGGATTATAGAATGAAGAAAAGTGCTTTCATCATAGGAGAGTTACCTCAATCTCCTAGGACCCATGGGAAACCCCAACCAACTGAAACATCATCCCAAACCTTCAAAGCAGACCCTTCTAGATTCAAAATTTGGGGGGATCTAAGTTGGGAAATAGTAGATGGAAGAGACATATCTAGTCTCCTATACCAAGATGAAAGGCCTGCACCTAATATTCCCATGGATAAGAGCATCAAGGGATTACAAATGATGTTTGGTATGGGCTATAACAAAAACAAGAAGCTTGGACAAAATGACAATGGGCTTCTAGTACCTCTCATTCTAGAGAAGTGTATGAGAAATATTCACCTCAAATGTACCCCTTCAAAGGTGACCATACTTGGCAAAGGTGCCTTGGTTGGAAAGGTGAAAACTCCCCTTCAACTATTAGCAGCCACCCTTCAATTACCAGTATCCATAGGTCGATTCATAGATAATGTTACCTTTGACATAACTAATGTGTGTAGTAGTGATGAGGATCCCATAACTGACTTTCCTATGCTTTTTGAAGATTCCTCCCTACTCATGATTAGCACTGTGTCTTTTGAGTTAGACCATCAAACCCATGAAATAAACCTAGTCTATCCCCAACTCATCGATTACAACCAATGAGGACCACCAATTTTGGACACATTCAAAAATGATGAGGCACGAATTCATGGGATTGTGGGATACAATACCATATGGATATCATAAGGCCAGGTTCAACATCATATTAGACACACATGCCTACTATGGGGAAATGATTGAATCCTTTGGTCGCAAAAGTGAAAATATGAGAATAATCTCTAGGTCTTTGAATGAAAACCACATTGTAGCACTCTCTAATCCAAAAATAGTGTAACGCCCGTCATGCAAACCCCAAAGGACAAAACAATGCACACATTTTTTTTTAAATTAATACAAAGTAAACATATAATGAAATGTTAAAACATATTTACATTGCACATTAACATCGTAACGTCAAGTCCTTTAGGGCACACGAGGTCACATTGTATAAACAACACATAATGAAAGATTACACATAAGCTAAAAATTAACTAATATAACATCCATCATAACCATTACAATATCCATTTTCAAAATACAACATACATATATCCATAAGCATGAATATAATTACATCACGTGATACAACCATAATAAATCTCATAAAATGAATGGTTACAAAGGTGCATAATTAATACATCAACATTTAATACATTACATGTTCTCAATAAATGAATACAATGAAATCTCCCATACATGTGGGATAACTACATAGTACAAATAATGTCTGAATTACAAAACAAACATCAGGTACAAGCTCCATCTGAAGAATGCTAAGAAGAACGAATGTTGATGGGGAACCCAACGGGTGCGAAGCACGTTCCACCCGACCATGTGGGTTATAAATAACCCACCCCCCATGCTCGCAGGTGAAAAGGAAGTAATCACGACCATGAAAGCCATAAGACTAACTCAAATAAAGAATAACATAGTACAATAACTCAAAATACAACATCATGGATTACAGAGGACATAAACGACAACATCCATAAGTCAAGCATAAAACTCATCACAAATAAACCAAGGAAATAACCATTAACCAAGTAACCAAAGAAACAATCATAAAACATTTCCAAATGAATCTGAAACAACGATCATAACACAATTCCAGAGGCAACCAAGAAACAAGGCATAAATGCATCTAGTGGAGAGTGTCATCACATAGCCTACATGGGTTATCCTAGCCCTTCCTCCAACATGAGGCGTTGGCCCCCATCAATGGTTATCTTGGCCCTTCCTCCTACTTGAGGTGCTGATCCCATAGGGTGACTCATGCGGAGCCGTTAACCTCTCATGAGGATGAGGTTATGACTTTGCTGACCATGGCCTTCTCAGTCTACCATTAGTCTACGATAGCCCTAATTCATAGATGAGGTATCCAAGATTATCTTATGTTTTTTTACTACCTATCCCCCTAAGTTCTATTATTAGGTTTTCACTTGTTAATCTACTCTTACGTGGGTTATCCTAAGCCCTTCCTCCTTTTGAGGCACCGGCCCCCACGAAGAGCCACTCTCCCTGAGACCCCAAACATAACAAAATCAAGCAAGGTTTGTACCATAGGAACAAAACATATATCTCAACCAAAGACATGCGAGGCATTACCCATCTCGCTATAACACATAATCAAAATATGAAGAAACTCGTACAACCCTTCCAAAATAATAATACTAACATCTTGCAATGGCAAGAGCACATAAAATGAGGATAAACATCCAACAATAAAAACACGCCTCTAGAAAAATAAGGTTTACAACAACCATAATTGGGTTTCTAAACCAAACTGGGTTCCCACATCGATAACATTAAAACAATGAAATACAATAAAGGGAAATAATCAAATCAATTTACTAGATTGCACAATTTAAATTTAATTCATTCACAATTGACTAATGAGATTTATTTCCCAAATTAGCAACCATCACCGCCATAACTTCAAATTTCAAAACATAAACAATATACCATTATGCTGATCTATTTTCTAAATATATATCTATTGTATATATAAATATATATATATATATATAATTAATATACATATATATTTACTTTTTAGTTATAATTTGAAAATAAAAGAAAAATAAATATTCATATCTAGATTATCTTCTACTCAAACTGAACAAATACATAATATATATATAAATATATTAAAAAAAAATCGTATAAAAATAAAATTAAAAAAAAAGAATTCAAATCATAGTAATCCATACACTGTCGTATGGGAAGGGACTCTTGTGCACAACAGTCTATGTACTATTGCGCACAATAGTCTATGGACTGTTGTGCACAACAGTCTATACTATTGCGCACAATAGTCTATGGACTGTTGTGCACAACAGTCTACAGACTGTTGTGCACAACAGTCTACAGATTGATGTCGCATCCGTCTACGGCAGTGGGGGGAGGGGGAGGTACGGCCTTCGCCGTCCTTCCCCATCACCCAATAAACTCACTTTATTTAAATATTTTTTTTTGTTTTAAAAACATTTCAACAATTCCATTTCACAATGATTCGGCTAGAAAATTAAATATAGATGGCCAGACAAAACAAAATTCGAATTACATAAAATATTTAAATGTATATGTATATATTTATATATATATACATATATACACTGTATATATATATATATATGTTCATAATACATGATCTTTACAATAATATACTCACAACAAATATAATGAAATATATATAAATATATATATATATATATTCAAAATAAATTTTATAGGGAAATTCATTTTCTCATAACAAAACTTTAAGGAAATCTAGAACAATTTCATAATTCAATGATAGATTTTTCTTTTTTATAGCCAAATTGTAAAAACACATAACATTTTTAGATCCCAAATTAATTTCTTCAAAGATTTCTAAAACCCCACACAAATTCCTTTCTTTCATAACAAACATATTTATCTATTTTGTATTTATTTCATTTCTCTTTTGAATCAGACAACTAAAGAAGTAAGGAAATGGAACCTGGAGTCCTGTGTTGTTGGAAATCTGACGAAGCTTTGCTTGATCCCAATAGCTTTTTCAAAAAGCTCTCGTTCCTTTGTTCAGAACTTCTTCTCTAGATTTCCTTGCTCCAATTTTTTAATCTAAAATTTTATTCAAAAGAATCCCTCTTACAGAACAATGAAAAGCTAAAATAATTTACTACAGAAGAAGAACAAGGGAAAATCCCATTTCCAAAAACTCAATATTTTCTGCAACTTCTATCCATCTCTCGTGAATGAAAAATCTCACAAATTAGCTATTAAATAAAAATATATCTCATCTTTTTTCAAAAGCTCTAAAAATCCAAATTAAAAGAAATTTTCTAATTTTATTTCCAGCTTTACAACCAAAGCTCAATACTCATTCGTCATTTTCATCTTTTCTTTCCTTTTATTGATTTTTTTCCCATTTAACAATACTTTTTGTTTTAAATTCTGATTTTGTAGTTTTACTTGCAATTCACACAATTTCATTTATTTAAATAATTTTATTTCATAATTATCCTCAACATGTTTATTTAATTAAATTATCAAAATACTAATCTTAAATAATTTAATTTACACAAGTTAAATAAATCACATGACTTTTAATATAAGACTTTTATATTTTAATAAAAAATATTCCCACACTATTATAAACATTTATTAACATCATTTATTTATATTTAAATAACATCATACCAAACACCAACGTAAGATAAATACCAAAAGTACACTCACACAAACAATTATAATAAATTGCAAAAAAAACAAAGGTTAATGACACACAATACCACAAGACAAGATGGTTTGACAAACATGGGATGGGGTGACTTCCTTGTCATCTCTGTTTCAACATCATACCCATTGGGTTAAATTGATGCTCACCCTGTCCTACTGAAGCAGGTGGAATTGATACTCTGTACCTGCAATTCTTGCATACAAACAAGATCATGTACATGTATATATATATATATATATATATATATATATATATATATATATATATATAATCAAAACATCACATTGTGAGAAGGAATTGCAGCATAGCAGGGCACTCGCGAATGAGTGGTGCTACACTATTCTCTCACCAAAAATATTCTAACAATTACAACATTAAAAATAAAGTAACAATTCTAACTAACTAATCACATCATAAACTAATTACTAAACCACTACATCACAATGTATTACTGAAATCAAATTAACATCACCAAACCATAATGTCATATCAAAATCCATGTCCTCAAATGAAGTAGCATAATCACCAAACAATAAATAGTACTATCCTAGTCTCAAAGTATCAAACAAAAGCATAGAAAAAATAAACAAGTCCAAACAGTAATAGGAAAAAATAAAGGACGTATCCAATGGTGAAAACCTCTTTGAGGCACTGGAGGATGAAGGATTCAATCTTCCTCTCAGTACAATTCATTAGGAAAAGTCAGCAGTCCTAGTAGAGAAGTACAACCCAAGAAACCTAGGAAAAGAGGAACTTCTACACATAACATTTTATGTAGAGTCACTTCTCACAGAAGAACAGGAACTTCTAGTTTTGTTCCTAAAAGAAAGAAAGATCAACTTTGCATGGACCTATGCCAACATGCCTAGACTTGATCTAGAGGTGGTGGTTCATCACCTAGCTATGTATCCCAAAGCCAAGCCTATGAGACAAAAGCTAAGGAAAATGCATCCATAGATAGCATTGTTGGTCAAAATGGAATTGAAAAAGCTCCTAGATGCAAGGTTCATATGGCCAATCGACTATCTGGAGTGGGTCTCAAACCTTGTACCTATTTCAAATCCCACTGGAGGCATCCGCATCTGCACAGACTTCAAAGATCTAAACAAAGCATGTCCCAAGCATGAATTTCCACTTCTAAACATTGAAATGATTGTGGACATGACAACAGGACATGAGATGCTATCATTGATGGACAGATTCTCAGGCTATAACTAGATCATGATAGCAAAAGATGACAAACACAAAACAATCTTCACTTTCCCATGGGAGACATATTGCTGGAATATGATGTCGTTCAGGCTGAAGAATGTAGGAGCAACCTATCAGAGGGCCATGACACTAATATTTCATGATATGATTTACAAAAATATGGAAGATTATGTGGATGACATATTGGCCAAGTCAAAGAAACGTTGAGATCACATAGTAGCATTGGGCTCCGTGTTTGATAGGTTAGACGAATACAAAGTCAGACTCAATCCAAAGAAGTGTTTCTTCGAGGTATAGTCATGAAAGCTCCTCGAGTATATCATTTCAAGGAGGGGAATTGACATAGATCATTCCAAAGTCAGAGAAATCCTCAAAATGGAGGCACCAAAAATATTAAAACAGCTAAGGGGTTTACAAGGAAGACTCCAGTCCATCTTTTGATTCATAACACAACTAGCAAACAAGGTTGTCCCCTATTCTCACCTACTCCACAAGGGGGTAGTGTACAAGTGGGATGAGAAAAGTGACCAGGCCTTCAACAAGATCAAAGAGTACTTACTCATGCTGCAAATTCCAGGCAAACCTTTGATCTTATACATATCAGCAGCAGTGGCAACTCTTGGCGCTCTCTTAGCACAACATGATGAAAATGGAAAAGAGAGAACTATCTATTATATCAGCAGAACTATGGTGGGATATGAACTGAAATATACATCCATTGATAAAGCTTGTCTAGCAATCGTATTTGTAGCACAAAAATTCTGATATTACATGTTATCACATCAAATAAGGCTCATTGCAAAGATAAACCCACTCAAGGACCTACTTTCTAAAGCAACACTCACAAGGCAAACAGTTAAGTGGGTTATGATCCTGATAGAGCATGAGATTGAGTATGTGGAATGCAAGGCTATCAAAGGACAATAAATTATAGATCAACTAGCAGATGCACCGATATACTCATAGAATCCACTTATATCAGAATTCCCTAATGAATAAATCTTCAACCTAAGTGTGGCCGACCACTGGAAAATGTATTTTGATGGATCCTACACACAACATGGGTCAAGAGAATGGATCTTCTTCATCACCCCACAAGGGTATTGAATACAAAAATCATATAGGTTGTCATTCATGTGCACAAATAACATTACAAAATATGAGGCTCTAGTCACAGGGCTAAGAATTATAGTATAGTGGTAGATCATGGTACTCAAGGTATATGGGGATTCACAGCTCATAATCAACTAGGTAAATGATGAGTATCAAACAAAGGATGACAAGTTGACTCCCTATAAGAAACTGGTGGAAAGTCTTAAGGAGTCCTTAATTGATATCACATTTGCGTAGCTACCAAGAGCAAACAATAGAGAAATAGATGCAATGGCTACATTCGGATCACTCCTAGAAATCCCAGGCAACATCCCAAAGCAAGAATTCCTCATAGAACAACTTCTCTTGCCCACATTCAAGGTACTGAAGTCCAAATTTGTGTGCAAAATCATTTGTCCCGATGATCCCTGGTACCATGATATATACACTTATCTGAGAATAGGAGTCCTCCCTACCGACATAACCCCAGACCTCAAGAGAGTCTTTGTTAAAAAATCATCCCATTTTGTCATCCTAGGAGATACCCTTTACTGTGGAAGTAGTGAAGGAACCCTGTTATGTTGCCTAAACACTGAAGAGGCATTGACTACCTTAACTGGGGTACATAATGACATTTGTGGTTCACATTTGAGTGGTATGACCTTGGCCAATAAACTATTGAGGATAGGGTACTATTGGCCTACAATGGAAAGGGAAGCACATGAATACATCTGAAGGTGTCTACAATGTTAGCAACATGGGGACCTCATCCATGAACTAGCTCAAGAGCTCCACCTGATTGTCACACCTTGGCCCTTTTCATAGTGGGGGCTCGATATCATTGGAAAAATCACCCCCACCTCATCTAGTGGACATAAGTTCATCATCATTCCCACTGAGTACTTTACAAAGTGGGTGGAAGCCATTCTCATGACATATATCATAGGAAAGCAGATATCCAAGTTCATCCTGAACTACTTAATTTGTCATTATTGTGTCCCTCAAGCTATTATCTCAAATAACATGACACCTTTCAATAATTAGGATGTTCATGACCTATGTCAAAATTTTAATATCCAACATTGCTTTGCCACCTCATACTACCCCCAAGGAAACTGCCAAGTTGAGGCTACAAAACAGAACATCCTAAAAATCCTCAAAAAGACAGTCAATGACGTTGGTCATGAATGGCATTTGCAGTTGAATATCAGCCTATGGGCCTATCAAACAAGTATTCTCACACGAACAGGTGCCACCCCATTCCCCTTGGTCTATGGATCAAAATCCATACTCCCTATCAAGATCAAGCTCCCATCACTAAGAATATCATTGCAAAATCTCCTCACAGATGAAGAATACCGAGTATCACGAGTGAATGAGCTGGAGCTACTAGATGAGTAGTGTATAGATGCCTTAAACCATTTGCAATTGTATCAAAATTGACTCAAGCGAAGTTATAACAAGATTAGGAGTCAGACCTTTCAAGTTGGGGAACTTGTGCTCAAGGAGAATCAAAAGAATGTTCCAAATCTAGATAGTAAGGGAAAGTTTGAACCTAATTGGTTCGGACCCTTCGTCATCACAACAAGTTACAAGTCAGGGTCATATCAATTATCAACACCAGAAGGTGAACCTCTGTAGGAGCCCATTAACAACTCCCATTTCAAAAAAAATTATGCCTAAACTTGCAGGGCATAAATCCAAAAATACAAAAAATGAGAAAATTTCTTGAAAAAATGGTCACCTTGATGAAAACCTGGTAAACAGTCATCTTGGTGACCAAAAAAAATCAAAAAACATAAAAAATCCAAAAAAATTAGAAAAAGGATTAAAAACAATAAAGAGAAAAATCATCCTCTAGTGAAAACCACTTCGGTGACGCTTTGGGCAAGTACCTTGGAGAAAACCTGGAAAACATGCACCTTGTGTAAATAAGCACTCTCCATCCACCAGGATCTCCATGAATCATTTGGCATCATCCATCCATTATGCTTCCATCATCCATCGCATTCCATATCTTCATCCATCATTCGTCTATGTCTGCATCATAGCCTGGTCCTATGTTCATGTCATGATCCCTCCTAGTACTACTCGGCCCATTCTTAGGGTCTATTTGTCCTGCATGTATCATAGTAGTCTATTGCATCATGTTGGGGGCATGTTCTCATTGGATCCAATTCATGTATATTCTTGAATTATTTCCTAAAATCAGAAAATACAAAAATATCAAAAAAATAGAAAATTCAAAAACATTCATAAAATTAAAAATCCAAAAACATTCAAAACATATCAAAATCCAAAAATAGGTCAAAAGTTCAGTCAAAAAGTCAAAAACAGGGTCATCTTGTTGAACTACAGTCTCTAAGCTCTGAAAGTAGGAAATTTTGATCTTTGATCATCCCCCGAGACACTTAGGTTAGTCCTCTAGGAGTCAATCATAATAAACTAGCAATCCATTTGTTTATATCTCATCAATAATCAAGTTTGTGTCAATCAAATTACATGGTCTCTATGTGTATAATGTAGGCAAGTCTAATATTTGATCAGCCCCCGAGGCCTCTAGGATAGGTCTTTAGGTTATTCTATTGGTCAAAATCTTAGAAAACCCCAAAAATTTTGAAAATGGAAAATCAAAATATTTGTAAAATCTCGAAAATACCAAAAACAACCTCAAAAGATTTCAAAAACTGCAAAAACATCCAAATATTTGAAAAAATCCATCCATCCCCATCTCAATTTCACTCGAAATAAACATTCACTAATAATAAATCATCATCATCGTCAACCTTTGGTGAAACAGTGAGAAAAAATTCTACTAGTTCTAAAGTGAAAACTAAAACATCAAAGTCTCAAGTCTAGGTCAGTAAGTAAAGAAGTTGGTCAACTCTTGGTATTAATAGCCCATCATCCAGTCAATCCCAAATTGTTTGATAACATCATGTCCTAGGATACATCCTTCCTACAATGGACATCAACATCAGGCATCACCATAGTTTAGTCTTGGCAAGTGGTATTGAAGAACATTAGCTTGTTTGTTTACTTTGTCTTTGTCTTTTGGCTTATCTTATTGGACTCATTTTGATGACCTCTTGATGATGTCCAAAAAAAGGAATGGGCAACGATCATTATCTTTTGATCTATTGTGCTCGTTGGATATTCTTGTAATATAACCTTGGTCATGCATGCTTTGTTTGGGTGTAGGGAGGATATTTTAGGTGTCTTATCGACCACATAGGAAGGATTTCCTTTCTATGTTTTGGTCTGAGATATTTGGAATATTTGAACTACATTTTGAATGAGGTTCCATATGTCAGGTGTGAATAGGAGTATGTTGGAAAAACAAGGAAAGACAACTGAGAGGGGGGGTGAATCAGTTGTCACAGATTATTTAAACTTTTCAATCTTAGCACAAACTTAACTTAACCCAAATTCAGATTTGATGCATGAACAATAGACCATAAATAATCAACACATCAGAAACACAAAGAACACCAAGATTTTTTACGTGGAAACCTTGTTAGGGGGAAAACCATGGTGGATGTTAGTCCACAACATTATACCCTATTAAAAGTATAATGAAAAATAATGGGAATGCACATGCATTCAAGCACACTTCCTAGAGCTCACTACTCAAATACAAAAGGGCTCACTGCCCAACAATATAAAGCAATTCAAATTAGATTTGTAGGGTATGAACTGAGAAAATAGCTTCTAAAAAAGCCTGATTATAGTTCCAATTAAGCACATAAACACTCCTTCACACTTCACTCAAACTTCTTCACACTCTGCTCTTCAATCAAATGAATAGATCAATATTCGCACACTTTCTCTTCTCTGGATTTTCTTAACTTCACCCACACTATAATCTTACACAAACAACCATTCTTATGTATTCACAAATTGGATTTACATCAACAACTTCATTTTCCAAAAGTATAAAACAAGTTTACAATGTTAGCCAACCATTCAAATTTAAATCTCCAAGGATCTAAAACATGTTACAACCATCTTGTCGACAAAGAACATGAAAACCTGAACACGTGAGAAAAATATTTGACCACAAGCACACCAATCAATGAGGATGTAAAAAAAAGATAGAGAATCATCTAGAAGCATCCAAAAGCAACAAGAACTAATAGAGAAGCATCCATAGCAAAAAAAATTACTAGAATCACATAAACTTCAATTAGGAACACTGATAAAGACCACAAAAACACTGTCAGAACACAAGTGTCCATAACATGATCAAATCTTCAAGAAGACCTCTGAATTTTTTTGTAGATGATATAGATACTCAAAAAAATAAACCCTTTAGTCTACAACATCTGATCTTCAATGTACAAAACAAAACACCTTCTTGACCTACACTGTTCCACTAGCCACCTACAACTCTTCCTTCAACAATTTTCTCAATATACTCGACATATACAACCTTCAATACAATAATGCTAATAGTGTTGACATCAATGAAAACCACATATTAGAAACACAACCATTCCATCCAACAATATCCCCCTTTGGCATTGATGGAAACACATGATGTGAAAAACACCGTCAACACAACTCACAATCAACACTTACTCCCCCTTAGATTGTGACTCTTCTTCCTTAACCTCTTCTACAAGATCTTCACCCCAGAAGGCTCTTCTCCCTAGATAAGCAACAGTTTTTCACATGAATCTCCTCCCCCTTTGATATCAATGGAAAAGATAAGCATTATCTTCCCACATACAAGCTTTGAACCACATATCTGCAAATCTGACTACTCCCCCTAAGTAGTAGCCATGAAAACATCAATCTAGATTAGGAAATAGCTTTCAAGCACATGGATTGATGCAAGTAAATGCATCTTTTAGTTCATATTAGGAGGGGTAATCACCCCTAGCATCCCTCTTAGATACTCATAAGTATCCTTTGGCAATGTCTTGGTGAAAATTATTGCAATCTGTTCTTTGGTAGGTACATACTCTAGTCTGATTTCTTTCTCACTCACTTTCTCCCTCAAGAAGTGAAACTTGGTTAATACATTCTTGGTCTTAGAGTGTAGCACCATATTCTTTGATATGTTTATTATACTTGAGTTGTCACAGTATATGGCAATAGGCTCATCATATACTACTCTGATATCTTTTAGCATTTGTTTCGTCCACATCACTTGAGTACAATTATTTGCAGCAACAATATACTCTATCTTAGTAGTAGATAGAGGAATGGAATTCTACTTTTTACTCAACCAAGACACCAGCTTCTTCCCTAGGAAGAAGGAACCACCACAAGTACTCTTCTTTTCATCTACATCTCCTACCCAATCTGCATCAGTATATTCATTCAAAGTAAGATCATCATCCTTAGGATACCAAAGCCCAAAGTCAACTGTTCCTTTTAGATATATGAAGATTCTCTTTACATTAGTCACATGAGATTCTTTTAGATTAGCCTAAAATCTAGCAACCATACATACAACATTCATAATGTCTAGTCTATTCTGAGTTAAGTAGAGTGATCTGCCAATCATTGACCTATATATTGTTTGATTTGCCTTAGGAGAATCATCATTTTATGTTAACTTGCATCTGGTTACCATGGGAGTACCAACAGGATTTGAGTCTTCCATGCCAAACTTCTTCAATAGCTCTTTCACATATTTAGACTAAGATATGAAAATTCCATTGTCTAACTAAGTAACTTGTAATCCCAGAAAGAACTTCATTTCTCCAATCATACTAATTTAAAATTCACTCTTCATTTCATCAACAAAATTGATACATAGATTTGCATCTCCTCCAAAAATAATGTCATCAACAAAGACCTCAATAATCAACTCTTTTCCATGATCCAACTTGAAATACAAGTTGTTGTCAGCAGTACCTTTATTGAATCCAAGCTTTAGTAAATATTTATCCAGTCTAGCATACCAAGCTCTAAGGGCTTGCTTGAGTCCACATAGAGCTTTCTTTAATCGGAAAACTATGTCTTCCTTATCAGTTAGTTGAAATCCATTCGGATATTCAATATATACTTCTTTTAATTCACCATTCATAAAAGCTGACTTCACATCCATTTGATAGACTTTATAGTTCTTATATGTAGCATAGGCAAGAAATAATCTTACAACTTCAATTCTAGCAATAGGGGAAAAGGTTTCTTCAAAATCAATACGTTCCATTTGTGAATACCCTTTACATACCAATCTTGCTTTATTCTGGACCACTTCAACTTGTTCATTCAGCTTATTCTGAAAGACCCATTTAGTACCAATGACATTTTTGTCTTTAGGTCTAGGAACAAGTATCCATGTATCATTCTTTTCAATGTGCATCAGTTTTTCCTTCATAGCTTCCATCCAGTGTTCATCATTGAAAGCTTCATTGACATCTTTAGGCTCAATCTTTGAAATCAGGCAATACTCTTCTGCAATCTTTCTTCTAGTTTGCACACCTTTATTCTTTTCTCCTTTAATTTTATTTTTCAAAATGATTTAGCTTTACATACCTTGGAGCCTTAGGAATTTCTTTAACTTATAGTTCTTCTATTCTTTCTTCTGCACTTGCACTTGTCTCTACTTCCTAACTCCCTTGATTTACCAAAACAAATGGAAGTTGTTTTACCAGAACATATGGAACAATTTGAAGTTAATTCTGTGTTTGAGCATTTTTCCCTTTGTTTGTGCTATCTTCTTGGTCATCTAAATCATATCCATAGCATCTGGATAATTTAGCAGAGTCCTCATCAACTCTGACATTTGCACTTTAACTATTTTCCTCAATCTTTTATTAAAACACCGGTAAGCCTTGCCAATAGTGATTACATCTTCACTCCAATATAGGTGAGGCACATTTCCTTCAATCATCATTGTTCTAGCAACATCCAAAATTGTTATGTTCTTTCTCTCTGCAACTCCATTCTGTTGAGGGGTTCAGAGAGTAGATAACTGGCTTCTGATTCCATGCTCTTCACAGAAAGAATTCAACTCCCTGGAGGTGAACTCACCACCTCTATCTAACCTTAGGAATTTTATTTTAAGACCTTTCTCATTCTCTTCCATAGCTTTGAAACTCTTGAACTTCTCTAATGCTTCACATTTTTCTCTTAACAAAGCAACCCATATTATCCTAGAGTAATCATCAATAAGTAGCATAAATTACCTTTCTCCATGAATACTTTTGACTTTGGAGGGACCACATAGATTAGTATGCACCAGCTCTAGTAATCCATTTGAATGATGTTGTTTTCTCCAAAAAGAAACTCTAGTCTATTTTCCCCTCTGACATTCCTTGCAAATTGTGTTATCAGGATTTACTAGCCTAGGTATATCTCTTACTGCTTGAGTGGAACTTACTTTAACAATGTTGTAAAAATTCACATGACACAACCTCCTATGCATAACCAACTTTCATCTACTTGAGCAAATAAACAACTTTCACTAGTAGCATTCAGGTGAAAAATATTACCTTTTGTCTTTTTACCTGAAGCAATTACATTTTTAGAACTTCCAAGTATCCTGCATCTTCTACCTTTGAACTAAATATCATAGCCCTTGTCGACCATCTTTCCAACACTTAGTGGGTTATGCTTCAAGCCTTCAACATAAAGGACATCATCAGTGCTATGCTTACCACCAAGACAAATAGATCCTCTACCAAAAATCACACTAGCATTGTTATCTCTAAATCTTACAACCCCACCATCATACTTCTCTAGACTTACAAATTTTATTTTGTCACTAGTCATATGATGTGAGAATCCGCTTTCAATAACCCACTCATCCTTTTCTTTAGTTCAGGCTGCAAGAGCTTTCTCAACTTTAGCAGATTTAGTAGTGACTAGACCATTTTCCTTGATAGCAAGGAACACCAATTCATCTTCATTTCCATTTTCTTTATCAGAATCTTCATCAGTCACTCCTTCTCCAACATAGTAACATTTCTTTTGAAATCTAGATTTATTAGGCTTAGTCCTAGGAACTCTTTCAGGATGCCTTGATGCAAAATGACCTATTTTATTGCAAGAGAAACATTTAATAGGCAACATTCCTTTATACTTACCTTGTCCTCTTCCTTCTTTCTTCACAATCAGTGCTTCCAACTCTTCTACTTCTCTTTCTTCATCTTCAAGCTATTTCATTACTTCCTCATACTTGAATGACTTTCTAGAGTACTCTCTCAAATCATATCTCTTCTTGTTTCTTCTACATATAGTAGCCTTAAATACAGTTTCAGTCTTGGGAACAAATTCACCAAATTCACTCAACTCAAAGGCATCAAGTTTACCAATCAGTGTAGCCCTTCTCACATTTGTTACTGATCTGAATTCTTCAATAGCATGAGTCTTTTCTTTGTAGGAGGGAGACAATGATCTAAGTACTTTAGCTATAATTTCTTCCTCTTCCAGGGTACCACCAGCACATCTAATACCTATCACTAGTTCATTTACTTTTTGCATAAAAGAAGAAATATTTTCATCTTCACCCATCTTCAAATTATCATACTTTCCTTTCAAACTCTGTAGCTTAGCCATCTTCACATGTGCATCTCCTTCATACAAAGTTTCCATCTTCATCCACATCTCATGAGTTGTCTTCAACACTATCACATTTGTCATTTTCAAATCCATCAGAGCACTCATCAAAGCTTCCATAGCCCTGATGTTATTCTCAACCTCTTTAATTTCATCAAGATTGGAAGGACCATTCTATGGAATAACATATGGATTCTTTGTAATCTTATAGTAGGGTTCACCAATACACCTCAAATGACACTACATCCTGGCTTTCCACAATGAGTAGTTTGTTCCATCGAATCTAGGACTATCCTTTTTGTATGATGCCATCTTGGATCACCTCATGTTTTTAAAATTCTTTCGAGGAACCTACTCTGATACCAATTGTTGGAAAAAAAAAGACATACAACTGAGAGGGGAGCTGAATTAGTCTTCATATATTATTTAAACTTTTCAATCTTAACACAAACTTAACCTAACCCAAATTCAGATCTGATGCATGAACAATAGACCATAAACAATCAACACTGAGAAAACACAAAGAAAATGAAGATTTTTTACGTGGAAACCCTGTTAGGGGAAAAACCACGATGGATGTTAGTCCACAATATTATACCCTATTAAAAGTATAATAAAAAATAATGGGAATGCACATGCATTCAGGAACACTTCCTAGAGCTCACTACTCAAATACAAAAGGGCTCACTTCCCAACAATATAAAGCAATTTGAATTAGATCCATAGGGTATGAACTGAGAAAATAGCTTCTGCAAAAGCCTTATTATAGTTCTAGTTAACCATAGAAACACTCCTTCACACTTCACTCAAACTTCTTCACACTCTGCTCTTTAATTGAATGAACAGATCAATATACGCACACTTTCTCTTCTCTAGCTTTTCTTCACTTCACCCACACTATAATTTTGCACAAACAACCATTCTTATATATCCGCAACCTAGATTTACATCAACAACTTCATCAACCAAAAGTATAAAACAAGTTTACAATGTTGGCCCAAATTTACAAATAATTTTTTAATGTGAATCAAACACCATCGGCTAATATTATGATACAACCCAAAAAAATATCCTCGAGCGCACCAAACATTCAAATTTAAATCTCCAAGGATCCACAACACGTTACAACCATCATGTCGGCCAAGAACATAAAAACCCAAACACACATGAGAAAAATCGTTGACCATGAGCACACTGATCAACACATACAACAAGGATAAAGAATGATCTAGAAGCATCCACAAGCACCAAGAACTAATAGAGAAGCTTCCGCAGCAACGAAAATTACCAGAATCATGTAAACTTCAATCAGGAACATTGACAGAGACCAGAAAAACACTGTCATAACAGAATTTCCCATAACATGATCAAATCTTCACACGGACCTTTGAAACTTCTGATAGATGATCTAGATACTCACAACAATAAACCCTTTATTCCACAACAACTAATCTTCAATGTACATAACAAAAAACCTTCTTGACCTACACTCTTCCACTGGCAACTTGCAACTCTTCCTTCAACAATTTTCTCGATATCCTCGACTTATACAACCTTCAATATAATAATGCTAATAGTGTTGACATCAATGAAAACCACATATCAGAAACAAAACCACACCATCCAATAGAGTACTCCTATTTGATATTTGAGTCAAAGTCCATCACACTAGGTGCAACGCCATCCTAGTTCTTTATACCTTGATGCATCATTCCTATGTGTGTTATCAAACATAAGGTAAATATTCTTTTTAAAGTCCCAATTCCTAGCAAGAAAATCATCATCATCATTATCATCCTCATCTCTAATAAAGTTTACTTGTTGGATTCTCTTATTTTCTTCTTGCTTCTCTCCGTGCTAACATGGTACTATGACAGTTAATCAAAATCATTGCTAATGCATCCATCTTGCATCCAAAAACCATTAGCATAATGTATATCATACCATGCCATATCATGTAGGAAACATTAATCATCTCACATGCATTGCATTTCATCATTGCATAATATAGATTGGTTATTCTAAGCATCTCATAAACCATACATTTGCATTCACTACATAAACATAAAAGTATCATCAATTAGGCATTATTAAATCATCAAATCATCCATTGCATAATCACATCATCCATTTGCATCATCACATAGGCATCATATCATGTGCATCATCATGTCATCCATAAGTGCATCATCGCATCATACATGAGAAAGATATTGAAAAATAAAGAATATGTCATTACATCTCATACATTTTAGCATCATCATTCATTAGGTGCATAATATAGATCTGTTAGTCTAAGAATTTTAAATCATTTGAAAAACATTAACATTTGCACCATCCATACATGATCATCATAAAAAGTGCATAGGTAGATACTGAAAAAATGAAATACATCCATCCATAAAACATTTGCATAATCATTGTATCACATCATAGCATCATATAGAAACATACATCACATGGCATCACATAGAATAAAAAGAATACATGCATCACATAAGATAGATTCATATCATCACATATAGGAAATTAAGTGCATCCATCCATCATGCAAAAATAAGATAACACATCATCAAAACATCAAATCGAACCATATCATCTCATATATCATCAAAATAATAATACAATTGTCATGGTACAAGAATCAGGATCATGTGTGTATCAATCAATATAGTACAATCGCCCACAAGGCTATCAAAAATAGAGCCCGTGGATCTCAAAAAGAATGCTATCTTTGATAATAAAAAAAATGTGAGGCTAGCCCTAATGGCTGCTCCCCTCACTCGGTTGTCTCTCAGGGTGGTTCTGTCTCTACCCTATATGCTATGAGAAGTCTGCCACCTATGCCACTCAAGGAACTACCTAATGATAGTGTACCCTATAATGTTGTGCCTCTTGTATAGCCTCATGGTACATCCTTGCAGGAACATTCCTTCCCTGTGTGGCCTCTAGATGCTGGCGTCTACCGGTCTCCTGTGCCAACTAAAACTCTGTGGCATGACATTGTTGGATGGCTTGATCTCGCTTAGCCCTTTCTTGATCCCTCTCAATTATTAAGGTGGTAACTTTTTCCTATGGATACTAGATCAATGCATCTCTCTAATCTAGATAGGGTGGTGGTGGCGGTGGTGGTGGCTATTGTTGTTGGTCTCTCAGCGGCTACCTGTCCCCATCTCTCTATTGATCTCTAGGAACCTGGTCTCTTTGTCCCCTCTAATATCGAGGTGGTCCACCTCCTCCTCTACCTCTACCACCATCTCCATCTCTGTCCCCATGTCCACTACCTCCTCATCCCTGCCCCCACCTTGGTGATCAGCCTTGGGGCCTCCATCGTGGTAATAATGCACCAAGCACTATCAATCTGATTGGTGGATGAAGCCAATATTGATATGCCTAAGTAGTCTATGGGTCTACCTATCCCTGATCGTATAGCCATGGCCTAACCACCAATTGTCGAAAGTTGTCCACTACCTCATTTGGAGGGATCATGTGACCCCATGTGGTCTCCCTTGTAGTACACACAAATATAGCCACATACTGGTCATCGAGATGATCCTGCACATCCCCAAATTATCTGGCAACTCGATCCTGCAAATAGCTCTATCATCGTATGCTCTCTACCCTACATGAGTTTTTCATGTCTGGAAAAGAAGAGCTATTGTACATCATTGTACCAGGCAGGCATGTTGAGCCAATCCCTCCAAGTAAAAATTCATCTCATCAATGACCCTCTGCCAATAACGGATGCCAGTTGCCCCTGTGTGAGTAAAATTTAGTCCACCCCTGTATCTCGAGATGGCTGGGTCATCTGGCTCCATGTCGACTGGTGTGACACGTGGGAAAAGAACTGCAATATGCTTCCAGGCCCATATGTGTAGTAGAGTGACTCCTGCCACAATAGCCTTGCTATCACAATATGCAAACTCATGTAAGTCATGGTAGAGGGAGGCCAGCATCACTGGCCCCCATGCAAAGCACTCTCTCCATCAGAGCATCCACTCCTAGGCAAGACCCCATCCTGTACTAAAATATCAACCACATCAATTTGGTGCTACAAGCCCTAAAATGATGGCTAGTACAATCAATCTAAATTTCAACACTGTGGTCCTATACCACTCTAGCTCAGTCTGCCCCTCAGTAAAAATGATCTCATCAAGGCCCATGACCTCATAACAAACCTCTGTCCCAGCATCCACATCATAGATGACCCACTCTCCATGGATCAAAAAATGAAGGATACACCACACATCCTCCAAGGTCACTTTCGCCTCACCTGTAGGGAAGTGAAATGACAACATCTCACTATGCCATCTTTCCACCAGTGTTTTCATCATCCCTAAGTGTGTCTTGATGGTCGGGGAATATGTGACATACTAGAGCCCAATCACTCCCAAGTACTCCTGCAGTAACTCATGTAAACCAAGATTCTAAGACAATCTACTTAGAATCAATGATCTATGCTCTCATGAATGGACGGGATCCATGTCCTCGTACATTAGAAAATTCACCATGTCAAGTTTCATAAAAAAATGAGATCCTATTTAGAGTTTACGTGACCAAAACAACAAATGTGTCGCTATTTGAAACTTCTAAACTGCATCGCTGGATACCTAAAAGTTCTAAACTACGCCGTAGCATCATAGTTTGACTGTGGACCATTTTGATCCCTAAGGCTAAATTCCAAATTGCATCATCGTGAAGCTATTCACATATGTGGTGGACTTTGAAAGCTAAACTCTAATCCCTAAATTGAACCATCATGGCGCAAGACACAAAAGTAGCATACTTTACGGCCATCAGTGCTAATTTGGCACTTTTAGCAGTTCCAAACAATGTTGCTTGACTTGTTTCACCTTTGGACCCTAATTAATGTGCACACAAGATGAAAAAACAAGTTAGGCAAGGGTCACATACTGGTCGTCCTGTGCCTAGAAGTCGCTAGGAAACTTGCACGCACTTAGAAATGTGTCATAGAAGCACGTGTTGCGCCATCTTGAACAATGGTCGGAGCTCAAAAGTGCTAAATCTCTCAAGGCTGAATGTACAAATAAATTGGAAGTGGCCCCTCGAGGCCTATTTAATCATGAAAACTAGGATTTTTTACCCTCTTTAGCCGTCCAACTAGGGTTTTGGGCACCTAATCCTATTTTTTCCTAACCAGAGGCCGTTTTCCATAGTTTTTTTTGCATTTTTGCACATTTTTGGCATCCTAGACTCATCGAGTATCTTGTCCTCATTTTTTGTGAGATCACTCAAAAATCAAAATTTTCGTCCAATCTCTCGAGGGGGCAATATATCAACATGTTTCTTCTCGCCGAGGCGGCAGTGGCACATTTTAAATTTTTTTTTTTTTGAATTTTGATCATGACGAGCTTATTCTTTGAACCAATGCAATGGGTACATTACTTCAAAGAGGGAAAAAATGTAGACACAAAAAATGTACTGATTGATCCTATACACCTAATCCTAATTTTACTAACACCAGTTCATCCTGAATCATCTCCTTTGCTAACCATTTAATTCAATAATCTTTATTTGATTAAATTAATCACATTTCATCTCTTAATTAAATAAATCAATTTTATCTAATTAAGTCATCATCTCCTATTAATTAAATAAATCATTTTATTTAATTAATCTTACAGTCTCTCTTTTAACTAAATCATTCATTTTATTTAATTAAGTTCCATGGTCTTTCTATTAAATTAAATAAATTAATCATTATTTCATTTAATCTAACATCATCTTCTTTAATTAAATAAATCAAGTATTTATTTAAATAAATCTAAAATCATATTACTCTCATTTTGATTTAAATTAATCCAAAAGTCTAAGTCAAAATTGTCAAATTAGCTAATCTCCCTTTGATTAATCAAATCATGATTAATCTTAATCTTAATCCATAAAATCCTCTAGCTTTTGCAACTTGCTCATGAAAATCATTTTAGTTGATTTGTTAAATCTATATTTACTCTCAAAAAGGCATCACAAAGGGAATATTCTTCGAGTTTTAAAAATCCCTCCAAAGGGGTTATCCAACAAGGCATTTAAGTGTCTGACAAGTCCTTTTCTTTGAGCCAAGCTGCATTAACTTCATTTTCTTCTCCCTCCAATTTGTATTTCATCAATTTTGAAATTCCACCTAATTACATTTAATTGTACAATGACCAAAATGTGCTCCACCTTTGTCCACTCACTTGTTGACAAGTTGCTTCATGCTATTGGTTGGTATTTTATCCCACATTCATCCATTTTGCCTCATCATCCATTATTCTCATCTATAAATAAGAGGCTCTCATTTGGATTTAGCATCCACAACTTTATGCAAAGTCATTATCTTGAGATTTTGAATTTGTTCACCCATTGTTCATCTATTTTCATAGTTTTCTTCAAGTTTCATAGCTAGGTTATGCAAGAATTCCACCAAGGAGCAGAAAATCTTCACTAATCATCATTCAAGCTTGCAAGGAATAGGGAAAGGGCCATTTTCCACATCAAAATGGCACCAATTCCCCCATGAGGTTAAGAGTTTGATCATTTAAATAGGATTTAATAGCTTTTTCATTGTGTTCTTCATATTATTTCTTATTTTTATGTTTCAAATGAATTTCATGGGGAATGTTGTTTCTAACTTGCATTTGGGACTAATTATGTGTTTGTTCTTCATGTTGGTGCAGTTCTAGGATCACCATTCACACCCTTAATCTATTAGAATTTTTTATCATGAAATCAAATAACAGAAATAGAACCAAATCAACACCATACATAAGGAAACACCAATTTTACATGGAAAACCCAAGATGGGAAAAATCATGGTGAGGATTAGCTTACAATATAAAATAATATCAACACCAAATATAATAGGGCTCACCCAAAAGAAAGAAAGGATCACTGGTAGAATAGAAAAGAAGATAGAGAAGAGTGTTACAATTTGAAAATCATCTCAATGCAATGGAAAAATCCACCACAACATCACCAACACCTTCACAATATTTATAAAGAGTTGTAGAAACCTTCTGCTCACTGCATTCAGTAATCTAGCACATGAAATCTTGCACTACACTGCACAAATTCACACCCTACAACTCTGCACTTCACATAATTCACATCTCTCACACCTATCTTATCATCCCTCATTAACTCAACTCATATTTACATCATCTTCAACCTTGAAAACATTCTCCAAGGTTGGCTATGCATGTCAATTGTGCAAATTAAAATTAGATTGACACCAAAACATTACCACAGTGGAAAGGAATGGAGGTGGACCAGAACACACCTTAGATAGGACCTAAATCCACTCATGTACACCATTCCATGATTCCTCAAACATCAAAGAAACTTTGCAAGTAGTGTAAACACCCAAGGTCAGCTAAACCTATGTTAACACCATTAACACTTAAGTACACACTTCCTCAAATCCAAAGATGGCTCACGGATACCACTTAAAACTTTAACACGATCTAGAATATTCCACAAACACCCTAGAAACCAACAAGTTGCTTTGCAACAAATTTCACTTGAAGAATGTACACACCCAATACACTCAAACAACTCTACCATACACTGCAACTCAAGAAACTGACTTCTGAAGAACCAAACCTCAAAAAAATTCATCTGAAGAAAGATATAAACACTATCATCATACTTCCAAATCTGTAAGACCTAAAACCACTCTATAGAGAAATGCGAAGAAAAAAAATTTCTCCCAGAAACATCTGTAATATACAATTCACACACTATTGAACACACCTTCCTCTATGTAATGATCCAGCACACCAAATTCTAAATGTAACACCTTTGAACACCTATGATCAACATATATGAATCACACAAGCATATCTTTGACCCAAAAGAACTATGGAGACAAACCAGAACACTACTCTGCAACACAAAACACCAATGCAACACACCATTTCCTCTTTTTATTCAATTCTCAAAAGAACTTGGAAACCAAGCACCAAAAACATATCATCAACATCTTCAGTACTTACTCATCATCATCAAGCCAATTGTAACATAGAAATTCAACCATACATCCATATTAAAAATATTATCAAAGAAAGACTAGATGTTGACACCAGTAGCTTACTAATGACCAAATAATGCAACTAACCAAAGCATCATCAGAGACAACAACAACCCAATACCAACCACTCATACTCTTGCAACAATCTCTTACCCATACAATTGACACAAATGACAACACAAGTTTGTTGACATCAATGACAACACCAACTACTCATACTTACAACATTGACATTTGAAATTCAAATAATAAAATGTTGACTCTCACATATTCAATTTGGGAGGAAAAGTAGGGGGAATAAGTTGCCTTAGGCGACTAGGTCCCAACCGTATTTTGTGGGATCTAAGGTGTCGGGGAAAAAATATTAAATGAATGCTTCTTTTTTTTACATGTAATTTGTCAGTAAATGTTTAAAATGTGCCACATAATGCATAATTTAGGAAATTAGGTATACAATTAGGCATATGAACTTAGGGGGGAGAAAAATAGTGTAAAATTGTCATGGGTGACAATTTATGATGCTACAATATATATGATGACAAAAACTAAAATGAGTACAAATATAACAAATAAAATTATAGAGTATGTGATTTATGATCATACATTTTACACCCACTTGAATAGACTTATGACTTAATAAGGAATAAATTGGCTAACATAGAGTATAGTAAATTATAAAATACCATAGATAAATTTAACCATAAGAGAGGTGTTACTTTTTGTATACATTTTGGTCTATATTTTCTTGAATACATCTACTCTATAAAGAATCTATGAAAAGAGTAGTTATTATTGAAAACAAGGTGAAACTAAGCTACAATATTAACTTATGCATATGTATTAAAATTTAAAAATAAGATTACCAAATTAGATTATATGCATGTGATTACGCATTCACCATAATAGAAAAATCAACAAAAAATATGACACCAGATTTACATGGAGAAATCCTTTCAAAAAAACCACACATGAAAAGAGATAAAGTATATTATTTATCTTCACAAAAGATATACACCACAATACACTTTATTATTGATCTCCTACAACCCAAATGATTCCATATACCTGTAAATGACACATGATGAAACAACCATCAAATGGCTCCAATTTATAGAACTTATAGCAGGAAAAACCACAATGGTAAACCAAAATAAGAGGTTCCAAAGCCACTTGGAAAAACACACACCCCTTCCTTGGATGACCAAGATTCATGATAATAAATTAATTAATGTGAACAAGGCTTCAACATGGAGCCTAACCCATAGCATCTTCATCCTCTATCATTCAAGATGCTCTGGTGATTGTTAAGCTTCCAGATAGAAAACCAATGGACACTTGTTTCCCTCCAAAATTGGAAACCCCACTCAAGACCCTTCACATTCTCAATGTGGACTCCTACAAGGAATAATTTTTCCTCTTGTTATGTGTAACCTCCACCAACATTAAATTTCCCTTTCAAAATATAATTACATTATGTCAATATTAAATGAATTTATCTCATGTCCCCTAGGACACTTTCCAAGAAACATGGAGACATAAAAATGATAGAGATTTTCAAGGTGAATTTCACCTAACCTAAAATTAATCCAATTGTTATTATACATTGCAATTTCATCTAAGAGATACAAATGACATTTATCAATTACATTGATCAAGGCCCATGGACTTCCTACAGCAAGAGAAATTATCTATGGTAACTAGCTTCATAAGAGAATCTATGACATTATCCAAAGTGTCAACCTTATCAATCAAGACCTTACCATTCTCAACCATTTCTTGCATAAAGTGATACTAAACATCAACATGCTTAGTACGATCATGATGTAAGGAAGATAAGGTAGTATAAAAACTTCCTACGCTAATCTTGAGAGGAGGATAATGTAAATCTTTACAAAAACTTAAAAATAAATAAACATAAATATCATGCATACCACAACATAGTGATTTGTGTGGGGAGAACCCCTTTGAGAGAAAAACCTCACACTCCAAAATTCATTGAATGTATTATTCAAAAATCACAAAGATTGCAATATACTTGCAAAGAAAGCTTCTCACAAGAGTATTACCAACCAAAAATCTAGAGGAAACACAACGACTATTAGACTCATAGAATACATCACAATACACAATCGTATTACAATTCCCTCATAACATGGGGTTTCCTTCTAGGGAAAGTCAAGCCAACAAATATCTACAATCAGATATGAGACCTAATGATGAATGGTCTAGATTTACAATAATAAAATATACATAAAATTTATCTTTTGGGGGCGATGTTCCCAATCCTTTGTTGGGGTACACAACCCCTAAAGCCTGTGTCAAGGGGATGATCTCCCATACCCCTTGAAAGGGGGTACGTTCCCCTTATAACCCCCCTTGCTTACCTATCAACAATAAACTTTATGTAATTACAAGGTTGAGACACATTTTCCTAATAAATCTCCCACTTGTCAAACACCTTGCAAGAGAAACAAGAGGGAGTACAAACATCATGTCTTAATTGCTAGGGGTCAAAAGGCCCATAGAATCTGAACACCATCTAAACTTATCTATACTCACAGGCTTAGTTAAAGAATCAACAACATTCATCAAAAGTTCTACCTTCTCTTAACCAACTTCACCCTGCCATCTTCAACCATATCTCTAAAAAAAAAATATTTTACATCAATATGCTTGGTCTTGGCATGAAATGTCAAATTCTTAGCTAGATAGATTGCACTATGGCTGTCGAAATGAATTTTCATTGAACCTTTTTTTTCTAATAGTTGAATGTAGTCTCTTAAGCCAAATGGATTCTTTACAAGCATGATTAGTTGCCATATACTCAACTTCTATAGTGGACAAAGCAACCACATCTTATCACTTACTCATCCAACTAATTGTACCACCAAATAAAGTAAACACACAAGAATTGGTGGATTGTCTACTATCAACATCACCCACCCAATCTAAATCTACATAACCATGAATATCAAGGAAAATGTCATCTCTAGTAAAATTACTATGATAAAAAAAGGAATACTCTGAGATACTGTGCAAATATCTAAAGACTCTTTTAATTGCATCCCATTGAACTCTACCAAGGTTAGATATATATCTAGAAAGAAGTCCCACTACTTGGGCAATGTATGGTCTATTACAAACCATAGCATACATCAAACTTCTAGCTACACTCTGGTAAGGCACTCTATTCATTTCTTTCATCTCCAATGGGTATGTTGGACAATCTGAAACAAACAAATTTGTTCCAACTAAAAAAGGAACACACAATGGTCTACAATCTCACATGTCAAACCTTTATAAAATTGAATTGACATACTTACTTTAGTCAAGCCATAGCTTTCTATTTAATCTATCTCTTCTAATTTCCATCCCAAGAATGTGTCTAGCTACACAAGATCTTTCATTTCAAATTTAGCTACAAGTTGAGATTTTAGTTCTAAAATTATACCTTTCCCTTTACCAATAAATAACATATCATCAACATATAATGCAATAAACAAGAAGTAGTCACCACCACTTTTATAATAAACACAATGATCTAATTTATAATGCTCAAATCCCAAACTCAGCACATATGTATCAAATTTTCGGTAACACATCCAAGGACTCTGCTTTATGCCATACAAATATTTCTTCAATTTGCAAACCAATTTACTTTTACCTTTCATCATGTATACTCTGGTAGTGTCATATAAATATCCTTCTCCAAGTCACCATGAAGGAAACCAGTTTTCACATATATTTTCTCAAACCACAAATCATAAGCAACAAAAATAGAAAGAAAAAAACTAATGGATGCAATTTTTTCAATAGGAGAAAATATCTCACCATAATCAACACTCTCAACTTGAGATTAACCTTTTGCAACCAATCTTGCTTGGTACTTCTCAATACCTCCATCTAAACCAATATTTTTCTTGACTAATAATTTACAACCAATAGGTTTTCTTCCTCCAAGCAATGGTAAAAGATCTCATGTATCATTATTTTTCAAAGCTATCATTTCTTCATCCATAAAAATCTTCTAGGATGTTGCAACATTCATAAGGAATGCCACTTCTACCAATCTAGGTTCATTCATGTTAGTATTCAAAGAAAAAATACATCTCCAATCATCAGGTGACTACCTTTTAGGTGGTTGTCTATGCCTCGTAGACCTACAAACAATTTGAGTTGGAGGTTCTTCCTCCTCTTCTGAAGATTCAAAGCTAGATGAGATCTCCTTAACTTCTTACTATACATGGGCCTTGATTCAACTTTCTTAGGTTTAAAAGGAAATTGAATCACATCTTCTTGTTTACTATGTTTTAGATGCAATGTAATAGAAGAAGGCTTAGTTTCTCTATAAATAACACTTCTATTATATATTACCTTTTTTGTAATAGGATCCCAAAGCTTGTATCATTTCACATCATAATTATATCCAATGATATATTTCATAACCTTGTTCTCCAAAAAAAAAATCTTCTCCTTTGGCACATGTGCATAGGCTTCACAACCAAAAAAATCTAAGATGTCTTAATTAAGGCTTGTGAACCGACCATGCCTATATAAGTGTCTTATCAAAAAGATATGATCATGTAAGATACTTTCTAATCAAGTAACAAGCATTGGAAACAACTTTAGCCCAAAACCTTTATTCTAGACTAGCACCACTCAACATACTCCTAGACTTCTCCATTAGTGTCCTATTCATTCTTTTTGCAATCCATTGTATTGTGGAGAATATGGAGATTTATTTTATCTATGAATACCACAAAATTTATAGAATCTATCAAAAAATTTAGAGAAAATTCACCACCATTATCATTCCTCAAACATTTTATTTTATTTCTAGTCTGCAACTCAACAATTGCTTTAAATTCTTTAAATTGATTGAAAACTTCAAATTTACTCTTTAGAAAGTATACCCATGTCTTACTATAATCATCAATCAATGAAACATAATATGTGGATTTTCCAATTGAAGGAAAATCTATAGGAAAAAATACATTAGAATGAAGAAGATCCAATACACCACAAGGTTTATGAGAACTCGAGTAAAACTCAACACACTTTTGTTTTCCATAAATTCAATGCTCACAAAAATAAAATTCAAGATTACAATAAGACAAACCTTCAATAAGGTTTTTATTTTTCAAGGTCCTTAAACCCTTTTCTCCAATGTGGCCAAGTCTTTAGTGCCATAAAATAGTTCTCTATAGGTAAATTTGATTCAGAAGAAAGAGCACCATTGGGTACCCAGAAGCCATGACCATATGTTGAAGATGAAACCCTCACCTCTTCCACAAACTTTCTTTTCATAGAAGTACTATTTCACTCAGCAATTCATGCATCGAGCTTATACAATGTGTCATATCTAACACCTATAGCAATCACCATAACATCTCTAACCATCTTGCATCCTACATCAAAACTACTACCTGCACACCTATATCTATTAGTTTTCTCATAGATAAAAAAAAATCATTCTAATCCAGGGATATGCAACACACCATTAATCCTTTTTATTCTGCATCAA
The DNA here is from genome assembly GCA_007258455.2 of Sequoia sempervirens. Taxonomy (NCBI): domain Eukaryota; kingdom Viridiplantae; phylum Streptophyta; class Pinopsida; order Cupressales; family Cupressaceae; genus Sequoia; species Sequoia sempervirens. The sequence continues at coordinate 392,334,503 of VDFB02105785.1, read as the reverse complement.
GAAACCTAATTCTAACTTTACCATATCCAACAATATTTAAATAAGCATCATCACTCAATTACAACTTACTTCCATCAAATTCTTCATATTCAAAAAATCGATATCTATTAGAGGTCACATGGAAAGATACCCCTGAGTTAATTAACCATGCATCATTACCTACACGAGTTACCAAAGTTGCAATTAATGCATCACCATATTCCTTCTTAGACTCGGAATCAGAATAAAATCTCTTCTTTTCTTCTTATTTTCTTCTTTTTAGTCCTTACAAATATGTCCAAGTTTACCACAATTCCAACAAATAACTTTGGACTTTCTAGGAGATTTGTATTTCTTATTGGAATTGGATTTATCATGCTTCTCATTCTTCTTTCCTTTTTCCTTAGGTCTTCCATGAACATTTAGGGCCTCCTTGGTACAGATGGATACCTTCCTCATCTCTTCAAAAAGTAAAGAACCCACCACATCTTTAGTCTTCAAGATAATAGAAGTACTCCCAATAGTCATAACAAGTGAATCCCACGAATCAAGAAAAGAACAAAGAAAAATCTGACCTTTCTCCTCCTCATTCATTTTGACACCAACTGATTCCAATTGATCTAACAATATATTAAATCCTTCTAGGTGGTTTGTAATTCATTCACACTCTTCCATTCTCAAGGAATATAATTTCTTCCTTGAGAAAATATTGTTCACTAAAGATTTGGATTGATACATCTCACCAAGTTTCTTCCATAGTTTATGTGCAAAGGTTTCTTCATGGACATTGATTAAAATAGAGTTTATCAAGAACAATCTAATTAAACCTTTGGATTTATGATCCATAACGTCATATTGAGAAACCAAAGTAGGATTTTCAAGCCTTGAAACATTCTTGTCAACAGAATCCCACTGATCTCAATCTATCAACAGATCCTCCATCTTCAGCTTCCAAAATTTAAAATTATTTCCATAAAATTTATCCACCTCTATTCTCCTTCATGAAATTGTCATTTGAAAATTCTTGCTACAAGATCACAAAGTATCTTCTATACAATCTCTCACTCAAAACTGGATTAGTTTAAAAAATCCAACAACCCACAATTGAAACCAAAGGTGATCAGACTCTAATACCACTTGTAAGAAATTTAATATTTAATTGAAGTTTATTTATCAAAGAGTGGCTAAGAATACATGAATGATAATATTTATGAGACCTTGTCAAAATGGAATAGGTGGAAGAATGATAAGGTTAGATCTAAGATCTAAGATCTTTCATCATATATTTTTGGATGCTTAGAGTGTTTAGGTAGGTAGATAAAGGTCACAAGGGGGATCCATTGGAAGAGGGTAGGAGAGGGTTTATCATCTATAAGATATGTATGTTCAAAATGTTTTTAATCAAATTTAATGGAATATAAAGGAAATAAAACATGAAATGATATAGATGGAGTAGAGCTCATTGGATACAAGGTAAAAAATTCACTAAGAAAAGAGGTATGAGAAGGTTGAAAAGAGTAAACTATAGGAACAAGAGGTAAAATCCTTAATTTTTAATGGGATTATTGTTTGGATTACGATAAGTGAGGATGCTTTGATGGATGAAGCTATTCTAAAAATGAGAGATAAATGGCATGGAAAACATAAGAAAAGGAGTATAGGGATCCAAGGGTAATGTACATAGCTATTATAAGGAATGCTTAGTTAATTTAGTCGAAGATAATTTGGCCAACACATAGTCATCATAGATTTAGCTCAACAATATTTAGGGTTTAGGGTTTAGAGTATTAGCTATAGGAGTAGGGAACATAGTGGTTTTAGAAGAAAACTTAGGAATGGTAATGTAATCCACAAAAAAATAATTGAATACAATACATACTTCAGTTGAAAATAATTTGATATTATTGTTCCTAATCTTATAGGAGATTATTTAATTGAAAAAAATTACATGATTTATAAAATACATACTTTAATTAAAAAAAGCATACCTTATTTTTTATAATGAATCAATACTTTTATCAACTAGTGGTGCATTATTAACTCCTACAAATGAAAGAATATCCACTAAAATTTTAATTAAATCTATCTATTTAATCAAAATTTTACACTAAAAAAGATACTTACCTCTTCAACCTTGACAACATCATGGTGGAATTTTGGTGGTGATTTGGTGAACTTTGATGATGAATGGCCTCTCTAGCAATGTGATTGCTCTCCAAATCACTTACAAACCATAGGTTTTAGTAGAAAGCTCAAATAAAAATGAGGAAAAATTTTATGTTTTTATTTTTATTTTTTTTTATGCTAACTCACCATAACATGAGTGTGTTATAACATGCTTGTGTTATGGTCACTATGGGGAAAAAAGTATGGTGGCCACTTTTTGGTCCCCCATTTTTTGTACATATTCCTAAGCTAATCGCTTGCACATACCTTAGTGTGATTAATTTAATTAACAACACCCCTAATCCTACTTATCTTAAAAAACTATAAAAAATCTTGACCATCTATTTGATCAAGAAAATTATCGCCCTTCATTTAGTCCATGTCGCTCTCATGTGAGAAATTGCATGTCTTTGTCTCCCTTACCCATGTGAACTCTCACACATGTGAAAAGAGACACATGCCAAACCTTCTCTTTCCAAGTTGTCCTCACATGTGTGAGAGCGAACTTTTCCTTGGTCCCTTTTCTCCATACATCTTGTCACACATGTATCAATCCAATTTTAACCCTTGATATTTCCTCAATCATCTCCTCTCTCAAGTGTATCAATCATTTGATAACATTTGGAATTTTCTCCTCAACCATAACCTCTCATGAATCCTCCACCATTGATATTTAAATCAAATATCAACCATCCATATCCCATCTTAGAAATATATAAATCAAACCCTCTCCAAGGAAAAATCAAGAACACTCTCCATTATGAAGTTATGCTACAAATTTGAGAAGCATCTACATTCCACCATCAATGCATAAACACAAAGAGCACATCAAGAGGATATGGGAGATCTTATCTCCTAACATAGGGAACTTCCTCAAGTTAGCTCAATCAGTTAGAGCATTTGACAAAAAAAGGTATTGGTTCTTTATTTACATTTAATCATTGTTTTCCTAAATTTTTTCTCATTGTCTTTAGTCAAATTTTTGTACATTTTTAGAATTTGTACAAACATTTGGCATATTTAGTTAATATTTTATTTATAAAATATTTATTAAAAATTTTGAAAACTCACCACAACAATACATGAAGGCCTATCCCCCTTCAATTTTTCCACTATCCATTTGTGGGTTCTTGGATGTTTTACAATTTCAACAAGTTCATTCAAAGATGATGGATGTGATATTTCAATTTCTTTTTTATAAAGTTCCTCCCTACATAAATAATTTAGAAATGAATTTATTTTAATCATAGAAACATTATCAATTTCATTAATGTTATTAGAACTTGGAGTGAAGGGTACAATTTTAATCTCATTTAGTTTATATTCATCTTCCTCAAGAAATCCATTATCCTTTTCATGTATGATATAACTCTTATTATTAGATGTATCATGACATGTTTCAATATTTCCATATTCATTTTCATTTTCATGTTCATTTTGATTTTAATTTTCATATTTTTATACATAATCATATTCATTACATGTTTCATACTATTCATTTTAAGTATCATGTTTAATCATGTTTAATCATGTTTTCATCGAACATTTCATTAAATTTTAAAAATTCATTTGGTCTTTGAAAATTAATAGATTCAAGTTGAATGTCATTAAGTGTAAAAGAAAAATGTGTATCTTTGTGAGTACTCATCAAATCTCATTTTTGGCAATATCTTCATTTTTTTATCCCTTTCTCAAATTATTTTAATATCTTCTATCACTTTTTTTTTCCTCCTTTTCACATTAAGTTGGTTACCATTTCCCCCAAAATTTCCTTAGGATTACATTGGAATCAAGAATGGAATTCCCAAACCTACCAATTCAAAGAAAATCATAAGCATAAAACTCTTCATAGAGTTTCCTCAAGTTCACCCTCAATCTTGATAGACTTTTGAAACTAATTTCAATAAAACAAAAAAAAAGTTTATATACGAAGCTCCTAGAATTATAAAAATATAATATATTCCTCATTACAAGTTTAAAACTTAAGCATTATTGTAGAAGAGGAAATTTGACACCCAAAAATGACGTGATCTCAAAGGGCGAATGTTCCTCGACTACCTCAAGGATCAAAGCTCACATGATGGGATGAGAAGATTAAGGGGTTTGTTTATATTTTATAACTTATGTAGAATAAAAATAAGAGAGTTTCATAAACTGAAAGAGAAGGCTATAGAGATTCTTTAGAAAAACCAGAAAGCTCTTGGCCAAGAATGACAACACAACACGTGGATGTCCCCACAATGTACTATAGCCTTGTATAGATTAGAAATTGAGTTTATCATAGAAAAAAAGAACCTACTAGCTATTTGATAACTAAAATCTTGGGAATGATAGCAAGATGCATCAATGTATTGAGAAAATGAGTTCAACCATTGGTGAAGTTTCTATTGGTGAGAATACTAGTTCAGTGGTAGGCTTGAGCAATTTGAATTTGAACTCAAGCCTTGGGATTCCTGGAGCATGGCAGTTTGGGCGGGATACGAATTTTGGTTTATATGATCTAGCAGATGGCAAGGCGGTATCCTATGGTGTGGATAAGATAATATCCCTTGGTGGAGAATCTAGGAAGGATGGGTCATGTGGTGAAGGCATGGTCAAAGTTGCACATTTGGAGGAGAAGTGTGTGGGTGAGGCACTCAAGGTGTCTTGTGATGGTTGCCCTTTGAAGGAGTCAGTTCCTAAGTTCCAAGAGGATAAGATGGTGGCTGGAGTTGAAGAGTGGGTCCCATAAGGGGAATCCCATGTAGCTAATTCAAGTATTCCCTAGATTGAGCATGTTCCAGTGGATGAAAATCGGATGACAGGGGAGTCTTCCCTTCTAGGTTAGAAGTGGTTTGACCATTTTTCCTCAAAACTTCAAGGAAAAGACATTGCTTCTGAGTTAGTGTCTTCTTCTAATGAGGAAGGTTTTTTCTCCTTCTCTGTCCTAGATTCTCTTGTTGAGAAGAATATTGTGAAGATGTAATTCTCCCTAGTGGGTAAGGTGTTGGGTCCTTGACCTAATATTGAGGAGGTGCATACTTGGGTGCAGAAGAAGTGAGTGGTAAAAGGCCAAGTGGAAGTTGTAGCTATGGAAAAAGGCTTCTTTTCCTTTTCCTTCTCCTATGATGAAGACCTGAGAAGTGTGTTTGTGAAAGGACCTTGGTCATTTGGGCGTCTCTCAATGGTTCTTCATCCTTGGGAACCTGGGATGGACTTGTCCAAATGTCTCTCTAATTCTACTCCTATGTGAGTCAAGCTTCTGAATCTGCCATTGGAATACTGGGATGAAGAAGTTTTCAAGGTAGTAGCAAATTATTTTGGAAGGATTGTTTCTATTGATGAAGCCACTCATTCTAGGAAGAGGTTAGTTGCAGCCAATTTTTGTGTCATGATTGACCAGGATGTTTTTCTTCCTAAGTTCTTCTTAAAATCTAAGGTGGGATCTTGGAAGTAGCAGATTGTTTTTAAAACCTCCCTTTTTCTTGCTTTAAATGTAAGAAGATGGGATACTAGGCTAAGGATTTCCCTATGCCTTGCATCCCTCCTAAGGTTGTTAAGTAGACTAAGGTATGGAAGATAAATGAACCTAAGGAGATTCAAGGTGAGTCTATTGTTGGTAATGATATGGAGGGTGAGGGGAATACTAATATTCATCCTCTTCCTCCTATTGAGGCTAGAAATACTCTAGAGAATCCCGGGGAAGGGGATGTTGATCTATCTTTATCTCAAGATGTGGACCATGTTTCTGAGACTATGTGTTCACTTAGGAGGATTGTGGTGGAGCCAGCTATTGTTTCATCATCTCCTCCCCTGGCTGGTTTAGAGTTGATAGTTGGCAAAGGAGCTCTAGTTGCGGTTGATACTGTAAGAAAAGATGAATAGGGTTTCACCCAAGTGCATGTCCAGAAGAAGAAATATTCTTCTCCCCCCCTCAGCCTCACAAGGGTATCACTACGAGAAGATAGAAGGAATATTGTGGGTCTGAGTCTAGGGGTCAGGGAAGACCTACTTTACAGAAGAGCAGGGAGAGAGAATGCAAAAGGGATATTGTTGAGGGGGTCCAAAAAACCATCTTTGATCTATTCTCTAAGAGCACCCCCTCTTCTTGTAAATGAAGATTCTTTCATGGAATATCAGGGGGTTGAATAACTTTCATAAACATGACCTCCTCAAGAACCTTGTCTGGGATCTTGCTAATTCAAGAGATGAAAATGTAGATTGATAAGCTAGAGCCTTTGAAGAGTATGTTCTTTAAAGAATGTGGGTTCCATGGAGTTAGCTCTGATGGAGCTTCGGGTGGAATGGCCAATTTTTGGAATAATAAGCTGTTGAATGGTGTCCCGATTGTTGTTGGCTCCAACCATGTTGAGACTAAGTTTTTTTAGATTAGGGATTCTTTCTCTTGGGTTATCTCTAATGTGTATGCTCCTAACTTAAAGAAGTCTAGGAAAAAGCTTCAGGATGACCTTGGGAGTCTTAGGTTGAGATTTTTGGAGCTCCCTTGGTTTGTTATGGGGGATTTTAATACTCCTCTATATGATCATGAGAAAGTGGGTGGTTCTTAAGCTAATCCTAACAGTACGTTTGGTTTAAGGATGTTTATTGATGACAATTGTCTTGTTGATGTTAAGCTTTCTAGGGACAAATTCACTTTGTCCAATCAGCGGGTTGGGATGGACAATATTCAAGTGAAACTAGATCGTGCTCTAACTTGGGCCTCTTGGTTTGTGGACTTTGATTGTTCTTTATCCTCTATTATGAGGCGTGGGTCGAATCACTTCCCCATCTCTTTTGTGGTAGATAGGCTTGGGAATAGGAAGATATTTCCTTTTAGGTTTGAAGCTATGTGGTTAAAAGACCCTTGTCTTATGGATTGTATCAAGAATTGGTGGCAAGTTAACATTGATGGTTGTGCAATGTTTAAATTTTCCAAGAAGCTCAACTTTGTTAAGAGGGATCTTAGGAAATGGAATAAAGAGTCGTTCAGCCACATATTTGATTCTAAAAGCTCTATTCTTAAGAATTTGGATGAGGTCTAGCATGTCATCCAATCAGAGGGCCTTTCGAAAGATCTTCAGTTGTTGGAGGATAGTCTTCGTGTGCAACTACATGATATTGTCACCAAGGAGGAAGATTTATGGAGGCTAAGGTATCGAGCTATCTGGCTAAAGTCTAGGGATCGTAACTCCAAGATTTTCCATCTCACTACTCTTAGGCATAAGTTGTAAAATCGAATTTCCTCAATTAGATCCGATGGTTTGTTGTTGGAAGATAGGGAGGAAATTAGAAGAGTGGCTACTAGTTTTTTTATCAGCTCTTGAAGGATGATCTGGTTTGGGATCAAAGGAGTGTGGATGCTTGTCTGGAAGTTATTCCTAGAATGGTGATGGAGAATTTGAACAAGGAGTTGACAACTATTCCTTCATCCTCAAAAGTCAAGGAGGCTATTTTCTCTTTTGAAGGAAATAAGGCCCCTAGCCCTGATGAATTTCCCTTTTTGTTCTTCTAGTCATGTTGGGAAATATTCTCTAATGATGTCACTAATGATTCTAAGGATTTTTTTGGCTCAAGAAGTCTTCTTAAAGAATTTACTGTGACTTTCATATTTTTGATTCCTAAATCTACGAATGTTAAGTCGTTTGGTGAGTATCGCCCGATCAGGCTTTGCAATTCTTTTTTTAAAATTCTCTCGAAAGTGCTTGCTACTAGATTGCAAAAATGCTTGTCGATGCTAATTTCTAAGCACTAGAGTGGTTTTGTTAAGGGTCATCAGATCCTTGATTCTATTGTGATAGTTCATGAGCTTGCTCATTCCATTAATTTTTCTAAAAATCCTAGTTTTTTCCTGAAGTTGGACCTTCTTAAAGCTTATGATAAAGTGAGCTGGAGGTTTCTTTTGGATGTTCTAGATCAGTTTGGTTTCTGCAAGAAGTTCCTCCAACTGGTTGAGCAACTTATCTCTTCTCCCTCATTTCATGTCCTAGTGAATGGTTCTCCTTCTCCTTTCTTCAGGAGTTTGTGTGGGCTGAGGTAGGGTGAACCCATCTCGCTGCTTCTTTTCATCCTGATGGTGGAGGTTTTGGGTCATAATATTCAGAAGGTGCTTCACGCAATAACAGGTCTTTCTCTGTCCTCTAGATGTGACCCAATTAATCACCAACAATTCATAGATGATACTATCATGATGGGTTATTCTTCAGTTAAGGAAGTTATATTTTTTAAGAGGTTGTTGGAAAAATATGAGAAGGATTTTGTTCAAAGGTTCAACCTTCCTAAGAGTCATATTTTCTTCCTCAACACTCCTGAAGCTCTACAGGATAAGCTTGCTAGAATCCTGTCGTGCAACAAAGGTGAGTTCCCATCTTCTTATCTTGGGATCCCCTTATGCATCTCCAAGATTCTAGATTCCTTTTGGTTGGGCTTGTTGGAGAAATTTAGCAGGAAGTTAGCTGGCTAGAAAGGTGTGCTCCTCAGTTAGACAGGTAAAATTCAGCTTATTTCTTCCACTCTCCAAAACCTACCCCTGTATGCTATGAGTCTCTTCAAAGTCCCTGTTAAGTTTGAAGATAAGATGGAACATATTATGAGAATATTTTTGTGGTTGGGAGTTGAGTCTGAAGATACAATTCCCCTTGTGGCCTGGGATTTGGTTTGCAAACCGAAGAAGTGGGGAGGTCTGGGTATCAGAAATCTAAAGTTTTTTAATAAAGCTCTTTTGTAAAAGAATGTGTGGAGGCTCCTGAATGGGGAGGCTAGGTCTGTATGGTCTGGAGAGACCCTGGAACTTTTTTTCTTCTGAGGATATTCCTTTTGGTTCATGTTTTTGGAGGAATATCATGCTCTGCAGAGACCTTATTGCTAGAAGTGTTAAATGCTTGTTGGATGATGGTTCTAATATTTTGTTCTGGGAAGATTTCTAGTGTGGGGCCTTCCCCCTTATTTATCTTCCTTGGGTTCCCCCTATTGTCCCCTTGTGTGAGAAATTCTTTGGGCCCAAGGTGATTGATTATCTTGTTGATGGGGAGTGGAAATTTTTTGAATTGTGGGACCTGTCTCTGAAGGTTTTAAAGGAATTCTTATGTAAGGTCCAAATCCCTTCTTTCTCGAGACCAGATAGAGTCATCTGGGCCCCTTGTTCTTGTGGAAATTTTTTTGTGACGTCGGCTCTCTTAAGCTCTTTAGAAGTGCCCCCTTCTCCTCCATTTTGGGGAAAGCTATAGAATAAGAAGTTGGTTCCCAAAATTAATGTCTTCTTCTAGTTGCTTATGCAAGGTAAGGTTCTTACACAAGACAAACTCTGCAAGAGGGGGTTTGTAATTCTGAATAGGTGTGTTCTGTGTGTAGCTAATAGTGAGGATGCTTACCATATTCTCCTTGAATGTGATTACTCTTATACTCTCTAGGGTAAATTTCTCAGACTCTGGGACATTAGTTGGGCTTTTCTGGATTCTCTTGCTAAGTTTTTTGATGAATGGTCTTGTCTCTCATCCTCTTCCATTTTGAGGTGGCTATGGCATCTAATGGCTCTATACATTGCTTGGGGATTATGGAAAGAGAGAAATAATAGGATTTTTTAAGGAACTAAGCTTAAGGTTGATAGTCTTTTTATCAAGATTTGTCAAGCCATTCTAGATATTTTTTTCTCTGATTTAGCTTGTAGTGTCCCCTAGAAATGCATGGTTGGTTATGAGTTGATGGTGATCTCTAACTGGAAGATAAGTTCAATTCCTATTGTGAGTTCCAAGTCAAGCTCAATTACTAGATTGAACACAAGATGGAAGCCTCCTCCTTTAGGTTGGGTTAAGGTCAACTTTGATAGGGAAACGAAGGGGAATCCTAGACCTACAAGATGTGGGGGTGTTAAGAGATGATATTGGAAGACTCCTGGGCATGGTGACACTCCTATTGGGTACCCAGACCAATCATTGCATGGAAGCAGAGGCTGTGTTCATAAGTGTTAAGTATGCCATCAAAAAAGTGTACTCCAAACTTTGGGTGGAAGGAAATTCCATGAATATCATAAATTATTTGCATGGCACTCATCCTTTGAGTTCGAATGTCAACCATATTATCAAGGATACGACAATTATGTTGTAATATTGTGATGATGCTTGAGTCTCTCATGTTTACCAAGAAGGAAAATCATTGGTATATTTTTTTTCCAACGAGGCTATCAACTTAAATGAATTTCATTCATGGGAGAAGTGATCGATCCTTCCCGAGAAAGCTAGGATTTTATTAAGGTATGATGGCATGGGATGAGGTGTTGAGGAATTTATGGCCTAGTACCTACCTGTAGTTTGCACATTTTGTGGATAGTTTTTGGCTCTCCAGTCTTCAGTTGAGTTGCTTTCAAAAGGTTCTTGTGAGTTTTGTGTCAGTTGCAATGGGTGGTGACAAGAGTTGAATCAAGCCACACTCATGTGGTGACATTCAGAGAAAGAAGAAACTCTAGAGTATTTTGAGCCATGGGAATTTTACTCCTTTCTTGGATAGATTGCACAGGCATGACCCTAATGCCTCGACACAATTTTTCTCCTTCTGGCATAATTGTAAACTGAGGATTAAAGGTCTAGAAGTGGAGGTTAATGAGGACTTGATTGCCATTGTCACAAGAATGTCGACTATGGGTAGGAAGTTTTTTAAGGATAAAAAATAAATGAAGAAGTGATGTTTCAATTTTTTAAAGATGATGAGAGGAAGCAATTAATCATGTTGGAGAGCTAGGGTTATGAGAGAAATTCCCTCAAGAAAATCTGGGTGAGTGTTGCGAAGGTCCTGATGCGTTACGTGACCCTGGAAGGGAGGTTTAGGGCTATTCTTGGTCACCATTTCATGTTGCTCAACCATTTCAAATATGGCTTGTTCATTTCATTTCCCTTTTTCATCTTATCTTCTTTGGAGTTCTTGGTGTATGCTCATCTAAATAATATGAGGACCCCTATCCTCCATGAAGGGCTTATCTTACTTATTATGGAGCATGTCAAGGCTCTTATTCCAACTCTAGCCATTAAGGGTAAGGAAGAAGTTGTTAGTGATTTGTCTAGGTTGTTAGGTTTGGAGTCCCCTTTGGAGGAGGAGGAGGATGCTTCTCCTACCATTGTGTCTATGTCTTTGAAGAATAGGAAGGTGGATGGTGCTAAGTGTAATAGGTTGCCTAAGTAGCTAGCCCTTCCTAAGAGTGAGGACATAGAGGTGGGGTCGGGTGATTCTTCTCCCAAGTCTGCGGAGGTGTCTATTGGTAAAGTTGTTGTTGGTGGTGATTCAGAGGTGGGGACATAGGTTAATGTTGAGGGTTTGGTTGATAAACCGAGGAATTTGTCTAAAATAATTGCCAATTTAAAGAACAAGTCTTCTGAGGTTCCGACCAAGGACCCTATTGTGGCTGGTGAGGGAAAGGATGTTGATGAAAAGATGGTGGCCATTGAAGACTCTCCCATGTAGGACCTACCCAAGGAGGAGTAGGATGAGATAATCAGGGGTTTGGATGAGGAGAATGTAGAGAAGAGTAAAGCCAAATAGGAGCCTTTGAAGGTAAATCCTCTTTCTAAGGAATTTTCTTACCTTGACGATGATGCTACTTCCAAGTTTGATTTACTGGATATGGCTAGGGCTAGGGCCATTGGTACCTTTAGATTGGCTAAATGGACTCTTCAGGAGTTTAATAAAATCAATATTAAAATCACAATCTTAAAGGAGAATATGAAGAATGGTTTGAAGGGTTCTATGTCGAACATTGTTATAGATAGAATGGTGGAACTTGAAGGTTCTTATCATGATTTTTAGTCTCTATGTGATGAAATATTGATGGATATAGAAGCCAAGGTTTTAGGTATAAACATAGACATCAAGAAGCTAATGCAGGTGTGCCATATCTCGATCAAGAATAGTGTGGACTCCCTAGAATTCCTTTTTAGGAAAATTAGCGAGCTCAGGGAGGATCGGGTTTACTTCTCTGAGCTTATGGAGAAAGAGCATGTGGGAAAGGGCAAGGGAATTTTTTTTCTAAGGATGACGACAAAGGTCCTCTTGCTAGAGGGTTGGCTGACTGGAAGAAAAAAATTTATGTTGAGAAGAAAGAGCTATTGGACATGGTCGAGAGGCACAAGAACAAGTAGATTGAGGTCACCAACACTCTAGGTGGCTTGAATTAGTGTGTGGTATTTTGTTTCTTGCTAGGGGTTGGTTTCTTTTAGGTTTTTTTGTTGTTGTTGGGTTTTGATGGTGGTCTTTTGTCTTACTTTTTGCTAAGCACCCACCCATTTGTGTTTTCTGGCTATTGGGTTGCTGCGGGTGGTCTTCTAAATTTTTTCTTAGCAACATTTTGTTTCCTCAATTGTAAAGGGTTTCGGATCCCTTCAAAACCTATTTTTCCCATTAATCAAAACTAAAATCTTGGGAATATACTTAAATAATAGAATAAAAAATGATAAAAAAATGAATAATAAATGTAAACTTGATAAAATAGAAAGGAAATGATAGGATAGAAAATAAGAAATGAGACACTCACAAGCGATCCATGAATGAATCCTCCCACAAAGCTACAACTTCAAAACCTGCACATATAGAAATGAGAAAATGGTTGGGGTTGTTTTAGGGGCTTACCTTATTCAAAATCCCATGTAGTGTTCCTACCTCCATGGAAAACCAAATAGATAGAGATAGAGAAAATAAAATAGACAAGAAATAGATAGGCGTGTTAGAACAATATGCGATCAAATTAAATGATAATACAATAAGGAAAATGTACTTACCCTTCCTTTAGCAAATATGCAATGCTAAAAGGAAGATAATACAATGTCAATGGTGCCAAAGAATTGATGTAAAGAGAGCTTGAGAATGAGTTGAGAATGAAGAAGAATGGGAGAATGAATAAGGTCAAATGAGATAGAGTGAATGAGAGTGAATGAATATGCACAAATGAGAGTTTATGAGGAATATAGGCAAGTAAGGAGCCATTTCGGCATGCCTGCAAGATGCTGAGGCAGTACACTTCATGGGTAGGTGGGAAGTGTAACATTCAAACAACTACACATTTAGGAATATTTTCGAGACGTTCACACAACACACAAACATTTGTGAATCATGTGGTATTCTTCGACAAAAATTAACCTTAATGATCGGGAACAAATGGGTTAAGGACAAAATTAAGGTTAGGTAAGTGGTATATTGCATTATATCATTTAATTAATCTAAAGGGGAGGTTTATGGAATTTGAAATTGCAAAGGATGTAATTTTTGGCATTGCATTTTTCCCCCACTTTGTGAGCATATGTATTCTAAAAGATGTGAACTAAAGTAGAGAGAGAAAGAGGCTGAATACATATACCCAAGATGAAGAGGATATAGGTCTTTGATATGATCTATGCAATTAAAAAGTTGAGCGAGGACATGGGTCTTCTATCCTACAAAGTTGACTACAATCTCACAACAAACATGTTAGTTGAGGACAAACACGTTAGGTGAAAAAGTGAAAATTAGACATCACAAAAATCTAATCAGATAAAAGACAATGTTGATAGGTATGGCTAGAAAGTTGTGTTATGGAAGAGACCATATGGAAAGAAGATGGGCCTATGGCTACTACAAATTTCATTGTAGGATAATCACATAAAATACTATAGACACTGCAAAATGTCCTAGGCTTGCTAATACTATTTTTCCATCGTCTAGGGTCATATTTTTGTTATTAATTAAATAATTCTTAATTATTTAATTCATTCATTTACTTCATTTCTCCATTAATCTTGATTAATTAAATAAATTATATTTTTTCAATTATGTCACTAATGTATTTCTTCTATAATTAAATAAACTTTATGTATTTAATTATTTCCAGCTTCCACTATAATTAAATAATTATATTAATTATTTATTTATTCACTGTCAGCTTTTTTGCCACAAATTAATTAAATCTTATTTAATTAATGACTTGCCTTTTCGCTCACCTTTTTTAATTAAATTTCTATTTAATCAAAAAGATAACTTGATTTTTCCTTTTGCATTTAAATAATGTTTCCATTATTTGAAAATGCATTTTCCTCTTCGACCTAATTGATTTTGTCAAAAAATCATTCAATTTCCTCATTTTTCTTCACTTTCAATCTTATCTTATCTCATCTCATTCAATTTCAGCCATTGATCGAAATAAAAATCAATTGATCTCATCCACCCATTTTCCATCTAGCTCTCTATAAATAGTGTTGTCACTATCATTTTGATCATTTAGAATTTATACGCTGTTGTGCTAGTGAGATTAAAACTTTGATATTTTGCTTTGTCTTAGTCATAGGCTATATTTGCACACTTGAAATTGAGGGTATTGATCATGTTGCAACAAAATGGAGAAGGGAAATGGAGATGAAGCATTGATGATATGAAGACTTTGGGTAACTTTGTTGCATTGTTTACGTTTTCATATTTATTTTTTCTTCATTGTTTGATTGAGGTTTTAGTTTAATTGATTTAATATCTTAAAATGTAATCTTCCTGATCACATTATGGTGAACCCGACGTGAATACATGTCGTCAATTGAATACACATTTTAGTTTAATTGATTTAATGGGTTCCAATGTCAAAGAATTAGAGTAAAAACTTGAATAGACATTTTTCAAAGACTGAAAGATTGAAACTACTAATGATATTTGGTGTAGGACATTTCTAGAAGATTTGATTTTTAAAATTTATTGTCTTTTAGTATAGCAAACACTTCAATTTATTCTTAAAAACAACATATATTTTCTATGTTTGGCACGCTTGTGCATGTGTTGAGTGGACCTATTGCTAACACACACTATCCTCTCCCCTGGCTTTCATGGTCCTGGGTGCAAGAGAAAAGTGTTAGCGACACTCAAGTTTTCTTTTCTTAGAGGGCCTACCTTGAAAGAGGGAATGACCCAAGTGGTAATGAGGTTAAGGCCAAGCTACTTTTGAATTGCTATATAAAAAATGTGTTTGTGACAAAAGTCATGAGCAATAGGTGTGAATGTGTCATATCAACAAGTGTCACTCTCAGTATCAGTGAGATGCATTAAAATCCTTTCTTAGGAAGGGACTGGGAGGCCTCTTGATTGAGTTAATCTTTCCATGTGTATGGCCACCTGAATGAATTCTCTTACTAAGAACCAACTATTATAGTAGCCAAAATCCTTCTATTTGTTGGCACAAGAGGTCGGACCTCTAAAGTCATCCCATGTTCTCGTAGTTCAAAGTTGAGATAGCAATTTCCTTGAGATATTTGGGTATTTGGTAATTTGAAGTTTGGTGCACCCGAGAAGTGTGTGTCATGTAAGGGGGAGCCAGTGCCACCAAACTTCTAAGCTATCTACTTTGAATAAGTGCAGCTCAGATTTATCCACAATGGGAGTCCAACAAATATTGTCTTTGGCAACCTATGATTTGTACTTGAATGTGCTTTTATCACAATTGGAACAGTCAAGCAAAATAAACAAAAAATTATTTTTTATGTGTGTGTATTCAAAGTAAACAAGCAAATCAAACACCACACCGAAACTAACAACATTCAAACCTTGAAGTAAACTAGGCCAATGCATCCAAAACAAGCTTAACATTTAAATTTGTTTAGTCCAAGGACTTGTTCACTTCATTTCTACCATCATTCATTCATCCATCACCTCATCTTCTTGCATTAGACATTACCAATAGGTCAAACTTTAGGTCATCTTTTTAGCTTGCATTAACCTCTTGTATACCTCGGGTTAGAAATATCATCAAACTTAGACTAGACCATAGCTTAAAATCTATATTCTATTGACCTTATCTTTTAGACAATAGTCATCCTAGTCCTTGTCATTTAGGTTGGTTCCTCAACTCATCAATATAGTTTGAAATCACCTTGTAGATACATCTTATCAGTCTTTACTTTACCCAAGGTCATTGATAATCATATTAGTGGCTATATCTATCTTAGTTTGATTAGCAACCATATCTTAGGTTTACCAAAGGTTTTAGCTTTCATACTAGGTCATATTCTTCCATATATTCATTCCACACTTTGCATACCTTAGTCATAGACTATTGCCACCTTGACTCTTAATCTAGGCATCCCTATATATTAAAAAATACAAAAAAATATCATTTGGGTTACATACCTTAGGCTTAAGTCATATCCTTTCATTTTCATTACCATAGGCTTCATAGTTCATCACATCACCCACCTTCCCTTTGCAGGTCCTTTCATGGTTGAAACTAGATCACAGAGGAAACGAAAAGACATGGATTCCCCATTGGACAATGAATTTATTAACCCATTTGAAAACTCCTCACATGGGACACCTAGACCATATAAATCCCTATTGGATAAATTTTTCACTAGAGACCAAAATGGAAACATTGTCATAGAAGAACTAGAGGTTGTTGCCCAAGATCCTGAATTTTCCTCTTTTATGGATGAATTCTTGGCACAAGACCCTCAACATTACCTAGCTAAAATATTGACAAAAGGTGCCACATTACCTCCTAGTTTTGATTTCAATACATTACAAGCATCATCCACATCCATCAACCAAACTCAAGGAAATAATACAATTATCTCTAGTGGATCTATACCGCAAGTTAATATATCTATGTCATTAGGAGGAAGCACACAAGATGCAACAATAATTCATGCCTCCTTATTTGACACACAAGGGGTGACCTTTAACCCAACACAACCAATGACATAGTCCCTAACACAGTCCATGTTACAACCCCTTGGTTCTACACCTAATCCATTTAACATGATAAACATATCTTAAAATCCATTTGGACCATCAAGTTCCACAAACACCACATCGTCAAATCCATTTGGAACATCTAGGGCAGTGAAAACCACATTATCAAATATTTTTGACACAAATAAAAGGATTAGAGTTCATATTCATGGAACTAACACAAAAACCAATGTGTCATAGGGTCCTAGCATAAGGGTTTCCCAACAAGTAAATACACAAAGTTCCTCCCAATTCAATAGTCAATATACACAAGGTACAAACAGTTCCAATCCTCTCCCAATGTAATCTAATACCAACACCTCCTACATCACACCACAAATCCAAATTCCAATTCCAACTCAAACATTCACATCACAAATCTATATCCCAAACACAACTCAAACATCCATACCTCATATCAACACCAACATACCATCCCACACAAACATTGGATCACAAAACACAAGTTTAGGACCTTACCAAAATGCATTTGTAAACATCATAGGCACAACAATCACACCATATGATGTCCTAGCAAATCAAATTTTGGCCTTGCAGAAGCAAGTAGAAACCATGACATTGTTAAATAATAAGACTTACTCTATGCATGAGTTATGTCCTTACCCATTTGATAGGAAATTATACATGCCTCCTCTTCCTCCAAATTATGTCATGCCAAATTTACCTAAATATAAAGGAAGAGGAAACCCCATCGAGCATGTGATGGAATTTCATACGACCTTGATTGACATTGCTTCAAAAAAAGCATACTTAATGAGACTATTTCCTAGGAGTCTCATAGGACATGCGTTAGAATGGTTCACCCACCTACTGGTAGGCATATGATCATGGGACAAACTTTTTGAAAAATTTATCATCCACTTCACCTTTAATATTGAAAATAAAATCACTATTGGTACCCTATGTCAAACTAAACAAGAAGAGGGTGAAGCTTCCATAACATTTTTCCAAAGATGGAGAAGTTTAGCTAGTTGTTGTCCTATTGAAATTCCTAAAAAATACAAAATTATCATGTTCAGCAAAAACCTGAACATAAAATTAAGATATGCATTGGAAACCCATTGTTGTTCCACATTTTCTGACCTTGTTGAAAAAGGTGCCATCCTTGAGAAAAAAATATTGCTAAAGGGGAAATTAAATTAACTTATACCAAAACACAAAATTCCCAAGGGACATCAAATGATAAAAATAAGTTTTGGTCCCATAACAAGAATGTAACAAATGATGGAGTCATGGATGCCAAAGATGTGAATAGAACATGTCCCACATTGACTCTCAAAGCACCCAACATGAACAATAACACACCATATGTTTCCAGCCAAGCAACTAACGTGATACAAAATAATCAAGAATGAGGAGCCCCAAGACAACCAAGGAATATCCACGAAGACAATACACTTCTTTACTAGAACCAATTGAATTTTTCCTAAAGAAGCTAGTACAATCAAACGTCACACATCTCCAAGATCCCAAACCATATGACCCAGGACAATTCAAACCCTCTTGGTGGGATGATAATGCCTTTTGTGACTACCATCACATCAAAGGGCATAAGACCTCATCATGACGCTAGTTGAAGAACATGATTCAAGACCTAATTGAAAATGATACCATAGAGGTCGAGGGACAACAACAAACTTCCAATAAAGACCATACAATTTTCAAGAATCCTTTGCAAGACCATGGTTCTAGAAAACCATGTAGTTCAAGTCAAAATATAGGCAACCATGCTAATTATACCAATGCCTCTTTTAACTACAAAATTATTAATCACATATGAGCTTTCGATGATCATGTTAACACAATCACCATTAAGAAGCATCCTAAATTCATTTTTACTAGCCATAGGGTTAATATTACCATATCCAATCCCCCTCCAAAGCAGCCACAATCCAAAGCCCAATGCAATCTTATTGACCAATTGGGCAAGAAACCCACACATATTTCCATCCTTGATATTTTGTACATATCACCTAAGAACAAAGCTATCCTCGATGGGGCTCTACAAGAAACCTCTATCCCTATCGACCTGTAAGTCAACCAATTTGAAGCCATGGTTGGATTTTTGGCCAACTCCCACCATGTCTCTTTTTTTAACAAAGATTAATCTACACCCAATTCAAGCCATAATGACCCATTATACCTTGAGGTCTTCATCCACAAACATAAGGTGAGACGAGTCCTAATAGATGGCAGAGATGGATTAAACATTTTCACTTTAAAACTAGTGAAGGCATTGGGCCTCTCTAAAACATGTGTGGACACAACTAAGAGCATTGTCATCAAAGCCTATGTTGATGAAGAACATTCTTCCAAGGGCGTTATCACACTGACTAACAAGGTTGAACCTATAGTACTAGATACCACATTCCAAGTCCTGGATCTTGACTACCATACAATTTGATCCTCATCCAACCATAGATCCACACCATGAAATCCTCCCCATCAACATACTATCAATATCTAAAGTTTTCTTACAATGGAACCAAAATCTTAATTGTTGGCGATCCTAACCCCTTTCAATATTGCACCAACTTTAGGGGAGTCCTTGAACACCAAGTTCCTATAAACCATGAAGCCACAACATCCACTCCATCCAATTACATTGACCCATCCACTCTAACTTCAGGACAAGGTGTGTGGGGAGTATCATATGAACACTTCCTATTGCATCACTAAGTTACCAAGGACTCCAAAGTCCTATGGTAATCCCATCTACAAGATGGAACCTAAAGTTATCATTAAAATTCCTCCCACCACCACCTTCAAAAGTTGAGGAGAGTTAAACAAAGAGGACATTGATGATATTTCAGATTGGATCTACAAAGATGCGAAAGATCTAAAACCGCTACCAATAGAATAATATGGTAAAGGCTTTGAGCTCATGAAACAAAAGGGCTATGATAGAACTAGTGGACTCGACATACATAAAAATGGAATGAGAGAACCCTTGATGCCTCTAAAATGGTCAAAGAACTTTGGGCTAGGGTTTGAACCAATTAGGATTGGTGCTTCAATTAGGTATGTGCAGGATCATCATGGAAAAAACAGGCCCTTAAGTGGCAAAAAATTCAAAAAAATCAGAGTTAGGAAACTTGACATAAAAATTTGAATAAGTTATCTATATTATTTAAAAAATATGTAAGAATAGAATTTGTAGCAAATTGAATGTAGTATCTAAACTACTAGGTTTTTTAAAAGAAAAAAAATCTATTTGGTGAAAATTTGAAATTTCACTAAAGTAGTACTTAAATTTCGGGAAAAAATAAGTAGGTATCTATCTGACCACCCTAACCACAATAAAATGATAATATTTTTTTATAAGATTTTAGATGTAAGTAGAGGACTCATGTCTCGATGTGATGCATATTTTTTTAATTTTTTCCAAGTAAATAATTAATTATGAATTTTTTATTACAAATTTTAGAAAATATAAAAAATCATATGTCTAACCCCCTTAAATTGGTCAAAACTTCATGAAATTCAATTTTTCTTTTTTTAATCCTATAGTATGTGAAGCATAGAATGTGACACATGCTTTGGATTCAAAAAATGTGATACCGTTTGAGAGTTATAGATTTTTTTCAATCAACCCATCAATCAACACTTTAGTCATAATTTGAATAGAAAATGAATAATAATTACTTATTAAATTCAAAGTAAAGCATAATTTATATTGGTGGAAAGCTAAGAATCTCCTTTAAAAACCATTTTCGTTTCATCAATTTTGAGTAAAAAAAAAGTTGTCAGCCACATACCCATCATATTGCCACTTTTTGGCCCATCATGATCCTACACATACCCAAGTACTAAGGTGGTTTCAAATAAGAATGTAAGTGCTTTGAAAGATGTTAAGATATCTAAAAATCCTACCAACATCTATTATGGTGACATCAACTCTAACAAATATGAGTGGAATTCTTGTACCACCAAAGACTATGAGCTCAACCATGTCTTTCATGAGTTTGATATACCCCGTCCATCCTTTACCAACCTCATGGATATTAATATCCGTGTTGATTCCTTTTGGTACCTCAATAATACATATGTCTTTACCCTCTCTACTGCTTCCCCATCCTTCAGTAACACTGATGATGGAATTCCCCTTGTTTACCCATAATTGGTCGATTGGGACCCGCAAGGTCCACCCACCTTTGACATATTTGAAAATGATGAAGCCATCACTAAATTCATGGGACTATGAGAAGGAATACTACATGGGGACCATAAGGCTGGTTTAACTATAGATCTTGATGCTACAACATATTTTGGCAAGACTATCCCCCCTCTAGTCACAAAAATGAAAAAAATAAAATGAAAAATGAAAGGTCTTTAGGTGAAAACCACAAGGCACCTTCTAACCAAGAAAAAGTAAAAATAAATGATGTATCCAAGGTTGAAAACCTCTCTGAGGCACCCAAGGATAGGGGGTTGGAATTTCTCCCTGTTAATCAAGAGAGATCCCTGATGTTGATCAAAGAAGTAATTGAAGTCAATATAAGTACAACAGAGAATCCTAATATTGTTCTATTTGCAGCATCCCTGATAGAAGAAGAAAATCTAGAATTTCAAGAATTTTTCATAGAACATCAAGTCAATTTTGCATGGTCTTATGCTAATATGCCTGGGTTGGACCTCACATTGGTCCTACATCATTTACCATTGCTTCCAAATGCAATGTCTATCAAATAGAAGCTTAGAAAAATGCATCCTCAGATAGCTCTACTAGTCAAAGTTGAACTCAAGAAATTATTGGATGTTGGTTTCATAAAACCTATTGACTATGCAAACTAGATATCAAACCTTGTACCAGTGAACAAACCAAATGGATAAATCAATATCTACATAGATTTTTGTGACTTAAACAAAGCATGTCTAAAGGATAACTTCCCACTTCCTAATATAGACATCATCGTAGATTTAATGATAGGCTACAAGATGTTGTCACTCATGGATGGATTCTTGGGGTATAATCTAATTCATATTTCTCTTGAATATTAGCATAAGACGATGTTCACTTGCCCATGGGGTACATACTATTGGAATGTCATGCCTTTCAAACTTAAAAAATGTAGGTGCAACCTATTAGAGAGCTATGACCACCATATTTCAGGATCTAATGCATACATTGATGGAAGATTATGTTGATGACATTTTGGAAAAATCCTTGACATGTGGTGATCATTTGAGAGTCCTCGACCAAATTTTCAAAAGGCTTGAAGAATATAAAGTCCATCTAAATCTTAAGAAATGTGTCTTCAACGTGACATTGGGAAATCACTTAGGATACATAGTTTCTCGTAGAGGCATTGAAGTGGATCTAGCAAAAGTAAAAGCTATATTAGATATGCCTCCCTCAATAGGAATCAGTCAACTCAAAAAATTGCAAGGCCAACTTTAGTCCATCAAATGCTTCATTGCATAGCTTGTCGATAAATTTCAGCCTTTTTAGTATTTTTTATGCAAGGGAGTTCCTTTTATATGGATAGACAATTGTGAGGTAGCTTTTCAAAAAAATAAAGAGTACCTCTTAACACCTCCTATTTTGATGCCACCAATAGATGGTAAGCCCCTAATCCTTTACATATCAGCTACCACTTCCACACTAGGGGCATTACTTGCACAAAATTATCATGATGAGAAAGAGTGGGCTATCTATTATATTAGTCACAAACTGGTTGGGTATGAACTCAACTATAGTCATATTGAATGTGCTTGTCTTGCCATGTTTTTCGCTGCTCAAAAACTAAGACATTACATGCCAAATCATTAGACAAGACTAGTGGCTAAGATAAACCCTCTCAAATACCTAGTCAACAAGGCAACATTGATAGGATGGTTGGCTAAGTGGGTCATGATACTCAGTGAGTATGACATACAATATGTGGAATGAAAAGAAATAAAAGGACAGTTTATCACAGACCAACTTGTTGATGCACCCATAAAAGTTGATCACCCTTTGATTTTTTATTTCCTAGATGAATCAATATTTGCACTAGACACTAGCACAACATGGAAGTTATACTTTGATGGCTCATACACTATTCATTCAAGTGCAGGAATACTATTTGTCACCCCTCAAGGTGATACTATTCCAAAATCCTTCAAAATAGCCTTCCTGTGTACAAACAACATTACAAAATATGAGGCCTTACTAATAGGATTGTGCATGGCTATAAAATGGAAAATTACAAATCTACAAATCTTTGGTTACTCTCAATTGGTCATCTGACAGGTCAACGATGACTATGACACTAAAGACAAATAATTGACCCCATATAAAAGAATGGTTGACAATTTTAAACTATTTTTTGTAAATATTACCTTTTTCCAAATCCCACTAATTCAAAATAAAGTAGTTGATGCTATGGCCACCATTGGATCTCTCTTGGATATTCCCAACAATATGTTGCAGTACAATTTCTTAGTGGAATAATTATTGGTTTCTTCCTTCGATGTCTTGGAATCTGAAATGGTGTGTGAACTTGTTGGTCCTAAATCCCCATGGTATCAAACTATTTATGACTATCTACATTCCCAGACATTACCACCTGACCAATCTAGTAACCAATGCAAGTCCTTCCTTTGCAAATTTGCTCACTATTCCATCATCGGTGATACCCTATATAGACATGGCCTAGAAAATACCTTACTCAGATGTCTCAACACTAACAAAGCACAAAATACCTTACATGAAGTACACAAAGGTATATGCAGAGCCCATTCTAGTGCTTTGACTCTAGCTAAAAAGATCATGCAACTAGGATATTACTAGCCTACAGTGGAGAAAGATAGCTATCACTTTGTGAAGAAATGTTGACAGTTCCAGATACACAACAACCTCATCCATCTATACCTATATAGGAGCTATAGTTGATCACTTTTCCATGGCCCTTCGCCCAATGGGGACTCAACCTCATAGGAAAAAATCATCCCACCTTATCTAATGAGCACAAATTCATTATCACTACAATTGAATATTTCACAAAATGGATTGAAGTCATTCCCATGACATACATAACTGGTAAACAAATATCCAAGTTCATCCTCAATCACATCATATGTGGATATGGTGTCCCACAATCCATCATCACTGAGAACAGGCATCCCTTCAAAAATTAGGATGTTTGAGTTATGAGAGAAATTCCACATCTAGCACTACTTTTCCATGCCCTATTACCCGTAAGGTAACAACCAAATTGAGGTGTCCAATAAGACCATAATAAAAATTCTTAAAAAGACTGGAAATGACGTTGGTTATAAATGACACATTCAACTTAACCCTACCCTATGGGAATATCTCACAAGCATTTGCACACCCACCAATGCCACTTCATTTTCACTAGTCTTTGGTACGGAGGCTATCCTTCCTATAGAGTTCAAAGTCCCCTCCCTACAAGTCTCCATGAAAGGGCTCATTGATGATGAGGAGTATTGTATATCTCAATTGCATGAATTAGAGCCACTTGATGAACATAGATAAAAGGCCTTGACTCATCTATAGGAATACCAGAATTGTCTTTTTTATAGCTACAACAAAAGGGTTTTGGTCAGAAATTTTGACATTGGTGACTTAGTGTTAATGCAGAATCCAAAAAATCAGGCAGAACATGAGAAACCTAATAAATTTGAGCCCACCTAGCTAGTTTCATGTCATATCAACATCCCTTGGTTCCAGTGCTAATCAGTTGTCCATGCCTAAAGGGGAGCCTTTTTTTGAGCCCATCAATAGTTTGTACCTACACAAGTTCTATACCTAGCTTTAGAGAACTAGGATACAATTGAAAAAATAAAATAAAAATGAGAAAAAGTCTTGAAAAAAGTACAAAAAATGAGAAAAAGTCCTGAAAAAAATACAAAGAAATAAGAAAAAGTCCTCAAAAATACAAAATAAAAAAAATCATTACCTTGATGAAAACCTGGAAAATAGGCATCTTGGTGACAATAAAAAAGTCAAAAAATCATAAAAATAGTAAAGAGAAAAAATTTGTCCAATAGTGAAAACCACGTCAGTGGCGCTTTGGATAAGTACCATGGTGAAAACCTGGCAAGAAAGCACCATGTGTAGTCAATCTTACTATGTCATCTACTATCACTCTATCTATTCTTCCACCCTAATCTAGAAGAATTCCTTTACCTTTTGTTAGCTCTCAAAAATGCAGGTTTGAACCACAAGAGGTTGCCAAGCTCTCACAATGTTTCAGGGTAACAGACAAGTACAAATGATTTGAACCTTCTTCTCTTTAGGTGCTGCTAGACCTAGGCGGGTATACTTATTTGAATAAAGCAGACTTGACCTATATTTATTCCTTTAAAGTAATTTACCCACACTGGAAAATGGGAGTGGATAAATGAGTTTTATTTTGGTACAAATTGTATAAGCAATATCAAGGCTAAATCTAATGTGTTCATTTGTAAAAATGAATGAAATTAAACAATGGAATATCAGAGACTAGTGCCTTATTGGGTGTACAGAGTCAAATGATAATCTGAAATGAGTAACTTCTTTTTGGTAGACATTCAAATTGTTTGGCATACAATTTTATGTTTATAACTAATATAAACATGCAAGGATGTGACTACTGAGTTCTTCTTAATGGTCCAAATGAGATTTCCTAATTACTATGACTAACTAAAAGGACTTAATATTTCCTTGAAAGAATCAATTAATCCAATCATACAGATACAACAAGTGTGCACTGATAAACTAAAAAATATCCTTGATATATCAGTTTAAACAATTAGAAAACATCAACCTTGGAGACAACTTCAACAATACTTTTAATTAACACAACAAACAACTGAAACCAGAAAATGTCATCACAACAAATGAATTCAATTGAAATCTCCATCGTTTCTAACATGCATCATAGTCTCAAAATTCTCAACATTTTGTATCCTACTGTATCTTTATTCAATCTCTCCCTTTTTTTATTTTCTATCAAAATGAGTATTTATACATCGGTCATTCGAAAGGACGCGTCCTTTCATATTCAAATCTCAACGATCTATTGTATTCGGGCTTTTCAAATCTTCATCAAACACCCACGAAGAAATCCTGTAGCTTTCTCAACACTCTAAGTCTCTCTGACTACCACATATTACATATCACTTTGATGTCCTGCAGTCCCACCGACACTTTGAGTCTTCCCGATAGTCATTCCTTCAGTCATGAGTGTATCATTGAGACTCTCACCGATGAAAATTATCGCTATGACTTAGGGGGTTGGAAAAACGTTCCACAACTTACTTTGTGTCTTGCTGAGACATCTCCTTTGGTTCATTTTCTGATTGCTAAGACTTAAAAATTTTCCTACCGATGAAGCAACACTCAGTATGACTCTCCTAGCTCTCACTGATGAAGTTTGTCTCACCGATGACCAATCCCTCCAAATGTGTCACCAAGTCTTTACCAATACAACACTTGTTGCTGTGACATAGGGGGTTGGTAAGACTCCCTGACTTCATCCTGATGACAACAACAGAACCCACCTTCGGCTTTATCGGCAAGACCAAACAAATGCTCTGGGACATTACACTGATGGCTCAAGTCTGGCCGATGAATTTCATTATCGGCGAGACTATGAATTTCGCTAAGTCCCCCTACCGATGTAATTCCGCTATAGCGATATGGTGGGTCAGCAATACTTCCTCGAACTTACCCCAATGACATCATACTACCGACAGGATCCACTTTTCCAAGAAACTCATTGAGAATATTGTAGATTCCTTTTTTATGCTCCAAAATTGCACCATGATCGGTAAGACACAAATAAGCTCATTATGACTTACACCAATGACCACTGTCTTGCCGATAGACTACAAAAAGATATATATTAGTATAAAATTCTTTATGGATCAGTGAGACCTACATCATGTTATGTCGATATGATTTACACATTGAAATAATCAAGGACAGGTGAATTCTATGGGACCAAATGATAAAATATGGAAAAATTTGTTATACAAAGCAGATTCATGTGCTTATGGTATGGGAATTTTTTGGGAACTAACGAGTATGTGCAGCCATGAAATTTTCAAAATTTTGCAGTTCTAACAGTTGCTCCGTCTGGGGATGAATGATTGTGAGATCATTGCAAGGATCCAGATCTCTGGATGAGCAGACCAAACTCAAGGTGATGGACCAGTGAGCAAGATGGAATGAATGGAAATGGATATGAACACGACCCTATACTATTTTACATGGAAAGATTTATTTTAAAAGAAGGAATATCAAGATTTTCCATGTACTAGAAATTCTTGTTCCTTTTATTTCCTAGACTACTGTGCATGGAAGAGGAATTTTTTAGAGGATTTTCAAGAGTTGTCCATGCACTGGCAACCCTTACTCCTCTATATTACTCAAGAGAAAAAATGCTTCAAGAATTTCCCATGTACAGGCAACTCCTGTTCTTCACCAGTCATGTTTTGCAAATAATATGAATCTTCACCTTTCGTACCAACAACATCAAAGGGTCCCAGCCACAAAGCTTCAAATTTCCCATGTTTTCCCTTCTCTTGACATCTTTCATTCCACATTAACACTAGATCATTTTCTTCAAATTTTCTATCTTTTTCCCTTTTATCAAATAAATACTTCATTTGTGCCTGCAACTTCACATTTTGGTTTTGAGCTACTCTTCTTATCTCATCAAGCTTTTCCAGTTGTTCCATTGTTTCCTCCATTGGTTTTGGAATATCTATATCTTCCTGAAGGATAAATTTGTAAAATGGTAACAAATTTTGTAAAGGCATCCTAGTTTTTGTTCCATATACCAATTCAAATGGGGATTTTCCAATTGCCTTTTTTATAGTTATCCTATTAGCCCATACAACCATTTTCAACTTTGAATCCCAATCCTTCTTATTCTGACCTAGCATTCTCCTTATGATCTTCAGAAGACTTTTGTTGTTGGACTCTACTTGACCATTAGCTTGTGGATGGTAAGGCACTGCATAAGACACAATGATACCATATATACTGCAAAAATCTTCAAACTCATCAGATCTAAAACAAATCCCATTATCTGTAATCAATCTTAATGGTGTACCAAATCTAGTAATAATGTTATCCATTAAAAAATTAATCACAACTTTACTTGTTGCTTGCTTGGTTGGGACTACCTCTACCCAATTGGTGAAGTAATCAGTAGCTACCAGTATCCACTTATGTCCTTCACTTGATTTCTCATGTATCTCCCCAATAAAATCAATTCCCCACTGATGAAAAGGGGCTTCAACCTACAAAGGTCTGAGTGGTAAAGCTCCCTGATACTTCATTTTCCCTGAGAACTTCTGACATGCTTCACATCTTCTTACATATGAAAAAGAATCATTAAAGACTTTTGGTCAGTAATAACCTGCCCTAAGAATCTTGTGTCCAGTTGTCTTTGCATAATAATGGCCTCCACAGACCCCTCCATCCATTTCTCTTATAACATGATTGTCCTATGACTCATCTAGACATAGCAACAACATCTCGTCCCTATTTTTCCAAAACAAATCACCTGCCATGAACACATATTTTGATGCTTGTAGCTTCAAGTTTCTTCTATGATTATCACTTAATCCTTTAGGACACTTCATGTATCTGAGGTAATACATGATGTCTGTATACCAAGGAGTATGCTCAATACTTGCAATTGCATTTCTTTCATCTTCTACATTACAAATTTGATTTGCTTCAATATTTGTTTCTTCCATTAACTTGGCCAAACCTTGACCTCTTACTAATTTGGTGATTTGTATTTCCATATCAAATTCTTGAATTTTATTAATCCACCTGCATCTCTTTCCAGTTACCTTTGATTGTGTCAAACTATCTTTAATAGTTGCATGAGGGACATAAGTAATCACCTTAGCTCCAACAAGATACGGTCTAAAATATTTTATGGCTTTCACCAATGCAAATTCTTGTTTCTCCATTATATCATATTTCAATTATGACCCTTGCAATGACTTGCTAAAAAAGGACACAGGTTGCTCATGACCTTCCTCATTCTTTTGTAACATGACAATAGCTATAGTATGCAACGAAGCAAATGAAAATATTTGAAAGGGTTTTGAAAAATCTGGAGACTTAAGGACAAGGGCTTCCTTGATGGCCTTTTTGATTGATATAAAAGCTTCTAATGCTTGTGCAGTCCATTCTACCTTTTGTCCCTTCCTTAGCATCTTTGATATGGGCTTAACAATTTCAGCAAAATTAGACACAAATCTCCTAACAAAATTGATCTATCCAAAAAATGACTAGATGGCCTTGACAATTTTAGGAATAGGAACTTTATCTATGGCCTCAACCCTCTCAGGATCTATTCTAATCCCCTCCTTTGACACAATATGTCCTAAGAGTTTACCTTCTTTGACTGCAAAATGACATTTTTTAGGGTTCAGACTAATACCATATTCTAAAGCTTTAATAAATACCTTTTCCAGATGTTCTACATGATCTTCATCCCTTTTTGAATAAGCAGTAAGGTCATATTGATATACCACCATGATAGCATTAATCAAGTCTGTAAATGCTACATCCATAGATCTTTGAAAGGTTGCACCTGCATTTGTGAGACCGAATGGCATTCTCACATAAACATATGTTCCCCATGGGGTTGTAAAATTTGTCTTATACTACTCAGATTCTTTGACTTTGACCTGGTTGTAACCAGAGAACCCATCCATCATAGATAACAACTCACACCCTATTACTTTATGTAGTACAACGTCCATATTAGGTAGAGGATAATTATCCTTGAGAGATGCCACATTTAGATTTTTGAAGTCCACACATAATCTGATATCTCCATTTTTCTTCCTCATAGGAACCAGGTTTGAGACCCAGGTTGAGTGCCTGAGTGGTTTGATAATACCCACATCTCTAAGCTTTACCAATTCCTCCTTCATTTTTGGTTCCAATGTTGGATTGATAGGTCTTTGTCTTTGCCTAAATGTCTTTTCATCTGGCTTCAATGGGATTTCATGTTGAAACAAATCTTCCCTATATGCTTTGAGATCTTCATAAGACCATGCAAACACATGTTTATATTTTCTCAATAGTGCAATCAACATTCTTTGAATTGTCAGGCTTATTTTCTTTCCAATGTATACCTTTTTTGGTGCCAGTTCAGTCCCTAAATTGACCTCTTCAATATCCTCTCTCTTGATTGGTATCTATTTCATGAGGGACTGATCATTTCCATCATATACCCTTTCAAATGCTACTAGCCCTTTGGGAAGCTTATTAGTTTTAAGTTGTAAGACCTCTTTCCCAAATATTGTCTGGTTTCCATCTACTTCTTCAACAAAGGCATTGAAATCAACTTCTTGAGCTTCATATTGATCTATACAGTGAAGAAATTTCAAGAGGTTAGCATCATCATTAAAAACCTGCCAACTATATATATTGCCAGGCACAATAGGTCTTGTTTTGAACTCAATTTGAGATACTCTAGCCAGTGTGATATCATCTCTTCTCAATGCTACATTGGCTAAAAAGTTTTCCATTATGTTTTTTGACCTCTCAATCCATTCAATGGAGAAAGCATCAAATGACTCAATTGTGTCCCATACAACATTCCTATATTGCTTCAGCCTCTTGTGTTTTTCTGCATATTTTGATTTAACTTGAGAAAAAACTAGCTTAGAATCCCCTAGAACAACTAGCAGCTTGATCTTATGTTTTACAGCCATATTCAATCATGTTAGTAAAGCTTCATACTCTACTATATTGTTCGTGCATTCAAATTCTAGAAAAAATGAATATTTAAATGTGACTCCTTTAGGTGAAACAAACACTATTCCTACTTCATTACCTTCTTGGCTACATGCTCCATCAAAGTACATTTTCCATACACCATCACAATTTTTTGCAACATGTTTATCAATTGGATCACAATTGACTAACTCTAGCTGGACTAGTTCTATCTTAAAACTTCCAAGATCCATATCACAAAAGCAATTGACTTGATCTTGAGGTACACAATCTACATT
The DNA here is from genome assembly GCA_007258455.2 of Sequoia sempervirens. Lineage (NCBI taxonomy): Eukaryota > Viridiplantae > Streptophyta > Pinopsida > Cupressales > Cupressaceae > Sequoia > Sequoia sempervirens. Next base: position 392,303,657 of record VDFB02105785.1, on the reverse strand, counting down.
TGGGTTCATCCTTGGCTCCCTGTACAGCTTAACTTCCTGGCCATTCACTGGAATTGTTGCATAAGATAAATCAAATTGGACATTTCCCCCAGCTGCTTCCATCCACTATCTTGATAGAAGCATTCCAAACTGAGGAGGGGTATCAATTACAGTTATATCTATATTGCAAGTAACCTGAGGATAAGCAGCTAGTTTGACTTCAAGATCTTTCATAACACCTACTACTAGAACAGGCCTGCTATCCATTGCATAACACTTCCCTTCATTAGTATCTATCCACATGCCTAGTTGTTTCATAACTCCAACTAGCATGATATTGATAGCAGCGCCAGAGTCTATCATGCAATTCCTTAACAGTTTTTTGTTTATAAGCAACGTGGTGAAGAAAGGATCAACTTGTGGGGAATTTACCAATACATCATTTAGACACACTTTTGGGACAGTCACCTTCTCTTGCTTATTAACCGTGTCAATGGCCATCTGATTTTTAGAATTTGTACTTTTCTCATTTCCATTTGATATCAATTGAATTGCACTATCCGTATACTCCTTAATTCTCATCATCTCAAGAAGTGGGACAGACATTTTTACGTGAGATAAAGACTGAGAGAAGTCAAAAGAAGGACCCTCTGTCTTAATTTTTTCTTTTTCTTTGATGCTTCTCCTTTGTTTTCTTCCTTTTGGACAGGCTTCTGTTCATTTTTATCATATTGCATATTCTCAGTTTTCTTCAAAACTCTTGGTGTCACCTCTCTGTCTTTCATAAATATTCCCCTGGGAACACCTTCCTTTTCATTCACTGTCCTATTTCTTAACCAATACTTCCTCTTTGCTTGTTCAACTGCAACAATGGTTAACCTCTTTATTTCCTCTTCAGTGGGTCTCCTCATATCGCATTGAGTAGGCACCTCAATAGAGTATTGTTCTTCATAATTTTCTTCAGAATCAGAAAAAACCTATTGTTCAGCCATGTGGACATTGCACCTTTGATTTGAAACATCGTACTCATAACCTTCATCTTTTGAAGATGAGTATTTCTCCTCAACATGGTGAAAAGTATTTGAATTCAAATACACTGTGTGATCCTCTCCACTATTACCCACTGACATTCCTTCTTGCATTTTTTGGGCTACAACACAATGATTTGGGGAATGTGGCACATCACAACTTTCACACCAACAACTTTTATTGACCATATACGCTCCCTTCTTCCTTAATGGATCAGGTGTTTCTTTGTTCCTAGGTCTATCTATTATAGGTTTTCCATCCTTCCAATTTGTATTATAGGGCATGTCATCTAACCGAGGCCTCTCATTTTTGTACATGTTCTCCTGTTTGTACTGGTAATTATTTGCTTGTTGAGGAACCCTAGGATTGTCTCTCTTACTAATCATCCCAGCATCTTTCTTGTTGTTTTCAATGGTTAGTGCTATCTTTTGGGCTTCAGCTAAATCTCTTCAAAACCTATTTCTTAGTTCATAACCTTATTTTGGATCAAATGCATTCAAATAAATACTCAATGTTTCAGAGTCTAGCAACTTTGATCTAGGTGTTATCTTATTTTGCAATTTGTTGAATCTCTGGTTAAAATCATAAATTGACTCATTCTGATTTTTTTGAATCCATAATAATTCATGTAAAGCAGCATCTGGTGCACATGGATTTCCATACTATTCAAGAAATCGATCTTGAAATTCTTGGATAAAATCAATAGAAGTTGTTGGTAGGCCATTGAACCAATCCATAGCTTCTTCAATGAGTGACATCATGAACAACCTCATATGTAAATCTTCATATGCTATATCCAAGTCCTGGATAAAAGCATTAAAATTCCTCAAATGATCTTCAGCAGTAATTGCACTACTCCCTGTAAACTTAGGAACAAGACTTCTCCAACTGCTATCCATAGGGTAAGGGTATAATTGAAACCCTGTCAAATCAAATTCTCTGATCATTATTGTATATTGTTGAGGGGGAGGGTTATGCACGTGTTGATACTGGTACATTGGATTAATGTATTGTGTATGAAGATATGGCACATACTACTGACCATGAGGTGGTTGTACATTTGTATGTTGTGATGCAATATGCAGTGGATGGTTTGGTTGCTTGTATTGATCTCTCATATGATTCTGAGGAGCCTTTGATGGGTCTGAAGGCCCTGCATTATTATTTCCCTGCCTATGAGGCGGTATATACTTTGAAAAACTAGTTGTCTGAGCATCAATTTGTGCTTTCTGCAATTTGAAGTCTTGGATTGCTTTTATCATTTGGATCTTTTCCTGTTCAGCTTTTGCTCTTTCTACTTCTTTTTTATGAAACTCGAACTATGTTTCTATTTCTTCACAAGTTCAAAACTCATAATTTTCTTGAGGAATTACATGATCAATAGGCTCACTTTGATTACCCTCTATTCTTTGATCATATTCCTGTTGATATTTGATTCGTTCAGCTTTGAGTTTAGCATCGAACTCTGCTTGTTTCTGAGGATTATAAAAATGATTTCTTTGTTCTTCAGGGGTACAAGGTTCTTCACTTGAATTATCTCTCCATGTATCATAACGGTCATATGTTTCATAATGTGGTCTCAATACTTTGTCTTTGTTTGTTATGCACATGTCATCATTTATCTTCTTACCCTTATCAACCTTATCATCCTTATGGGTCCACTTACTGTTGCCACTAGGAACTTCGTTGTATTGGGATCTTCTACCATTCATGCTGAATTGATGCAAAATTTTTCTCAGAGTCGCCACTCACTTTCGTAAAATTGAGAAAGTATTTGTTGTTTCTTATCCCCAGCGAAGTCTTTATAGGATTTTTGACTCTATGACTAAGGCCCTGACTCTGAGTTGATTCCCCAGCAGAGTTTCCAATTTGTTAGCTCTCAAAAACGCAAGTTTGAACCATGAGAGGTTTCCAAGCTCTCACAACATTTCAGGGTAACAGACAAGGCCAAATGATTTGAACCTTCTTCTCTTTAGGTGCTTCTAGACCTAGGCGGGTATACCTATTTGAATAAAGTAGACTTGACCTATATTTATTCCTTTAAAGTAATTTACCCACACTGGAAAATGGGAGTGGATAAATGAGTTTTATTTTGGTACAAATTGTATAAGAAATATCAAGGCTAAATCTAATGTGTTCATATGTAAAAATGAATGAAATTAAATTGTGGAATATTAGAGACTAGTGCCTTATTGGGTGTATGGAGTCAAATGATAATCTGAAATGAGTAACCTCTTTTTGGCAGAAATTCAAATTGTTTGGCATACAATTTTAAGTTTATAACTGGTATAAACATGCAAGGATGTGACTACTGAGTTCTTCTTAATGATCCAAATGAGATTTCCTAATTACTATGACTGACTAAAAGGACTTAATCTCTCCTTGAAAGAACCAATTAATCCAATCATATAGATACAACAAGTGTGCACTGATAAACTGAAAAATATCCTTGATATATAAGTTTAAACAATTAGAAAACATCAACCTTGGAGACATCTTCAACAATACTTTTAATTAACACAACAAACAACTGAAACCAGAAAATGTCATCACATCAAATGAATTCAATTGAAATCTCCATTGTTTCGAACATGCATCATAGTCTCAAAATTGTCAACATTTTGTATCCTACTATATCTTTATTCAATCTCTCCCTTTTTTTTATTTGCTATCAAAATGAATATTTATACATCGGTCATTCGAAAGGACGTTTCCTTTCGTATTCAAATCTCGGCGATCTATTGTATTCAGGATATTCAAACATTCATCAGACACTCGCGAAGACATCATGTAGCTTCCTCGACACTCCAAGTCTCTCTGACTACCACAAAATATATATCACTTTGATTTCCTATAGTCCCACTAACACTTTGAGTCTTCCTAATAGTTATTCCTTCAGTCATGACTGTATCATTGAAACTCTCGCCGATGAAAACTATCGCTGTGACTTAGGGGGTCGGAAAAATGTTCCACTACTTTATGTCTTGCCAAGACATCTCCTTCGGTTTTTTTTCTGATCGCTGAGACTTAACAATTTTCCTGTCGATGAAGCAACACTCAGTATGACTCTCCTATCTCTCACCGATGAATTTTGTCTCGCCGATGACCAATACCTCCAAATGTGTTGCCAAGTCTTTACCAATACAACACTTGTGACTGTGACATAGGGGGTCGGTAAGACTCCCTGACTTCATCCCAATGAAAATGATGGAACCCACCTTTGGCTTTATCAGAAAGACCAAACAAATGCTCTGAGACATTACACCAATGGCTCAAGTCTGGCCAATGAATTTTGTTATTAGCGAGACTATGAATTTTTCTAAGTCCCCCTACTGATGTAATTCCACTATAGTGATATGGTGGGTCAGCAAGACTTCCTCAAACTTACCCCGATGACATCATACTACCGACATGATCCACTTTTCTGGGAAACTCATTTAGAATATTGTAGATTCCTTTTTGATGCTCTAGAATGGCACCACGATCGGTAAGACACAAATAAGCTCGTTATGACTTACACTAATGACCATTGTCTTGCTGATAGACTGCAAAAAGATATATATTAGTATAAAATTCTTTATGGATCGGTGCGACCTGCATCATGTTATGCTAATATGATTTACACATTGAAATACTCAAGGACAGGTGAATTCTATGGGACCAAATGATAAAATATGGGAAAATTTGTTATGCAAAGTAGATTCATGTGCTTATGGTATGGGCATTTTTTGGGAACTAACGGGTATGTGCAACCATGAAATTTTCAAAATTTTATAGTTCTAACACATTCCATCATCTCCCATTTGACATCCATCATAAGGCCTTGTAATCTTTATCATGACTTCCAAGCTGTTGGCATCTTGCATCCTTTCTCATTCATCTTTCGTCCATAATAAACCCATGTCCCATTCCATACCTATTGGTTAGTCTTATACCTGATTGGGAGGAAATTTACTAACACCTGGCTTCATCAAATTCTACACTTGTCATTGGATGTAAAAATATTCAAAAAAACACAAAAAATCAAAAAAATTGAAAATGACAAAAAAATCATAAAAAAACAAAAAAAATAATTAAACTTCAAAATCCAAAAAAAAAACATGTTATAACCTAAAGACATCCAAATAACTTTCAAAAAATCCCAAAAATAGAGTTAAAGTCAATCATGTCATTTTTTGTCATTGTCAAACTATGTTGCCTCACGATTAGACGTAGGCAAGGACATCTGTCAATGTGCCCCCGAGGCATCAGGTCAGTCCTTTAGGTGTTTTCTAATAAAATCATGATTTGATCCTTTGTCATTGAAATAAAGTCAAGGGTCATGTCAAACTATGAGGTCTTTGTGCATTGCTACATAGGCAAGGCCATCTATCGATGAGCCCTCAAGGCCCCCTAGGTTAGTCTTTTAGGATTCCTCGAGTTAGTCAAAATAAATCAGGCACTATCAACTCATATGTGACATCACCATCTGAACTTCAAACACAAATCCTAAATCAACAAGACAAGTAAGCCAACAAGTCTCAAAGTCAAATCAGTTGTTGGCCTCCTACAATGATTTAATAACTAGGCTCTTACAGCCATGATTCATAGATTTAACATCTAACCTGAATAGCCATTTCAATCATCATGAAGGCACATTTAACTTGTCAACCTAGGGATGTGAACGTGAAATGGGTCAGCACAATATGTGCACTAGGAACCCAAAGTAGCCATTTTCATTCTACAACTAAGGAACACACAATGTTGAAAATAAATTGCTTAGAAGGGAATACCATAAATTTCAATCATCAATCAACAACTACTTCAAACTAAAATGCATAATAGAAATAAAAATATGAGCAACAAATAGGGCACTACTATGTCTACTTTGGCTGCAGGAACAGTCATAGAATGGAATTCTAGTGGCTATAGGAATAGTCGATTCCATATTTCTAACTAATTACTAAACAATAATTAATACTAAACTAAGAGAATGGATTACTCACCAAGTGGGCCCCCTTGGATAAGTATCCTCTAAAACTAATAAGAACTCAGATGCTTGAACTTAGAACTTTATTTTATTCACTGTAAATCATGAGTACAAAAGAGTAATGTATCTGTATTATTGAAAACTTGAGAGTGCAAGTACAATATCAAATCGTGCAATCTCCAAAGAAGGAGCATCATATCTTTATTTATACTATCAACTAAACAAGGTTGTTGACTCCACTATTGGGAGGATGCCATTTAGGGAAAATAGAGAAAGTGGAGTGGTGGTGGTTACGCATGCATGGAATCTGGTCAGACATGCAGGTCCAAATGTAGATTTAGTATAGCAATAATGCCTGCATCTGCTCAACCAACATTAAAGTCCACTACAAGGTGGTTACATTCAGTTTGCATGAGGAATCTTCTATCGTCAACCTCCCTTGACCTTTGAGTGATTCCTTTGTTGGAAATTACGATGCATGCCCAGCTGGCAGTGTCTTCCTCAACTTAGCATCCTCGAATTAAATTTGCATGGCAATGTTAGTATGCACAATAACTGCATATCTATAACCACCTTAAGAAACATTCATTAACCACATGTAAAATCAATATAGATAATCCACATAATATGCCAATGTCATTAAAACTTGTAGAAATAGGATTAATCCCAATGTCTATAGTTTGAGGGAAACATTATGAGAATATCAACATTTAGCATCAAAGTTCATGACAACTGCCAGCAAAAAAACTATAGAGTCTACCCAAAATTGGACCAAAAACTAGGCTCATCACTCCCCCCAGCCTAATGTTTTGCTAGTCCTCCAACAAGGTAAGGTTTGTTCTTTTGCTTGGTCAAAGCTCTAAAATTTGCAACTGATAGTTGTCCAACATTGGTGTCTATTGAGCACAAATCAAGGTCCCAATAGAATCCTTCTAATCTATCAAGTCTGCTCCATCTTTGTTTTTCTACAACAATGTCATACTGGTAGAACCTGAACTTTGGCATGAGCCATATGAGAATGGGTGGCTGGAAAGTTAGGGGAAGCCAAAATTGCCCCTTCATTCTCCCAATCTACATATACCTATTAATCCTTTTTAGTGTTGCAGCATAATTGTGGATGGAATGAGGTTCAACCTATTTCAACTCATTAGTTAGGTTATTCCATCTTTGTGATAGGTATCTTCTCATAATTTCCTCCTTTGTTGTTGCCTTTACCTCATACTCACTATAAAATTCCTCAATCCAAGGCATAATCATGTTGCCATAACTAGGTTTGAAAATAATTTTGTGCCATTCTCTATAAATATCCCTTGGGTTGCTTGATTCATCCCTAATGGGCAGAGGGATGTTAGACTCCAATTTCTTATAAGCCCCATGTTGTTGTCCCCAAATAATTTCATTCTGCACCCAAAACATAAATGCCCTTAATTGGACATCCCCAACATACAACAACAGATTCCAATCATGGTCTTGAGTTACAACATAATTCTGCAAATAAAACTCACATAGCAAATTCTTCATTTCAAGGGAGGCAATCCTATAAGCATTGAAAAAATCATTAGGAGTGTCAATAGAAGGATTCAAACCTAAGACAATCCTTGATAGCTTAAAAGAGAGATATTTATCTTTTAGGTGCAGAGAATAAGCCCTTGGAGGTGTTCTGCATTCCAAAATCTGTGGTACCAAGGCTACCATATCATCCACCCTCTTCTTCAAGGTGGAAATTTCTATATCTTTATCTTCAATTTCCTCATCTCTCTTTTGAATTTCCTTCTTCAATTTCTATTTTTCTCTTTTCCATTCTTCCTCCCTCCTTTGTATTTCTTTCCATAAATTCAAAATTTTCATATGTATTGTAAAATAAGGAGGATTATGAATTCCTACCAGTTTTTTTGTTGATGGTTGCTCCCCATATAGTACTATTTGCATGGACTCATGTTGTCTAATTGTCTCTGGAAGCAGAGGTATTGTTTCTTCTCCCACTTCTTGTTGTAGGGGCTCTCATTCTTGTTCTTTCTATGGCTTCAGGAACTCCTACTCTAGTTTTGGTTGTTGCTACAGGACCTCTTACTATAGGACTTCTTGCTCATGCTACAGGAAATCCTAATTTTCCTCAAACTCTTGATTTTCAACTTGTTCTATAATATTGGCAAGGTTAGCCAATATTATGTTTGTTGTTGCCTCATATATCTTCCTCCTCAACATTCTCCTACCCCATTGGAGCTTCTATGTCCTCCTGTGGTATTTCTCTAGACTTAGGGATTTCCTGTGGAGGCATACCAAACGTTGGCCCAACTAGTCTTGATTTCCTAGGAGGTCTCTCACATTTTTCTTTGCCTGCAAGATGAACAGTGTCAACCTTCCTCTTTTTAGAACTCGACACCTCTTTTTATGTTGGCTCCCTTTTGGCCTTTCCTTTTCTTTCTTTTACTTCTCTCTTATGTGCCCTAGTTTTCATTAGGGTGCCAAGTGGAACATCATCATCAGAATCTAAGGAGGAGTTTTCTTTTTCTAAGTGCTCTACTCCAAAAGAACTAATTTATATGGTTTCTTCTATCATAGGAGGGCTTACACTAGGGCCTGCACCAGAGGTTGAAGCACCACAAGTAGCTTCAATCATGCTCAATCTCCTGCTAGGCCTAAGAGGTTGAGGAGAAACCCTAGGTTGCAAGTGCTTAGGTCTAATTTGATCAACATTTATAAATTCTTCCCAGGTCATTCCAAATACATCATGTAGAGACTTTTCAACTAGAAATTTTATCGGACAATGGTGGGAAATAGAATTGTCCCTACCTTTTTGGGTCTCAACTACCATGATTGCAAGAAGATTGTATAGCACATTAGGCACATTCATCCTCCTCCCATGCCTCATGTGACTCAAGAGTTTAAAATGTACTAAATGTAGGTTTGATAGACAACCTTCATAGGTGAGATACCTTATAATGTAGATGGATGCATGTTTACATGGTTCAAGTAGAGAGGTTCTTTTTGGACCATGTTTATCCATGTTGATTGGAGGGTCACCATGTACTGTAAATTCAGCCCTAGCTGACCTGGCATCTCTAGAGGTAGGGTAATGTTCGCCATCAGCAGGTAACCCTATAACCTCTACAATTTTTTCCTTAGTTGCCGCAACCTCCAACTCTTTTACTATGGCTTTTGCTTCAAAAAATGTCTAGGTGAATTCAAGTGCAATGCTTTCATCAAAGCCATCTAGCTTAAAAAAGTTATCTAACCATCCACAGTTTCTAAATTCAGTCAAGCAGTGTGCATTTTGTAATGAAACATCATGAACCATGGGCTCATTTTAAATTATCCCTCCTCCCAATGTCTACAATCAACTATCACTCTACAAAATTTCCTTCTGGCAATTCTTGTCTAAAAGCCAAACACCTTCTTGCAATACCTGCTAAATTTCCAGTGCCAATATCGACTAAATTTTCCCTTTCTTTTTTTTACCTTTTTGCTTGCAACTCAGGATTACGACAAGCTCAATAATGGCAAGAAAAGGAGAGATAAAGGAGAATTATGATGGGAAGAAATGGTGGCTGCAATTAGTGTCACTTCACACATGCGAGCCATCCTCTCACTTAGATTTCAAATTGGCTCATTTTAAATTTTTTGGCATAGCCTAGGATGAATTGACGTATGGGTAATATATTCACATATTTTTCTTTCCCCCCAACCTAAATTTGGACATGTGTCCACACATGCGAGATGGGAGTGGTGATTTGATAGGGAATAATGACATGTTATGTGAATGTCTATACTAATGTACAGTGATTAAATGAATGCACTTAAAATATGATTAAATGATAGCAATTAATGTGCACATACCTAAATGTGTGGAGGATTTGTTGCAAAGATCATGGAGAAAGTACCTTTTTTCTTTTTAAGGAATAAATTGAGAAATTAATGAAAAAGAAGTGGAAGGAGGTGAGGTGGAATGACGTGATGGAAGAGAGAGAAAGGTGGTGATGGATGATTGAATGGGCAGATGGGTGAAGAAATGGACTTCCACAAGAGTGGAAGTATTTATTATGACAAGTACGTACCTTAATTAGCCAAAAAGAGGGACACTAGGTCCACTTCCTTCAACTGCAGGAAGCTCAGGTGTTGAATGTTGGGTGAATTTCTATAGGAACTCTTCTTTATAAGTTGGCTTGTGATATAATATGAGGTGATTACCATTGACAAGTAACTTGAATTTGATAGGGTCAATGGTAGTAAGCTGAACAACTCCATTAGAAAAGACCTCAATGACTTCATATGGTCCTAGCCACCTTGTTTTCAATTTTCCTACATTGTCCTGATATCTTGAGTTATAGAGCAGGGCCCAATCTCCTAGTTGGAATTTCTTGTCTTTGATAAATTTTTCATGCCACTTGATTCTTTAATTTTGCACTACTTCTATATGATGTAGGGCTGCTCTTCTTATCTCATCCAAAGTATTTAGCTGCATGATTTTTTCTCTCTATGCCTCAAAAATACCCATCCCCAAATATACTATAGTCTTAAGAGTCTTATATTCAAATTCAATGGGCATCATGGTTGTCTTTCCATACAACAACTCAAATGGAATGAAGCCTGTAGTTGTTTTCCAGGTTGTCCTATAGGCCCAAACAACTTTTGGTAATCTGTTTTCCCAATCCTTTCTATAAATAGCTGCCATTTTGATTAGAATGGCTTCAATTTCTCTATTGGTCACTTCAACTTGGCCATTATCCTAAGGGTGATAAGGATTAGATTTCCTATTCCTTATGTTGTATTCATTGAATAGTGCTGCAACATGGGTTGATGTGAATTGATCCCCTTGATCAATCACTATTTCTCTTGGAACTCCATATCTTGTGAAAATCTCCTCATAAAGAAATTATGAAACCTTGTTATCTCTTGCATGCTTCATGGTCTTAACTTCTACCCACTTTGTCACATAATCAGTGCATACCAAGATATAAGACTTACCATTTGATGGAGGGTCAATGGGTCCTACAAAATCCAATCCCCACTTGTCAAAGGGGGTGATTACTACCTAAGGGAAAAGTGGCATCTCATCAGATCTGGTTGGTCTTCCCATTCTTTGACATCTATCAAATTTTTTGGTATACCTTCCTACATCCTTATGGAGTGTTGGCTAGTAATATCCTATGTTCAAAATCTTCATTTTTGTCCTCTTGGATGCAAAATTTCCTCCACATGGTTTGTTATGGCATGCATGCAAAATTTCATATGTCTAATCTTCTCTCACACATCTCCTCATGACATGGTCTATTTTAATATAAAACAAACATCCAACAATCTAGGAGAAAGGAAAAGATTTTTCATTGAGTTCCCTTTTCTATTTTGGAGAGAAGTGGGAAGGAACTCTACCTGTGACCAAATAATTGGTTATGCCAGCATACCAAGGTGTTTGTATATTGAGGGAGAATAGATGCTCATTAGGAAAAGAGTCATCTATGGGATGATTTCCTTCTGATGTAGTCAGCCTTGAAAGAAAATATGCAACAACATTGGCCATCCTTGGCTTATCCACAATGGTTATATCAAAAATTTTCATTAACAATAACCATCTTGCTATCCTACCTATGATCAGAGTTTTATTCATGAGATATATAATGGTTGCATGATCAGTGTGCACAAAGATTTGGTAACCTGTTATATAATGTCTAAATTTTTTTAGTGCATAGATTACTACCAACATTTCTTTCTCTATCACTGTATAGTTGAATTCAGCTCCTTGTAAATTTTTGCTGACAAAATAAATGGCATTTTCAACAGCTCCTTCTTTCTATCCTAAGACTGCTCCTATGGCATAATTCAATGCATCAATATGGATGTGGAAAGGAAGTTCCCAATTAGACCCTTTGAATACAGGAGCATGAGTCAAAGCTGCCTTCAAGTTAGAAGATGTCTTGTCACAAGCTTCAATCCACTGGAATTCAACATCTTTAATGAGAAGAGTATACAATGGTGTTGCTACCTTGCTGAAATCCTTGATGAAATGACTATAATATCCTACATGACCCAAGAAACTCATAACATCCTTCTATTTTGCAAGTGTGGATAGATTTGTGATTACTTCAATTTTTGCAGGATATACTTGAATTCCTTTGTGGGAGATGTAGTGGCCAAGGACTACACCTTCTTGCATCATCATGAAGCACTTTTCACTATTTAAGGGAAGGTTTTGGTCTTCACATCTCTATAGGACTCTCTTGATATTCTCCAATGCTTGATTAAAATCAACACCATAAGTGGTAAAGTCATCCATATAAATTTCCATGCAATCGTGAGAAATGTATGAGAATATGCTAATGACTGCCCTCTAGAAGGTTGCAGGTGTGTTGCATAAGCCAAGTAGGAGTACCAAGTAGACATAGATCCCACATGGATAGGAAATTGTGTTCTTCTCTTGGTCCTCTGGTGAAATTTGGATCTGGTTGTAGTCGTTCAATCCATCTAGAAAAGAAAAGTATCGCTTTCCTACAAGTATGTCCAAAACTTGATCGATGATCTTGGGCACAATCACTAATGGAGACACCCACTAACTATTTGAAATGGGGTAGATAAATCCTGCCTCTAGTAATTTTTGCAATTCTCCTTTTACAATTTCTCTCAGTTCAGGGTTAATTTTTTTGTGTGGTTGTCTTATTGGGGTGCAATCATCTCTAATGAAAGTTTTGTGTGTACAAAGTTTAGGGTATAATACCTTCATATCATGATAATCCCATGCAAATGCATGTTGATGGGTCCTTAATAAGTTTTCCAACAATAATAAGTTTTCCAACAATAATTATTTACTGTTAACATTCAGATATTTTCCTTGTGACACATGTACTTTTGTAGTTAACTCTATCATGGCTGCTTCATTAACACATGGTACCTTTAGTTCATATGGTAGCAATGTATGGGGCATGCCTGTTGCAGCAAGAAGTCTGTTTGTAGGAATAGTAGTTGTAGGAAGAGTGGCTGCAGGAAGAACATCTGTAGGAATAGTGGTTGCAGGAAGAGCAGGCATAAGTGTCTTGACTGGAGTAGAAGAATGAGAAGATGATGCTTCCTCCACTCCACAATGGTTCTAAATGATGTTAGCCAATACTTCATCCTCATCTTGGAGCTGCATGAAAGAGCTTATTCCTAGCATCATGAGTTGTGCCACAGAATTAACTTCCTCGGCCTCTTCACTAACATATGGCCATACAGGATTATCCTCATCATGAGATAGCTAAGCAAGAGGATAAAAAAACTTTTTCATGCTCTTCCCATCTGAAATGGTCATGCCACCTTACTAACATCCAATGTATGCATCTATAGTTGCTAACCAAGTTCTTCCAAGAATAATGGGATACCCTCCTAGTGTAGTTTTAGGAGAAAGAATCATAAAGTCTATTGGGTACTCCCAGGAGTCTAAAAATACTACAAGATCCTCCACTATACCATCAAACTTAATAGTAGAGCTATCAACAAGCTGCAAGATAGTAGGAGTAGATCTCATGCTTGCAATGTTTAGTTGCTACAGGATTTCCTTGGTCAATACATTTATTGCTGCCCCTAAATCAATTAGAGCATTCTTTACTTGGATTCCATTTATAACAACTGCTACTACAGGACTACGCAGGTCATTATACTTGGGGATAGTTACTTTTCCAAGCATGATTTCAGCTAGTTGTCCCACCACATGAACTGTAGTTGGGTCTTTCTTTTTCCTACCTGGCTTCTTGAGGCATGCTTCCTTGATTTCCTTGTCGTGGATTAGAACATCCTTTATGTCCTGAAAAGAGGTATCTTGACACATATATGCTTCAGTTGATTCAAGATGTCAAAATTTGTATCTTCCTTTTCTTCCTTCTTCTTGGAAACTTCCAATCCCTGAGGAAATGGTGGTTCTTGTTCAGTTTGCTTGACTTGGACTGGTTCAGAATTTTTAGGTACACTTGGCTGAATGAGATCATTTAGAGGTTCCTCCTCCTCTTCCACCAGAAGTTTAGTGATAATGGGCTTGGAAGGGGCTAGTAGAGTAGTTGCTAAATGCAAGTGGATGTCACTTACACTCACAACATATGTAGGGAATTGATTTGAATTATTAGAGTATGCAAGCTATTATTGTGGTTTGTTATTTGGATTGGGTTTGGGCTGAGCTGGTAGTTGGGTAGGTTTAGGTGCATTTGAGCTTGGATTAGCAATTGGAGGCATTATAGTAGGTTTTTGGGGTTGAGAAGGTGGTTGCACATAACTAGTTGTCTAGGCAACCCATTGTTGTCCTCCCCTCCATTGATTTTTTTGCTACCAATTTCCTGGAGGTGGCTACCAATGCCCTTGAAATTGTTGCCAATTCCCCTGAGGTTGCTGCAATTGGGGTGGAGAGTTTTGATGATTGGTCCAAGCATTTGGATGGTTAATCCAAGTTTGTGGTGGATATCCTCCATAGTTGGATGGATATGGGGGTTTCCATTGGTTACCAGATGAATAGGAATTAAAATATGGCCCAACATAAGATAGTGGATCCGGTGGCATACCTTGTCTTGGAGCCCAAGGCTTCCTTTGTGCAACATAGTAGACTTGGTCTTCTTCAATTTAGATTATTTTGAACTTAGGTGGAATTTGCATGCTTTCAAGATTAGCTACAATCTTGCAGCTGTATTCCCTCTTCTTTTGTCTGAAGTGGGGGAAATACTCTGTCAACATTGTTTATGCCTCCTCTTGCTTCTTCTTGGCCTGAAGTGTATCTAGCTAAGTGGCTAGATTATTTATAATGTATTGCTTGAAGTCTTCCAAAAAATGAGTGATCTCCATTCTTGAAACTCCACCAGTAGTTGACTTACCCATGGAAGATTGATAAGCTCTCCCTTTATTTGAAGCTGTCCTAGAGTAGTTCTGGCATATTTTCTTGATATCTTCCCAAGGAACTTGGGAGATATCTCCTCCTCCCATGAGTTCCAAGGCATCAATACAACTATCATTGATTCCTCTCAGTAAAAGAAACTTTTGTGAGTCTTTATTGAGTGTACGGTGTGTATATTTTTGTAGGGAAAACAAAAACCTTGCAATATAATCTTCTAGTCTCTCATCTTCCTTTTGTTGCATCCTAAAAAATGTCACCTCCTCTCATATCACTGCCCTTGCAATATTCCTTGTATTTTTGAAGGAATTTTGTCTTCATGTCTTCCCAAGTTTCCATAGTATCTTTTCCTAGGCTCATGAACCATATTAATGCAGCCTCTTTTAGAGTGGTAGGAAATTGCTTAAGCCTATGGGCATTAGTGCTATAATCATAACTCATGTAGAGTATGTCAAAATCAAATAAAAAGGTATAAGGATCTTCTATGACAAATCCATAAAACTTGCGGAGTGCTGAAGCAGGGATGTTCTTGATGTTGTCAACTTCATTCTGATGGAAAATGGGGAAAGGAAAAGCTGGTTGGTTAGGTTTGTTCCTATTTGCATCACCCATTCCTACTTGATGTAGTTCCAAAGAAAAGGGGTTTTCAAGCTGATTTTGGTCTTTAGAGGAGACTTCAGAGCTAGTCATATCAGGAAACGCATCAGCAAAGGGGTGTGGATCTTCTTCTTCTTCTCTTGGAAAGTTCTAATATTCAACTAGCTAGAATGTATTAGGATTGTTAGGAAGGAATCTCCCATAAGAATCCCTTCTCCTTCCTCTATGCATGCGGTATCACTCACTATCAGTCAGCACACACAAAGAATTGGTAAAGAATAGGAGGGTTCATTACTTCCTAAATGAGGATATACTAAGAAAAATTTCTAGAAACACTACAGCAAGAAAAACTACCAATGACTCCAAAGGACTCCCTAGTTTGACACCATCCCCAGCAATGGCACCAAAAATGTTGGCCTCCTACAATGATTTAATAACTAAGCTCTTACAACCATGATTCATAGATTTGACATCTAACCTAAATAGCCATTTCAATCATCATGAAGGTGGATTTAACTTGTCAACCCAAGGATGTGAAGTTGAAATGGGTTAGCACAATATGTGCACTATGAACCCAAAGTAGTCATTTTCATTATATAGCTAAGGAACACACAGTGCTGAAAGTAAATTGCCTAGAAGGGAATACCATAAATACCAATCATTAATCAACAACTACATCAAACTAAAATGCATAACAGAAATGAAAATTTGAGCAACAAACAGGGCACTACTCTATTTGCTTTGGCTACAGGAACAGTCACAGAATGGAATTCTAGTGGCTGCAGGAATAGTCGGTGCCATATTTCTAACTAATTACTAAACAACAAGTAATACTAAACTAAGATAATTGATTACTCACCAAGTGGACTCCCTTGGATAAGAATCCTCTAAAACTAATAAGAACTCAGATTCTCGAACTCAAAACTTTATTTTATTCACTGTAAATCATGAGTACAAAAGAGTAATGTATTTGTATTACTAAAAACTTGAGAATGCAAGTACAATATCAAATTGTGCAACCTCCAAAGGAGGATCAGATTTTTATTCATATTATCAACTAAACAAGGCAGTCGACTCCACAACTGGGAGGATGCCATTTAGGGAAAATAGAGAAAGTGGAGTGGCAATGGTTACATGTGCATGGAATCTGGTCAGACATGCAGGTCCAAACGTAGATTTAGCACAACAGTAACACCCACATTTTCTCAACCAACATTAAAGACCACTACAAGGTAGTTACATTTAGTTTGCATGAGGACTTTTATACCGTTGACCTCCTTTGACCTTTGAGTGATTCCTTTAATGGACGTTACGGTGCATGCCCAACTGGTAGTTTCTTCCTCAACTTAGCATCCTCGAATTAAATCTGCATGGAAATGTCAATACACACAATAACTGCATATCTATAACCACCTTAAGGAACGTTCATTAACCACATGCAAAATCAATAAAGATAATCCACATAATATGCCAATGTCATTAAAACTTGCAGAAATAGGATTAAGCCCAATGTCTATGGTTTGAGGGAAACATTATGAAAATATCAACATTTAGCATCAAATTTCTTGACAACTTCCAGCAAATAAACTATAGATTCTACCCAAATTTGGACCAAAAACTAGGCTCATCATCAGTCATTTGTCAAATCAATCAAACCAGTCAAATCGATCAAAACCAATGGTCTTATACAAGATGTTTCCTTCCTGAAACCAGACCTTATTACTGTCACACTTTGTCATTTTCCTTATACAAGTAGTTACATGATCAAAACCAAACTCAACATCTTATATGATGTTTTCCTTCTCCTGAAACCAAGCCTTGTTAAAAAAAAATCCACCCATCACTCACTTCGTCCCTTGATGCACTAGCAAACACTTATTGGCAAATAATCAAAATGACTGTTGGTCTTGTTGGTCTATTTTTCCTTATCTTTTGGATTTACTTCGGTCATGTTACTAGCCACCTCGAGGATGTACCATGAAGTATTTATAGGAGAAATGATGTCTCATGACTCATCTTTTATTTGATTGGTGTTTGCAGTTTGTCTTGACAAAAAGACTGGGGAAACTTTTCCCTTAGTATGAGTTAGGACATTCCTTGTCTATGACTGTCTGTTTTATAGATGGATGACCTTGTACACCTTGGTCTATGTCATACCATGGTGTTTGTTGTCTATTTCTCATATTTTACCACACAATGATGATTAAATGAAAAATCCTAGCATAGTAAAATATATGTCTGCAAATTATCCCAACTAGCACCATCTCAACATCCATCTTTTTTGTGTTGACATTCATCTTTTCTACTCTAACATTTTTTTATTTTGAATCTTCATCATCCTTATCTATTTTCCTCTATCCTTTTTTCCTTCATCTTCTAGTCCTCTCATCCATTTTGAGAGCACACTCGTGTTATTTGAACCCACCTGTCCTCTCAAGAGAGCATACCACTACCTCCTCATCATTCTTCCTTACACTAGGGCATATCTTTTTCTTTGACACAATGTGACAAACTACATTGTATCAAAGAGGGGCGGATGTAAACACTAAAAAATGTCCTAGTCTTGCTAACACCATTTTTCCATTGTCTAGGGTTATATTTCTACTATTAATTAAATAATTCTTAATTATTTAATTAATTCATTTAATTCATTTCTCCATTAGTCTTGATTAATTAAATAAATTATATTTATTCAATTACGTCACTAATTTCTTTCCTCTATAATTAAATAAACTTTATTTATTTAATTATTTCCACTTTCCACTATAACTAAATAATTATATTAATTATTTAATTATTCACTATTAGCTTTTCTGTCATAAATTAATTAAATCTTATTTAATTAATGACCTGCCTTTTCACTCACCTTTCTTATTTAAATTTATATTTAATAAAAAAGATAACTTGATTTTTCTTTTTGCATTTAAATAATGTTTCCATTATTTCAAAATGCATTTTCCTCTTTGAGCTAATTCTTTTTCTCGAAAAATTGTTTAATTTCCTCATTCTCCTTCACTTTCAACCTTATCTTATCTCATCTCATTCGATATCGACTATTGATCAAAATAAAAAGTAATTGATCTCATACATCCATTTTCCATTTGGCTCTATATAAATAGCATTGTCACTATCATTTTTATCATCTAGAATTTATAGGCTTCCATGCTAGTAAGATTAAAAATGTGATATTTTTCTTTGTTTTAGTCATAGGCTATATTTGCACACTTGAAACTGAGGGCATTGATCATATTGTAGCAAAATGGAAAAGGGAAATGGAGGTGAAGCATTGATGATATGAAGACTTTGGGTAACTTTGTTGCATTATTTACATTTTCATATTTATTTTTTCTTCATTGCTTTATTTGGGTTTTAGTTTAATTGATTTAATATCTTAAAATCTAATCTTCCTGAACACAAAGACAAGTCTAGTTAGGTTTCCCCCAAGCTAGACAATGAGATCAAGATAAAAGACAAGTCTAGTCATTCTAAGGAGAAGAAATACAAAGTGAGATGTTGTGTCATGACATACATGGTGAGATGTATTCATGGAATGCTATTGTGTGAGGGATAACACACAGAATCCACAACATCAAGAAAAAGCAGAGATAAAGAGATTGAGAGCACGGGGGGATCCAAATATTCAAGGTCAGAAATGATCATAAATGTATGTATATATAGATAGTGTAAATTATATGAACTATCATCACCCCCAAATATATTGGAATGATAAGAAGAGCACATGAAGAATAATAAAAAATAGGGTTAACATGGAAGAGGTCTAAATGCCTCAATACTTTGTATCACCCCCAATGTGAAAATAAAATTTTCTGACAAATAAAAGAATGATGAAACATATAGAAGAGGTTTACAACATATTTTCTCTCCTATACCCAAGTACCTTCAAGGGTAATTCGGGTCCTCCAAGATAGAGTACAAACATGAACAAAAAATCACGGGGTAAACACAAACACACAAATCTAATTGAAAGATAAGAAGAGGTACCACTCTATTCCAACACCTCTAACAAGTTGTCTTGCTCCCAATCTAGATCATTATAATGGGATGAAAGATGCTATTGGAGAGGGAGGATAGCAAGGGAAATACTATTTGGCTTAGCTATAACAATAGCTAAGGAGGAGACTACCTCAATGTCCCCATCAACAAGCTCCTGCAAAGTTAATGTCATTGATCTGGAAAAGATAGATGATAAATTTGAAATATCCTTCAATCATTCAAACATAGACTTCTTTGGAGTGAAATGTAGTGATTGAACAAGAGGAGGATGAGAAATCAAAGAGTCATTTATGACCTCTAGAAGAGGGGCAGTGATAAAATTTTGGGAAGGAGGTGACTTATCCATCACAAGGATAGTATAGGCTAGAGTAGAGCAAGATGAAGAAGACAAAGAAGACTTTTTGCAAGAATTATTTAGGACAAGGTTGTGCTCTAACTTACATTTAAGCGAAGGGTGTGCAGTATTCATGTTAGAAGTAGGAGGGATAGGGGTAGAAGGATCCATAGTAGACATGAATTTTGTGTGAGGCATATATCTATGGCTCAAAAAAATGATGAAGATTAGGTAAAGAGGTGATCAAAGTAGGCTCTCAAGAAGAAGTGATGAACACTTATATATACTTAGGGTAAGGTTCATTAGGGTCCATCAAAGAAGCTAAAAGAAATATTGAAGTGATAGGAACAAAAGCATGAATGAGATCAGAAATAGAGATAGAGGGAAGAACAAAAGAAGAAGAAGCGGAAATATAAGGCTCACCCTTAGTCCTCTGCAATGCCTCACATTCTTGGTCCAATTCCCATTAGTGATGCTTATGCTTGTGTGCAAGTCAATTTTGATGGCTATGACCATTGGGAATAATAGCTTGAGAAGACTTTGGGGGATCATTTTCTACATGAGGAATAGTCTTCACAAGTGTCACCAGTGGAAGAGAAAATACCTAAGAAGGAACAAGATGAGGAATGGAAACAAGGACCTATGTTTCGACCATAGGATCCTTTCCTTTTTCTACTTTAGAGGCAGGTGGAGGGACGGGAGGAGGCCTTTGTTGAATACCTACAATACTGAGAGGGGAGTGAATCAGTATTCCTCTAAACCAATTAAACACAACCCATCCAATTAACCGAATAGAAATAACTACAATGAAGAAAGAAAGCATGAATACAACCACAGAATCACATGACACATGAACACCAGTATTTTTTCATGGAAAACCCAAAAAGGGAAAAACCATGGTGAGGGTCAGCTCATAATATATTATATCCAAATATAATTTATTACAAAAAGGCTCACTTCCAAGATGCACTATCTAGAAAAGAGCTCACAACTCATTGAGTAAGAAAAAAGAAAGGTTGGAAACACTACCTATTTGAGCTGATACAATATCATCTATCATATGTCCGATTATAGTTCCATTGAGTTACAAAAAATGATCTTTATTGTCTAAATTGATACTCTTATTTATTCATCATTTGCTTAATACTACATTACACACATGTAGGTGAATCACCATACATTTCTTAATTCTCATACAATCTGCTCTACTCTAATACATTTGTATATCATATATTCCTTTGACACTATTCTACACCACACTTTGTCTCTCACTCTATTCCCTATCTCATAAAACCTTGATGAAGATCACACACACACACACACACACACACACACACACACACACACACATATTCACATTAGGTGAAACTTCAATTAAGTTGACCTAATTAGAAGTAACACAGAAAAATTAAACATGTCATCCTTAAAGCATTTCATCCACACTTAGTGCTTAAATTCAACATTCAATTTACATCAAGATGGTTCAACATGGACCTAAACATAAATACCACATAAGATAGAGTTGCTCAAATATTCTCCACAAAACACCAACTATGTTAGGTTGGGTCAAAATATACCTAAACACAAAGTATCCAAGAGCTCATGCAATTTCATCAATCATATGACCTCAAACCTCAATATCCCATCAAATTCTCATTCAATTGAAATTCATTAGCTTATCTTCATCATCACAAGACAAAATAATTATTCATGAAGAAGTGCAGAATCTCCTACACTGGTACATTGTACAAAAGATAATTGTGATATACAAAGCCACACACTATCATTCATATCTTTCTGGAAACTGTACAAAATATCACAAAAACTTGAATGATGCTCAATTTGATGGAATCAAAATTGTAGTTATTATTGTAGAAGATTATACCAATGTGTAGTAAAGTGCAGACCCCAAAACTAACACAGTGGACCACAATACTGACAAAGGAAACACTTAGCCAAATTCTTGATAAATAATGCTTTTTGGATCAATTAGTACTGTACAAGGCTCACCAAAAATACGTTCCCACTATGCTAGGATGATCAATACAATGTTGACATCAATGACAACACTAGATCAACCAATGTATATACAGTTCATGCTCATGTTACTAAACTACATCATCAGTGACAAACTTCCAACTTCCAACAATCTCCCCCTTTTTCATTAATGGAAACATGGATATCAAAAACATTTTTGAAAACTTGATTCAAAACATGTCTCCCCCTTACACATATAAACTTGTCTCTCCAAAAGGTTTTCTATCCATCTTTCCCAAAATGTAACTATCACTTCCCAATTGCATTGACAAAAATGTTTTTCCACTATCTCCCCCCCTTTGACATCAATGGAAAAGGTCGAGCAAAGGCTCAATATGCTTCCCTCATATATATGTGGGTGTGTGTGTGTGTGTGTATTTATATATATATATATATATATGTTGACTCTCCAAAAAAAATGGCATGCATAAAGATAATACTTATCAACCTAAAGATGTTGATCCTTTGAGCTTCTTCAGAATATCCTACCAGGTAGTTTCTCCTTCTTCCCAAAGTATTTTGGCTTTTTCAAGAGTCCTGCATTGTAATTCAAGTTCCATTAGGGACTCTTATCATTCTTCCATTGTACTAGGGTTAAGGTTTATTTTTGAGAGTTTATCAACACTAGCATGGGAACTAAATATATGAGTATGCTTTATCTTCACTAAGTCTCTTAACATCATATATTTTTTGATTGTTTCTTCCCTCTAATTCTATAAAGAAAAGAAATTTTCATGCAGCTACATAATGCTAGTCCATTTTTTATTGTTTCTATCTCTTGCTAAATCATAAATTAATGTTTCACAACCTATTTGAGTTTCAATTGATTTCATCACATCCTTCATACATTGTGTGTTGTTTAGCCACTTCAAGTAGTATGATAGTAAGTTATGTGCTTATTTTTCACAATTTTGAGTATCCTCTAATCCCTTGATAGCCCTATGATGTGAATTTGCACATTTCCTTTTGATGTACTATAGACTCTTCTTTGCAATCCTTGCTTCTAGTCCACTTTTAGCTTGTTCTTTTAATTAGGAGACATATGCTAAATCAATGAATCAACCAGACTTCTAAAACTTTCTATAGTAGACAATGATGCATTAATGCTTGTTTTGGGGGTTACCTTGTTTAATGCTTTCATGACTTCATCCATGTCTTATACACTTATAGCTCTAATTCTGGTTTCATGCTCATGTTGAGCATCATCTGTGTGCATTCTTCCTTCTTCTATGTTAGTGTCTTCTTGCTCTACAAATTCTTGTTTAATTTCAACCAAAGGAATGATAATGTTCTTCCTTTTCTTACCTATTCTCCTAGAACTACCAGAGGCTTCAATTCTAGTCCTATCCTCTAATCTTGGTCTACTAAGATCTTTAGGGATTCTTAAAATCACTCTTGCATAATGAACAATTTTTTCCTTAGTCACTTTATAATCCAGCTCAGAGATTCAAACAATTTTGGGTTCAATTGCTTCCATGAAGAAAAATTTAGTAGAGACAAAGAAATTAATGTCTCTAGAGAACCTTTCCAACACACTCTTACATATTCTTATCCTTTCATTCATTCTCATCTAAGACATTCCAAATAATTTTGCAAGAGCATCATCTTAAGCATCTAAACCACCAAGATTTCTCATACGATTTGTTATCTAATGTGCAATTGGTTATGTACTTTTCCAATTACTAGTACTTCCTTTATGAAGTAGAATAGAAATTAGATTATCAAAGTACCATAATTGAATGTATGCTTTTTTCCCGTTTTAATTTCCTTCAAGTTTTTCATCAAATGTTGTCGAAGTAACTCACATAGGTCATAATGCGCACCATTGTCAATCACGTTATGTGCAATGTGAATAGTAGTGGAAAAGACTATATAGTCATTATTTGGTTGACAAACTTTGTGTCCAAGAAGCATTGTAACATACCAAATAGTCAGATTCTTAATTTTGTTCAAAATGAATTTCTTTTCTTCAAGAGTATCACTTTTCTTCTCTATTAAGTCCATGATCTTGATATTTTTTTGCTCTGGAAATGGTTTAGAGGACCACAAACTAGTTACATCCCTTATAGCTTCCTTATTTATTGAGTACTCACCATCAATCCAAATAGATTCATCATGAACTTTGGTTAATACCATTTTGATGTACTTTTTTACTTCAAAAAATGGAAACTTTCACCATACATCAAATCTCCTTTCATTTAGGGTTTGGTATTTCAATTTTAAGGTATCATTATTTCCTTCTAACTCCCTTGTCCATAGAACACACAATTCATTATTGGAAACTTATATTTTTTCGTGAATGTATGCATTGATATCTTCAATTGGTACAACTCCAAAGGGAGTGCAAGAAAATGCACCCACTAGATCTTCCACTAGAACTTTCCAAGAATGCCTCTTTAGTTTAGGTTGAGGTCTCTCTAAGATATTTACAACCTTCGTTCCTTCCATTTCATCTAAAATTATTTTAAATAAAAATTTCAGAAAACTTGGAGTATGCAAAATACCTCTCAAACTTTCTCAGAGAAAATTAGCATTTTGATGATCTACTACCAGGAGACGTGTCAAATCCTTCCACTTCTTCATTACCTTACTTCTCCTTCACATGCATTTAATGAAATGAATTTTTCTTCCCAAGAACACTTTTAACTCCTTGATTTGACCCATTTCAGCAATATATTCTTTAGATAAAAATTTATAAACTTCAAAACCTTGTATGCATAGTCAACTTTTTAAAAGCTTCACAAACTTCCACATTAGAATATTTTCTCTTGCAATTTTCACCAACAAATCCATAATATTTGGTGTAGGGGCACCCACAATTTTTCATGCCTCCAAGGATCAATAATTTTTCACTTTTTTTTTTTGTGATGCTTTCATGTAATAAGGTCTTCTAGGACCATTTCATGTGTATTGGTGTCTGTTTTGAGTCATTAGGTGTAAGTTAGGGTCTAGATGCCAAATAATGTCAATGTTGCACAATGTTGGAAAAGCAACTTTTGCACTTTTTTCCATAAGAGGGCATAATGATGTTTTGTTAAGTCTCTAATTTGAAATATGGATGGAAATACTTTAATAAGCCTTGTACCATTGAGGAGAAAGTTGGTTGATGAAATTTTGAAGTGAAAGCAATAAAATAACTTTGTTTTCTACAATTCTAAATGTTTCTTTTTTGCTTTTCTATATTGTACAGATCTGTATGATCCAATGATAAAATAAAATCAATTATGATAGGCAAGTGAATCTACTTTCATTTGGCAATGATTTCATTTAATTCCATTGAGTTTTAAGGGAGTTGTGTCCATTTTACTTCAGACTGGTCGAAACCCTAGGTAGGGTAACCAGTGAGGGAATAAAATGTAATAATCTCCATTCCACCTAGTAGAAAATTTTGAAACTTGGTGGAATGGATTGTGTTGATGTTCATTTTTATATTTCTAACTTGCAAAGGTAGGATATGGAGTTTGGCATGTGTGGGAGTGCTTAAAGGTCTGATATCTTCATGTATTAGACCTAGGAACCCTAGAGATTTAGGGAAATTGTTGTAAAACCTTTTGGAGAAGGATCTACATGATAGGAGGATGTTATTGAGACCTTATGGGAAATTTTGAAGGTTTTGGAATAGGTGTTGAGGAATTTTGAATCCTTGAACCTAGTTGTGCCCTACCTAGTTGACTAATTAGGCCTAGTCAAGAAGTAGAATAGACAATTTTTGGAGCCTTCCATGCAAAAGAACCCTATGTCATTTTGAGATAAGTTTGAGAATGGGAAAATTGGTATCTAAAATAGGTTTCATTTTTGGTAGATTAGGTTGATGTCAAAATTTATTCCTAAAATTCCCTTAAAAAAGGCTACTAGCAAGAATGAAGGTTTGTGAAGTGAAGCCCATTTTTTGATGTCAAAAGCTCTTTGTGAGTGGTTGTCTAAGGTTGTATTGTCATTTTCACCCATGCTCTACATCAAATTGGTATTACAGTGTAGGTTGGTCTGAAGAGAGGAAGATTTGAAGTGAAGAAAAAAAGATGCCTCAAAAAGGGAATCCAATCGCCAGAGAGGTGAGTGAATTGAAGGAGAGACATGCAAGAGAGATGAGACAAATGAAGGAGAGGCTTTTTGTCCTAGAAACAAAACAAAAAAGAGGAATGGTCACAGGAGACTTGAGTGACTAAGAAGAAGAAGAAAGGGAAGAGGAAAGTTCCCAAGGAGGGTTTGAGGAAGAGATGGATCCTGATGACTTGAGGATGGAAAAGTTGTTGAAGTAAATCAAGGGATAAGGTCCTAAGATCAAGATGGATTTACTAGTATATGGAATAAAATTGGATAGTGAAGAACTCCTAGATTGGATAGGATCACTAGACAACTACTTTGAATATGAAGATGTGCTAGAAGAGAAAAGGGTGAAGTTGGCCAAGAAAAAGTTGAAGGGTCATTCCTTACTTTGGTGGGATTATGTACAAGATGAAAGGATAAATAAGGGAAAATCTAAAATCACCTCTTGGGATAGGATGGTTGCTAAACTCAAAGGAAAATTCCTACCTGGTGACTATAACATTCAATTATTCAGAAGGCTTCAAAAGCTTAAGCAAAAAGTGATGGATGTGCGGGCCTATACTGAGGAGTTCTAAAAATTGAGCATAAGGGCAGGCCATGTAGAAGATGATGTGGAAAAAGTGGCAAGGCATATCAATGGGTTCAGATATAACCTTTAGGATGAATTAAGGCTCACCAATCCAAGAACAGTGGAAGAGTGTTAACAATTGGCCATCAAAGCTGAAGATAACTTGAGGAGAAGGTGAGAAAAGAAAAGTAGGGGTAGAGGAAGTAATTCTAAAGGAAGAGAGATGTTTGTTGGTAGGGGGCAGTCCCAAAGATCACAAGAAGAATCAAGCAACAATCAAGAAAAAATTTCAGACTCAAGGGGCAGCTTTAGAGGAAGAAGACCCAATAATAGGGGAAGATTTGGAGGCCAAAGAGGGGGATCAAGTGGATTCATCAGGAAATGTTATAAGTGTAATAAATTTGTAGTCCATCAAGCATGGAAATGCATTGAAAATCAGTCCACTACTTCATTTGGAGGAGAAAGAAGAAATCAATTTGTACAAGGAGAGGTCAATGAAAGTGTGAATTCTCCATCACATAATGTTGATCTAGAATTTGGTGAGTCTCTCATAGTAAGGACTTTGATCAAAGTACCAATAGAGAAAGAGCCACCATAGAGAAATTCTATTTTTATAACTACATGTAAGTGCCTAGGTAAATGTTGCAAAGTTGTCATTGATTTAGGTAGTATTGACAATTTGGTCTCTGTTGAGATGGTAGAAAAACTTAAGTTGAAGAGAATCCCTCATACCACTCCATATACAGTTTCTTGGCTTAAAAAAAGGCAACAAGTAGTTGTGAATGAACAAAGTTGAATATATTTTCACATAGGGGGATATAACTTGGATAAGGTTTTTTGTGACATAATACCAATGGATGTTTTCCATTTGCTTTTGGGAAGGCCTTAGCAGTATGATAGGAAGGAAATCCATGATGGGAGGAAAAACACATATGCTATAGAAAAAGATGGGGTTTCTCACACCCTCACACCATTGAAAGATGAAAGCCAAGATTCCCAAGCAAGGTCTAGTGTGATGTTGGTCAATGAAGAGGAGTTCCTAAAGACCTTGCAAGAGGAAAATGTGGGTTTTACCATCATAGTAAGGCCTAAATATTTCATGGCAGTAGAAAAGAAAGAGGAGATGCTTTAGAGGTGAAGAAATTGTTGAAGAAATATGATGAAATAGTGGTTGATGAGATTCCCAACACCTTTCCACCTATGAGGGAAATTGGCCACCATATTGATTTTGTTCCAGGGGATAGTTTTCCCAACAAAGCTTCTTACAAGATGACTCCATAGAAAAATGAAGAGATTAAGAGGCAAGTGAAAGAATTACTTGATAAGGGGTTGTTTAGGGAGAGTTTGAGTCCTTGTGCAGTTCCCATAGTTCTAGCACCAAAGAAAGGTGGTGAGTGGAGGATGTGCACTAATTCCAAGGCCATCAACAAGATTACAATAAGGTATAGATTTCCCATTCAAAGAATTGAAGATCTAATGGATTGTTTGGGTGGTGTATGCTAATTTTCAAAGATTTATCTCAAGACTAGTTACCACCAAATTAGAAACAGAACTGGTGATGAGTGGAAAATAGCCTTCAAGACAAATGAAGGGTTGTATAAATGGTTGGTAATGCATTTTGGTTTTTCAAATTTCCCTAGTAATTTCATGCACTTGATGAATGAAGTGCTTAAACCTTTCATTGGTAAGTTTGTGGGAGTATATCTTGATGATATTCTTGTTTTTAGCAAAACTAAATAAGAGCATTTGAAACATTTAAATTTGGTTTTGAGGAGATTGCATGAAGAGAAACTAATTATAAATTTGAAGAAATGTGAGTTCTTGAAAATAGATTTGGTTTACCTTGGTTTTGTGGTCACCAATGGCACTTTGAAGATGGATCCAAGTAAGGTTGAGGCTATCCTAAGCTGTCCTACACCCAAATCAGTGGTTGAGGTAAGGAGTTTCCATGGTTTGGCTAGTTTTTACAGACAATTCATAAAGGGTTTTAGTCATCTTTTTGCTCCTATGATTGATACAATAAAGGGCGATAAAAGGAAGAAGTTTGTTTGGTCTAATGAGTCTAATAGAAGTTTTGAATATTTGAAAAAGAAGGTTGTTGAGAAACCCATATTGACTTTTCCTAGTTTTGATAAGGTCTTTACTATTGAATTTGATGCAAGTTTCCATCCTATAGGTGTTTTCCTAAGTCAAGAAAACAAACCTATTTCCTTTTTTCCTTTTTTAGTGAAAAGTTGAATGAAGCCAAGAAAAGGTATTCTTCCTATGATTTTGAAATGTAAGCAATGGTGCAAGCATTAAAGAAATGGAGACATTATTTACTTCCTAAGGAGTTTATTGTGTATACTGACAATCATGCCCTCCAATTTTTGAATAGTCAAGATAAGCTCAGTAATAGCATGTGAAATGGGTTGAATATTTGCAAGGTTTTGCTTTCACCATTAAGCATAAAAAGGGGCAATCTAATCAAGTGGTAGATCATTGAGTAGAAATTTTCTCATGGTGTAAGAAATTCAATTGAAAAGCATAGGAGTGGATTATTTGAAAGGTATGTACATTGATGATGTAGATTTTAAAGAAATTTATGCAAGTTGTGGTTTTCCTCTTAGCATTGTTTTAGATAGGGATAGCAAATTTTTTGGTCATTTTTGGAGAACCTTATGGAAGAAACTTGGAACTAATTTGAGTTTTAGTTCTTCCTATCACCCTCAAACTGATGGGAAAACTGAAGTGGTGAATAGGAGCCTTAGAAACCTCCTAAGATGTCTAATAGAGGAGCATTCAACACAATGGGATCTAGTTTTTCCTCAAGCATAATTTTCCTACAATGACTAAGTGAATAAAAGTGTTGGAAAAGTCCTTTTGAGATTGTTTATGGTTTGTGGTCCAGGGGTGTGTTTGAATTGAGAGATGTCAGTGCCATGGAAAGGAGGAGCTTTGAAGGTGAAAACATTTCTATGGCTATGAAAGAAATCCACCAACAAGTTAAGGACAATCTTCAAAATAATGTTAACAAGTATAAGAACAATGCTGATCTAGAAAGGAGAGAGGATCACTACAAGGTTGTAGAATTGGTTTTGTCTCACTTGAGAAAGAAAAGGTTTCCTAAGGGGTGTTACTCTAAACTCCAAACGAAGAAGATAGGGCCATGTGAAGTGGTACACAAGTTTGGAGAGAATGCATATGAGATAGAACTTCCTCCTAGAGTTGTCATTTCTCCTATTTTTAATATTTATGATCTTTACCCTTATAAAGGAGATGTTGTTGTAGGTGATAATGTAGGTTCATTAGTGCTCTCAAATGAGGATTGGGTCAAGGATCTTCCACCAAGCTATCCTTTGGAGTGGGAGTGTATCTTGGACAAGAAGGAATTCAAGAAGACAAGGAGGAAGGTCTATTACCAATATTTGTTCAAATGGTCGGGTCTTCCTATGGAGGATGAAACTTGGATGACTAAGGATGATATTTTCAGGCATGGTTGTACAATTGTAGGTCTTTCCTCAAGTGGAACTTGAGCGTTCTTTTCCCTAGGAGTATGGTGTAGGGGCACCAACAAGTTTTCATGCCTCCAAGGATCAAGAAGTTGTCACTCTATTTTTTTTTGTGATGATTTCATGTAATAAGGTCTTCTAGGACCATTTCATGTATGTTGGTGTATGGTTTGAGTCATTAGGTGTAAGTTAGGGTCTAGATACCAAATATTGTCATGTTGCACAATGTTGTCAAAGCAACTTTTGCATTTTTTGTCATAACATGGCATAATGATGTTTCTTTGAGTTTCTAATTTGAAATATGGCTGGTAACCATTGGGATATGGCTGGAAATACTTTAAAAAACCTTGTATGATTGAGGAGAAGTTTGGTTGATGAAATTTTTAAGTGAAAGCAATAAAAGAACTTTGCTTTCTGTAATTCTAAACGTTTCTTTGTTGCTCTTTTGTATTACAAGTACAGATCTATATGATCTAGTGATAAACTAAAATCAATTGTGGATGATAGGGTGGTGAATCTACTTTCATTTGGCACTGGTTACATGTAATTTCATTGAGTTTTAAGGGAGTTATGTCCATTTTACTTCAAACTGATTGAAACCCTCGGTAGGGTAACTAGTGAGGGAATAAAATGTAATAATTTCCATTCCACCTAGTAGAAACTTTTAAAACTTGGTAGAATGGATTTTCTTGATGTGCATTTTTATTTTTCTAACTTGCAAAGGTAGGAGATGGAGTTTGGCATGTGTGGGAGTGCTTGAAGGTTTGATATATTCATGTATCAGACCTAGGAACCCTAGAGACTTAGGGAAATTGTTGTAAGAAATTTTGGAGAAGGATCTGCATGATAGGAGGATGTTATTGAGATCTTATGGGACATGTTGAAGGTGTTGGAATAGGTGTTGAGGCATTTTGAAGTCCTGAACCTAGTTGTGCCCTGCCTAGTTGCCTAATTAGGCCTACTCAAGAATTAAGACAGTCAATTTTTGGATCCTTTTGTACAAAAGAACCCTATTTCATTTTGAAATATGTTTGAGAATGGGAAAAAGGGTATCTAAAATAGGTTTCCTTTTTGGTAGATCAAACCGGTGTCAAAATTTATGCCTAAAATTCCCTTTTGAAATGCTACTAGAAAGAATGAAGGTTTGTGAAGTGAAGCCCATTGTTTGATGTCAAAATATCTTTGTGAGTGGTTGTTTGAGGTTGTGTTGTTATTTGTACCCCTGCTCTACATCAATATTCCTCGTCATCTTGTCTCTTTGTGTCAATCCATGACACATCATATTGGCAAGGGGGCTATATGATTTTCAGTAAAGCTCCCCCTAAGCCATAGCTCTAGGTTAGTTACCAGAGGAAGCAATTGCACCAGAGATAGGTACAAATTCTCCCTTATCCTTAGTTTCTTCTTTCTTTCTCCATCCTTTTCCCATTTCCTTTTTCACTTCATTCAGATCAACTTTCTTAGGTCATTTGTAGGCTCATTCTTTCTTGTGTTCTTATTTTTGACAAATTTTGTAATATGTCCAGGTTTTTTGCAATTGTAGCATACAACCCCTTTTTGACCAATCTGACCTCAATTCAATCTTGTTCTGCACTGGTTAGCCTTATGTCCAAATGCATTGCATGTATAATAGTATCCATTGAATGATATAACCATATTAAATCTATTCATCATCTGAATTCTACACTCAGCATCTCTATATCCATGCAAAACATTCTCCAAAAAAGGATCTGACATTATGATTCATTCTACTTCTACATTCTATAGCCTTATGTCCAAATTTATTGCATGAAAATAAAACACCATTAAAAGATGGATACCTTTGAGCATTTGGTTGTCTGATAGAGGGTCTTCCAGCATTGCTTCTCTGATTCTGGAACTTTCCATAGTTCCTCT
Source organism: Sequoia sempervirens (assembly GCA_007258455.2). Classification (NCBI taxonomy): domain Eukaryota; kingdom Viridiplantae; phylum Streptophyta; class Pinopsida; order Cupressales; family Cupressaceae; genus Sequoia; species Sequoia sempervirens. Next base: position 392,271,857 of record VDFB02105785.1, on the reverse strand, counting down.
TGCCTTCAATTTTAATAGGTTAACTGATCTTCTTTGTATTAGATGCCTTATCTACTTTAGATGCTTCTCCTCTTTCAAGTCCCAAACCACCTTTATCTTTAGATGCTTTCTATCCAACGATTAACTCATCAAGCATTGTAGAAATTTTCTTAAATTATTCCTCATGAATTCTTTCTTTCTCCAAATCTGCTATCAGGTTTACCACTTCCTATTCATGTTTTGTGCATTCATTAGTCTTTCTCTATATCACTACATTCAAACAATCCTTAATTTTCTTCATTTCTTCCACTTGTATTTTCAGTCTGGCGATATCTTCATTTTCTTTCTTTAGTTGTTCGTTAACTTCTCTGTCTTTCTCTGAATTTCTTGATTTGTTCTCTAAGTTTCTTGATGCATTCATTTGTATCTTTTAGATTTTCCTTTAGATTTCCATTTTCATTTTCAAATTTTCAAAGATCATCAAGTGTAGCTTAGAGTTCTTCATCCTTGTCTAGCATACAATCTTCTTCTATATATTCAATTGTAGAAATTTCTTCCAGAGGAGTAGGGTACTTCCTATTAGCCATATGTTCAAATTCCAAGATCTTCCCAAAGCATTCAAGCTCCTTCCAAGGAACCAAGCTCTGATACCAATTGTTGAATACCTAGAATACTAAGATGGTAAGAAATAGTATTCCTTTAAACCATCCAATTAACTGAATAGAAATAACTGCAATAAAGAAAGAAAGCATGAATACAACCACAAAATCACATGACACATGAACACCATTATTTTTATGTGGAAAACCCAAAAAGGGAAAAACCATGGTGAGGCTTAGTTCATAATATATTATATCCAAATATAAGATATTACAAAAGGATCACTACCAAGATGCACTATCCAGAAAAGTGCTCACAGCTCACTGAGTAAGAACAAAGAAAGGTTGGCAACACTACCCATTTGAACTAATACAATAGCATCTATCATATGCCATATTACAACTCCATTGAGGTACCAAAAATTATATTTATTTTCTAAATTGATACTCTTCTTTGTTCATCATTTTCTTAACACTGCATCACACACATGTAGGTGAATCACTATGCATGGCATAATTCTCATACAATCTACTTTGCTCTACTTCATCCGCATATCATATATTCCTTTCACACTCTTCTACACCACGCTCTATCTCTCACTCTATTCCCTATCTCATAAACCTCGATGAAGATCACATATATATATCCACATCAAGTGAAACTTCAATTAGGTCGACCTAATTAGAAGTAACACACAAAAATTAAACATGTCCTTAAATCATTTCATCCACACATAGCATTTATACTCAACATTCAATTTACACCAAGATGGGTCCACATGGACCTAAATGTAAATCCCACATAAAATAAAGTTGCTCAAATACTCTCCACAAAACATCAACTATGTTAGGTCAGGAAAAAATAGACCTAAACACAAAGTCCCCAAGAGCTCATGAAATTTCATCAATCGTGCAACCTCAAACCTCAATCTCCCATCGAATTCTCATTCAACCAATATTCATTAGCTTATCTTCATCATTGCAAAAAAAAAAAATTATTTGTGAAGAAGTGTGGAATCTCCCACACTGGTACACTGTAAAAAAGATAATTGTGATATACAAAGCCACACATTTTCATTCATATATTTCTAGAAACTATACAAAATATCACACAAACTTGAATTTTTATCCATCTAATGGACTCAAAATTGTAGTTATGATTGTAGAATATTATATCAACATGCAGTGAAGTGCGGACCCAAAAATTGACGCACTAGACCATAATACCAGCATAAAGGAAACACTTACCAAATTCCTAATAAATCATGATTTCCAGATCAAATAGTACCATACATGGGTCACCAAAAAAACTTTCCCACTATGCTAGGATGATCAATACAATCTTGACATCAATGACAACATTGGATCAACCAATGTATATACACTTCATTCTCATGTTTCCAAACTGCATCATCGATGACAGACTTCTAACTTCCAACGGCCTCAAGGGTCGAGAAGTACGAATTACATGAGAAGGACCAACTTTGATTGTGTGATTTCCCTTACTATACAAGGCAGGGCAAGGGATTGAAGGAAACACTGAGAGTTGGAAGACATGAGGTTTATATTTCTTCAACATGGGTACCTTTCATTTTCCTATTTGAGGCACAATAAAAGGAATAGAGGACACCATTAAAGGTTGTGAAATCCTAAAAGAAGGTCCATGTGTGAGAGAATGCTTGTATGTAACCTTCGAGGAGGAAGGCATAGAGGACAAAGAACACTATTGTGTGCACATAGATGCCTTCATGGAAATGGCATGAGAAGAAGGTGGAAAGGTAGCATCAGGGGCCACAACTCCAATCTTGTGCCTAAATTAGGCCCTGTAAAACACGTCTCCATGGGGTGGTAAAGGTCCAATAGGAGCAGGCCATAAATGATCTAAGGAAAATCCCCCACTTGACATGAGAGGTTTATATCCAATATCCTAAAGAGCATGCACTACGTCATCATGAGGGAATTGTAAAGATTTTTGGACTACTAAAGTGACTGCATTCATGGAGACTAGCCATGAAATGCCTAGTCTTACTATGAATAGGTCAGATTCAGGGATCACGATAAATGGAACATCAAGAGATTTAGGCCTAACAAGGACTGGCAAAGAAATAGAACCAATGGGTGGTAAAAAGAGGCCATCATGAGTACAATGTGTGACCTTCAAATCCTCATATTTATCCTTGTGTAAATTATTAATAAAAAGGGTCTCCTCCATAATAATATTAGCCCAGAATGGTAGGGTCAACCATAAAATTAGTCACGATGTTATCGTTGACTTGGCTTGGGATGTAAAGTGAAAAAGGTTTTATATTAAGAGATAAGTCATGTGGTGTAAAGGTTATGTCAAGAATCTTTTCCACATGACTTGGAGGAGGAATAGAAGTGAATGAGACCATGTTCATGTAATCAGAAGGACTAGGATTAGAAGATGAAGAAGCAAATGTTATTGTTGAAGTGATCAATGAATCCCACTATCTGAGATGCACCTAATGTATAGTGAATACTGAAATGAGTACTGCCCTAAATGTATCTCAAGATATGTTTGGTGGCCTTCCAATGACTCTCATGAGGCTCATGTGAGAAGTGAGAGACTAGTCCAACCACAAAGGAAATATCGAGACGACTATGTGTCAAGTACAATAGACTACCAACCAACTACTGATACAAGGTAGGATCAATTGTAGGAGTAGTGTAACTGGTAGATAGTACAACACCTGACTAGAATGGAGTAGCGGCAGGCTTGCAATCAGCCATGCCAAACCTCTGAAGCAAATCAAGAGCATAATTCTACTACAAAATTAAGATCTCCTTAGAAGTATGATGAACCTGAAGACTAAGGAAGTAATGCAAGAGACCAAGGTTGGTCATATCATTTAATCGCTCCATCAATGCTCGTTGTGTACTTTGAATCATGGAAGTAGAACTCCCTGTGAGAATAAAATCATCTATGTAGAGCACAAGTATGAGTAAATCCTCTCCATGTCTCTGAGTATAAACTATGGGATCGAAATGGCAACGAGTGTAGCCGGAAGCAAGCAAGAAACTATCCATCTTCTCATACCAAGCCCTAGGGGCCTATTTGAGACCATACAATGAATGTCAAAGCATGCAAACAAGTGAAGGGTCCTACACAAAACCTGGTGGCTGCTCCATATAGATCTCCACATGAATATCTCCATGCAAGAAAGCACTCTACGAATCCATCTAATACACTTACCATCCCTATGATGTAGCTATAGCAAGGACAAGGTGAATAGAATCCATTTTGGCAACAAGAGAAAAAGTCTCAGAATAGTTAATCCCTTCAACTTGAGAGATCCCCTTTGCAACAAGATGATCCTTGTACTTGTCAATGGAACCATTGTTGCATACTTGGTACGATACACCCACTTGCATTGAACCAACTTTCTTCCCTTAGGAAGAGGCACAAGATCCCAAGTATGATTCTTCATCAAAGAAGAATACTCATCAGCCATAGCACTATCCCACTCTGGAATACCTGAAGCATCTAAAAACTTTTGAGGATCATCTAAAATAGTATGACTCAAAAGACTAATTCCTAAAGTCTGAGAATAAGTGCGTCAACTATTTGTGGGATCACCAAAAAGAGAACCAACCTCCTTAAGAGTAACTTGATCTCATTGTGGCCTAGTGGGTGAATGAGGAGGACGTGCATCAAGACCATCATAAAAATCTTCCTAAAGTAGAAAAGCAGCATCAACTGAAGAAGATTGAATAGGTTGTGATGAAGAAGAAGTTGAAGGAGGATTTGAGTAGGTGAAGGTTTCAGCAAATTGAAATCACATCGAAAATGAACCTCTTGTGTGTCGAGATAAAACAATATGTTTGCCTTCACATCCTCACAATAGCCAACAAAGATGTACCTCTAACTCTTCTTCTCCATTGATTTACGCCAACCATCCAGAATGAAGAAGGATACATTAGGCTTGCAATAATACCAAGCCTCCTCAGGGGTCATATTCTGCACTGCCTTGTGGGGCATATGGTTCTAAATATAGTTGGCACAATTGACATCTTCATCCCAAAATGTTGGAGCCATGGACCTAGACTAAATCATACAATTGGCCATTTCCCTGAGAGTCCCATTCTTTCTCTCCACCACACAATTATGTTGAGGAGTGTAAGGAACTGTGTGCTGATGAAGAATACCATGCTCATTGCAAAAATCCTAAAATGCTTGATTGACATAATCCCCCCCATTATTTGTGTGTATCTGTCGAAGAGAAAAACCTGACTGCTTCCCCACAAATGTTGTGAAGGTCTTGAAGTTGGTGAGAACTTCATTCTTGAGCTTTAGAAAATAGATCCATGTCCAGCGGGAAAAATAATCAATGAATGTGAGCACATACTTTTCTCCTAAAAAAGGAGTTGGGAATGGCATGAGATCACTATGGACCAACTCAAGGGGTGTGGTTGCATGAGTAGCTTGACCCTTAGGAAAAGGATCTTGATGTTTCTTGCGAAGAACACAACCTTGACAAACACCATCCATGCAAGAGATCTTTGGAAGACCAACCACTAAGTTACTTGCTTGTATCTGCTAAAGATATCTTTAGTTCAAGTGCCCAAATCTTTCATTCCAAAGCTTTCTCATTGAATCAGCATGAGCAACAAAACATGAACTTGATGAAGACTCAAAGCCATCAAATCGATACAAATGGTTCTCATGATCAACTATCCCTATAGCAACAACCTTCTCAAGATCCTACAATTGTCTAATAGTCACATTCTATGGAGTAAACTCAACTGACTTCCCATCTCCAAAATGAAAAATATGATATATGGAAAGTAGATTCGCTGAAATATCAGGAACAAGAAGAACATCCTCAATGCACCCATCTAGAATTTGAACAAATCCTATCACCAAAACTAGAATCTTTGAAGAGTTCCCAACTACAATCTGAGAAGTAGAAGTATGAACAATGGAATCAAGAAGATCACGAGAATTGGTCATGTGATGTGAAGCACCTGAATCAAGAATCCAACTATTTGAAGATGAATTAATGGCCCATGTTGAAAGAGCTTTCCCTTTGCCTATGGAAGAAGACTTAGCCACTGACATGTTGTGCTTCTTCATAGCTTCCTCCAAGGCTTCCAATCTCTTAAAAAAATGAGCTGCATCATGCCCAATTTTTCCACAAAATGAATAAGAATCTCCTTTGGTTTTCTTAGACTTGGAAGAAGAATCTCCAGAGGTAGAAGAAGAAGGAGATGGAGTGTACTTATGATTGTTCATCGGCTTCAGTTTGGAGAGATTCTCACTACTTGAAGATGATTCTGCTTTGGGCTTCTTATTCTTTCCTTTACCTTTGGATGATTGAGTCATTAGAACATGATTCTTAGAACTAGGTAGGGCATCCAACTGAATCAACTTGGCCTCCTCCCTAGTAAGACAATAACAAAACAACTCAAAAGAGGGAATTTTGTAATCTTTCCACATTGCATCCATTGTAGAATAGAAAGTAGAAGAAAACACTTAATAAGGCCCCTTTAACTTAGACAAAATCAAGAAGATACATTCATCACTAGATATATCATGCCCACATCCTTCCAACTATGACAAAATCATCTTGAATTGTGCATGGAAATCCTAAATTGAAGGAAATGCATCCAGAGAGAGTAATTGTAGATTTGCTTGAATTTGCAAGGCTCTGAAATGATTTGTTTTGCCATATAATTCTTCAAGTTTATCCCAAACATTCTTAGGTGTTTTACACTCTGAAATATGAAACAATAAGTTATCAGATACATGTAAGCCAATGAGCCCTTTTCTTTCATCTATTTTACATCTATGGACAAATTTTTCATAATCCCTTGTGAATTCAGGTTGTTCTACATCTAACATTGGCCATAGACCCTTAGATTGTAACAATTGAGTCATTTTTAGCTTCCATGTATGATAATTGTGGAGTGAGTGGTTCAATTTTCCTTAGATCCGCCATGAACACTAAAAGAAAGAAGATAATGTGGCACTTAAATTGTTCCTTTCACCCCCCCAGAATGTATTAACACTCAATTTGCAACCCTCACAAAAAATTACAATGAAGAAATTTTGCAATTTGAACAAGTGACAAGCTCAAATCAACCGTTTACAACACACGGTGATTTTTTGCATCTTTTAGAAAAAAGAGCTTTCCAAAACTAAAAATAAAGGTTACAAATAGATTCCTTGAGATTTTCTGAGCAATTTAAAAAAACAAATTGCCAAATTTTGACTTCATTTGCAAAATTTATGCCAATGACAAGCAATAAATGCACCCTTCGGGCTGAAAAAACTAGCAAAAATGTCAAAATATGGAAAAATTACCTGCACCACTGTGAAGTTCATCAAACCAACTTTTCGTCGATATCTCATTTTTGAAAATCCGACACCGTGGAGAAAAGTTACGCAAAATTTTTAAAAAGCCTAAAAAAGACACCTTGAACACTATAGAGGAGCAAAATTGAAGACTAACTGGGCACAAAAATTAAGCCCTTGGGGGCTATCCGTCGGTTTCCAATATGATCGCGTCTTGAACCGATAGAAAAAATAGGGCGGCTTAAGAAACCACTAGCGGCTAGAGGAATCTGGTCACATGCTACGGTTTGAGCTGGCGGTCTTTGTCTGCGAGCATGGTTACAGAGTGGTTTCCACTGGCAGTTTAGTAACCGTTCGGCTGGTAGTGTCCCTTTGCTAGCCACTGGTGACTCAAACAAGGCCGCGATTTGGGTGGCTAACCGCCTGCCTGGAGGTTAAGGGTGACCTCTGCAGCTTAAGCTGCTAGTCGCAGCCTTAAGTCCGTAGACTTAAGTCTGTTGGGCCTCGTAGAGTACAACACTTTAAAGCACTTTTTTAATTTTTAATAATTTATAAAAAAAAAAAACAAATACCGCCCCTCAAAAAATTTCACCTGTAGATTTTTATATATTTTTTTTAAATTTTTTAAAAAAATGCACTGCCGATAGAAAATAATAAAGAAGGATTTAAAAAATATATATATATTGATGACGTACCTTGCAGGATGGGGGGCCGTACGACTCCTTAGCTAATTTTTTTTGGTCCTGAAAACATTTTTTTCTAAATATGACCAAGTTATATATCAAAAAACTTGGAAACGACCACTCAGATGTAGTGGCAAGCTTATTTTTTACCAAAAATGTTGTTGTAAAAAGTTGTTCACAAGATCTAAGCTCCAAAGCCTTCTTTGCCAAAAATGCAAATAATGACCAAATTGAGTGAAACAAAAGCCAAATCTGAATTTTTTGAGCCTCCTAGACACAATGGGACAACCTAAAATACTACCACTATAGTCAAAAGTGTTACAATCACTAGATCTCACCAAAAATCCATACATGCAATATAGGATACAAGAAACTCAAATCACAATAGAAATTGGTGGAAACTCTCTAATGAAAAAATGGAAGGGACTTGCTAGATTCAAAGCTTTGATACCATGTTGAAGTGATCAACCCAAGATCTTGAATCTGCAACACTAAATAACCTCCATAAGAGATAGAGAGAAGAAACAATGGAAGATGTTATTCCACCAAACAAGGATTGCAATATGATACAAAATGATCTATGCAATACAATACAATGTAAAATATGCTAAAGATGCCTTACTTATAAGGAAAGGATGAGAGATAGGATAAGAAAATATCATGACAAGTGTCTTAATCGTATCACATGAGACAACTAACTCATAACTACCTAGGAACGTGTAAAGTCTAGATAAGACAACTAAGACTTCTAGAAGATACAACTAATATCCTAAGTGAACTTAACATGTGAATTAAGTCCCCTAAGTCCCTAGTAAAGAAATAAACTAGGTACAAGAATTATTCACACCAATAGTTATTAAATTGGTAGAATGAGAATAAAAGGGGTCTATGTAGATTTGTAGTTGGTTGTTAGGCTTGGCTATAGATTTGTTTAATTTTTGTTTCCTATCATCAAGCTAGATAGCACCACTATCTATGTGGTCTTGGACTACATGATGAAGACACATAGTGTTCGGTATCATGACCAAGGACGAGCAATGATATTGAAAAAAAAATTGTGCATCATACCAGGTTGGGATATGGTTTGTCATTGGGTAGTAGTATTATTTCTAGGAGAGTGATTGAACTATATTTTAATAGCTTTTGAACACTTGTATAAGATTCAAATAGTTTTGTGAAAACTTTGTTGCATCCTGCAGTGTTCTTTTCAGTAGGAATGAAAACCACATTTTCTACTTGTTCTTTTTAGACTCCCCAGAAATAGACACAACTATCTAATTAACAATATGGGAGGATGAAAAGGAACCCCTATATTGTGTCATCGTTTACCTAGAGTATTCACAAAGCATTGTACACAAATGTGCAAAGGAAGGATACTTCATCAAGAGAAATATTTCCCTCAATGTCAACTATAGATTCCTAATGAACACATGTTGGACATTGGAATTACGTAGGGCATAAGAGATCTGAGAAAATAAGAACTAAGCAAGGAATGAAATTAGTCACCTTCTCATTCAAGTCCCCTACTTATAATGGATGAGATCAGTAAAAGTGATCTTCAACCCAATGTTTTCCTGAAACTATTGTAAGAATTGATTAATTAATTGATTGAAGGAGAAGATATAATTATCAAGAAGTGGGAAAAATCACTCCAACATAGCATCCTTGAGGGATCATGGGAATAGTTTGGCTAACAAAGCATCCTAATAGAGGAAGTCACTGCACATGGCAATAAATGATGAGATATGGGTCTGTAGATCATCCCTTCCATTGTACTTATCAAATTTTGGAATTTCTACCCCTTGGGGAATGGGAACATTTAGAATAGTGAGGGCTAAGGGACTGCAGTGATAATAGTGTTGAAACATGGATTGAGAAGAAGTGTTGGTTAGGTTAGCCAATTGCGATTACATCTATCCCATATTTTGTAACAAAGCATTTAGGACAGGATCAGATGGTGGAGGTGGTGGAGGCTGACTATTATAGGAGCAAAGGTTTGAGATCTTTGGATTCAAGAACAAAAACCTCAAATCCTAAAAGAATGCAATTCACATTGAATCCATGATTATAGTTGGTGTTATTGAAGCAGATTTGAAAGAAGGTATAGAGGGATTTGTATCCACCATATGCACAAACACCTCGAGCATCGAAAGATTTAATTGTGTACCAGTGATCCCCAATGGGGTATCTTGAGGGTGGCTCAAGATTGTCGTATATGAGGGTACATGAGTCTCTACTATGTTAGCTATTCGAGGAAGTAACTCAAGACCTTTACGATCTGAGATAAGTAGATTCCTTAGACCATAAATAATAGGAGCAACTTTAGTATAAAATTATCATGGTTTAGGAAGTTAGACTCAAATTCTTGAAGTCTCCTCTCAAGAGATTAGACCTACTCGAAGAGGACCCTAAGAGTGGTCTCATGATCTATAAGAGATCATTCAGATGGAGTACTCGATTGAGAACCTATTTGAATATTTGTAGGCACATTAACAAAAATGAAAGGGGGAGTATAGCTAGGAGGAAATCTTGTAGTGAATTGCTAAAAATTAGGACCCTGATAGGTAGAACTAAATTTTCATCTTGAACCCATATCTAAGTGTCAAATGCTTCTTCTAACTGGGTATGTGCAGGATCATGATGGACCAAAAAGTGGCAATATGATGGGTATGTGGCTAACGAATTTTTTTTTACCCAAAATTGATGAAACAAAAAGGGTTTTTAAAGGAGATTCTTAGCTTTCCACCAATATAAATTATGCTTTACTTTGAGTTTAATAAGTAATTATTATTCATTTTCTATTTGAATTACAACTAAAGTCCTAATTGATAGGTTGATTCAGAAACATCTATAGCTTTCAAACAGTATCACATTTTTTGAATCCAAAACATGTGTCACATTCTATTATTCACATACTATAGGATTAAAAAAAGAAAAAAATGAATTTCATGAATTTTTTACCAAGTTAAGGTGGTCAGACATACGAGTTTTTATATTTTTTAAAATTTGTAATAAAAAATTCATAATTAATTATTTGCTTGGAAAAAAATTACAAAAAAATATGCATCACATCGGGACATGACACTAATACATTTGACTGCAAAATTCGACGAAATATGAAAAATTTGATGTTCATCGGGTGCTTGTAAAATTTGATGTGTAATTTCAATTTTTTTGAAAGTTTATCCCCGACGTTCGTCGAAATTTCAATGAACCTGGGGTTCATCGAAATGTCGGCTATCATTTTCGTCGAATTTTCAACAAACATGAAAAATTAAAAAAAATCAAATTGTAGCTGACATATAGAAAAGTGAGTTCACTCCTGATTTATTGCGATAGTGTTTTGCTCTACTTGAGACAGTTTGTGGAGAACTAAGACGATTTTCTTGGGAAAAATCAGAAAAAATTCAAGAAGATATCGCCAGGTTGAGGGTAGTCATTGTCTTTTTGCAGAATTCAGTTGTGAAGTCAGATTTGTAGTTCCAGGTTTGAAAATCATATTTTAAAGCAACATCTCATCAGATTTCATTTTTAGAGGTTAAGGGTTTTGAGAATTTCATGTCCATATTTTGTTGTGTGGAATCACCCCATAAGATCAAACCAAGGCAATTCTTGTGACTATAATTATGTGATCCATAACTCTATTGGTCATGTGGCAAGTTGTGCTATAACAAATACAGGATGCATTCATGTGTGATTTGAGTTTAATGTGGCTATGTTGTGATAGAAATGGAGGCACTCATATAATGTAGTTAATTTAGGTTGTATAATGTAAGTGTCAATCATCATTGGGTGCATTCAAGTTGTCTCAAGTTTAATAGGTTAGGATGTAATTATAGCATGATAGAAGAGTGATTGTCTCTTGCTACAATAAAGAGCCTATAACTCTAGGTTGAGTATGCAGTGGTTGTGTTATATCAATTATGTAGTGCATTCAAGCACAACCCATGTTTAATGGGTTATTCTAGAGAGTGATCAAGATTTTCTAAACCTTATGAATGTTACTTGACATATATTTGCATAATCTCAAATTCCTTCAGAGGATTTTGAAGTATCAATGTATCCTATATAGGGTTTAGAATGATTTCTTTTAATTAAAAAAATAAATAAGTGATGCATTTCCCTATAATTAGATAGTGTGGAGATCTCCTAAATCTACCCCAACACACTATCCTCTTTGGCACTGTATTCATTACTCCAGCTACTAGGGTTTTGCATGTGACATCTTTAATATCTTCATGACCGTGGCTTTTACATAGATCTCAGTCTTTGCTTTAATCCTTTTCATAGTAACCCTTGAGTTCCATAATCCACCTTCAATCTCTTCTAAGAATGTTGTCTTAAGCTAGACTACATAGTATGCATATAAAGCAAGTCCTTCATACCTACCATTGTTCCAAACCACCACTCACAGGCTTGCTTAAAATGTTTCCTCCATAAGCACAATAGCATGTTTTAAAATCACGGTTGCCAGTGATTGACCATTAAGGTCACCACTTTCATCATGAAGATACAGTGAGATTTTTGTCTTCAAACTCAAAACATTATGGAAGATAACATTGTGAATTGTTTGTTGTGTACGATTCAATTTTCTTGCACATTTACTAGTTTGCTAACTTCCTTTAAGACTGCGTATTACACCCTCACCTACAATCTCAAACAACTCACTCACTATCACTTGAAGATTCCTTTCATGAGAATCCTTCTATAAAATCAAACTATGCCCTATAGACTGCCTACTTACTACAGGGGACTCATTGTTTCATAGTATTGTAGTTCTTAAGATCCTTCAACCTTATTGACACTACTTCGATCCACAAGGTATTATTCACTACTATTCTCCCCATCTTTGGTGAGTCTCAAAACAACTGCTCCGTATGCAATCACTACCTAAGTATACAATATTAATAGTAGAAGAAACATTGAACCTATGATTACCACTGTTACTTCATTTGGACTGTCATTCCTTGATTGTATTTTCCTTGTCTAACACTACCAAAAGCATTTAAAAAACCCTTAAGGTCAGCAAGGGGGTAAGGAAACTCGCTGTTAAAATCTCTACTTTACTATGCAAGGTTTGAGCTTTATTATCTTATCACTGCTCAACCTCTTGTTAATTGTCACATCTCAAGTGACTGTCATTCTTCTTACCGTAGATTGCATTTACAAATGTCACTAAGCTACATAGTGTGCTTTTTATTGGCTACAATCTTTAGATTGCAAGATTTTGTTATTACCTACAATGTCTCAATCTTTCTGGTATTGCAACCTCACTAATCCGCTATAGTTATTGTTTATGTTTCCACGAAGGCCTAGGGTTTGTACCCTAATCATGCTCTTACCAATACTTCTGTTGTTTTATATTAGGGCTCTCTCAATGTTGAGGGCCCTAAGGATTAGCTCATCATAAGAAGTGACACATTGCATCTTTAACTAAAAGGATAAATCCGTATTGACATTAGCAATGATGATTCTGACTTGTTGCTCCTTAGGAATGGGTCACTTGCTCTTACTAACTCGCTACCTCCATTATTTAGCCAAGGAATTTTGTGATCAAGTTCAATATTCTAATTTTAGGAGTCTTAATGGTTGGAAATCATAGTAAAATCATAATTTAATAAGTTTTGGAATCAATATTTTAAAGTGTTTTTTAGGGTCATTAACTTCAGACTATCTTCTCTTTTGCAGGGGTGGTTACATGCCAAATTTTTTTGGTGTAAAATATTAGAATTATTAGATTATGTTACCTGTCTATGAATAAAAATTATTGGAGTGTGAGTTTGATATTTTTTGAAGATCTAAATAATCAAGCTTGGTAAAGAAAAATCATGTCAGATAATATTAGTCCAGAACAAAATGAAGAGACACTTGATATATTGTGGGCTAGATTGAAAAGAAAGGGTGATGGGAAATTTTATTGTCCTTGCAATAATTGCAAGGGCTTAAATACAAGAAGACTTTTAATCACAACAGTTGAGAAACATTGTAGGCAACATGGTCATGTTGAAGGGGGGCATGATTATCATCCATTGGTAAGTTGTTCATTATATGTGTTTATATTGATTGAATTTGTAAATATTTATATTTTTTAACATTTTATATATATATATATATAATCCATGATCTGATAATGGTTTATTAGATGTTTATTATTATTATTATAAGGTGGGGCACCCTAGGAAGATGATACTTGGTGTCGACCCAAAAAGAATGGATTTACAGAAGAGACGAACATGGAGTTATGAATATCGAAGATGAAGTTAATGATCCTATGGAAGAAGATGATCATGTGCTAGAAAACACAGTTGAAGATGATGGTACGAATACATTGATCCATGACACATTTAGTGGCAGAGCTGATCATGATGATCAAGATGAGTTTGATGATGTTCATGATTTACCTATACTTGAGAAGGCATACGAGCCCTTTTATGAAGACTCCAAAACAAATCTTCTCTCTGCTGTATTGTTGCTGTTGAACTTGAAGGTTATGAATGGTTTATCAAACATAGCAATCTCACAGATGTTAAGGTATGTCATATGTCATCTTTTTTCATCTATTTTAATTATTGTTAGTTCATCACTAGTAAATAAAGGATGAAATATGTACCATTAATATTCTTTATATGAACAAATTATTTTTGGTATAGATTGATTGGTGAATTTTTGTTACCACCATCAAATATTTGCAACTCTATACGAGATTTAATACCATTATAGAAGATATCGAAGATTGAGTATCAAAGAAATAGATGCATGTCCCAATGATCATATTATATATCATAAACAGCGAGGAATTTGTAGTACCCGAGGAATATCCATATAAGTAGATGAACAAATCGCTAACAAAGGTGCCTGTAAAGGTTCTTAGTTATATTCCCCATTATTCCACGTATACTAGCGATTATTTAGGTGCAAAGCAGTGCAATTGATGGATTACCATGCACATAATAGAAGTGGAGATGACATTCTTGAGATAATGTCTGCCGGATGATTACGCATTGAGGGGACATGGAATGGCCACACTTCAAAGAAGAACCTCGTAATCTCAGACTTTCATTGGGAGCAGAGGATGTCAATCCATTTGGAGAGCTAAGATCTATTTACTCAGTGTGGCCTATTTTTGTTATCAATAATAACATTCCTCCATGGACGTCAATAAAGAGAGAGCACATAATGTTGTCAATGATTGTTCCAGGTATTTGTTTACATCAATTTTCTTAACATAGTAGCATCATTTGTCTTATTTGTTTGCATAATGACTGTATTTTTTCATTTCAATGAGTGTATACATTGAATTTATATATATTGCGATAGAAATCGTTATAATAATTATGTAATGTTTATGTTCATTCAACTAGAGTAAGTACCAAGTTAAAGATATGAATGTATATATCAAAGCCTCCTTATCAATGAGTTATAGGTATAGAATGGTGTCACTATGTATAGTCTCCAGACCAATAGGACAAAGACAATTTCAAATTCCTTTAATACTTATATGGACAATTTATGATACTTGGGGCTAACATTTTAGCATGTGGTATGTTAGAAGTTTGACTACACTAACAATATTTAATTTGATGAAGTAGATATGTAGATATTTTAAAATAATCTATTTATATATAATTATAAAATTGACATATTTTAATCCAATTATATATCATCATGAGTCTTCAAACAAAGGGAAAATTGCATGTCAATTTGTGGTCCCAAGATGAAATATCGTCATTCAACAAGTTTAGGAAAGCAGGTGTTTGATGAGTATAGGCACTTCCTCCATAGAAATCATAAGTATCGAACTACTGAAAAACATCTTTTCAATGGGAAAGAGGAAACTACATCAAAACCACGAAGAATGTCACCTGCTTTATGGAGGTTCGGAATATAATAGAATTAATCATCAAGGTTATACATCAAATCAAATTGTTTATCTATCATATATGATATGTTTTGAATTTATATTTTTATATTGTGTTGTGTTTACTCATGTTGTAATTGACAATGATTGTTGTTGTTAATTTGTTTAACTTATATGCTTCATGAAGGTCATCAAGGCATTAATGGTCAGCTTCCACAAGGACTAAAAAGTTATCCCAGATAATTTAGTAGGTTTCCCTATTATGAGCAGCTACAAATTGTGCATTTTTTTGATACAATGCATATTGGAAAGAATATAACAGAAATGCTATGAAAAATATTGGATGGAAGGCATGACAAAGAAAAAATTGTCAAAATTTGTAGTGACATTTAGGAAGCCAATCATGCAATGAAAAATGTTATTCAATTAAATAGTGATGGAGAACAAATTCATATAAGTGCCCTTCCTTGGTTATTAACATAGCAACAAAGCAATGCTATAAAAGAAGTCATACAAAAAAAATGATTTCCCACAAGATTTGCTGCGAACATAAACAATATAATAACAAAGAAAGGTGAATTTGGGTCAAGGATGAAAACGTATGATTGGAATACCTTCATTAAGGTAATTATTCTGGTATATTATATACACTTATATAATGCATGTACTTTTCAGTGTATTGTGTTTACTACTTTTAGAAAAATAATGAAAATATCATTTTATAATTGTTGCAATACGTTCTACCTCTATCTCTCCTAGACAACTTTGACAACAATGTCAAGCAAGTTATATGATCTTGGAAAATACATGAGGTAAGTAGCAAGATTTGTTCAATTCGTTGTATACATCTTATAATTGCTATTTGTTTTACTTGCTATGTAATATACTTTATATTTTTGTTAAATATTGTTAATATATTTGTGCCTTGAATCACTTGTAGATGGCTATCATCTAAAGAAATCCATATAGAAGATATAAATTATTGGAAGAGAAAAAATCCTCGTCTAATGTGTGAAATGAAAAAGTGTGTACCTTCAACATTTTTCAATGCACAAGAACACTACCTCATACACCAAGTTGAGGAGATTGAATTGTATGGACCTATACACACAAGGTTAATGTGGATGGTTGAGAGGCATTTGAAATTTTTGAAGGCTTTGGTTAGACAAAGATCACATCCTGAGGGTTTTATGGTTGAGGGATATATGGTATACCAGACCATGGTGTACATTAGTGAATATCTTCCTAAGTTTTTAGCAAAGATCCATGTAGATCGCATTTGGGATCCCAACTCCATTAACAAATTTGAAGGGGAGTACCTGTTGGGGAAAGATAGATTGAGGAAAGTGAGAGGTAATTATAAGATGGTCATGAAGATTAATTGGAATGCATTTTACATATGGTTTTTATGTATATTGTACTTATTTAATTTTTAATCTTCAATATACATCAATTATAAATTAAGGTTGTATACTGTGGTATTTAACTAATTATACGTCATTTGTGAATTTCAATTTATTTTAGTACAGTTGGTCGAGATTGGGATGCACTACATTTGTACGTCACCAACAATATTGATTGGATAATGGTATGGATTGAAAAATGTCAACAATCTGGTCGTGCATTAACATGGGAAGGTGTGGCTTCATTGGTTAAAGAAGCTCATCGTAATGGAGATTCCAATGTTACACAAAGGGAATTTGATTTAGCATATGGTTTAAGAGATAAACAGGTATGCATAAATATATTAATCACCCATATTACTTAATTATTTTCAAGTATATTGATGTATATATATCTTGAGATTATTTTCTTTGCATACATTCGGCCAAGAATAAATATGTTTATCAACTGACGATATTGCAATAATTTTTACATGTTTGACATATTGTAGGTGAAACACCACAAGGCTATGTGGTGCAATGATTGTAAATTTTGAATCAAAATGTTGGATGACATGAAGAAAGCTTGTGATTCTGGTATAACTGCAGTCTTTCAGGTGACTAATGTTTCATCTAGAAGTGACATACATCCAGAAGTCTCAGAAAATTGATACTATGGGATTTTGGATGATATACTTGAGTGTGACTTTAATTCCTTGATTAATTTTGTTCGTCACCCTACGAGTACAATCTCTGATTGAATAAGAAAATGAATCTGAAAGCTACATTGTGGAACATGATAATACGTTTACCATAAGTTATCTAAGGATTGATAGTGGCTGGAAATGAGCCTATGTTCAACAAAACCAATGTGTGAGCAAGTATTTTACTCGAGAGGTTCGGATAAACCCGAGGTTGGTCATTTTGTTAGACATGATTCAAAAGGAGGAAGGTTAGTAAAAGTATAATGTAGTGGAAGAAGAAGATACTAAAGAACTAGAAGATGATGTAGATGATGGTCAGGATCAACAGTTAGTTGATGATGTCCCTAACGAAGATGTCGAAAAGGAGGAACTAGATCATGATGATGTGGGAGTTAATGTTCATGAAGATGATATCTGTGTGGATGATAACATTATCAAAAATGATATGGATAACCAATGATAAACATTATGATCGAAATCCTTACAATGTCAAAATCTGGATTGGATGAATCTGAGACAAGAGAGTTGGATGAAGAGAAGATCAATAAGTAAGAATGTATAAGTTATCGATTATATTATCTATTTGATATTGAAATTTCTGATAGAATTATATTTGACTTATGTGGATTCATAATTAATTCATGATATTTTAGTTTTATGTCATTACATAATTAATTTGTGATGTACTTTTTAATGTTTGAAAGGTCAAAAAAATAAAAACATTTCAATAGTGATGTTAACAACCATGAAATTAGTGTTTTTTATGTTTCATGTGATCATAAAAGATTAAAAAGTTAGTTGTAAAGGTGGTTGTTCAGTGGTTGACGTGTATGTTGGTTCTTTTTACAATGTAACCAGGTTTGTCTTCTAATAATATACCTATGGAATTTCAATTCCAATCGAAGGCGACTCGAGACTGAACCAACTAATGAGGACTTTAAAAGCCTCCTACAATTCGGGCTCTGTAAGACCCGGGAGGGTGATCCCTTAATGTGTTTACAACCTCTGCATCATTATTATAAACAACATTAACAATAGAAGATTATCTCACTTAATATCTCAACACGATAAGATAATATCAACTAGAATTGGTTGTTCATAGACATGCTCCAACTATACGGGCGTGAGATAATAAACACAATCCATTGTATAAGATAGTCAATGATTTGTAATTTGCTTAAACTCTAGGCAAAGACAAACAAATATCTAACTTGCTAAACCGTACTTTTGGCCTTGAAATCCTTCTTATAGAAAATGAAGGAGCAAACAAGCACTGGGCCAGAAAGTACACCTGTCACTAGTCAATTGGAGCACCTGGTGATATTCAAAAATTTGTTACAATATACCACCTTGAAAAATATTCTTGTTCAAAATCGTTACAGCAAAATCATCTTGGAGCATATTCTCGTTCATCATGTTGGTGGAGGAAGGTAGATGCAATAACAAAAAACCACGCGAAACCCATGCGAAGAAAGTCATCCATACAAAACTAGAAACATTGTAACCGTAGCATCTGATTTGCCACCTGTCGGTAGCCCACTCTTTTTACTCATCATCATTCAAATACTTAGCCACCCACCTCTGGTATTCTTCATCAGTTGGCCAGTCAAAATTAAGCACCTCTTTTACCTTTGTACTATAAGGCAAATACTTGACCGCTACCTGATTAACATCTCTTTCAAAAGATTCCAAAAATGAGCTGGTACCAATAATCTTATCCATACAATTTACCAACAAATCATAATTTGAGTCATCACAAATTATTTTAATTTGATTATTGATAACTTTACTTGCTTGATCCTGCCATTGTTGGAGTGTTCTGATTTCCCACTGCTCATTAGTTATATTAGGTAACAGTGTGTTACCCCAATCATTGAAGTTCTTTACCAATTCCCTAATCTTCCTACTTAGATCATCTGGTAAGGTCTGAAAACCTTGCAATGATTTAACTAATATATAAGTAGGTTTCAATGATTGGGGCCTGTTATTTACATCAAACCTTGAGGCTTTATTCATAACATCTAGATTATTTGCCCTAGGGATCCAATTTTGAATTATTGGAATCACTATCCCCTGATCCCTTTAAATATTCTTTATTACTTCAAATAGAAAAAAATACAAATAATGTATAGAGGGCAGTTTATTATCCACATTTTCATTTAAATGCTCCAAAATAATAGTAACAATTTCTTTTTCTTTTGAAAGAAAACCCTCCTCTTTTACCCTTAGTGATGTCTGTAATTGATCAATTTTTTGCATGAGTTGCCTCTTTGTTGGATCAACAGAGCACTCTGTTTCTTCATCAACTTGTTCTAGAGGAGGGGTAAGAGCAAGATTTTGAATGGGAGACCCTCGTGTAGAAACATTTGGAGAAGCAGGAGGCATTGAACCTGCTGTGGGAGGTGATGTGCTAGTTCCTAGAGCATTAGATGTTTCCCTGGTGTGTCTATACTTGAACCTTTCTACTTCAGTTTGCAGCTCAACATTCCTCTATTGCATTTTACTATATTCTTCAATTAAAATGTTATACTTCTCCATTAGACTCTTTCTTTCAGCCTCCTCCCTTTCAACATTCTTTTGGGCCAACTTGGCCACATTCATAGTTAAACTAGTGGCTTCGGTTGTTGTAGTCTCTGAAGCCCTCTTTATTATTAATCCTCCTTTGAAATTTGGATTAATATCAACAATGTCTGGCTTTCTTCCTTGTGGAGCCAATGCCCAAATTTCTAAGGTCTCACATTCTTCACTGAAGGCAGAGTTTTGTAATGATGCCTTAACTTCTTCTTCAGAATCCTGAAAAGGATTCTTGGACTTTATAATGGCATTGAAAGCCATTGCATCTGTGATGTTCCATTTAGGAAAAATCAAAACACCAGCCCGATTCACTAGTTGTCTTCCTTCTTCAGAAGTGATGTTTTTGAACTCTTCCATTAGTTCAGCTTTCACTTCATCATTTTCCTGATCTAACCTGTCAGGCTTTAGTTCTCTTCTCTCCTTGCATTTATTTTGATATTCCTTAAACTTCATCGTCCATGCCAATTGCAAGAATATAGGAGTCTTTACAAATGCATTGTCATCTAAGAACTCCTTGCAAGCCTCCATTCATGCATCTTGCACACTCTTACCCTTCATATCCAAATAAGATAGAACCAATTCAGCTGACCTAGGAGGGGACGACATACCAACCTGCATGTCTTGATCAGTAACAATAATTTCATCTGTGATATCCTCGGGTAGGTGATCAGTTCTTTGCCTCTTAGGGATTGGCTCAGGTGGTGGTGATGGGGGACTGCGCTCTAGTGAAGATTTTAATTCAATGATTTTGACAGCCCCAAGTACTTTGAATTTTGGGCCTGGTTGTGAAGGCGCCTTCATTATTTTCTTCCCTTTTCTGTCTACTTCTTCCTCATCACTACCAGTATCCCTTTTCCTCCTATAGATAGGTTGCCTTTCTCTAGGCTGACATACTGACCTTATTTCAATTGGAATATCACTTTGTCCTTGCATATCCAGACTTAGCCTTAAATTTATCTTTTTGGTTGTCAAGGTCTCCATTATCTCCTTGAAATTCTTCATTAAAAAATCAATTCTCTTGTGGTATGGAGTGAATTCCATCAATGGATCATACTTCGGATCCATTTCATGCACAATATCTAGTAGCTTACTATAAGCTATCCACTTTTCCTTGTTCAGTTCCTATCTATTTAAATCAAATTCATTCCTAATCAGATCCTCATGGAAATTGAACTCATGTACAAATTTTCCACCTTTTATTCTTTGTCTGAAAAGAGCAAAGAAACCTTCAAGATCATGTTGTCACCTTGGACCAAATCTCAAATGGTAATCAACAAAAAATTTGTCAAAATGTGTCCAGCCTCCCTTTGAAAATGTAAAGTCAGACACTATTGTATAATCAGGGAATAATTTTCCCTTCCCTTTTCCAATTAGGTTATCTTCATGAATACACCCCATCTGCCACATAACTTCTACAAACCCTAGTCTTGGTGGCACATTGTATGGCAGTATGTGAGGGGTTCCTTGAAATCTATATATTCTTAGGATAGTGCTGACTGGATATGGGATAATGTCACCTCAGTTATGTAAAACCCTCAATTCTGGTTTCCTCTCCTTCTGCTTAAGGAAATCATGCACTTCCTCAGGGATCCTAGGTACATTTACCATCAATCTAGCCCTCAATCTTGCAGCAAAACAATTATCAAATTGCACATAACTAGTGCTTTCCTTATTACAGGACAAATATGTAGCCCATATCTATACTGGAAATCTTTCTCCATTAACTGATTGTCTTAAGTTCATCTTCTCAGCAAAGAAATCAGCATTTTTAAACAAGAACATATGCATCAACATGGAATACCAAAAGAATTGGGTACGAGTATCACCATTCTGCAGCTTCAACAGTCCTTCATCTATCCTCTCCACCAAAAAAGAAGCAAAGTCATATATTACAGAGAATTTAGGGTGTTGTATTTGCACCCCCATGAACATATATGCAATTGGCATTACTGCACCAGGGCTGAAACCCAAAATCTGACATAGTGAATAGAAAGTAGCTAGGAAAGGCTTTGCAAAACAATTCAATCTGAAGGGTTCCTAGTCACTAGGGTTGATGTGAAATTGTGAACCCCCTGCCTTAACCAGATGAGGTGGAAGTAGCTTAACCCTAAAAAGAGATTTCAATTTTGTATACTCTTGCTTCACTTCTTCAAGATTAATAGGAACCAAGTCATCACTTGGCTCACTCAAATCAAAAGTCTGTTGGATAACATCTTTGATAATTTCTAATAGAACCCCTCCATCATTAACTCTGATTACCCGTGTGATAGGGTCATATCTTTTGGCCATTGCTCTAAATAGGTCCATATCAAAGAACACATTTGGAACAATCAGCTTTCCCATGTCGTATATCCATCCATTTGAAAAAGGATGAGGCAAATTCCTCTGTCCATACCATAATCTGAACATTTCTAAACCTGTGAGTGGAACCCTAGCATCAACAATGTTGGAATTATTACACACCAACCTCTCCCCTAGGATTTTCCCTTGCATCAACAGCAAACCTTTCCTTCTTTCATTTGTTGATAATGGAAATTAATCTAGGAAATCATCGTACAAGTTTCTTTTCAAATACTCAATGTGGCCATAGTGCTGCTTGGTTGGCGCCATTTTAGATGAACTAGGGCATCACTACAATGTTACACTTCAAGTGGCTATGACTAAACAGAGATAGGAAATTATAGAGTAAAAATACCGTAATTCCTCACAATTTATGATTAAACAATAGCCCTAACAAAATATTTTAATGAACTTAGTGAAAAGAATAGCAGACCCCCCCTTTCCCAAATTTAGGTACAGAATGACTAGGAAATAGAGAAAATCAACTCATAGATTTTTTTGCACAAACTTCAATTTCTAGCAGCAGCTACTCGCAATTTCACCTTTGGCTCTGAAACTATTTTTACAAAATACTTGGATGCTTTGTGATACAAATGAGATGAGTAAATTGATTTTATGTCGATCAAATTCCGCCAGTGGATATCTCATCCACCATTCAAGCTCACTCGCGGGTTGCACGAATGGCTCCAACCATAATTTGATACATATTTAAATTTGAGTCGTTGATCCTTCAGTTTGATCAAATCATCGACGACCATCTTCAAAATAGGCTGACATAATCACCAACACGGTAATAAAGGGGCCTACTATGTCATACACCACGAAGGAATGCCACATGGTGGTTGCCCACGATATCACAATCCTTTGATTTATCATCGTGGGATGGCGGGCACCATCGATCTTTTTACCATAAATCCTGCTCCTTTAAAAATAGTCATCATCCTTTCTTTTAACTGTCGAACAACTTTTCCCTTAAAATCATAACATCTGCATTGAAATAAAACACGTACATATTACAAGCGCATTAGTAATCCACCCCATAATACATTTAAAACCGGTGAACGCTTTCTTCACTCCTTAGGCTTCATTGGATGAGACACGTGGCAGGCACCTGCGACATCGTGATCCCAAAATTCTTAATCACAGGATGGTGGGTACCATCAATCTTGAAGAGATAGCTCATCAATGGTCATACAGATTTTATCCTTTAGGAAGGGCACGTGGCACCCACCTATGATATTGTGATCCCTGTAATCCCTGATCATGGGATAGCAGGCGACATTGATCTCGTTCCTTTAACATAGTCGCTAGCCATGTTGTTAACCTTCGAGCAGCTTTTCCAGCAAGATTATAACATATTCGTCAATTTAGAACATGTGCGTCTTGAGAACACTTTAGTAATCTGCCCCTTAATACATTTAAAGACTGCTAGTGTTTCCTTTACTCTTTAGGCTTCATTGGATGAGACACGTGGTGCTCACCTGTGATTTCACAATCAACCCAAGCACCATCACGGGATGGTGAGAAACGACTCAGATCAAATGGTAGTTGGTCAGCAATAGCTTAAATTTGATCCCTCAGATAGGACACATGGTGCCTGCCTGTGATTTCATGATCCTTCAATTCCCGATCATGGGATGGCGGGCACCGTTGATATCTGCAGGAAATAGATCAACAGCAGCACTAAATCAACCCTTGCAAAATAAAACATTCATTAAAAGGAGAAGTGGGCATTACTAGGAGGATGACAAATAAAAAATTTATATTTATAGAAGAAAAATAAAATAAATTTACAATTTGTTTTATAATTTCACTTTTAACTTTAAATGTATGTTCACTTATTAAGTTGTATTTTTTTTACAATCACATTTTTATTTTAGATGTTTGTTTATAAAATATAAAGATGCATTAAAAATATATTAGAAATATTTTTCTTTATATTATATAGCATTCATAACATTAAATTAACATAGAATAATTTTACAATATCACTTAACCAATCAAGAAAAATTTAATCATTACTATGCAACATTATTCTCACATCAAACTAACAAATAAACATTGAAAACAAATATATATTTTTATATTATAGCATTCATAACTTAAACCTTTTATACACAATATCAAGTTAATTATAAAAAACACATAAAATTATTTATAAGCAGCTTAAATTTTTTAACAATTTGATAAAATATAATTTAATATAATTAAGAAAAATTAAATAAGAATTATAGATAAATTTATGAAATCTTGATTTACTTATCAAGAAAAAATCACTGATAAATTTACTTATTAT
>VDFB02105785.1:392137801-392247026 GCA_007258455.2 Sequoia sempervirens | reverse complement strand
AAATTAATGTACATGACTATTGAATGAAAAAATACAAGTCATTATGCAACAAATAAGACAAATGAGATGCTACTACGTTAAAGAAAAATTGATGTAAACAAATACCTAGAACAATCATTGGCAACATTATGTGCTTCCTCTTTATTGACATCCATGGAGGAATGTTATTGTTGATAACAAAAACAGGCCACACTGAGTAAATAGATCTCAGCTCTCCAAATGGATTGACACTGTCCGCTCCCAATGAAAGCCTGAGATTATGAGGTTCTTCTTTAAAGTGTGGCCATTTTCCCTCCATGTCCCTAAATGCAGAACCATCCGCAGGCATTTGAAGAATGTCATCTCCACTTCTATTTTGTGCATGGTAATCCATAAATTGCACTAAGCTTTTGCACCTAAATAATCTTTGCATACATGGAATAATGGGAATATAACTAAGAACCCTATGTAGGCACCTTTTTGTTAGTTGATCCGCTCGATATCTACTATGATATTCGGGCATTCTCAAGGTAAATTCCTCGTTGTTTATGATATATAATATGATCATTGGGACATGCATATATTGCTTGATACTCTATTCTGATATCTTTCATAATGGCACATAAATCTTAGTATGAGTGAGGTAAAATATTTGATGGTGGCAACAAAAATTCACCAATCAATCTACAACAAAAAATAATTTGTTCATATAAAGAATATTAATGGTACATATTTTATCCTTTATTTACTAGTGATGAACTAACAACAATTAAAATAGATGAAAAAAGATGACATATATGACATACCTTAACATCCGTGAGATTGCTATGTTTGATAAACCATTCATAACCTTCAAGTTCAACAACAACAATACAACAGAGAGAAGAGTTGTTTGGGAGCCTTCATAAAGGGGCTTGTATGCCTTCTCAAGTACAGGTAAATCATGAACATCATCAAACTCATCTTGATCATCATGATCAGCTCTGCCACTAAATGTGTCATGGATCAATGTATTCGTACCATCATCTTCAACTGTGTTTTCTGGCGCATGATCATCTTCTTCCATAGGATCATTAACTTCATCTTCGATATTCACAACTCCATGTTCGTTTGCTTGCAAAACCACATTCTCCAGGCCATGATAATCTATATCATCTGCTCTAGGGCACCCCACCTTTATAATAATGATAGACACAAATAAACCATGATCAAGTGATTATATATATATATATATAAATGTTAAAAAATATAAATATTTACAAATTCAATCAATATAAAACACATATACGAACAACTTTACCAATGGACATAATCATAACCCCTTCAATGTGACCATGTTTCCTACAATGTTTCTTAGCTATTGTGATTAAAAGTAGTCTTGTCTTTAAGCCCTTGCAATTATTGCAAGGACAATAACATTTCCCATCACCCTTTCTTTCAATCTAGCCCACAATATATCAAGTGTCTCTTCATTTTGTTCTGGACTAATATTATCTGACATGATTTTTCTTTACCAAACTTGACTATTTAGATCTTCAAAAAATATCAAACTCACACTCCAATAATTTTTATTCATAGACAGGTAACATAATCTAATAATTCCGATATTTTACACCAAAAAAATTGGCATGCAACCACCCCTGCAAAAGAGAAGATAGTCTGAAGTTAATGACCTAAAAAACACTTTAAAATGCTAATTCCAAAACTTATTAAATTCTGATTTTACTATGATTTCCAACCATTAAGACTCCTAAAATTAGAATATTGAACTTGATCACAAAATTCCTACAACAATGGGTGGTAGCGAGTTAGTAAGAGCAAGTGACCCATTCCTAAGGAGCAACAAGTCAGAATCATCATTGCTAATGTCAATACGGATTTATCCTTTTAGTTAAAGATGCAATGTGTCACTTCTTATGATGAGCTAATCCTTAGGGCCCTCAACATTGAGAGAGCCCTAATATAAAACAACAGAAGTATTGGTAAGAGCATGATTAGGGTACAAACCCTAGGCCTTCGTGGAAACATAAACAATAACTATAGCGGATTAGTGAGGTTGCAATACCAGAAAGATTGAGACATTGTAGGTAATAACAAAATCTTGCAATCTAAAGATTGTAGCCAATAAAAAGCACACTATGTAGCTTAGTGACATTTGTAAATGCAATCTACGGTAAGAAGAATGATAGTCACTTGAGATGTGAAATTAAACAAGCCGAGCAGTGACAAGATAATAAAGCTCAAACCTTGCATAGTAAAGTGGAGATTTTAATAGTGAGTTTCCTTACCCCTTACTGACTTTAAGATTTTTAAATGCTTTTGGTAGTGTTAGACAGGAAAATGCAATCAGGGAATGACTGTCCAAAATGAAGTAACAATGGTAATCATAGGTTCAATGTTTCTTCTTAGCCATTAATATTGTATAATGGAGGTAGTGGATTGCATGTTTGAGCAGTGTTTTGAGACTCACCAAAGATGGGAGAATAGTGAATAATACCTTGTGGACTGTGAAGTAGTGTCAATAAGGTTGAAGGATCTTAAGAACTACAATACTATGAAACAATGAGTCCCCTGTAGTAAGTAGGCAGTCTATAGGGCATAGTTTGATTTTATAGAAGGATTCTCATGAAAGGAATCTTCAAGTGATAGTGAGTGAGTTGTTTGAGATTGTAGGTGAGGGTGTAATACGCAGTCTTAAAGGAAGTTAGCAAACTAGTAAATGTGCAAGAAAATTGAATCGTACACAACAAACAATTCACAATGTTATCTTCCATAATGTTTTGAGTTTGAAGACAAAAATCTCACTGTATCTTCATGATGAAAGTGGTGACCTTAATGGTCAATCACTGGCAACCGTGATTTTAAAACATGCTATTGTGCTTATGGAGGAAACATTTTAAGCAAGCCTGTGAGTGGTGGTTTGGAACAATGGTAGGTATGAAGGACTTGCTTTATATGCATACTATGTAGTCTAGCTTAAGACAACATTCTTAGAAGAGATTGAAGGTGGATTATGGAACTCAAGGGTTACTATGAAAAGGATTAAAGCAAAGACTGAGATCTATGTAAAATCCATGGTCATGAAGATATTAAAGATGTCACATGCAAAACCCTAGTAGCTGGAGTAATGAATACAGTGCCAAAGAGGATAGTGTGTTGGGGTAGATTTAGGAGATCTCTACACTATCTAATTATAGGGAAATGCATCACTTATTTATTTTTTTAATTAAAAGAAATCATTCTAAACCCTATATAGGATACATTGATACTTCAAAATCCTTTGAAGGAATTTGAGATTATGCAAATATAAGTCAAGTAACATTCATAAGGTTTAGAAAATATTGATCACTCTCTAGAATAGCCCATTAAACATGGGTTGTGCTTGAATGCACTACATAATTGATATAACACAACCACTCTGCATATCAACTAGAGTTATAGGCTCTTTATTGTAGCAAGAGACAATCACTCTTCTATCATGCTATAATTACATCCTAACTGTTAAACTTGAGACAACCTGAATGCACCCAATGATGATTGACACCTACATTATACAACCTAAATTAACTACATTATATGAGTGCCTCCATTTCTATCACAACATAGCCACATTAAACTTGGGATCACACATGAATGCATCCTATATTTGTTATAGCACAACTATGCCACATGACCAATAGAGTTATGGATCACATAATTATAGTCACAAGACATTCTATTTGTGATCTTATGGTGATTCCACACAACAAAATATGGACATGAAATTCTCAAAACCCTTAACCTCTAAAAATGAAATCTGATGAGATGTTGCTTTAAAATATGATTTTCAAACCTGGAACTACAAATCTGACTTCACAATTGAATTCTGCAAAAAAACAATGACTACCCTCAACCTGGCGATATCTTCTTGAATTTTTTCTGATTTTTCCCAAGAAAATCATCTTAGTTCTCCACAAACTATCTCAAGTAGAGAAAAACACTTTCGCAATAAATCGGGAGTGAACTCACTTTTCTTTATGTCAGCCACAATTTGATTTTTTTAAATTTTTCATGTTTGTTGAAAATTCGACAAAAATGATAGTTGACATTTTGATGAACCTCATGTTCATTGAAATTTCGACGAACGTCGGGGATAAACTTCCAAAAAAATTGAAATTACACATCAAATTTTACAAGCACCCGACGAACATCGAATTTTTCATATTTCATCAAATTTTGTAGTCAAATGTATTAGTGTCATGTCCTAATGTGATGCATATTTTTTTGTAATTTTTTTCCAAGTAAATAATTAATTATGAATTTTTTATTACAAATTTTAAAAAATATAAAAACTCGTATGTCTGACCACCTTGGTAAAAAATCATGAAATTCATTTTTTTCTTTTTTTAATCCTATAGTATGTGAAGCATAGAATGTGACACATGTTTTGGATTCAAAAAATGTGATACTATTTGAAAGCTATAGATGTTTCTGAATTGTCCTATCAATCAGGACTTTAGTTGTAATTCAAATAGAAAATGAATAATAATTACTTATTAAACTCAAAGTAAAACATAATTTATATTGGTGGAAAGCTAAGAATCTCCTTTAAAAACCTTTTTTGTTTCATCAATTTTGGGTAAAAAAAAAGTCATTAGCCACATACCCATCATATTGCCACTTTTTGGTCCATCATGATCCTACACATACCCAATTAGAAGAAGCATTTGACACTTAGATATGGGTTCAAGATGAAAATTTAGTTCTACCTATCAGGGTCCTAATTTTTAGCAATTCACTACAAGATTTCCTCCTAGCTATACTCCCCCTTTCATTTTTGTTAATGTGCCTACAAATATTCAAATAGGTTCTCAATCGAGTACTCCATCTGAATTATCTCTTATAGATCATGAGACCACTCTTAGGGTCCTCTTCGAGTAGGTCTAATCTCTGGAGAGGAGACTTCAAGAATTTGAGTCTAACTTCTTAAACCATGATAATTTTATACTCAAGTTGCTCCTTTTATTTATGGTCTAAGGAATCTACTTATCTCAGATCATAAAGGTCTTGAGTTACTTCCTCGAATAGCTAACATAGTAGAGACTCATGTACCCTCATATACGACAATCTTGAGCCACCCTCAAGATACCCCATTGGGGATCATTGGTACACAATTAAATCTTTCGATGCTCGAGGTGTTTGTGCATATGATGGATACAAATCCCTCTATACCTTCTTTCAAATCTGCTTCAATAACACCAACTATAATCATGGATTCAATGTGAATTGCATTCTTTTAGGATTTGAGGTTTTTGTTCTTGAATCCAAAGATCTCGAACCTTTGCTCCTATAATAGTCAGCCTCCACCACCTCCACCATCTGATCCTGTCCTAAATGCTTTGTTACAAAATATGGGATAGATGTAATCGCAATTGGCTAACCTAACCAACACTTCCTCTCAATCCATGTTTCAACACTATTATCACTGCAGTCCCTTAGCCCTCACCATTCTAAATGTTCCCATTCCCCAAGGGGTAGAAATTCCAAAATTTGATAAGTACAATGGAAGGGGTGATCTACAGACCCATATCTCATCATTTATTGCCATGTGTAGTGACTTCCTCTATTAGGATGTTTTGTTAGCCAAACTATTCCCATGATCCCTCAAGGATGCTACGTTGGAGTGATTTTTCTCACTTCTTGATAATTATATCTTCTCCTTCAATCAATTAATTAATCAATTCTTACAATAGTTTCAAGAAAACATTGGGTTGAAGATCACTTTTACTGATCTCGTCCATTGTAAGTAGGGGACTTGAATGAGAAGGTGACTAATTTCATTCCTTGCTTAGTTCTTATTTTCTCAGATCTCTTATGCCCTACGTAATTCCAATGTCCAACTTGTGTTCATTAGGAATCTATAGTTGACATTGAGGGAAATATTTCTCTTGATGAAGTATCCTTCCTTTGCACATTTGTGTACAATGCTTTGTGAATACTCTAGGTAAACGATGACACAATATAGGGGTTCCTTTTCATCCTCCCATATTGTTAATTAGATAGTTGTGTCTATTTCTGGGGAGTCTAAAAAGAACAAGTAGAAAATGTGGTTTTCATTCCTACTTAAAAGAACACTGTACGATGCAACAAAGTTTTCACAAAACTATTTGAATCTTATACAAGTGTTCTTCAAAAGCTATTAAAATATGGTTCAATCACTCTCCTAGAAATAATACTACTACCCAATGACAAACCATATCCCAACCTGGTATGATGCACAATTTTTTTTTCAATATCATTGCTTGTCCTTGGTCATGATACTAAACACTATGTGTCTTCATCATGTAGTCCAAGACCACATAGATAGTGGTGCTATCCAGCTTGATGATAGGAAACAAAAATTAAATAAATCTATAGCCAAGCCTAACAACTAACTACAAATCTACATAGACCCCTTTTATTCTCATTCTACCAATTTAATAACTATTGGTGTGAATAATTCTTGTACCTAGTTTATTTCTTTACTAGGGACTCAGGGGACTTAATTCACATGTTAAGTTCACTTAGGATATTAGTTGTATCTTCTAGAAGTCTTAGTTGTCTTATCTAGACTTTACACGTTCCTAGGTAGTTATGAGTTAGTTGTCTCATGTGATACGATTAAGACACTTGTCATGATCTTTTCTTATCCTGTCTCTCATCCTTTCCTTTATAAGTAAGGCATCTTTAGCATATTTTGCATTGTATTGTATTGCATAGATCATTTTGTATCATATTGCAATCCTTGTTTGGTGGAATAGCATCTTCCATTGTTTCTTCTCTCTATCTCTTATGGAGGTTATTTAGTGTTGCAGATTCAAGATCTTGGGTTGATCACTTCAACATGGTATCAGAGCTTTGAATCTAGCAAGTCCCTTCCATTTTTTCATTAGAGAGTTTCCACCAATTTCTATTGTGATTTGAGTTTCTTGTATCCTATATTGCATGTATGGATTTTTGGTGAGATCTGGTGATTGTAACACTTTTGACTATAGTGGTAGTATTTTAGGTTGTCCCATTGTGTCTAGGAGGCTCAAAAAATTCAGATTTGGCTTTTGGTTCACTCAATTTGGTCATTATTTGCATTTTTGGCAAAGAAGGCTTTGGAGCTTAGATCTTGTGAGCAACTTTTTACAACAACATTTTTGGTAAAAAATAAGCTTGCCACTACATCTGAGTGGTCGTTTCCAAGTTTTTTGATATATAACTTGGTCATATTTAAAAAAATTGTTTTTAGGACTTAAAAAAATTAGCTAAGGAGTCGTACGGCCCCCCATCCTGCAAGGTACGTCATCAGAATATATATATTTTTTTAAATCCTTCTTTATTATTTTCTATCGACAGTGTATTTTTTTGAAAAATTTAAAAAAAATATATAAAAATCTGCAGGTGAAATTTTTTGAGGGGCGGTATTTGTTTTTTTTTTAATAAATTATTAAAAATTAAAAAAGTGCTTTAAAGTGTTGTACTCTACGACACCCAACAGACTTAAGTCTACAGACTTAAGGCTACGACTAGTAGCTTAAGCCGCAGAGGTCACCCTTAACAGCTAGGTAGGTGGTTAGCCACCCAAATCGTGGCCTTGTTTGAGTCACCAGTGGCTAGCAAAGGGACACCGCCAGCCGGATGGTTACTAAACTGCCAGTGGAAACCACTCTGTAATCGTGCTCGTAGACAAAGACCGCCAGCTCAAACCATAGAATGTGAGCAGATTCCTCTAGTCGCTAGTGGTTTCTTAAGCCGCCCTATTTTTTCTATTGGTTCAAGACGCGATCATATTAGAAACTGATGGCTAGCCCCCAAGGGCTTAATTTTTGTGCCCAGTTAGTCTTCAATTTTGCTCCTCTATAGTGTTCAAGGTGTCTTTTTTAGGCTTTTTAAAAATTTTGCGTAACTTTTCTCCACGGTGTTGGATTTTCGAAAATGAGATATCGATGAAAAGTTGGTTTGACGAACTTCACAGTGGTGCAGGTAATTTTTCCATATTTTGACATTTTTTACTAGTTTTTTTAGCCTGAAGGGTGCATTTATTGCTTGTCATTGGCATAACTTTTGCAAATGAAGTCAAAATTTGGCAATTTGTTTTTTGAAATTGCTCAGAAAATCTCAAGGAATCTATTTGTAACCTTTATTTTTAGTTTTGGAAAGCTTTTTTTCTAAAAAATGCAAAAAAACACCGTGTGTTGTAAACAGTTGATTTGAGCTTGTCACTTGTTCAAATTGCAAAATTTCTTCATTGTAATTTTTTGTGGGGATTGCAAATTGAGTGTTAATACATTATGGGGGGGTGAAAGGAACAATTTAATTGCCACATTATCTTCTTTCTTTTAGTGTTCATGGCAGATCTAAGGAAAATTGAACCACTCACTCCACACAATTATCATACATGGAAGCTAAAAATGACTCAATTGTTACAATCTAAGGGTCTATGGCCAATGTTAGATGTAGAACAACCTGAATTCACAAGGGATTATGAAAAATTTGTCTATAGATGTAAAATAGATGAAGTAAAAGGGCTCATTGGCTTACGCGTATCTGATAACTTATTGTTTCATATTTCAGAGTGTAAAACACCTAAGAATGTTTGGGATAAACTTGAAGAATTATATGGCAAAACAAATCATTTCAGAGCCTTGCAAATTCAAGAAAATCTACAATTACTCTCTTTGGATGCATTTCCTTCAATTTAGGATTTCCATGCACAATTCAAGATGATTTTTTCACAGTTGGAAGGATGTGGGCATGATATATCTAGTGATGAATGTATCTTCTTGATTTTGTCTAAGTTAAAGGGGCCTTATTAAGTGTTTTCTTCTACTTTCTATTCTATAATGGATGCAATGTGGAAAGATTACAAAATTCCCTCTTTTGAGTTGTTTTGTCAGTGTCCTACTATGGAGGAGGCCAAGTTGATTCAGTTGGATGCCCTACCTAGTTCTAAGAATCATGTTCTAAAGACTCAATCATCCAAAGGTAAAGGAAAGAATAAGAAGCCCAAAGTAGAATCATCTTCAAGTAGTCAGAATCTCTCCAAACTGAAGCCAATGAACAATCATAAGTACACTCCATCTCCTTCTTCTTCTACCTCTGGAGATTCTTCTTCCAAGTCTAAGAAAACCAAAGGAGATTCTTATTCATTTTGTGGAAAAATTGGGCATGATGCAGCTCATTTTTTTAAGATATTGGAAGCCTTGGAGGAATCTTTGAAGAAGCACAACATTTCAGTGGCTAAGTCTTCTTCCATGGGTAAATGGAAATCTCTTTCAACATGGGCCATTCATTCATCTTCAAATAGTTGGATTCTTGATTCAGGTGCTTCACATCACATGACCAATTCTCATGATCTTCTTGATTCCATTGTTCATACTTCTACTTCTCAGATTGCAGTTGGGAACTCTTCAAAGATTCTAGTTTTGGTGATAGGATTTGTTCAAATTCTAGATGGGTGCATTGAGGATGTTCTTCTTGTTCCTGATATTTCAGCGAATCTACTTTCCATATATCATATTTTTCATTTTGGAGATGGGAAGTCAGTTGAGTTTACTCCATAGAATGTGACTATTAGACAATTGTAGGATCTTGAGAAGGTTGTTGCTATAGGGATAGTTGATCATGAGAACCATTTGTATCGATTTGATGGCTTTGAGTCTTCATCGAGTTCATGTTTTGTTGCTCATGCTAATTCAATGAGAAAGCTTTGGAATGAAAGATTTGGGCACTTGAACTAAAGATATCTTTAGCAGATACAAGCAAGTAACTTAGTGGTTGGTCTTCCAAAGATCTCTTGCATAGATGGTGTTTGTCAAGGTTGTGTTCTTGGAAAGCAACATCAAGATCCTTTTCTTAAGGGTCAAGCTACTCATGCAACCACACCTCTTGAGTTGGTCCATAGTGATCTCATGCCATTCCCAACTCCTTTTTTAGGAGAAAAGTATGCGCTCACATTCATTGATTATTTTTCCTACTAGACATGGATCTATTTTCTAAAGCTTGAGAATGAAGTTCTCACCAACTTCAAGACCTTCACAACATTTGTGATGAAGCAGTTAGGTTTTCTCTTCGACAGATACACACAAATAATGGGGGGGATTATGTCAATCAAGCATTTTAGGATTTTTGCAATGAGCATGGTATTCTTCATCAGCAAACAGTTCCTTACACTCCTCAACATAATGGTGTGGTGGAGAGAAAGAATGGGACTCTCAGGGAAATGGCCAATTGTATGATTTAGTCTAGGTCCATGGCTCCAACATTTTGGGACGAAGATGTCAATTGTGCCAACTATATTTAGAACCATATGCCCCACAAGGCAGTGCGGAATATGACCCCTGAGGAGGGTTGGTCTTATTGCAAGCCTAATGTATCCTTCTTCATTTTGGATGGTTGGCATAAATCAATGGAGAAGAAGAGTTAGAGTTACATCTTTGTTGGCTATTGTGAGGATGTGAAGGCATATAGATTGTTTGATCTTGACACACAAGAGGTTCATTTCCGATGTGATTTCAATTTGCTGAGACCTTCACCTACTCAAATCCTCCTTCAACTTCTTCTTCATCACAACCTATTCAATCTTCTTCAGTTGATGCTGCTTTTCTGCTTTAGGAAGATTTTTATGATGGTCTTGATGCATGTCCTCCTCATTCACCCACTAGGCCACAATGAGATCAAGTTACTCTTAAGGAGGTTGGTTCTCTTTTTGGTGATCCCACAAACACTTGACGCACTTATTCTCAGACTTCAGGAATTAGTCTTTTGAGTCATACTATTTTAGATGATCCTCAAAAGTTTTTAGATGCTTCAGGTATTCTAGAGTGGGATAGTGCTATGGCTGATGAGTATTCTTCTTTGATGAAGAATCATACTTGGGATCTTGTGCCTCTTCCTAAGGGAAGAAAGTTGGTTCAATGCAAGTGGGTGTATCATACCAAGTATGCAACAATGGTTCCATTGACAAGTACAAGGATCATCTTGTTGCAAAGGGGCTTTCTCAAGTTGAAGGGATTGACTATTCTAAGACCTTTTCTCTTGTTGCCAAAATGGATACTATTCACCTTGTCCTTGCTATAGCTACATCATAGGGATGGTCAGTGTATTAGATGGATTCGTAGAGTGCTTTCTTGCATGGAGATATTCATGTGGAGATCTATATGGAGCAGCCACCAGGTTTTGTGTAGGACCCTTCACTTTTTTGCATGCTTTGACGTTCATTGTACGGTCTCAAATAGGCCCCTAGGGCTTGGTATGAGAAGATGGATAGTTTCTTGCTTGCTTTCGGCTACACTCATTGCCATTTCGATCCCATAGTTTATACTCAGAGACATGCAGAGGATTTACTCATACTTGTGCTCCACATAGATGATTTTATTCTCACAGGGAGTTATACTTCCATGATTCAAAGTACACAGTGAGCATTGATGGAGCAATTAAATGATATGACCAACCTTGGTATCTTGCATTACTTCCTTAGTCTTTAGGTTCATCATACTTCTGAGGAGATCTTAATTTTGTAGTAGAATTATGCTCTTGATTTGCTTTAGAGGTTTGTCATGGCTGATTGCAAGCCTACCCCTACTCCATTCCAGTCAGGTGTTGTACTATCTACCAGTTACACTACTCCTACAATTGATCCTACCTTGTATCAGTAGTTGGTTGGTAGTCTATTGTACTTGACACATAGTCATCTTGATATTTCCTTTGTGGTTGGACTAGTCTCTCACTTCTCACATGAGCCTCATGAGAGTCATTGGAAGGCCGCCAAACATATCTTGAGATACATTCAGGGCAATACTCATTTTAGTATTCACTATACATTAGGTGCATCTCAGATAGTGGGATTCATTGATCACTTCAACAATAACATTTGCTTCTTCATCTTCTAATCGTAGTCCTTCTGATTACATGAACATGGTCTCATTCACTTCTATTCCTCCTCCAAGTCATGTGGAAAAGATTCTTGACATAACCTTTACACCACATGACTTATCTCTTAATACAAAACCTTTTTCACTTTACATCCCAAGCCAAGTCAACGATAACATCGTGACTAATTTTATGGTTGACCCTACCAGTCTGGGCTAATATTATTATGGAGGAGACCCTTTTTATTAATAATTTACACAAGGAGAAATATGAGGATTTGAAGTTCACACATTGTACTCATGATGGCCTCTTTTTACCACCCATTGGTTCTATTTCTTTGCCAGTCCATGTTAGGCCTAAATCTCTTGATGTTCCATTTATCGTGATCCCTGAATCTAACCTATTCATAGTAAGACTAGGCATTTCATGGCTAGTCTCCATGAATGCAGTCACTTTAGTAGTCCACAAATTTTTACAATTCCCTCATGATGACGTAGTGCATGTTCTTTAGGATATTGGATATAAACCTCTCATGTCAAGTGGGGGATTTTCCTTAGATCATTTATGGCCTGCTCCTATTGGACCTTTACCACCCCATGGAGATGTGTTTTATAGGGCCTAATTTAGGCACAAGATTGGAGTTGTGGCCCCTGATGCTAATTTTCCACCTTCTTCTCATGCCATTTCCATGAAGGCATCTATGTGCACACAATAGTGTTCTTTGTCCTCTATGCCTTCCTCCTCGAAGGTTACATACAAGCATTCTCTCACACATGGACCTTCTTCTTTTAGGATTTCACAACCTTTAATGGTGTCCTCTATTCCTTTTATCATGCCTCGAATAGGAAAATGAAAGGTACCCATGTTGAAGAAATATAAACCTCATGTCTTCCAACTCTCAGTGTTTCCTTCAATCCCTTGCCCTGCCTTATATAGTAAGGGAAATCACACAATCAAATTTGGTCCTTCTCATGTAATTCCTACTTCTCAACCCTTGAGGCCATTGGAAGTTAGAAGTCTATCATCGATGATGCAGTTTGGAAACATGAGAATGAAGTGTATATACATTGGTTGATCCAGTGTTGTCATTGATGTCAAGATTGTATTGATCATCCTAGCGTAGTGGGAAAGTTTTTTTGGTGACCCTTGTATGGTACTATTTGATCTGGAAAGCATGATTTATTAGGAATTTGGTAAGTGTTTCCTTTATCCTGGTATTATGGTCTAGTGCGTCAATTTTTGGGTCCGCACTTCACTGTATGTTGATATAATATTCTACAATCATAACTACAATTTTGAGTCCATCAGATGGATAAAAATTCAAGTTTGTGTGATATTTTGTATAGTTTCTAGAAATATATGAATGACAATGTGTGGCTCTGTATATCACAATTATCTTTTTTACAGTGTACCAGTGTGGGAGATTCCACACTTCTTCACAAATAATTATTTTTTCTTGCAATGATGAAGATAAGCTAATGAATATTGGTTGAATGAGAATTCGATGGGAGATTGAGGTTTGAGGTTGCACGATTGATGAAATTTCATGAGCTCTTGGGGACTTTGTGTTTAGGTCTATTTTGGCCTGACCTAACACAGTTGATTTTTTGTGGAGAGTATTTGAGCAACTTTATTTTATGTGGGATTTACATTTAGGTCCATGTGGACCCATCTTGGTGTAAATTGAATGTTGAGTATAAATGCTATGTGTGGATGAAATGATTTAAGGACATGTTTAATTTTTGTGTGTTACTTCTAATTAGGTCAACCTAATTGAAGTTTCACTTGATGTGGATATATATATGTGATCTTCATCGAGGTTTATGAGATAGGGAATAGAGTGAGAGATAGAGCATGGTGTAGAAGAGTGTGAAAGGAATATATGATATGCGGATGTAGTAGAGAGAAGTAGATTGTATGAGAATTATGACATGCATAGTGATTCACCTACATGTGTGTGATGCAGTGTTAAGAAAATGATGAACAAAGAAGAGTATTGATTTAGAAAATAAATATAATTTTTGGTACCTCAATGGAGTTGTAATATGGCATATGATAGATGCTATTGTATTAGTTCAAATGGGTAGTGTTGCCAACCTTTCTTTGTTCTCACTCAGTGAGCTGTGAGCACTTTTCTGGATAGTGCATCTTGGTAGTGATCCTTTTGTAATATCTTATATTTGGATATAATATATTATGAGCTAAGCCTCACCATGGTTTTTCCCTTTTTGGGTTTTCCACATAAAAATAATGGTGTTCATGTGTCATGTGATTTTGTGGTTGTATTCATGCTTTCTTTCTTTATTGCAGTTATTTCTATTCAGTTAATTGGATGGTTTGTGTTTAATTGGTTTAAAGGAATACTATTTCTCACCATCTCAGTATTCTAGGTATTCAACAATTGGTATCAGAGCTTGGTTCCTTGGAAGGAGCTTGAACGCTTTGGGAAGATCTTGGAATTTGAACATATGGCTGATAGGAAGTACCCTACTCCTCTGGAAGAAATTTCTACAATTGAATATACAGAAGAAGATTGTATGCTAGAAAAGGATGAAGAACTCTAAGTTGCACTTGATGATCTTTGAAAAATTGAAAATGAAAATGGAAATCTAAAGGAAAATCTAAAAGATACAAATGAATGCATCAAGAAAATTAGAGAACAAATCAAGAAATTCAGAGAAAGACATAGAGAAGTTAACGAACAACTAAAGAAACAAAATGAAGACATCACCAGACTGAAAATACAAGTGGAAGAAATGAAGAAAATTGAGGATTGTTTGAATGTAGTGATATAGAGAATGACTAATGAATGAACCAAACATGAATAGGAAGTGGTAAACCTGATAGCAGATTTGGAGAAAGAAAGAATTCATGAGGAATAATTTAAGAAAATTTCTACAATGCTTGATGAGTTAATCGTTGGATAGAAAGCATATAAAGATAAAGGTGGTTTGGGACTTGAAAGAGGAGAAGCATCTAAAGTAGATAAGGCATCTAATACAAAGAAGATCAGTTAACCTATTAAAATTGAAGGCAAGAGGAACTATGGAAAGTTCCAGAATCAGAGAAGCAATGCTGGAAGACCCTCTATCAGACAACCAAATGCTCAAAGGTATCCATCTTTTAATGGTGTTTTATTTTCATGCAATAAATTTGGACATAAGGCTATAGAATGTAGAAGTAGAATGAATCATAATGTCAGATCCTTTTTTGGAGAATGTTTTGCATGCAAGAAATTTGGATATAGAGATGCTGAGTGTAGAATTCAGATGATGAATAGATTTAATATGGTTAGATCATTCAATGGATACTATTATACATGCAATGCATTTGGACATAAGGCTAACCAGTGCAGAACAAGATTGAATCAAGGTAAGATTGGTCAAAAAGGGGTTGTATGCTACAA
Organism: Sequoia sempervirens; assembly: GCA_007258455.2. Lineage (NCBI taxonomy): Eukaryota > Viridiplantae > Streptophyta > Pinopsida > Cupressales > Cupressaceae > Sequoia > Sequoia sempervirens. The sequence continues at coordinate 392,231,764 of VDFB02105785.1, read as the reverse complement.
TTGCAAAAAACCTGGACATATTGCAAAATTTGTCAAAAATAAGAACACAAGAAAGAATGAGCCTACAAATGACCTAGTCAAGAAAGTTGATCTGAATGAAGTGAAAAAGGAAATGGGAAAAGGATGGAGAAAGAAAGAAGAAACTAAGGATAAGGGAGAATTTGTACCTATCTCTAGTGCAATTTCTTCCTTTGGTAACTAACCTAGAGCTATGGCTTAGGGGGAGCTTTACTGAAAATCATATAGCCCCCTTGCCAATATGATGTGTCATGACTTGACACAAAGAGACAAGATGATGAGGAATATTGATGTAGAGCAGGGGTACAAATAACAACACAACCTCAAACAACCACTCACAAAGATATTTTGACATCAAACAATGGGCTTCACTTCACAAACCTTCATTCTTTCTAGTAGCATTTCAAAAGGGAATTTTAGGCATAAATTTTGACACCGGTTTGATCTACCAAAAAGGAAACCTATTTTAGATACCCTTTTTCCCATTCTCAAACATATTTCAAAATGAAATAGGGTTCTTTTGTACGGAAGGATCCAAAAATTGACTATCTTAATTCTTGAGTAGGCCTAATTAGGCAACTAGGCAGGGCACAACTAGGTTTAGGACTTCAAAATGCCTCAACACCTATTCCAACACCTTCAACATGTCCCATAAGATCTCAATAACATCCTCCTATCATGTAGATCCTTCTCCAAAAAAATTTAGAACAATTTCCCTAAGTCTCTAGGGTTCCTAGGTCTAATACATGAATATATCAAACCTTCAAGCACTCCCACACATGCCAAACTCCATCTCCTACCTTTGCAAGTTAGAAAAATCAAAATGCACATCAAGAAAATCCATTCCACCAAGTTTTAAAATTTTCTACTAGGTGGAATGGAAATTATTACATTTTATTCCCTCACTAGTTACCCTATCAAGGGTTTCAATCAGTTTGAAGTAAAATGGACATAACTCCCTTAAAACTCAATGAAATTACATGTAACTAGTGCCAAATGAAAGTAGATTCACCACCCTATCATCCACAATTGATTTTAGTTTATCACTAGGTCATATAGATCTGTACTTGTAATACAAAAGAGCAACAAAGAAACATTTAGAATTACAGAAAGCAAAGTTCTTTTATTGCTTTCACTTCAAAATTTCATCAACCAAACTTCTCCTCAATCATACAAGGTTTTTTAAAGTATTTCCAGCCATATCCCAATGGTTACCAGCCATATTTCAAATTAGAAACTCAAAGAAACATCATTATGCCATGTTATGACAAAAAATGCAAAAGTTGCTTTGACAACATTGTGCAACATGACAATATTTGGTATCTAGACCCTAACTTACACCTAATGACTCAAAATAGACACCAACATACATGAAATGGTCCTAGAAGACCTTATTACATGAAATCATCACAAAAAAAAATAGAGTGACAACTTCTTGATCCTTGGAGGCATGAAAACTTGTTGGTGCCCCTACACCATACTCCTAGGGAAAAGAATGCTCAAGTTCCACTTGAGGAAAGACCTACAATTGTACAACCATGCCTAAAAATATCATCCTTAGTCATCCAAGTTTCATCCTCCATAGGAAGACCCAACCATTTGAACAAATATTGGTAATGGACCTTCCTCCTTGTCTTCTTGAATTCCTTCTTGTCCAAGATACACTCCCACTCCAAAGGATAGCTTGGTGGAAGATCCTTGACCCAATCCTCATTTAAAAGCACTAATGAACCTACATTATCACCTACAACAACATCTCCTTTATAAGGGTAAAGATCATAAATATTAAAAATAGGACAAATGACAACTCTAGGAGGAAGTTCTATCTCATATGCATTCTCTCCAAACTTGTGTACCACTTTACATGGCCCTATCTTCTTTTTTTGGAGTTTAGAGTACCACCCCTTAGGAAACCTTTTCTTTCTCAAGTGAGACAAAACCAAGTCTCCAACCTTGTAGTGATCCTCTCTCCTTTCTAGATCAGCATTGTTCTTATACTTGTTAACATTCTTTTGAAGATTGTCCTTAACTTGTTGGTGGATTTCTTTCATAGCCATAGAAATGTTTTCACCTTCAAAGCTCCTCCTTTCCATGGCACTGACATCTCTCAATTCAAACACACCCTTGGACCACAAACCATAAAAAATCTCAAAAGGACTTTGCCAACATTTTTATTCACTTAGTCATTGTAGGAAAATTCTGCTTGAGGAAAAACTAGATCCCATTGTGTTGAATGCTCCTTTGTTAGACATCTTAGGAGGTTTCTAAGGCTCCTATTCACCACTTCAGTTTTCCCATTAGTTTTAGGGTGATAGGAAAAAATAAAACTCAAATTAGTTCCAAGTTTCTTCCATAAGGTTCTCCAAAAATGACCAACAAATTTGCTATCCCTATCTAAAACAATGCTAAGAGGAAAACCACAACTTGCATAAATTTCTTTAAAATCTGCATCATCAATGTACATACCTTTCAAATAATCCACTCCTATGCTTTTCAATTGAATTTCTTACACCATGAGAAACTTTCTACTCAATGATCTACCAACTGATTAGATTACCCCTTTTTATGCTTAATGGTGAAAACAAAACCTTGCAAATATTCAACCCATTTCACATGCTATTACTGAGCTTATCTTGACTATTAAAAATTTGGAGGGCATGATTTTCAGTATACAAAATAAACTCCTAAGGAAGTAAATAATGTCTCCATTTCTTTAATGCTTGCACCATTGCTTACATTTCAAAATCATAGGAAGAATACCTTTTCTTGGCTTCATTCAACTTTTCACTAAAAAAGGAAATAGGTTTGTTTTCTTGACTTAGGAAAACACCTATAGGATGGCAACTTGCATCAAATTCAATAGTAAAGACCTTATCAAAACTAGGAAAAGTCAATATGGGTTTCTCAACAACCTTCTTTTTCAAATATTCAAAACTTCTATTAGACTCATTAGACCAAACAAACTTCTTCCTTTTATCGCCCTTTATTGTATCAATCATAGGAGCAAAAAGATGACTAAAACCCTTTATGAATTGTCTGTAAAAACTAGCCAAACCATGGAAACTCCTTACCTCAACCACTGATTTGGGTGTAGGACAGCTTAGGATAGCCTCAACCTTACTTGGATCCATCTTCAAAGTGCCATTGGTGACCACAAAACCAAGGTAAACCAAATCTATTTTCAAGAACTCACATTTCTTCAAATTTATAATTAGTTTCTCTTCATGCAATCTCCTCAAAACCAAATTTAAATGTTTCAAATGCTCTTATTTAGTTTTGCTAAAAACAAGAATATCATCAAGATATACTCCCACAAACTTACCAATGAAAGGTTTAAGCACTTCATTCATCAAGTGCATGAAATTAATAGGGGAATTTTACAAACCAAAAGGCATTACCAACCATTCATACAACCCTTCATTTGTCTTGAAGGCTATTTTCCACTCATCACCAGTTCTGATTCTGATTTGGTGGTAACTAGTCTTGAGATAAATCTTTGAAAAGTAGCATACACCACCCAAACAATCCATTAGATCTTCAATTCTTGGAATGGGAAATCTATACCTTATTGTAATCTTGTTGATGGCCCTGGAATTAGTGCACATCCTCCACTCACCACCTTTCTTTGGTGCTATAACTATGGGAACCACACAAGGACTCAAACTCTCCCTAATCAACTCCTTATCAAGTAAATCTTGCACTTGCCTCTTAATCTCTTCATTTTGCTATGGAGTCATCTTGTAAGAAGCTTTGTTGGGAAAACTATCCCTTGGAACAAAATCAATATGGTGGCCAATGTCCCTCATAGGTGTCAAGGTGTTGGGAATCTCATCAACCACTATTTCATCATATTTCTTCAACAATTTCTTCACCTCTAAAGCATCTCCTCTTTCTTTTCTACTGCCATGACATATTTAGGCCTTACTATGATGGCAAAACCCACATTTTCCTCTTCCAAGGTCTTTAGGAACTCCTTTTCATTGACCAACATCACACTAGACCCTGCTTGGGAATCTTGGCTTTCATCTTTCAATGGTGTGAGGGTGTAAGAAACCCCATCCTTTTCTATAGCATATGTGTTTTTCCTCCCATCATGGATTGCCTTCCTATCATACTGCTAAGGCCTTCCCAAAAGAAAATGGAAAACATCCATTGGTATTATGTCACAAAAAACCTTATCCAAGTTATATCCCCCTATGTGAAAATCTATTCAACTTTGTTCATTACAACTACTTGTTGCCTTTTGTTAAGCCAAGAAATTGTATATGGAGTGGTATGAGGGATTCTCTTCAACTTAAGCTTTTCTACCATCTCAACAGAGACCAAATTATCAGTACTACCTAAATCAATCACAACTTTGCAACATTTACCTGGGCACTTACATGTAGTTATGAAAAGAGAATTTCTCTATGGTGGCTCTTTCTCTATTGGTACTTTGATCAAAGTCCTTACTATGAGAGACTCACCAAATTCTAGATCAACATTATGTGATGGAGAATTCACACTTTCATTGTCCTCTCCTTGTACAAATTGATTTCTTCTTTCCCCTCCAAATGAAGTAGTGGACTGATTTTCAATGCATTTCCTTGCTTGATGGCCTACAAATTTATTGCACTTATAATATTTCCTGATGAATCCACTTGATCCTCCTCTTTGACCTCCAAATCTTCCCCTATTATTGGGTCTTCTTCCTCTAAAGCTACCCCTTAAGTCTAAAATTTTTTCTTGATTGTTGCTTGATTCTCCTTGTGTTCTTTGGGACTACTCCCTACTAGCAAACATCTCTCTTCCTCCAGAATTACTTCCTCTACCCCTGATTTTATTTTCTTGCCTTCTCCTCAACTTATCTTCAGCCTTGATGGCTAATTGATAACACTCTTCCACTATTCTTGGATTGGTGAGCCTTAATTCATCCTGAAGGTTATATCTCAACCCATTGATATTCCTTGCCACTTTTTCCACATCATCTTCTACATGGCCTACCCTTATGCTCAATTTTTAGAACTCCTCAGTATAGGCCTACAATCCATCACTTTTTGCTTAAGCTTTTGAAGCGTTCTGAATAATTGAATGTTATAGTCACCAGGTAGGAATTTTCCTTTGAGTTTAGCAACCATCCTATCCCAAGAGGTGATTTTAGACTTTCCCTTATTTCTCCTTTCATCTTGTACATAATCCCACCAAAGTAAGGCATGGCCCTTCAACTTTGTCTTAGCCAACTTCACCCTTTTCTCTTCTAGCACATCTTCATATTAAAAGTAGTTGTCTAGTGCTCCTATCCAATCTAGGAGTTCTTCACTATCCAATTTTCTTCCATATACTGGTAAATCCATCTTGATCTTAGGACCTTCTCCCTTGATTTCCTTCAACAACTTTGCCATCCTTAAGTCATCAAGATCCATCTCTTCCTCAGATCCTCCTTGGGAACTTTCCTCTTCCCTTTCTTCTTCTTCTCGATCACTCAAGTCTCCTGTGACCATTCCTCTTTTCTATCTTGTTTCCAGGACAACAAGCCTCTCCTTCATTTGTCTCATCTCTCTTGCATGTCTCTCCTTCAATTCACTCACCTCTAGCGATTGGATTCCCTTTTTGAGGCATCTTTATTTCTTCACTTCAAATCTTCCTCTCTTCAGACCAACCTACACTCTAATACCAATTTGATGTAGAGCATGGGTGAAAATGACAACACAACCTTAGACAACCACTCACAAAGAGCTTTTGACATCAAACAATGGGCTTCACTTCACAAAACTTCATTCTTGCTAGTAGCCTTTTATAAGGGCATTTTAGGCATAAATTTTGACATCAACCTAATATACCAAAAAGGAAACCTATTTTAGAAACCCATTTTCCCATTCTCAAACTTATCTCAAAATGATATAGGGTTCTTTTGCATGGAAGGGTCCAAAAATTGACTGTTCTACTTCTTGACTAGACCTAATTAGTCAACTAGGCAGGGCACAACTAGGTTCAAGGATTCAAAATGCCTCAACACCTATTCCAAAACCTTCAAAATTTCCCATAAGGTCTCAATAACATCCTCCTATCATGTAGATCCTTCTCCAAAAGGTTTTACAACAATTTCCCTAAATCTCTAGGGTTCCTAGGTCTGATACATGAAGATATCAGACTTTCAATCACTCCCACACGTGCCAAACTCCATATCCTACCTTTGTAAGTTAGAAACATAAAAATGAACATCAACACAATCCATTCCACTGAGTTTCATAATTTTCTACTAGGTGGAATGGAGATTATTACATTTTATTCCCTCACTGGTTACCCTACCTAGGGTTTCAACCAATCTGAAGTAAAATGGACACAAATCCCTTAAAACTCAATGGAATTACATAAAATCAGTGCCAAATGAAAGTAGATTCACTTCCCTATCATCCATAATTGATTTTATTTTATCATTGGATCATACAAATCTGTACAATATAGAAGAGCAACAAAGAAACATTTAGAATTATAGAAAACAAAGTTCTTTTATTGCTTTCACTTCAAAATTTCATCAACCAAACTTCTCCTCAATGATACAAGGCTTATTAAAGTATTTCCATCCATATTTAAAATTAGAGACTTAACAAAACATCACTATGCCCTCTTATGACAAAAAGTGAAAAAGTTGCTTTGCCAACATTGTGCAACATTGACAATATTTGGCATCTAGACCCTAACTTACACCTAATGACTCAAAACAGACACCAATACACATGAAATGGTCCTAGAAGACCTTATTACATGAAAGCATCACAAAAAAAATAAGTGACAAATTATTTATCCTTGGAGGCAAGAAAACTTGTGGGTGCCCCTACACCAAATATTATGGATTTGTTGGTGAAAATTGCAAGAGAAAATATTCTAATGTGGAAGTTTGTGAAGATTTTAAAAAGTTGACTATGCATACAAGGTTTTGAAGTTTATAAAAAATTTATCTAAAGCATTTATTGCTGAAATGGGTCAAATCAAGGAGTTAAAAGTGTTCTTGGGAAGAAAAATTCATTTCATTATATGCATGTGAAGGAGAAGTAAAGTAAAGAAGAAGAAGTGGAAGGATTTGACACGTCTCCTGGTAGTAGATCATCAAAATGGTAATTTTCTCTGAGAAAGTTTGATAGTTATTTTGCATACTCCAAGTTTTCTGAAATTTTTATTTAAGAGAATTTTAGATGAAATGGAAGGAACGAAGGTTGTAAATATCTTAGAGAGACATCAACCTAAACTAAAGAGGCATTCTTGGAAAGTTCTGGTGGAAGATCTGGTGGGTGCATTTTCTTGCACTCCCTTTGGAGTTGTACCAATTGAAGATATCAATGCATACATTCACAGGAAAATAGAATTTTCCAATAATGAATTGTGTGTTCTATGGACAAGGGAGTTGGAAGGGAATAATGATACCTTAAAACCGAAATACAAAACCTAAATGAAAGGAGATTTGATGTATGGTGAAAGTTTCCATTTTTTGAAGTCAAAAGGAAGTACATCAGAATGGTATTAACCAAAGTTCATGATGAATCTATTTGGATTGATGGTGAGTACTCAATAACTAAGGAAGCTATAAGGGATGTAACTAGTTTGTGGTCCTCTAGACCAGTTCCAGAGCAAAAAAATATCAAGATCATGGACTTAATGGAGAAGACAAGTGCTACTCTTGAAGAAAAGAAATTCACTTTGAAAAAAATTAGGAATCTGACTATCTGGTATGTTACAATGCTTCTTGGACACAAAATTTGTTGACCAAATAATGACTATATAGTCTTTGCCACTACTATTCACATTGCACATAACATGATTGAAAATGGTGCGCATTATGACCTATGTGAGTTACTTCGACAACATTTGATGAAGAACTTGAAGGAAATTAAAAAGGGAAAAAAACATACATTCAAGTATGGTACTTTGATAATCTATTTTATTTTCTACTTCATGAAGGAAGTACCAGTAATTGGAAAAGTAGAATTGAAAAGTATAGAAACAATTGCACATTAGATAACAAATCGTATGAGAAATATTTGTGGTTTAGATGCTTAAGATGATGCTCTTGCAGAATTATTTGGAATGTTTCAGATGAGAATGAATGAAAGGATAAGAATACATAAGAGTGTGTTGGAAAGGTTCTTTGGAGACATTAATTTATTTGTCTCTACTAACTTTTGCTTCATGGAAGTAATTGAACCCAAAATTGTTTGGATCTCTGAGCTGGATTATAAAGTGACTAAGGAAAAAATTGTTCATTATGCAAGAGTGATTTTAAGAATCCTTAAAGACCTTAGCAGACCAAGATTAGAGAATAGGACTAGAATTGAAGCCTCTGGTAGTTATAGGAAAATAGGTAAGAAAAGGAAGATCACTATCATTCCTTTGGTTGAAATTAAACGAGAATTTGTAGAGCAAGAAGACACTAACATAGAAGAAGGAAGAATGCACACAGATGATGCTCAACATGAGCATGAAACCAGAATCAAAGATATAAGTGTATAAGACATGGATGAAGCCATGAAAGCATTAAAAGAGGTAACCCCCAAAACAAGCATTAATTCATCATTTTCTACTATAGAAAGTTTTAGAAATTTGGTTGATTCATTGATTTAACATATGTCTCCTAAATAAAAGAACAAGCTAGAAGTGGACTAGAAGCAAGGATTGCAAAGAAGATTCTATAGGACATCAAAAGGAAATGTGCAAATGCACATCATAAGGCTATCAAGGGATTAAAGGATACTCAAATTTGTGAAAAAGAAGCATAAAAATTACTATCATACTACTTGAAGTGGCTAAACAACACACAATGTATGAAGGATGTGATGAACTCAATTGAAACTCAAATAGGTTGTGAAGCATAAATTTATGATTTAGCAAGAGATAGAAACAATAAAAAATGGACTAGCATTATGTAGCTGCATGAAAATTTCTTTGCTTTACAGAATCAGAGGGAAGAAACAATCAAACAATATATGATGTTAAGGGACTTAGTGAAGATAAAGCATACTCATGTATCTAGTTCCCATGCTAGTGTTGATAAAATCTCAAAAATAAACCTTAACCCTAGTACAATTGAAGAAGGATAAGAGTACACATACACACACACACATATAAGGGAAGCATATTGAGCCTTTGCTTGACCTTTTCCATTAATGTCAAAGGGGGGGGAGATAGTGGAAAAACATTTTTGTCAATGAAACTGGGAAGTGATAGTTACATTTTGGGAAAGATGGATGGAAAACCTTTTGGAGAGACAAGTTTATATGTGTAAGGGGGAGACAAGTTTTGAATCAAGTTTTCAAAAATGTTTTTGATATCCATGTTTCCATCAATGAAAAAGGGGGAGATTGTTGGAAGTTGGAAGTTTGTCACTGATGATGTAGTTTAGTAACATTAGCATGAACTATATATACATTGGTCGATCCAGTGTTGTCATTGATGTCAACATTTTATTGATCATCTTAGCATAGTGGGAATGTATTTTTGGTGAGCCTTGTACAGTACTAATTGATCCAAAAAGCATTATTTACCAGGAATTTGGCTAAGTGTTTCCTTTGTCAGTATTGTGGTCCAGTGTGTTAGTTTTGGGGTCTACACTTTAGTGCACACTGGTATAATCTTCTACAATAATAACTACAATTTTGATTCCATCAGATTGAGCATCATTCAAGTTTGTGTGATATTTTGTACAGTTTCCAGAAAGATATGAATGATAGTGTGTGGCTCTGTCTATCACAATTATCTTTTGTACAATGTACTAGTGTAGGAGATTCTGCACTTCTTTGTGAATAATTATTTTGTCTTTCAATGATGAAGATAAGCTAATGACTTTCAATTGAATGAGAATTTTATGGGATATTGAGGTTTGAGGTCACATGATTGATGAAATTGCATGAGCTCTTGGATACTTTGTGTTTAGGTATATTTTGACCCGACCTAACATAGTTGATGTTTTGTGGAGAATATTTGAGCAACTCTATCTTATGTGGTATTTATGTTTAGGTCCATGTTGAGCCATCTTGATGTAAATTGAATGTTGAATTTAAGCACTAAGTGTGGATGAAATGATTTAAGGATTACATGTTTAATTTTTCTGTGTTACTTATAATTAGGTCAACTTAATTGAAGTTTCACCTAATGTGAATATATGTGTGTGTGTGTGTGTGTGATCTTCATCAAGGTTTTATGAGATAGGGAATAGAGTGAGAGACAGAGTTTGGTGTAGAAGAGTGTCAAAGGAATATATGATATGCAAATGTAGTAGAGTAGAGTAGATTGTATGAGAATTAAGAAATGTATGGTGATTCACCTACATGTGTGTAATGTAGTATTAAGCAAATGATGAATAAAGAAGAGTATCAATTTAGACAATAAAGATCATTTTTTGTAACTCAATGGAACTGTAATCCGACATATGATAGATTCTATTGTATCAGTTCAAATAGGCAGTGTTACAAACCTTTATTTTTTCTTACTCAATGAGTTGTGAGCTCTTTTCTAGACAGTGCATCTTTGAAGTGATCCTTTTTGTAATAAATTATATTTGGATATAATATATTATGAGCTAACCCTCACAGTGGTTTTTCCCTTTTTGGGTTTTCCATGAAAAAATATTGGTGTTCATGTGTCAAGTGATTATGTGGTTGTATTCATGCTTTCTTTCTTCATTGTAGTTATTTCTATTCAGTTAATTGGATGGGTTGTGTTTAATTGGTTTAGAGGAATATTGATTCACCCCCCTCTCAGTATTCTAGGTATTCAACAAAGGCCTTCTCCCGTCCCTCTACCTTCCTCTAAAGTAGAAAAAGGAAAGGATCCTATGGTCAAAACCTAGGTCCTTGTTTCCATTCATCCTCTTGTTCCTTCTTAGTTATTTTCTCCTCCACTGGTGACACTTGTGAAGACTATTCCTCATGTAGAAAATGATCACCCAAAGTCTTCTCAAGCTACTATTCCCAATGGTCATATCCATAAAAAATGACTTGCACAAAAGCATAAGCATCACTAATGGGAATTGGCCCAAGAATGTGAGGCATTGTAGAGGACTAAGGGTGAGCCTTATATTTCTGCTTCTTCTTTTTTTGTTCTTCCCTCTATCTCTATTTCTGATCTCATTCATGCTTTCATTCCTATCACTTCAATCTTGCTTTTAGCTTCTTTGATGAACCCTAATGAACCTTACCCTAAGCATATATAAGTGTTCATCACTCCTTCTTTAGATCCTACTTTGATCACCTCTTTACCTAATCTTCATCATTTTTTTGAGCCATAGATATATGCCTCACATAAAATTCATGTCTACTATGGATCCTTCTACGCCTACCCCTCCTACTTCTAACATGAAGACCCCACAACCTTTGCTTAAACATAAGTTAGAGCACAACCTTGTCCTAAATAATGGTTGCAAAAAGTCTTCTTTGTCTTCTTCATTTTGCTCTACTCTAGCTTATACTATCCGTGTGATGGATAAGTCACCTCCTTCCCAAAATTTTATCACTGCCCCTCTTCTAGAGGTCAGAATTGACTCTCTGATTTCTCATCCTCCTCTTGTTCAATCACTACATTTCACTCCAGAGAAGTCTATGTTTGAATCATTGAAGGATATTTCAAATTTATCATCTATCTTTGCGAGATCGATGACATTAACTTTACAAGAGCTTGTTGATGGGGACATTGAGGTAGTCTCCTCCTTAGCTATTGTTATAGCTAAGCCAAATAGTATTTCCCTTGCTATCCTCCCTCTCCAATAGCGTCTTCCATCCCCTTATAATGATCTAGATTGGGAGCAAGATGACTTGTTAGAGGTGTTGGAATAGAGTGGTACCTCTTCTTATCTTTCAGTTATATTTGTGTGTTTGTGTTTACCCCGTGATTTTTTGTTCATGTTTGTACTCTCTCTTGGAGGACCCTAATTACCCTTGAAGGTACTTGGATATAGGAGAGAAAATATGTTGTAAACCTCTTCTATATGTTTCATCATTATTTTATTTGTCATAAAATTTTATTTTCACATTGGGGGTGATACAAAGTATTGAGGCATTTAGACCTCTTCCATGTTAACCCTATTTTTTATTATTCTTCATGTGCTCTTCTTATCATTCCAATATATTTGGGGGTGATGATAGTTCATATAATTTACACTATCTATATATACATACATTTATGATCATTTCTGACCTTGAATATTTGGATCCCCCCGTGCTCTCAATCTCTTTATCTTTTCTTTTTCTTGATGTTGTGGATTCTATGTGTTATCCCTCACACAATAGCATTCCATGAATACATCTCACCATGTATGTCATGACACAACATCTCACTTTGTCTTTCTTCTCCTTAGAATGAGTAGACTTGTCTTTTATCTTGATCTCGCTGTCTAGCTTGGGGGCAACCTAACTAGATTTTTCTTTGTGATCAGGAAGATTAGATTTTAAGATATTAAATCAATTAAACTAAAACCCCAATCAAGCAATGAAGAAAAAATAAATATGAAAATGTAAATAATGCAACAAAGTTACCCAAAGTCTTCATATCATCAATGCTTCACCTCCATTTCCCTTTTCCATTTTGCTACAATATGATCAATGCCCTCAGTTTCAAGTGTGCAAATATAGCCTATGACTAAAACAAAGAAAAATGTCACATTTTTAAACTTACTAGCATGGCAGCCTATAAATTCTAGATGATAAAAATGATAGTGACAACGTTATTTATAGAGAGCCAAATGGAAAATGGACATATGAGATCAATTATTTTTTATTTCGATCAATAGTCGATATTGAATGAGATGAGATAAGATAAGGTTGAAAGTGAAGGAGAATGAGGAAATTAAATGATTTTTCAAGAAAAAGAATTAGCTCAAAGAGGAAAATGCATTTTGAAATAATGGAAACATTATTTAAATGCAAAAGGAAAAATCAAGTTATCTTTTTGATTAAATATAAATTTAAATAAAAAAGGTGAGTGAAAAGGCGGGTCATTAATTAAATAAGATTTAATTAATTTATGACAGAAAAGCTAATAGTGAATAATTAAATAATTAATATAATTATTTAGTTATAGTGGAAAGTGGAAATAATTAAATAAATAAAGTTTATTTAATTATAGAGGAAAGAAATTAGTGACATAATTGAATAAATATAATTTATTTAATTAATCAAGACTAATGGAGAAATGAATTAAATGAATTAATTAAATAATTAAGAATTATTTAATTAATAGTAGAAATATAACCCTAGACAATGGAAAAATGGTGTTAGCAAGACTAGGAAATTTTTTAGTGTTTACATCTGCCCCTCTTTGATACAATGTAGTTTATCACATTGTGTCAAAGAAAAAGATATGCCCTAGTGTAAGGAAGAATGATGAGGAGGTAGTGGTATGCTCTCTTGAGAGGATAGGTGGGTTCAAATAACACAAGTGTGCTCTCAAAATGGATGAGAGGACTAGAAGATGAAGGAAAAAAGGATAGAGAAAAATAGATAAGGGTGATGAAGATTCAAAATAAAAAAATGTTAGAGCAGAAAAGATGAATGTCAACACAAAAAAGATGGATGTTGAGATGGTGCTAGTTGGGATAATTTGCAAACATATATTTTACTATGCTAGGATTTTTCATTTAATCATCATTGTGTGGTAAAATATGAGAAATGGACAACAAACACCATGGTATGACATAGACCAAGGTGTACAAGGTCATCCATCTATAAAACAGACAGTCACAGACAAGGAATGTCCTAACTCATACTAAGGGAAAAGTTTCCCCAGTCTTTTTGTCAAGACAAACTGCAAACACCAATCAAATAAAAGATGAGTCATGAGACATCATTTCTCCTCTAAATACTTCATGGTACATCCTCAAGATGGCTAGTAACATGACTGAAGTAAATCCAAAAGATAAGGAAAAATAGACCAACAAGACCAACAGTCATTCTGATTATTTTCCAATAAGTGTTTGCTAGTGCATCAAGGGACAAAGTGAGTGATGGGTGGATTTATTTTAACAAGGCTTGGTTTCAGGAGAAGGAAAACATCATATAAGATGTTGAGTCTGGTTTCGATCATGTAACTACCTGTATAAGGAAAATGACAAAGTGTGACAGTAATAAGGTCTGGTTTTAGGAAGGAAACATCTTGTATAAGACCATTGGTTTTGATCGATTTGACTGGTTTGATTGATTTGACAAATGACTGATGATGAGCCTAGTTTTTGGTCCAAATTTGGGTAGAATCTATAGTTTATTTGCTGGAAGTTGTCAAGAAATTTGATGCTAAATGTTGATATTTTCATAATGTTTCCCTCAAACCATAGACATTGGGCTTAATCCTATTTCTGCAAGTTTTAATGACATTGGCATATTATGTGGATTATCTATATTGATTTTGCATGTGGTTAATGAACATTCCTTAAGGTGGTTATAGATATGTAGTTATTGTGCGTATTGACATTGCCATGTAGATTTAATTTGAGGATGCTAAGTTGAGGAAGAAACTACTAGTTGGGCATGCACCGTAACGTCCAACAAAGGAATCACTCAAAGGTCAAAGGAGGTCGACGGTATAAAATTCCTCATGCAAACTAAATGTAACTACCTTGTAGTGGTCTTTAATGTTGGTTGAGAAAATGTGGGTGTTACTGTTGTGCTAAATCTACGTTTGGACCTGCATGTCTGACCAGATTCCATGCACATGTAACCATCACCACTCCACTTTCTCTGTTTTCCCTAAATGGCATCCTCCCAGTTGTGGAGTCAACTACTTTTTTTAGTTGATAATATAAATAAAGATTTGATCCTCCTTTGGAGGTTGCACAATTTGATATTGTACTTGCATTCTCAAGTTTTCAGTAATACAAATACATTACTCTTTTGTACTCATGATTTGCAGTGAATGAAATAAAGTTTTGAGTTCGAGCATCTGAGTTCTTATTAGTTTTAGAGGATTCTTATCCAAGGGGGTCCACTTGGTGAGTAATCGATTATCTTAGTTTAGTATTACTTGTTGTTTAGTAATTAGTTAGAAATATGGCACCGACTATTCCTGCAGCCACTAGAATTCCATTCTATGACTGTTCCTGTAGCCAAAGAAAATAGAGTAGTGCCCTGTTTGTTGCTCAAATTTTCATTTCTGTTATGCATTTTAGTTTGATGTAGTTGTTGATTGATGATTGGTATTTATGGTATTCCCTTCTAGGCAATTTACTTTTAGCACTGTGTGTTCCTTAGCTATATAATGAAAATGACTACTTTGGGTTCATAGTGCACATATTGTGCTAACCCATTTCAAGTTCACGTCCTTGGGTTGACAAGTTAAATCCACCTTCATGATGATTGAAATGGCTATTTAGGTTAGATGTAAAATCTATGAATCATGGTTGTAAGAGCTTAGTTATTAAATCATTGTAGGAGGCCAACATTTTTGGTGCCATTGCTGGGGATGGTGTCAAACTAGGGATTCCTTTGGAGTCATTGGTAGTTTTTCTTTCTTTAGTGTTTCTAGAAGTTTTTCTTAGTATATCCTCATTTAGGAAGTAATGAACCCTCCTATTCTTTACCAATTCTTTGTGTGTACTGACTGATAGTGAGTGATACCTCATGCATAGAGGAAGGAGAAGGGATGCTTATGGGAGATTCCTTCCTAACAATCCTAATACATTCTAGCTAGTTGAATATTAGAACTTTCCAAGAGAAGAAGAAGAAGAAGATCCACACCCCTTTGCTGATGCATTTACTGATATGACTAGCTCTGAAGTCTCCTCTAAAGACTAAAATCAGCTTGAAAACCCCTTTTCTTTGGAACTACATCAAGTAGGAATGGGTGATGAAAATAGGAACAAACCTAACCAACCAGCTTTTCCTTTCCCCATTTTCCATCAGAATGAAGTTGACAACATCAAGAACATCCCTGCTTCAGCACTCCGCAAGTTTTATGGATTTGTCATAGAAGATCCTTATACCTTTTTATTTGATTTTGACATACTCTACATGAGTTATGATTATAGCACTAATGCCCATAGGATTAAGCAATTTCCTACCACTTTGAAAGAGGTTGCATTAATATGGTTCATGAGCCTAGGAAAAGATTCTGTGGAAACTTGGGAAGACATGAAGACAAAATTCCTTCAAAAATACAAGGAATATTACAAGGGCAATGATATGAGAGGAGGTGACATTTTCAGGATGCAACAAAAGGAAGATGAGAGACTGGAAGATTATATTGCAAGGTTTTTGTTTTCCCTACAAAAATATCCACACCATACACTCAATAAAGACTCACAAAATTTTCTTTTACTGAGAGGAATCAATGATAGTTGTATTGATGCCTTGGAACTCATGGGAGGAGGAGATATCTCCCAAGTTCCTTGGGAAGATATCAAGAAAATATGCCAGAACTAATCTAGGGAAGCTTCAAATAAAGGGAGAGCTTACCAATCTTCCATGGGTAAGTCAACTAATGGTGGAGTTTCAAGAATGGAGATTACTCATTTTTTGACAGACTTCAAGCAATACATTATAAATAATCTAGCCACTTAGCTAGATACACTTCAGGCCAAGAAGAAGCAAGATGAGGCATAAACAATGTTGATAGAGTATTTCCCCCACTTCAGACAAAAGAAGAGGGAATATAGATGCAAGATGGTAGCTAATATTGAAAGCATGCAAATTCCA
Source organism: Sequoia sempervirens (assembly GCA_007258455.2). Lineage (NCBI taxonomy): Eukaryota > Viridiplantae > Streptophyta > Pinopsida > Cupressales > Cupressaceae > Sequoia > Sequoia sempervirens. The sequence continues at coordinate 392,215,097 of VDFB02105785.1, read as the reverse complement.
CCTGAGTTCAAAATAATCTAAACTGAAGAAGACCAAGTCTACTATGTTGCACAAAGGAAGCCTTGGGCTCCAAAAAAAGGTATGCCACCGGATCCACTATCTTATGCTGGGCCATATTTTAATTCCTATTCATCTGGTAACCAATGGAAACCCCCATATCCATCCAACTATGGAGGATATCCACCACAAACTTGGAGTAACCATCCAAATGCTTGGACCAATCATCAAAACTCTCCACCCCAATGGCAGCAACCTCAGGGGAATTGGTAGCAATTTCAAGGGCATTGGCAGCCACCTCCAGGAAATTGGTAGCAAAAAAATCAATGGAGGGGAGGACAACAATGGCTTGCCTAGACAACTAGTTATGTGCAACCACCTTCTCAACCCCAAAAACCTACTATAATGCCTCCAATTGCTAATCCAAGCTCAAATGCACCTAAACCTACGCAACTAAGAGCTCAGCCCAAACCCAATCCAAATAACAAACCACAACAATAGCTTGCATACTCTAATAATTCAAATCAATTCCCTACATATGTTGTGAGTGTAAGTGACATCCACTTGCATTTAGTAACTACTCTACTAGCCCCTTCCAAGCCCATTATCACTGAACTTCCAGTGGAAGAGGAGGAGGAACCTCTAAATGATCTCATTCAGCCAAGTGTACCTAAAAATTCTGAACCAATCCAAGTCAAGCAAACTGAACAAGAACAAGAAACATGGGTCAATGAGTTTGACTCGAAACTACACAGTTGAATCCTGATAGCAATATAATAATTTGACACGCTATGGAAAAATACCTCCTACTTATGAACAAGAACCACCATTTCCTCAGAGATTGGAAGTTTCCAAGAAGAAGGAAGAAAAGGAAGATACAAATTTTGACATCTTAGATCAACTGAAGCATATATGTGTCAAGATACCTCTATTTCAGGCCATAAAAGATGTTCTAATCTACGGCAAGGAAATCAAGGAAGCATGCCTCAAGAAGCCAAGTAGGAAAATGAAAGACCCAACTACAGTTCATGTGGTGGGACAACTAGCTGAAATCATATTTGGAAAAGTAACTATCCCCAAGTATAATGACCTGCATAGTCCTGTAGTAGTAGTTGTTATAAATGGAATCCAAGTAAAGAATGCTCTAATTGATTTAGTGGCAACAATAAATGTATTGACCAAGGAAATCCTATAGCAACTAAACATTGCAAGCATGAGATCTACTCCTACTATCTTGCAGCTTGTTGATAGCTCTACTATTAAGTTTGATGGTGTAGTGGAGGATCTTGTAGTATTTTTAGACTCCTGGGAGTACCTAATAGACTTTATGATTCTTTCTCCTAAAACTACACTAGGAGGGTATCCCATTATTCTTGAAAGGACTTGGTTAGCAACTATAGATGCATACATTGGATGTTAGTAAGGTGGCATGACCATTTCAGATGGAAAGAGCATGAAAAAGTTTTTTTATCCTCTTGCTTAGCTATCTCATGATAAAGATAATCTTGTATGGCCATATGTTAGTGAAGAGGCCGAGGAAGTTAATTATGTGGCACAACTCATGATGCTAAGCATAATCTCTTTCATGAAGCTCCAAGATGAGGATGAAGTATTGGCTAACATCATTTAGAACCATTGTGGAGTGGAGGAAGCATCATCTTCTCATTCTTCTACTCCAGTCAAGACACTTATGCCTGCTCTTCCTACAACCACTGTTCCTACAGATGTTCTTCCGGCAGCCACTCTTCCTACAACTACTATTCGTACAAACAGACTTCTTGCAGCAACAGGCATGCCCCATACATTGCTACCATATGAACTAAAGGTGCCACGTGTTAATGAATCAACCATGATAGAGTTAACTACAAAAGTACATGTGTCACAAGGAAAATATCTGAATGTTAACAGTAAATAATTGTTGTTGGAAAACTTATTGTTGTCAAAAAACTTATTAAGGACCCATCAACATGCATTTGCATGGGATTATCATGATATGAAGGTATTATACCCTAAAATCTATACACACAGAACTTTCATTAGAGATGATTGCACCCCAATAAGACAACCACAAAAAAGAATTAACCCTGAACTGAGAGAAATTGTAAAAGGAGAATTGCAAAAATTACTAGAGGCAGGATTTATCTACCCCATTTCAAATAGTTAGTGGGTGTCTCCATTAGTGATTGTGCCCAAGAAAGGAGGGAAATGGAAAGTTTGTTTTGATTATAGGGAACTTAATGTTGCCACCAAGAAGGACCACTTTCCCTTACCTTTCATCGATCAAGTTTTGGACATACTTGTAGGAAAGTGATACTTCTCTTTTCTAGATGGATTGAACGGCTACAACTAGATCTAAATTTCACTAGAGGACCAAGAGAAGAACACAATTTCCTCTCCATGGGGGATCTATGTCTACTTTGTACTCCTACTTGGCTTATGCAACACACCTGTAACCTTCTAGAGGGAAGTCATTAGCATATTCTCATACATTTCTCACGATTGCATGGAAATTTATATGGATGACTTTACCACTTATGGTGTTGATTTTAATCAAGCATTGGAGAAAATCAAGAGAGTCCTATAAAGATGTGAAGACCAAAACCTTCCCTTAAACAGTGAAAAGTGCTTCATGATGATGCAAGAAGGTGTATTCCTTGGCCACTACATCTCCCACAAAGGAATTCAAGTATATCCTACAAAAATTGAAGTAATCACAAATCTATCCACACTTGCAAAATAGAAGGATGTTATGAGTTTCTTGGGTCATGTAGGATATTATAGGCATTTCATCAAGGATTTCAGCAAGGTAGTAGCACCATTGTATACTCTTCTCATTAAAGATGTTGAATTCCAGTGGATTGAAGCTTGTAACAAGACATTTTCTAACTTGAAGGAAACTTTGACTCATGCTCCTATATTCAAAGGGTCTGATTGGAAACTTCCTTTCCACATCCATATTGATGCATTGAATTATGCCATAGGAGAAGTCTTAGGATAGAAAGAAGGATTGGTTGAAAATTCCATTTACTTTGTCAGCAAAAATTTACAAGGAGCTAAATTCAACTATACAATGGCAGAGAAAGAAATGTTGGCAGTAATCTATGCATTGAACAAATTCAGACATTACATAACAGGTTACCAAATCTTTGTGCACATTGATCATGCAACCATTAGATATCTCATGAATAAAACTTTGATCATAGGTAGGCTAGCAAGATGGTTATTGTTAATGCAGAAGTTTGATATAACCATTGTGGATAAGCCAAGGACAGCCAATGTTGTTGCATATTTTCTTTCAAGGCTGACTACATCAGAAGGAAATCATCCCATAGATGACTCTTTTCCTAATGAGCATCTATTCTCCCTCAGTATACAAACACCTTGGCATGTTGGCATAACCAATTATTTGGTCACAGGTAGAGTTCCTTCCCACTTCTCTCCAAAATAGAAAAGGGAACTCAATGAAAAATCTTTTCCTTTCTCCTAGATTGTTGGATGTTTGTTTTATACTAGAATAGACCATGTCATGAGGAGATGTGTGAGAGAAGATTAGACATATGAAAATTTTCATGCATGCCATAACAAACCATGTGGAGGAAATTTTGCAGCCAAGAGGACAAAAATGAAGATTTTGAACATAGGATATTACTAGCCAACACTCCATAAGGATGCAGGAAGGTATACCAAAAAATTTGATAGATGTCAAAGAATGGGAAGACCAACCAGATCTGATGAGATGCCACTTTTCCCTCAGGTAGTAATCACCCCCTTTGACAAGTGGGGATTGGATTTTGTAGGACCCATTGACCCTCCATCAAATGGTAAGTCTTATATCTTGGTATGCACTGATTATGTGACAAAGTGGGTAGAAGTTAAGACCATGAAGCATGCAAGAGATAACAAGGTTTCATAATTTCTTTATGAGGAGATTTTCACAAGATATGGAGTTCCAAGAGAAATAGTGATTGATCAAGGGGATCAATTCACATCAACCCATGTTGCAGCACTATTCAATGAATACAACATAAGGAATAGGAAATCTAATCCTTATCACCCTTAGGATAATGGCCAAGTTGAAGTGACCAATAGAGAAATTGAAGCCATTCTAATCAAAATGGCAGCTATTTATAGAAAGGATTGGGAAAACAGATTACCAAAAGTTGTTTGGGCCTATAGGACAACCTGGAAAACAACTACAGGCTTCATTCCATTTGAGTTGTTGTATGGAAAGACAACCATGATGCCCATTGAATTTGAATATAAGACTCTTAAGACTATAGTATATTTGGGGATGGGTATTTTTGAGGCATAGAGAGAAAAAATCATGCAGCTAAATACTTTGGATGAGATAAGAAGAGCAGCCCTACATCATATAGAAGTAGTGCAAAATTAAAGAATCAAGTGGCATGAAAAATTTATCAAAGACAAGAAATTCCAACTAGGAGATTGGGCCCTGCTCTATAACTCAAGATATCAGGACAATGTAGGAAAATTGAAAACAAGGTGGCTAGGACCATATGAAGTCATTGAGGTCTTTTCTAATGGAGTTGTTCAGCTTACTACCATTGACCCTATCAAATTCAAGTTACTTGTCAATGGTAATCACCTCATATTATATCACAAGCCAACTTATAAAGAAGAGTTCCTATAGAAATTCACCCAACATTCAACACCTGAGCTTCCTGCAGTTGAAGGAAGTGGACCTAGTGTCCCTCTTTTTGGCTAATTAAGGTACGTACTTGTCATAATAAATACTTCCACTCTTGTGGAAGTCCATTTCTTCACCCATCTGCCCATTCAATCATCCATCACCACCTTTCTCTCTCTTCCATCACGTCATTCCACCTCACCTCCTTCCACTTCTTTTTCATTAATTTCTCAATTTATTCCTTAAAAAGAAAAAAGGTACTTTCTCCATGATCTTTGCAACAAATCCTCCACACATTTAGGTATGTGCACATTAATTGCTATCATTTAATCATATTTTAAGTGCATTCATTTAATCACTGTACATTAGTATAGACATTCACATAACATGTCATTATTCCCTATCAAATCACCACTCCCATCTCGCATGTGTGGACACATGTCCAAATTTAGGTTGGGGGGAAAGAAAAATATGTGAATATATTACCCATACGTCAATTCATCCTAGGCTATGCCAAAAAATTTAAAATGAGCCAATTTGAAATCTAAGTGAGAGGATGGCTCGCATGTGTGAAGTGACACTAATTGCAGCCACCATTTCTTCCCATCATAATTCTCCTTTATCTCTCCTTTTCTTGCCATTATTGAGCTTGTCGTAATCCTGAGTTGCAAGCAAAAAGGTAAAAAAAAGAAAGGGAAAATTTAGTCGATATTGGCACTGGAAATTTAGCAGGTATTGCAAGAAGGTGTTTGGCTTTTAGACAAGAATTGCCAGAAGGAAATTTTGTAGAGTGATAGTTGATTGTAGACATTGGGAGGAGGGATAATTTAAAATGAGCCCATGGTTCATGATGTTTCATTACAAAATGCACACTGCTTGACTGAATTTAGAAACTGTGGATGGTTAGATAACTTTTTTAAGCTAGATGGCTTTGATGAAAGCATTGCACTTGAATTCACCTAGACATTTTTTGAAGCAAAAGCCATAGTAAAAGAGTTGGAGGTTGCGGCAACTAAGGAAAAAATTGTAGAGGTTATAGGGTTACCTGCTGATGGCGAACATTACCCTACCTCTAGAGATGCCAGGTCAGCTAGGGCTGAATTTACAGTACATGGTGACCCTCCAATCAACATGGATAAACATGGTCCAAAAAGAACCTCTCTACTTGAACCATGTAAACATGCATCCATCTACATTATAAGGTATCTCACCTATGAAGGTTGTCTATCAAACCTACATTTAGTACATTTTAAACTCTTGAGTCACATGAGGCATGGGAGGAGGATGAATGTGCCTAATGTGCTATACAATCTTCTTGCAATCATGGTAGTTGAGACCCAAAAAGGTAGGGACAATTCTATTTCCCACCATTGTCCGATAAAATTTCTAGTTGAAAAGTCTCTACATGATGTATTTGGAATGACCTGGGAAGAATTTATAAATGTTGATCAAATTAGACCTAAGCACTTGCAACCTAGGGTTTCTCCTCAACCTCTTAGGCCTAGCAGGAGATTGAGCATGATTGAAGCTACTTGTGGTGCTTCAACCTCTGGTGCAGGCCCTAGTGTAAGCCCTCCTATGATAGAAGAAACCATATAAATTAGTTCTTTTGGAGTAGAGCACTTAGAAAAAGAAAACTCCTCCTTAGATTCTGATGATGATGTTCCACTTGGCACCCTAATGAAAACTAGGGCACATAAGAGAGAAGTAAAAGAAAGAAAAGGAAAGGCCAAAAGGGAGCCAACATAAAAAGAGGTGTCGAGTTCTAAAAAGAGGAAGGTTGACACTGTTCATCTTGCAGGCAAAGAAAAATGTGAGAGACCTCCTAGGAAATCAAGACTAGTTGGGCCAACGTTTGGTATGCCTCCACAGGAAATCCCTAAGTCTAGAGAAATACCACAGGAGGACATAGAAGCTCCAATGGGGTAGGAGAATGTTGAGGAGGAAGATATATGAGGCAACAACAAACATAATATTGGCTAACCTTGCCAATATTATAGAACAAGTTGAAAATCAAGAGTTTGAGGAAAATTAGGATTTCCTGTAGCATGAGCAAGAAGTCCTATAGTAAGAGGTCCTGTAGCAACAACCAAAACTAGAGTAGGAGTTCCTGAAGCCATAGAAAGAACAAGAATGAGAGCCCCTACAACAAGAAGTGGGAGAAGAAACAATACCTCTGCTTCCAGAGACAATTAGACAACATGAGTCCATGCAAATAGTACTATATGGGGAGCAACCATCAACAAAAAAACTGGTAGGAATTCATAATCCTCCTTATTTTACAATACATATGAAAATTTTGAATTTATGGAAAGAAATACAAAGGAGGGAGGAAGAATGGAAAAGAGAAAAATAGAAATTGAAGAAGGAAATTCAAAAGAGAGATGAGGAAATTGAAGATAAAGATATAGAAATTTCCACCTTGAAGAAGAGGGTGGATAATATGGTAGCCTTGGTACCATAGATTTTGGAATGCAGAACACCTTCAAGGGTTTATTCTATGCACCTAAAAGATAAATATCTCTCTTTTAAGCTATCAAGGATTGTCTTAGGTTTCAATCCTTCTATTGACACTCCTAATGAATTTTTCAATGCTTATAGGATTGCCTCCCTTGAAATGAAGAATTTGCTATGTGAGTTTTATTTGCATAATTATGTTGTAACTCAAGACCATGATTGGAATCTGTTGTTGTATGTTGGGGATGTCCAATTAAGGGCATTTATGTCTTGGGTGCAAAATGAAATTATTTGGGGACAACAACATGGGGCTTATAAGAAATTGGAGTCTAACATCCCTCTGCCCATTAGGGATGAATCAAGCAACCCAAGGGATATTTATAGAGAATGGCACAAAATTCTTTTCAAACCTAGTTATGGCAACATGATTATGCCTTGGATTGAGGAATTTTATAGTGAGTATGAGGTAAAGGCAACAAAAAAGGAGGAAATTATGAGAAGATACCTATCACAAAGATGGAATAACCTAACTGATGAGTTGAAATAGGTTGAACCTCATTCCATCCACAAATATGCTGCAACACTAAAAAGGATTAATAGGTATATGTAGATTGGGAGAACGAAGGGGAAATTTTGGCTTCCCCTAACTTTCCAGCCACCCATTCTCATATGGCTCATGCCAAAGTTCAGGTTCTACCAGTATGACATTGTTGTAGAAAAACAAAGATGGAGCAGACTTGATAGATTAGAAGGATTCTATTGGGACCTTGATTTGTGCTCAATAGACACCAATGTTGGACAACTATTAGTTGCAAATTTTAGAGCTTTGACCAAGAAAAAGAACAAACCTTACCTTGTTGGAGGACTAGCAAAACGTTAGGCTGGGGGGAGTGATGAGCCTAGTTTTTGGTCCAATTTTGGGTAGACTCTATAGTTTTTTTGCTGGCAGTTGTCATGAACTTTGATGCTAAATGTTGATATTCTCATAATGTTTCCCTCAAACTATAGACATTGGGATTAATCCTATTTCTACAAGTTTTAATGACATTGGCATATTATGTGGATTATCTATATTGATTTTACATGTGGTTAATGAATGTTTCTTAAGGTGGTTATAGATATGCAGTTATTGTGCATACTAACATTGCCATGCAAATTTAATTCGAGGATGCTAAGTTGAGGAAGACACTGCCAGCTGGGCATGCATCGTAATTTCCAACAAAGGAATCACTCAAAGGTCAAGGGAGGTTGACGATAGAAGATTCCTCATGCAAACTGAATGTAACCACCTTGTAGTGGACTTTAATGTTGGTTGAGCAGATGCAGGCATTATTGCTATACTAAATCTACATTTGGACCTGCATGTCTGACCAGATTCCATGCATGCGTAACCACCACCACTCCACTTTCTCTATTTTCCCTAAATGGCATCCTCCCAATAGTGGAGTCAACAACCTTGTTTAGTTGATAGTATAAATAAAGATATGATGCTCCTTCTTTGGAGATTGCACGATTTGATATTGTACTTGCACTCTCAAGTTTTCAATAATACAGATACATTACTCTTTTGTACTCATGATTTACAGTGAATAAAATAAAGTTCTAAGTTCAAGCATCTGAGTTCTTATTAGTTTTAGAGGATACTTATCCAAGGGGGCCCACTTGGTGAGTAATCCATTCTCTTAGTTTAGTATTAATTATTGTTTAGTAATTAGTTAGAAATATGGAATCGACTATTCCTATAGCCACTAGAATTCCATTCTATGACTGTTCCTGCAGCCAAAGTAGACATAGTAGTGCCCTATTTGTTGCTCATATTTTTATTTCTATTATGCATTTTAGTTTGAAGTAGTTGTTGATTGATGATTGAAATTTATGGTATTCCCTTCTAAGCAATTTATTTTCAACATTGTGTGTTCCTTAGTTGTAGAATGAAAATGGCTACTTTGGGTTCCTAGTGCACATATTGTGCTGACCCATTTCACGTTCACATCCCTAGGTTGACAAGTTAAATGTGCCTTCATGATGATTGAAATGGCTATTCAGGTTAGATGTTAAATCTATGAATCATGGCTGTAAGAGCCTAGTTATTAAATCATTGTAGGAGGCCAACAACTGATTTGACTTTGAGACTTGTTGGCTTACTTGTCTTGTTGATTTAGGATTTGTGTTTGAAGTTCAGATGGTGATGTCACATATGAGTTGATAGTGCCTGATTTATTTTGACTAACTCGAGGAATCCTAAAAGACTAACCTAGGGGGCCTTGAGGGCTCATCGATAGATGGCCTTGCCTATGTAGCAATGCACAAAGACCTCATAGTTTGACATGACCCTTGACTTTATTTCAATGACAAAGGATCAAATCATGATTTTATTAGAAAACACCTAAAGGACTGACCTGATGCCTCGGGGGCACATTGACAGATGTCCTTGCCTACGTCTAATCGTGAGGCAACATAGTTTGACAATGACAAAAAATGACATGATTGACTTTAACTCTATTTTTGGGATTTTTTGAAAGTTATTTGGATGTCTTTAGGTTATAACATGTTTTTTTTTTGGATTTTGAAGTTTAATTATTTTTTTTGTTTTTTTATGATTTTTTTGTCATTTTCAATTTTTTTGATTTTTTGTGTTTTTTTGAATATTTTTACATCCAATGACAAGTGTAGAATTTGATGAAGCCAGGTGTTAGTAAATTTCCTCCCAATCAGGTATAAGACTAACCAATAGGTATGGAATGGGACATGGGTTTATTATGGACGAAAGATGAATGAGAAAGGATGCAAGATGCCAACAGCTTGGAAGTCATGATAAAGATTACAAGGCCTTATGATGGATGTCAAATGGGAGATGATGGAATGTGTTAGAACTATAAAATTTTGAAAATTTCATGGTTGCACATACCCGTTAGTTCCCAAAAAATGCCCATACCATAAGCACATGAATCTACTTTGCATAACAAATTTTCCCATATTTTATCATTTGGTCCCATAGAATTCACCTGTCCTTGAGTATTTCAATGTGTAAATCATATTAGCATAACATGATGCAGGTCGCACCGATCCATAAAGCATTTTATAATAATATATATCTTTTTGTAGTCTATCAACAAGATAATGGTCATCAGTGTAAGTCATAACGAGCTTATTTGTGTCTTACCGATCGTGGTGCAATTCTAGAGCATCAAAAAGGAATCTACAATATTCTAAATGAGTTTCTCAGAAAAGTGGATCCTGTCAGTAGTATGATGTCATCGGGGTAAGTTCGAGGAAGTCTTGCTGACCCACCATATCGCTATAGTGGAATTACATCAGTAGGGGGACTTAGCGAAATTCATAGTCTTGCTAATAGCGAAATTCATAGTCTCGCTAATAACAAAATTCATTGGCCAGACTTGAGCCATCGGTGTAATGTCTCAGAGCATTTGTTTGGTCTTTCTGATAAAGCCAAAGGTGGGTTCCATCATTTTCATTGGGATGAAGTCAGGGAGTCTTACCAACCCCCTATGTCACAGTCACAAGTGTTGTATTGGTAAAGACTTGGCAACACATTTGGAGGTATTGGTCATCGACGAGACAAACTTCATCGGTGAGAGCTAGGAGAGTCATACCGAGTGTTGCTTCATCGACAGGAAAATTGTTAAGTTTCGGTGATCATAAAATGAACTGAAGGAGATGTCTCGACAAGACACAAAGTAAGTTGTGGAACATTTTTCCGACCCCCTAAGTCACAGTGATAGTTTTCATCGGCGAGAGTTTCAACGATATAGTCATGATTGAAGGAATAACTATCAGGAAAACTCAAAGTGTTAGTGGGACTATAGGACATCAAAGTGATATATATTTTGTGGTAGTCAGAGAGACTTGGAGTGTCGGGGAAGCTATATGATGTCTTCGCGAGTGTCTGATGAATGTTTGAATATCCCGAATACAATAGATCACCGAGATTTGAATACGAAAGGAAACGTCCTTTCGAATGACCGATGTATAAATACTCATTTTGATAGCAAATAAAAAAAAGGGAGAGATTGAATAAAGATATAGTAGGATACAAAATGTTGACAATTTTGAGACTATGATGCATGTTCGAAACAATGGAGATTTCAATTGAATTCATTTGATTTGATGAAATTTTCTGGTTTCAGTTGTTTGTTGTGTTAATTAAAAGTATTGTTGAAGTTGTCTCCAAGGTTGATGTTTTCTAATTGTTTAAACTTATATATCAAGGATATTTTTCAGTTTATCAGTGCACACTTGTTGTATCTATATGATTGGATTAATTGGTTCTTTCAAGGAAATATTAAGTCCTTTTAGTTAGTCATAGTAATTAGGAAATCTCATTTGGATCATTAAGAAGAACTTGGTAGTCACATCCTTGCATGTTTATACCAGTTATAAAATTAAAATTGTATGCCAAACAATTTGAATTTTTTCCAAAAAGAAGTTACTCATTTCAGATTATCATTTGACTCCATACACCCAATAAGGCACTAGTCTCTAATATTCCACAATTTAATTTCATTCATTTTTACATATGAACACATTAGATTTAGCCTTGATATTTCTTATACAATTTGTACCAAAATAAAACTCATTTATCCACTCCCATTTTCCAGTGTGGGTAAATTACTTTAAAGGAATGAATATAGGTCAAGTCTCCTTTATTCAAATAGGTATACCCACCTAGGTCTAGCAGCACCTAAAGAGAAGAAGGTTTAAATCATTTGGCCTTTTCTGTTACCCTAAAACGTTGTGAGAGCTTGGAAACCTCTCATGGTTCAAACTTGTGTTTTTGAGAGCTAACAAATTGGCAACTCTGCTGGGGAATCAACTCAGAGTCAGGGCCTTAGTCATAGAGTCAGAAATCCTGTAAAGACTTCGCTGGGGATAAGAAACAACAAATACTTTCTCACTTTTAGGAAAGTGAGTGGCGACTCTGACAAAAATATTGCATCAATTCAGCATGAATGGTAGAAGATCCCAATACAATGAAGTTCCTAGTGGCAACAGTAAGTGGACCCATAAGGATGATAAGGTTGATAAGGGTAAGAAGATAAATGATGACATGTGCATAACAAACAAAGACAAAGCATTGAGACCACATTGTGAAACATATGACCATTATGATACATGGAGAGATAATTCAAGTGAAGAACCTTGTACCCTTGAAGAACAAAGAAATCCTTTTTATAATCCTCAAAAATAAGCAGAGTTCGATGCTAAACTCGAAGCTGAACGAATCAAATATCAACAAGAATATGATCAAAGAATGGAGGGTAATCAAAGTGAGCCTATTGATCATGTAATTCCTCAAGAAAATTATGAGTTTTGAACTTGTGAAGAAATAGAAACATAGTTCGAGTTTCATAAACAAGAAGTAGAAAGAGCAAAAGCAAAACAGGAAAAGATCCAAATATAAAAGCAATCCAAGACTTCAAATTGAAGAAAGCACAAATTGATGCTCAGACAGCTAGTTTCTCAAAGTATATATCACCTCATAGGTAGGGAAATAATAATGCAGGGCCTTTAGACCCATCAAAGGCTCCTCAGAATCATATGAGAGATCAATACAAGCAACCAAACCATCCATCGTATATTGCATCACAACATACAAATGTACAACCACCTCATGGTCAGTAGTATGTGTCATATCTTCATACACAATACATTAATCCAATGTACTAGTATCAACACGTGCATAACCCTCCACCTCAACAATATAAAACAATTATCAGACAATTTGATTTGACAGGGTTTCAATTATACCCTTACCCTATGGATAGCAGTTGGAGAAGTCTTGTTCCTAAGTTTACAGGGAGCAGTGCAATTACTGCTGAAGATCAATTAAGGAATTTTAATGCTTTTATCCAGGACTTGGATATAGCATATGAAGATTTACATATGAGGTTGTTCATGATGTCACTCACTAAAGAAGCTAGGGATTGGTTCAATGGCCTACCAACAACTTCTATTGATTTTATCCAAGAATTTCAAGATCAATTTCTTGAACAGTATGGAAATCCATGTGCACCAGATGCTGCTTTACATGAATTAGTATAGATTCAAAAAAATCAGAATGAGTTAATTTATGATTTTAACCAGAGATTCAACAAATTGCAAAATAAGATACCACCTAGATCAAAGTTGCTAGACTCTAAAACATTGAGTATTTATTTGAATGCATTCGATCCAAAATAAGGTTATGAACTAAGAAATAGGTTTTGAAGAGATTTAGCTAAAGCCCAAAAGATAGCACTAACCATTGAAAACAATAGGAAAGATGCTGGGATGATCAGTAAGAGAGACAATCCTAGGGTTCCTCAACAAGCAGATAATTACCAGTACAAACAGAACATGTACAAAAATGAGAGGCCTCGGTTAGATGACATGCCCTATAATACAAATTGGAAGGATGGAAAACCTGTAATAGATAGACCTAGGAACAAAGAAATACCTGATCCATTAAGGAAGAAGGGAGCGTATATGGTCAATAAAAGTTGTTGGTGTGAAAGTTGTGATGGGCCACATTCCCCAAATCATTGTGTTGTAGCCCAAAAAATGCAAGAAGAAGGAATGTCAGTGGGTAATAGTGGAGAGGATCACACAGTGTATTTGACTTCAAATACTTTTCACCATGTTGAGGAGAAATACTCATCTTCAAAAGATGAAGGTTATGAGTACGATGTTTCAAATCAAAGGTGTAATGTCCACATGGCTGAACAATAGGTTTTTTTTGATTCTGAAGAAGATTATGCAGAACAATACTCTATTGAGGTGCCTAATCAATGCGATATGAGGAGACCCACTGAAGAGGAAATAAAGAGGTTAACCATTGCTGCAGTTGAACAAGCAAAGAGGAAGTATTGGTTAAGAAATAAGATAGTGAATGAAAAGGAAGGTGTTCCCAGGGAAATATTTATGAAAGACAGAGAGGTGACACCAAGAGTTTTGAAGAAAACCGAGAATATGCAATATGATAAAAATGAATAGAAGCCTGTCCAAAAGGAAGAAAACAAAGGAGAAGCATCAGAGAAAAAGAAAAAAATTAAGGCAGAGGGTCCTTCTTTTGACTTCTCTCAGGCTTTATCTCACGTAAAAATGTCTGTCCCACTTCTTGAGATGATGAGAATTAAGGAGTATATGGATAGTGCAATTCAATTGATATCAAATGGAAATGAGAAAAGTACAAATTCTAAAAAGCAGATGGCCATTGAAACGGTTAATAAGCAAGAGAAGGTGACTGTCCCAGAAGTGTGTCTAAATGATGTATTGGTAAATTCCCCACAAGTTGATCCTTTTTTCACCACGCTACTTATAAATAAAAAACTATTAAGGAATTGCATGATAGACTCTGGCGCTGCTATCAATATCATGCCAGTTGGAGTTATGAAACAACTAGGCATGTGGGTAGATACTAATGAAGGGAAGTGTTATGCAATGGATAGTAGGCCTGTTCCAGTAGTAGGTGTTATGAAAGATCTTGAAGTCAAAGTAGCTGCTTATCCTTAGGTTGCTTGCAATATAGATATAACTGTAATTGATACCCCTCCTCAATTTGGAATGCTTCTATCAAGATAGTGGATGGAAGCAGTTGGGGGAAACGTCCAATTTGATTTATCTTATGCAACAATTCCAGTGAATGGCCAGGAAGTTAAGTTGTACAGGGAGCCAAGGATGAACCCAATTGTAGATTGTGTACCTCAAGATCAAGTCAATTGATTTTGTGATATGGATCTTGGAAGTTTTAAGATAGAACTAGCCCAGCTAGAGTTAGTCAATGGTGAGCCAATTGATAAACATGTTGCAAAAAACTGTGATGGTGTATGGAAAATGTACTTTGATGGAGCATGTAGCCAAGAAGGTAATGAAGCAGGAATAGTGTTTGTTTCACCTAAAGGAGTCACATTTAAATATTCATTTTTTCTAGAATTTGAATGCACAAACAATATAGCAGAGTATGAAGCTTTACTAACAAGATTGAATATGGCTGTAAAACATAAGATCAAGCTGCTAGTTGTTCTAGGGGATTCTGAGCTAGTTGTTTCTCAAGTTAAATCAAAATATGCAGAAAAACACAAGAGGCTGAAGCAATACAGGAATGTTGTATGGGACACAATTGAGTCATTTGATGCTTTCTCCATTGAATGGATTGAGAGGTCGAAAAACATAATGGTAGACTTTTTAGCCAATGTAGCATTGAGAAGAGATGATATCACACTGGCTGGAGTATCTCAAATTGAGTTCAAACAAGACCTGTTGTGCCTAACAATATATAAAGTTGGCAGGTTTTTAATGATGATGCTGACCTCTTGAAATTTCTTCACTGTATAGATCAATATGAAGCTCAAGAAGTTGATTTCAATGCCTTTGTTGAAGAAGTAGATGGAAAGCAGACAATATTTGGGAAAGAGGTCTTACAACTTAAAACTAATAAGCTTCCCAAAGGGCTAGTAGCATTAGAAAGGGTATATGATGGAAATGATCGGTCCCTCATGAAACAGATACCAGTCAAGAGAGAGGATATTGAAGAGGTCAATTTAGGGACCGAACTGGCACCAAAAAAGGTATACATTGGAAAGAAAATAAGCTCGACAATTCAAAGAATGTTGATTGCACTATTGAGAAAATATAAACATGTGTTTGCATGGTCTTATGAAGATATCAAAGCATATAGGGAAGATTTGTTTCAACATGAAATCCCGTTGAAGCCAGATGCAAAGACATTTAGGCAAAGACAAAGACCTATCAATCCAACATTGGAACAAAAAATGAAGGAGGAATTGGTAAAGCTTAGAGATGTGGGTATTATCAAACCACTCAGGCACTCAACCTGGGTCTCAAACCTAGTTCCTATGAGGAAGAAAAATGGAGATATTAGATTATGTGTGGACTTCAGAAATCTAAATGTGGCATCTCTCAAGGATAATTATCCTCTACCTAATATGGATGTTGTACTACATAAAGTAACAGAGTGTGAGTTGTTATCTATGATGGATGGGTTCTCTGGTTACAACCAGGTCAAAGTCAAAGAATCTGAGCAGTATAAGACAAATTTTACAACCCCATGGGGAACATATGTTTATGTGAGAATGCCATTCGGTCTCACAAATGCAGGTGCAACCTTTCAAAGATCTATGGATGTAGCATTTACAGACTTGATTAATGCTATCATGGTGGTATATCAATATGACCTTACTGCTTATTCAAAAAGGGATGAAGATGATGTAGAACATTTGGAAAAGGTATTTATTAAAGCTTTAGAATATGGTATTAGTCTGAACCCTAAAAAAATGTCATTTTGCAGTCAAAGAAGGTAAACTCTTAGGACATATTGTGTCAAAGGATGGGATTAGAATAGAACCTGAGAGGGTTGAGGCCATAGATAAAGTTCCTATTCCTAAAATTGTCAAGGCCATCCAGTCATTTTTTGGATAGATCAATTTTGTTAGGAGATTTGTGTCTAATTTTTCTGAAATTGTTAAGCCCATATCAAAGATCCTAAGGAAGGGACAAAAGGTAGAATGGATTGCAAAAGCATTAGAAGCTTTTATATCAATCAAAAAGGCCATCAAGGAAGCCCTTGTCCTTAAGTCTCCAGATTTTTCAAAACCCTTTCAAATATTTTCATTTGCTTCGTTGCATACTATAGCTATTGTCATGTTACAGAAGAATGAGGAAGGTCATGAGCAACCTGTGTCCCTTTTTAGCAAGTTATTGCAAGGGTCATAATTGAAATATGATATAATGGAGAAACAAGCGTTTGCATTGGTGAAAGCCATAAAATATTTTAGACAGTATCTTGTTGGAGCTAAGGTGATTGCTTATGTCCCTCATGCAGCTATTAAAGATAGTTTGACATAGTCAAAGGTAACTATAAAGAGATGCAGGTGGATTAATAAAATTCAAGAATTTGATATGGAAATACAAATCACCAAATTAGTAAGAGGTCAAGGTTTGGCCAAGTTAATGGAAGAAACAAATATTGAAGCAAATCAAATTTGTAATGTAGAAGATGAAAGAAATGCAATTGCAAGTATTGAGCACACTCCTTGGTATACAGACATCATGTATTACCTCAGATACATGAAGTGTCCTAAAGGATTAAGTGATAATCATAGAAGAACCTTGAAGTTGCAAGCATCAAAATATGTGTTCATGGCAGGTGATTTGTTTTGGAAAAATAGGGATGAGATGTTGTTGCTATGTCTAGATGAATCATAGGACAGTCATGTTATAAGAGAAATGGATGGAGGGGTCTATGGAGGCCATTATTATGCAAAGATAACTGGACACAAGATTCTTAGGGCGGGTTATTACTGACCAAAAGTCTTTAATGAGTCTTTTTCATATGTAAGAAGATGTGAAGCATGTCAGAAGTTCTCAGGGAAAATGAAGTATTAGGGAGCTTTACCACTCAGACCTTTGCACGTTGACACCCCTTTTCATCAGTGGGGAATTGATTTTATTGGGGAGATACATGAGAAATCAAGTGGAGGACATAAGTGGATACTGGTAGCTACTGATTACTTCACCAATTGGGTAGAGGTAGTCCCAACCAACCAAGCAACAAGTAAATTTGTGATTAATTTTTTAATGGATAACATTACTACTAGATTTGGTACACCATTAAGATTGATTACAAATAATGGGATTTGTTTTAGATCTGATGAGTTTGAATATTTTTGCAGTATATATGGTATCATTGTGTCTTATGCAGCGCCTTACCATCCACAAGCTAATGGTCAAGCAGAGTCCAACAACAAAATTCTTCTGAAGATCATAAGGAGAATGCTAGGTCAGAATAAGAAGGATTGGGATTCAAAGTTGAAAATGGTTGTATGGGCTAAGAGGATAACTATAAAAAAGGCAATTGGAAAATCCCCATTTGAATTGGTATATGGAACACAAGCTAGGATGCCTTTACAAAATATGTTACCATTTTACAAATTTATCCTTCAGGAAGATATAGATAGTCCAGAACCAATGGAGGAAACAATGGAACAATTGGAAAAGCTTGATGAGATAAGAAGAGTAGCTCAAAACCAAAATGTGAAGTTGCAGGCACAAATGAAGTATTTATTTGATAAAAGGGAAAAAGATAGAAAATTTGAAGAAAATGATCTAGTGTTAATATGGAATGAAAGATGTCAAGAGAAGGGAAAACATGGGAAATTTGAAGCTTTGTGGCTAGGACCCTTTGATGTTGTTGGTAAGAAAGGTGAAGTTTCATATTATTTGCAAAACATGATTGGTGAAGAATAGGAGTTTCCTGTACATGGGAAATTCTTGAAGCATTTTTTCTCTTGAGTAATACAGAGGAGTAAGGGTTGCCAGTGCATGGACAACTCTTGACAATCCTCTAAAAAATTCCTCTTCCATGCACAATAGTCTAGGAAATAAAAGGAACAAGAATTTCTAGTACATGGAAAATCTTGATATTCCTTCTTTTAAAATAAACCTTTCCATGTAAAATAGTATAGGGTCTTCATATCCATTTCCATTCATTCCATCTTGCTCACTGGTCCATCACCTTGAGTTTGGTCTGCTCATCCAGAGATCTGGATCCTTGCAATGATCTCACAATCATTCATCCCTAGATGGAGCCACTGTTAGAACTACAAAATTTTGAAAATTTCATGGCTGCACATACTCGTTAGTTCCCAAAAAATTCCCATACCATAAGCACATGAATCTGCTTTGTATAACAAATTTTTCCATATGCTATCATTTGGTCCCACAGAATTCACATGTCCTTGATTATTTCAATGTGTAAATCATATCAACATAACATGATGCAGGTCTCACTAATCCATAAAGAATTTTATACTAATATATATCTTTTTGTAGTCTATCAGCAAGACAGTGGTCATTGGTGTAAGTCACAATGAGCTTATTTGTGTCTTACCAATCATGGTGCAATTTTGGAGCATAAAAAAGGAATCTACTTTATTCTCAATGAGTTTCCTAGAAAAGTGGATCCTGTCGGTAGTATGATGTCATTGGGGTAAGTTCGAGGAAGTCTTGCTGACCCACCATATCACTATAACGGAATTACATCAGTAGGGGGACTTAGCGAAATTCATAGTCTCGCTGATAACGAAATTCATCGGCCAGACTTGAGCCATCAGTGTAATGTCCCAGAGCATTTGTTTGGTCTTGCTGATAAAGCCAAAGGTGGGTTCCGTTGTTGTCATCAGGATGAAGTCAGGGAGTCTTACCGACCCCCTATGTCACAGCAACAAGTGTTGTATTGGTAAAGACTTGGTGACACATTTGGAGGGATTGGTCATCGGTGAGACAAACTTCATCGGTGAGAGCTAGGAGAGTCATACTGAGTGTTGCTTCATCGGCAGGAAAATTTTTAAGTCTTAGCAATTAGAAAATGAACCGAAGGAGATGTCTCAGCAAGACACAAAGTAAGTTGTGGAATGTTTTGCCAACCCCCTAAGTCACAGTGATAATTTTCATCGGCGAGAGTCTCAATGATACACTCATGACTAAAGGAATAACTATCGGGAAGACTCAAAGTGTCGGTGGGACTACAGGACATCAAAGTGATATGTAATCTGTGGTAGTCGGAGAGACTTGGAGTGTCGAGAAAGCTACAGGATTTCTTCATGGGTGTCTGATGAACATTTGAAAAGCCCGAATACAATAGATCGTTGAGATTTGAATATGAAAGGATGCGTCCTTTCGAATGACCGATGTATAAATACTCATTTTGATAGCAAATAAAAAAAGGGAGAGATTGAATAAAGATACAGTAGGATACAAAATGTTGACAATTTTGAGACTATGATGCATGTTCGAAATGATGGAGATTTTAATTGAATTCATTTGTTGTGATGACATTTTCTGGTTTCAGTTGTTTGTTGTGTTAATTAAAAGTATTGCTGAAGTTGTCTCCAAGGTTGATGTTTTCTAATTGTTTAAATTGATATATCAAGGATATTTTTCAGTTTATCAGTGCACACTTGTTGTATTTGTATGATTAGATTAATTGATTCTTTCAAGGAAAGATTAAGTCCTTTTAGTTAGTCATAGTAATTAGGAAATCTCATTTGGACCATTAAGAAGAACTCAGTAGTCACATCCTTGCATGTTTATATTAGTTATAAACATAAAATTGTATGCCAAACAATTTGAATGTCTACCAAAAAGAAGTTACTCATTTCAGATTATCATTTGACTCTGTACACCCAATAAGGCACTAGTCTCTGATATTCCATTGTTTAATTTCATTCATTTTTACAAATGAACACATTAGATTTAGCCTTGATATTGCTTATACAATTTGTACCAAAATAAAACTCATTTATCCACTCCCATTTGCCAGTGTGGGTAAATTAATTTAAAGGAATAAATATAGGTCAAGTCTGCTTTATTCAAATAAGTATACCCGCCTAGGTCTAGCAGCACCTAAAGAGAAGAAGGTTCAAATCATTTGTCCTTGTTTGTTACCCTGAAACGTTGTGAGAGCTTGGCAACCTCTTGTGGTTCAAACCTGCATTTTTGAGAGCTAACAAAAGGTAAAGGCATTCTTCTAGATTAGGGTGGAAGAATAGATAGAGTGATAGTAGATGACATAGTAAGATTGACTACACATGGTGCTTTCTTGCCAGGTTTTCACTATTGGACAGCTTTTTTCTCTTTACTACTTTTATGATTTTTTGACTTTTTTATTGTCACCAAGATGCCTATTTTCCAGGTTTTCATCAAGGTAATGATTTTTTTATTTTGTATTTTTGAGGACTTTTTCTTATTTCTTTGTATTTTTTTAGGACTTTTTCTCATTTTTTGAACTTTTTTCAAGACTTTTTCTCATTTTTATTTTATTTTTTCAATTGTATCCTAGTTCTCTAAAGATAGGTATAGAACTTGTGCAGGTACAAACTATTGATGGGCTCAAAAAAAGGCTCCCCTTTAGGCATGGACAACTGATTAGCACTGGAACCAAGGGATGTTGATATGACATATGGAACCAGCTAGGTGGGCTCAAATTTATTAGGTTTCTCATGTTCTGCCTAATTTTTTGGATTCTGCATTAACACTAAGTCACCAATGTCAAAATTTTTGACCAAAACCCTTTTGTTGTAGCTATAAAAAAGACAATTCTAGTATTCCTATAGATGAGTCAAGGCCTTTTATCTATGTTGATCAAGTAGCTCTAATTCATGCAATTGAGATATACGATACTCCTCGTCATCAATGAGCCCTTTCATGGAGACTTGTAGGGAGGGGACTTTGAACTCTATAGGAAGGATAACCTCCATACCAAAGATTAGTGAAAATTAAGTGGCGTTGGTGGGTGTGCAAATGCTTGTGAGATATTCCCATAGGGTAGGGTTAAGTTGAATGTGTCATTTATAACCAACTTCATTTCCAGTATTTTTAAGAATTTTGATTATGGTCTTATTGGACACCTCAATTTGGTTGTTACCTTACGGGTAATAGGGCATGGAAAAGTAGTGCTAGATGTGGAATTTCTCACATAACTCAAACATCCTAATTTTTGAAGGGATGCCTATTCTCAGTGATGATGGATTGTGGGACACCATATCCACATATGATGTGATTGAGGATGAACTTGGATATTTGTTTACCAGTTATGTATGCCATGGGAATGACTTCAATCCATTTTGTGAAATATTCAATTGTAGTGATAATGAATTTGTGCTCATTAGATAAGGTGGGATGATTTTTTCCTATGAGGTTGAGTCCCCATTGGGCGAAGGGCCATGGAAAAGTGATCAACTATAGCTCCTATATAGGTGTAGATGGATGAGGTTGTTGTGTATCTGGAACTGTCAACATTTCTTCACAAAGTGATAGCTATCTTTCTCCATTGTAGGCTAGTAATATCCTAGTTGCATGATCTTTTTAGCTAGAGTCAAAGCACTAGAATGGGCTCTGCATATACCTTTGTGTATTTCATGTAAGGTATTTTGTGCTTTGTTAGTGTTGAGACATCTGAGTAAGGTATTTTCTAGGCCATGTCTATATAGGGTATCACCGATGATGGAATAGTGAGAAAATTTGCAAAGGAAGGACTTGCATTGGTTACTAGATAGGTTAGGTGGTAATGTCTGGGAATGTAGATAGTCATAAATAGTTTGATACCATGGGGATTTAGGACCAACAAGTTCACACACCATTTTAGATTCCAGGACATCGAAGGAAGAAACCAATAACTATTCCACTAAGAAATTGTACTGCAACATATTGTTGGGAATATCCAAGAGAGATCCAATGGTGGCCATAGCATCAACTGCTTTGTTTTGAATTAGTGGGATTTGGAAAAAGGTAATATTTACAAAAAATAGTTTAAAATTGTCAACCATTCTTTTATATGGGGTCAATTATTTGTCTTTAGTGTCATAGTCATCGTTGACCTGTCAGATGACCAATTGGGAGTCACCAAAGAATTGTAGATTTGTAATTTTCCATTTTATAGCCATGCACAATCCTATTAGTAAGGCCTCATATTTTGTAATGTTGTTTGTACATAGGAAGGCTATTTTGAAGGATTTTGGAATAGTATCACCTTGAGGGGTGACAAATAGTATTCCTGCACTTGATCCATGAATAGTGTATGAGCCATCAAAGTATAACTTCCATGTTGTGCTAGTGTCTAGTGCAAATATTGATTCATCTAGGAAATCAAAAATCAAAGGGTGATCAACAAGTTGGTCTGTGATAAACTATCCTTTTATTTCTTTTCATTCCACATATTGTATGTCATACTCACTAAGTATCATGACCCACTTAGCCAACCATCCTATCAATGTTTCCTTGTTGAGTAGGTATTTGAGAGGGTTTATCTTAGCCACTAGTCTTGTCTAATGATTTTGCATGTAATGTCTTAGTTTTTGAGCAGCGAAAAACATGGCGAGACAAGCACATTCAATATGACTATAGTTGAGTTCATACCCAACTAGTTTGTGACTAATATAATAGATAACCCACTCTTTCTCATCATGATAATTTTGTGCAAGTAATGCCCCTAGTGTAGAAGTGGTAGCTGATATGTAAAGGATTAGGGGCTTACCATCTATTGGTGGCATCAAAATAGGAGGTGTTAAGAGGTACTCTTTATTTTTTTGAAAAGCTACCTCACAATTGTCTATCCATATAAAAGGAACTCCCTTGCATAAAAAATACTAAAAAGGATGAAATTTATCGACAAGCTATGCAATGAAGCATTTGATGGACTAAATTCGGCCTTGCAATTTTTTGAGTTGACTGATTCCTATTGAGGGAGGCATATCTAATATAGCTTTTACTTTTGCCAGATCCACTTCAATGCCTCTACGAGAAACTATGTATCTTAAGTGATTTCCCAATGTCACGTTGAAGACACATTTCTTAAGATTTAGATGGACTTTATATTCTTCAAGCCTTTTGAAAATTTGGTCGAGGACTCTCAAATGATCACCACATGTCAAGGATTTTTCCAAAATGTCATCAACATAATCTTCCATCAATGTATGCATTAGATCCTGAAATATGGTGGTCATAGCTCTCTAATAGGTTGCACCTACATTTTTTAAGTTTGAAAGGCATGACATTCCAATAGTATGTACCCCATGGGCAAGTGAACATCGTCTTATGCTAATATTCAAGAGAAATATGAATTAGATTATACCCCAAGAATCCATCCATGAGTGACAACATCTTGTAGCCTATCATTAAATCTATGATGATGTCTATATTAGGAAGTGGGAAGTTGTCCTTTAGACATGCTTTGTTTAAGTCACAAAAATCTGTGTAGATATTGATTTGTCCATTCGGTTTGTTCACTGGTACAAGGTTTGATCTCTAGTTTGCATAGTCAATAGGTTTTATGAAACCAACATCCAATAATTTCTTTAGTTCAACTTTGACTAGTAGAGCTATCTGAGGATGCATTTTTCTAAGCTTCTATTTGATAGACATTGCATTTGGAAGCAACGGTAAATGATGTAGGACCAATGTGAGGTCCAACCCAGGCATATTAGCATAAGACCATGCAAAATTGACTTGATGTTCTATGAAAAATTCTTGAAATTCTAGATTTTCTTCTTCTATTAGGGATGCTGCAAATAGAACAATATTAGGATTCTCTGTTGTACTTATATTGACTTCAATTACTTCTTCGATCAACATCAGGGATCTCTCTTGATTAACAGGGAGAAATTCCAACCCCCTATCCTTGAGTGCCTCAGAGAGGTTTTCACCCTTGGATACATCCTTTATTTTTACTTTTTCTTGGTTAGAAGGTGCCTTGTGGTTTTCACCTAAAGACCTTTCATTTTTCATTTTATTTTTTTCATGTTTGTGACTAGAAGGGGGATAGTCTTGCCAAAATATGTTGTAGCATCAAGATCTATAGTTAAACCAACCTTATGGTCCCCATGTAGTATTCCTTCTCATAGTCCCATGAATTTAGTGATGGCTTCATCATTTTCAAATATGTCAAAGGTGGGTGGACCTTGTGGATCCCAATCGACCAATTATGGGTAAACAAGGGGAATTCCATCATTAGTGTTACTGAAGGATGGGGAAGCAGTAGAGAGGGTAAAAACATATGTATTATTGAGGTACCAAAAGGAATCAACATGGATATTAATATCCATGAGGTTCGTAAAGGATGGACGGGGTATATCAGACTCATGAAAGACATGGTTGAGCTCATAGTCTTTGGTGGTACAAGAATTCCACTCATATTTGTTAGAGTTGATGTCACCATAATAGATGTTGGTAGGATTTTTAGATATCTTAACATCTTTCAAAGCACTTACATTCTTATTTGAAACCACCTTAGTACTTGGGTATGTGTAGGATCATGATGGGCCAAAAAGTGGCAATATGATGGGTATGTGGCTGACAACTTTTTTTTTACTCAAAATTGATGAAACGAAAATGGTTTTTAAAGGAGATTCTTAGCTTTCCACCAATATAAATTATGCTTTACTTTGAATTTAATAAGTAATTATTATTCATTTTCTATTCAAATTATGACTAAAGTGTTGATTGATGGGTTGATTGAAAAAAATCTATAACTCTCAAACAGTATCACATTTTTTGAATCCAAAGCATGTGTCACATTCTATGCTTCACATACTATAGGATTAAAAAAAGAAAAATTGAATTTCATGAAGTTTTGACCAATTTAAGGGGGTAGACATATGATTTTTTATATTTTCTAAAATTTGTAATAAAAAATTCATAATTAATTATTTATTTAGAAAAAAATTACAAAAAAATATGCATCACATCGAGACATGAGTCCTCTACTTACATATAAAATCTTATAAAAAAATATTATCATTTTATTGTGGTTAGGGTGGTCGATAGATACCTACTTATTTTTCCTTGAAATTTAAGTACTATTGTGAAATTTCAAATTTTCACCAAATAGATTTTTCTTTTAAAAAAACCTATTAGTTTAGATACTACATTCAATTTGCTACAAATTATATTCTTACATATTTTTTAAATAATATAGATAACTTATTCAAATTTTTATGTCAAGTTTCTTAACTCTGATTTTTTTGAATTTTTTGCCACTTAAGGGCCTATTTTTTCCATGATGATCCTGCACATACCTACTTGAAGCACCAATCCTAATTGGTACAAACCCTAGCCCCAAGTTCTTTGACCATTTTAGAGGCATCAAGGGTTCTCTCATTCCATTTTTATGTATGTCGAGTCCACTAGTTCTATCATAGCCCTTTTGTTTCATGAGCTCAAAGCCTTTACCATATTATTCTATTGGTAGCGGTTGTAGATCTTTCTCATCTTTGTAGATCCAATCTGAAATATCATCAATGTCCTCTTTGTTTAACTCTCCCCAACTTTTGAAGGTGGTGGTGGGAGGAATTTTAATGATAACTTTAGGTTCCATCTTGTAGATGGGATTACCATAGGACTTTGGAGTCCTTGGTAACTTAGTGATGCAATAGGAAGTGTTCACATGATACTCCCCACACACCTTGTCCTGACTATGAATCTTGGGATCAACAAATGGAATAGTGGACATGGAGGATTTAGTTAGAGTGGATGGGTCAATGTAATTGGATGGAGTGGATGTTGTGGCTTCATGGTTTATAGGAACTTGGTGTTCAAGGACTTCCCTCAAGTTGGTGCAATATTGAAAGGGGCTAGGATCGCCAACAATTAAGATTTTGGTTCCATTGTAAGGAAACTTTAGATATTGATAGTATGTTGATGGGGAGGATTTCATGGTGTGGATCTATGGTTGGATGAGGATCAAATTGTATGGTAGTCAAGATCCAGGACTTGGAATGTGGTATCTAGTACTATAGGTTCAACCTTGTTAGGCAGTGTGATAACGCCCTTGGAAGAATGTTCTTCATCAACATAGGCTTTGATCACAATGCTCTTAATTGTGTCCACACATGTTTTAGAGAGGCCCAATGCCTTCACTAGTTTTAAAGTGAAAATGTTTAATCCATCTCTGCCATCTATTAGGACTCGTCTCACCTTATGTTTGTGGATGAAGACCTCAAGGTATAATGGGTCATTATGGCTTGAATTGGGTGTAGATTAATCTTTGTTAAAAAAAGAGACATGGTGGGAGTTGGCCAAATATCCAACCATGGCTTCAAATTGGTTGACTTACAGGTCGATAGGGATAGAGGTTTCTTGTAGAGCCCCATCAAGGATAGCTTTGTTCTCAGGTGATATGTACAAAATATCAAGGATGGAAATATGTGTGGGTTTCTTGCCCAATTGGTCAATAAGATTGCATTGGGCTTTGGATTGTGGTTTCTTTGGAGGGGGATTGGATATGGTAATATTAGCCCTATGGCTAGTAAAAATGAATTTAGGATGCTTCTTAATGGTGATTGTGTTAACATGATCATCAAAAGCTCATATGTGATTAATAATTTTGTAGTTAAAAGAGGCATTGGTATAATTAGCATGGTTGCCTATATTTTGACTCAAACTAGATGGTTTTCTAGAACCATGGTCTTGCAAAGGATTCTTGAAAATTGTATGGTCTTTATTGGAAGTTTGTTGTTGTCCCTTGACCTCTATGGTATCATTTTCAATTAGGTCTTGAATCATGTTCTTCAACTAGCGGCATGATGAGGTCTTATGCCCTTTGATGCAATGGTAGTCACAAAAGGCATTATCACCCCACCAAGAGGGTTTGAATTGTCCTATGTCATATGGTTTGGGATCTTGGAGATGTGTGATGTTTGATTGTACTAGCTTCTTTAGGAAAAATTCAATTGGTTCTGGTAAAGAATTGTATTGTCTTCATGGATATTCCTTGGTTGTCTTAGGGCTCCTCATTCTTGATTATTTTGTATCACGTTAGTTGCTTGGTTGGAAACATATGGTGTGTTATTGTTCATGTTGGGTGCTTTGAGAGTCAATGTGGGACATGTTCTATTCACATCTTTGGCATCCATGACTCCATCATTTGTTACATTCTTGTTATGGGACCAAAACTTATTTTTATCATTTGATGTCCCTTGGGAATTTTGTGTTTTGGTATAAGTTATTTTAATTTCCCCTTTAGCAATATTTTTTTTCTCAAGGATGGCACCTTTTTCAACAAGGTCAGAAAATGTGGAACAACAATGGGTTTCCAATGGATATCTTAATTTTATGTTCAGGTTTTGCATGAACACAATAATTTTCTATTTTTTAGGAATTTCAATAGGACAACGACTAGCTAAACTTCTCCATCTTTGGAAAAATGTTATGGAAGCTTCACCCTTTTCTTGTTTAGTTTGACATAGGGTACGAATAGTGATTTTATTTTCAATATTAAAGGTGAAGTGGATGATAAATTTTTCAACAAGTTCATCCCATGATCATATGCCTACCAGTAGGTGGGTGAACCATTCTAACGCATGTCCTGTGAGACTCCTAGGAAATAGTCTCATTAAGTATGCTTTTTTTGAAGCAATGTCAATCAAGGTCGTATGAAATTCCATCACATGCTCAATGGGGTTTCCTCTTCCTTTATATTTAAGTAAATTTGGCATGACATAATTTGGCGGAAGAGGAGGCATGTATAATTTCCTATCAAATGGGTAAGGACATAACTCATGCATAGAGTAAGTCTTATTATTTAATAATGTCATGGTTTCTACTTGCTTCTGCAAGGCCAAAATTTGATTTTCTAGGACATCATATGGTGTGATTGTTGTGCCTACGACGTTTACAAATGCATTTTGGTAAGGTCCTAAACTTGTGTTTTGTGATCCAATGTTTGTGTGGGATGGTATGTTGGTGTTGATATGAGGTATGGATGTTTGAGTTGTGTTTGGGATATAGATTTGTGATGTGAATGTTTGAGTTGGAATTGGAATTTGGATTTGTGGTGTGATGTATGAGGTGTTGGTATTATATTGCATTGGGAGAGGATTGGAACTGTTTGTACCTTGTGTATATTGACTATTGAATTGGGAGGAACTTTATGTATTTACTTGTTGGGAAACCTTTATGCTAGGACCCTATGACACATTGGTTTTTGTGTTAGTTCCATGAATATGAACTCTAATCCTTTTATTTGTGTCAAAAATATTTGATAATGTGGTTTTCACTACCCTAGATGTTCCAAATGGATTTGACGATGTGGTGTTTGTGGAACTTGATGGTCCAAATGGATTTTAAGATATGTTTATCATGTTAAATAGATTAGGTGTAGAACCAAGGGGTTGTAACATGGACTATGTTAGGGACTATGTCATTGGTTGTGTTGTGTTAAAGGTCACCCCTTGTGTTGTGCCTTGTGTAATGCCTTCTGTGTCAAATAAGGAGGCATGAATTATTGTTGCATCTTGTGTGCTTCCTCCTAATGACATAGATATATTAACTTGCGGGATAGATCCACTAGAGATAATTGTATTATTTCCTTGAGTTTGGTTGATGGATGTGGATGATGCTCGTAATGTATTGAAATCAAAACTAGGAGGTAATGTGGCACCTTTTGTCAATATTTTAGCTAGGTAATGTTGAGGGTCTTGTGCCAAGAATTCATCCATAAAAGAGGAAAATTCAGGATCTTGGGCAACAACCTCTAGTTCTTCTATGACAATGTTTCCATTTTGGTCTCTAGTGACAAATTTATCCAATAGGGATTTATATGGTCTAGGTGTCCCATGTGAGGAGTTTTCAAATGGGTTAATAAATTCATTTTCCAATGGGGAATCCATGTCTTTTCATTTCCTCTGTGATCTAGTTTCAACCATGAAAGGACCTGCAAAGGGAGGGTGGGTGATGTGATGAACTATGAAGTCTATGGTAATGAAAATGAAAGGATATGACCTAAGCCTAAGGTATGTAACCCAAATGATATTTTTTTGTATTTTTTAATATATAGGGATGCCTAGAATGAGAGTCAAGGTGGCAATAGTCTATGACTAAGGTATGCAAAGTGTGGAATGAATATATGGAATAATATGACCTAGTATGAAAGCTAAAACCTTTGGTAAACCTAAGATATGGTTGCTAATCAAACTAAGATAGATATAGCCACTAATCTGATTATCAATGACCTTGGGTAAAGTAAAGACTGATAAGATGTATCTACAAGGTGATTTCAAACTATATTGATGAGTTGAGGAACCAACCTAAATGACAAGGACTAGGATGACTATTGTCTGAAAGATAAGGTCAAGAGAATATAGATTTTAAGCTATGGTCTAGTCTAAGTTTGATGATATTTCTAACCCGAGGTATACAAGAGGTTAATGCAAGCTAAAAAGATGACCTAAAGTTTGACCTATTGGTAATGTCTAATGCAAGAAGATGAGGTGATGGATGAATGAATGATGGTAGAAATGAAGTGAACAAGTCCTTGGACTAAACAAATTTAAATGTTAAGCTTGTTTTGGATGCATTGGCCTAGTTTACTTCAAGGTTTGAATGTTGTTAGTTTCGGTGTGGTGTTTGATTTGCTTGTTTACTTTGAATACACACACATAAAAAATAATGTTTTGTTTATTTTGCTTGATTGTTCCAATTGAGATAAAAGCACATTCAAGTACAAATCATAGGTTGCCAAAGACAATATTTGTTGGACTCCCATTGTGGATAAATCTGAACCACACTTATTCAAAGTAGATAGCTTAGAAATTTGGTGGCACTGGCTCCCCCTTACATGACACACACTTCTTTGGTGCACCAAGCTTCAAATTACCAAAGACCCAAAGATCTCAAGGAAATTGCTATCTCAACTTTGAACTACGAGAACATGGGATGACTTTAGAGGTCCGACCTCTTGCGCCAGCAAATAGAAGGATTTTGGCTACTATAATAGTTGGTTCTTAGTAAGAGAATTCATTCAGGTGGCCATACACATGGAAAGATTAACTCAATCAAGAGGCCTCCCAGTCCCTTCCTAAGAAAGGATTTTAATGCATCTCATTGATACTGAGAGTGACACTTGTTGATGTGACACATTCACACCTATTGCTCATGACTTTTTTCACAAACACATTTTTTATATAGCAGTTCAAAAGTAGCTTGGCCTTAACCTCATTACCGCTTGGTTCATTCCCTCTTTCAAGGTAGGCCTTCTAAGAAAAGAAAACTTGAGTGTCGCTAACACTTTTCTCTTGCACCCAGGACCACGAAAGCCAGGGGAGAGGATAGTGTGTGTTAGCAATAGGTCCACTCAACACATGCACAAGTGTGCCAAACATAGAAAATAGATGTTGTTTTTAAGAATAAATTGAAGTGTTTGCTATACTAAAAGACAATCAATTTTGAAAATCAAATCTTCAAGAAATTTCCTACACCAAATATCATTAGTAGTTTCAATCTTTTAGTCTTTGAAAAATGTCTATTCAAGTTTTTACTCTAATTCTTTGACATTGGAACCCATTAAATCAATTAAACTAAAATGTGTATTCAATTGATGACATGTATTCATGTCGGGTTCACCATAATGTGATCAGGAAGATTATATTTTAAGATATTAAATCAATTAAACTAAAACCTCAATCAAACAATGAAGAAAAAATAAATATGAAAACATAAACAATGCAACAAAGTTACCCAAAGTCTTCATATCATCAATGCTTCACCTCCATTTCCCTTCTCCATATTGTTGCAACATGATCAATACCCTCAGTTTCAAGTGTGCAAATATGGCCTATGACTAAGACAAAGCAAAATATCAAAGTTTTAATCTCACTAGCACAACAGCCTATAAATTCTAGATGATCAAAATGATAGTGACAACACTATTTATAGAGAGCTAGATGGAAAATGGGTGGATGAGATCAATTGGATTTTATTTTGATGAATGGCTGAAATTTAACGAGATGAGATAAGATAAGATTGAAAGTGAAGAAAAATGAGGAAATTGAATGATTTTTTGACAAAATCAATTAGGTCGAAGAGGAAAATGCATTTTCAAATAATGGAAACATTATTTAAATGCAAAAGGAAAAATCAAGTTATCTTTTTGATTAAATAGAAATTTAATTAAAAAAGGTGAGCAAAAAGGAAAGTCATTAATTAAATAAGATTTAATTAATTTGTGGCAAAAAAGCTAACAGTGAATAAATAAATAATTAATATAATTATTTAATTATAGTGGAAGCTGGAAATAATTAAATACATAAATTTTATTTAATTATAGAAGAAATACATTAGTGACATAATTGAAAAAATATAATTTATTTAATTAATCAAGATTAATGGAGAAATGAATTAAATAATTAAGAATTACTTAATTAATAACAAAAAAATGACCCTAGACAATGGAAAAATAGTATTAGCAAGCCTAGGACATTTTGCAGTGTTTATAGTATTTTATGTGATTATCCTACAATGAAATTTGTAGTAGCCATAGGCCCATCTTCTTTCGATATGGTCTCTTCCATAGCACAACTTTCTAGCCATACCTATCAATGTTGTCTTTTATTTGATTAGAATTTTGTGATGTCTAATTTTCACTTTTTCACCTAACGTGTTTGTCTCCAACTAACATGTTTGTGGTGAGATTGTAGTCAACTTTGTAGGATAGAAGACCCATGTCCTCACTCAACTTTTTAATTGCATAGATCATATCAAAGACCTATATCCTCTTCATCTTGGGTATATTGTATTCAACCTCTTTCTCTCTCTACTTTAGTTCACATCTTTTAGAATACATATGCTCACAAAGTGGGGGAAAAATGCAATGCTAAAAATTACATCCTTTGCAATTTCAAATTCCATAAACCTCCCCTTTAGATTAATTAAATGATATAATGAAATATACCACTTACCTAACCTTAATTTTTTCCTTAACCCATTCATTCTCGATCATTAAGGTTAATTTTTATTGAAGAATACCACATGATTCACAAATGTTTGTGTGTTGTGTGAACGTCTCGAAAAGATTCCTAAATGTGTAGTTGTTTGAATGTTACACTTCCCACCTACCCATGAAGTGTACTACCTCAGCATCTTGCAGGCATGCCAAAATGGCTCCTTACTTGCCTATATTCCTCATAAACTCTCATTTGTGCATATTCATTCACTCTCATTCATTCTATCTCATTTGACCTTATTCATTCTCCCATTCTTCTTCATTCTCAACTCATTCTCAAGCTCTCTTTACATCAATTCTTTGGCACCATTGACATTGTATTATCTTCCTTTTAGCATTGCATATTTGCTAAAGGAAGGGTAAGTACATTTTCCTTATTGTATTATCATTTAATTTGATCGCATATTGTTCTAACACGCCTATCTATTTCTTGTCTATTTTATTTTCTCTATCTCTATCTATTTGGTTTTCCATGGAGATAGGAACACTACATGGGATTTTGAATAAGGTAAGCCCCTAAAACAACCCCAACCATTTTCTCATTTCTATATGTGCAGGTTTTGAAGTTGTAGCTTTGTGGGAGGATTCATTCATGGATCTCTTGTGAGTGTCTCATTTCTTATTTTCTATCCTATCATTTCCTTTCTATTTTATCAAGTTTACATTTATTATTCATTTTTTTATCATTTTTTATTCTATTATTTAAGTATATTCCCAAGATTTTAGTTTTGATTAATGGGAAAAATAGGTTTTGAAGGGATCCGAAACCCTTTACAATTGAGGAAACAAAATGTTGCTAAGAAAAAATTTAGAAGACCACCCGCAACAACCCAATAGCCAGAAAACACAAATGGGTGGGTGCTTAGCAAAAAGTAAGACAAAAGACCACCATCAAAACCCAACAACAACAAAACAACCTAAAAGAAACCAACCCCTAGCAAGAAACAAAAGACCACACACTAATTCAAGCCACCTAGAGTGTTGGTGACCTCAATCTACTTGTTCTTGTGCCTCTCGACCATGTCCAATAGCTCTTTCTTCTCAACATCAAAATTTTTCTTCCAGTCAGCCAACCCGCTAGCAAGAGGACCTTTGTCGTCATCCTTAGAAAAAAAAATTCCCTTGCCCTTGCCCACATGCTCTTTCTCCATAAGCTCAGAGAAGTAAACCCGATCCTCCCTGAGCTCGCTAATTTTCCTAAAAAGGAATTCTAGGGAGTCCACACTATTCTTGATCGAGATATGGCACACGTGCATTAGCTTCTTGATGTCTGTGTTTATACCTAAAACCTTGGCTTCTATATCCATTAATATTTCATCACATAGAGACTAAAAATCATGATAAGAACCTTCAAGTTCCACCATTCTATCTATAACAATGTTCGACACAGAACCCTTCAAACCATTCTTCATATTCTCCTTTAAGCTTGTGATTTTAATATTGATTTTATTAAACTCCTGAAGAGTCCATTTAGCCAATCTAAAGGTACCAATGGCCCTAGCCCTAGCCATATCCAGTAAATCAAACTTGGAAGTAGCATCATCGTCAAGGTAAGAAAAGTCCTTAGAAACAGGATTTACCTTCAAAGACTCCTATTTGGCTTTACTCTTCTCTACATTATCCTCATCCAAACCCTTGATTATCTCATCCTACTCCTCCTTGGGTAGGTCCTACATGGGAGAGTCTTCAATGGCCACCATCTTTTCATCAACATCCTTTCCCTCACTAGCCATAATAGGGTCCTTGGTCAGAACCTCAGAAGCCTTGTTCTTTAAATTGGCAATTATTTTAGACAACTTCCTCGGTTTATCAACCAAACCCTCAACATTAACCTATGTCCCCACCTCTGAATCACCACCAACAACAACTTTACCAATAGACACCTCCGCAGACTTGGGAGAAGAATCACCCAACCCCACCTCTATGTCCTCACTCTTAGGAAGGGCTAGCTACTTAGGCAACCTATTACACTTAGCACCATCCACCTTCCTCTTCTTCAAATACATAGACACAATGGTAGGAGAAGCATCCTCCTCCTCCTCCAAAGGGGACTCCAAACTTGACAACCTAGACAAATCACTAACAACTTCTTCCTTACCCTTAATGGCTAGAGTTGGAATAAGAGCCTTGACATGCTCCATAATAAGTAAGATAAGCCCTTCATGGAGGATAGGGGCCCTCATATTATTTAGATGAGCATACACCAAGAAATCCAAAGAAGATAACATGAAAAAGGGAAATGAAATGAACAAACCATATTTGAAATGGTTGAGCAACATGAAATGGTGGCCAAGAATAGCCCTAAACCTCCCTTCTAGGGTCACGTAACGCATCAGGACCTTCGCAACACTCACCCAGATTTTCTTGAGGGAATTTCTCTCATAACCCTAGCTCTCCAACATGATTAATTGCTTCCTCTCATCATCTTTAAAAAACTGAAAC
The DNA here is from genome assembly GCA_007258455.2 of Sequoia sempervirens. Classification (NCBI taxonomy): domain Eukaryota; kingdom Viridiplantae; phylum Streptophyta; class Pinopsida; order Cupressales; family Cupressaceae; genus Sequoia; species Sequoia sempervirens. The sequence continues at coordinate 392,180,262 of VDFB02105785.1, read as the reverse complement.
ATCACTTCATTTATTTTTTATCCTTAAAAAACTTCCTACCCACAGTCGACATTCTTGTGATAGTGGCAATCAAGTCCTCATTAACCTCCACTTCTAGACCTTTAATCCTCAGTTTACAATTATGCCAGAAGGAGAAAAATTGTGTCGAGGCATTAGGGTCATGCCCGTGCAATCTATCCAAGAAAGGAGTAAAATTCCCATGGCTCAAAATACTCTAGAGTTTCTTCTTTCTCTGAATGTCACCACATGAGTGTGGCTTGATTCAACTCTTGTCACCACCCATTGCAACTGACACAAAACTCACAAGAACCTTTTGAAAGCAACTCAACTAAAGACTGGAGAGCTGAAAACTATCCACAAAATGTGCAAACTACAGGTAGGTACTAGGCCATAAATTCCTCAACACCTCATCCCATGCCATCATACCTTAATAAACTGCTAGCTTTCTCGGGAAGGATTGATCGCTTCTCCCATGAATGAAATTCATTTAAGTTGATAGCCTTGTTGGAAAAAAAATATAACAATGATTTTCCTTCTTGGTAAACATGAGAGACTCAAGCATCATCACAATATTACAACATAATTGTCGTATCCTTGATAATATGGTCGACGTTCGAACTCGAAGGATGAGTGCCATGCAAATAATTTATAATATTCATGGAATTTCCTTCCACCCAAAGTTTGGAGTACACTTTTTTGATGGCATACTTAACACTTATGAACACAGCCTCTGATTCCATGCAATGATTGGTTTGGGTACCCAATAGGAGTGTCACCGTGCCCAAGAGTCTTCCAATATCATCTCTTAACACCCCCACATCTTGCAGGTCCAGGATTCCCCTTCGTTTCCCTATCAAAGTTTACCTTAACCCAACCTAAAGGAGGAGGCTTCCATCTTGTGTTCAATCTAGTAATTGAGCTTGACTTGGAACTCACAATAGGAATTGAACTTATCTTCCAGTTAGAGATCACCATCAACTCATAACCAACCATGCATGTCTAGGGGACACTACAAGCTAAATCAGAGAAAAAATATCTAGAATAGCTTGACGAATCTTGATAAAAAGACTATCAACCTTAAGCTTAGTTCCTTAAAAAATCCTATTATTTCTCTCTTTCCATAATCCCCAAGCAATGTATAGAGCCATTAGATGCCATAGCCACCTCAAAATGGAAGAGGATGAGGGACAAGACCATTGGTCAAAAAACTTAGCAAGAGAATCCAGAAAAGCCCAACTAATGTCCCAGAGTCTAAGAAATTTACCCTAGAGAGTATAAGAGTAATCACATTCAAGGAGAATATGGTAAGCATCCTCACTATTAGCTTCACACAGAACACACCTATTCAGAATTACAAACCCCCTCTTGCAGAGGTTGTCTTGCGTAAGAACCTTACCTTGCATAAGCAACCAGAAGAAGACATTAATTTTGGGAACCAACTTATTATTCTATAGCTTTCCCCAAAATGGAGAAGGGGGCACTTCTAAAGAGCTTAAGAGAGCCGACGTCACAAAAAAATTTCCACTAGAACAAGGGGCCTGGATGACTCTATCCGGTCTCGAGAAAGAAGGGATTTGGACCTTACATAAGAAGTCCTTTAGAACCTTCAGAGACAGGTCCCACAATTCAAAAATTTTCCACTCCCCATCAACAAGATAATCAATCACCTTGGGCCCAAAGAATTTCTCACACAAGGGGACAATAGGGGGCACCCAAGGAAGATAAATAAGGGGGAAGGCCCCACACTAGACATCTTCCCAGAATAGAATATTAGAACCATCATCCAACAAGCATTTAACACTTCTAGCAATAAGGTCTCTGCAGAGCATGATATTCCTCCAAAAACATGAACCAAAAGGAATATCCTCAGAAGAAAAAAAGTTCCAGGGTCTCTCCAGACCATACAGACCTAGCCTCCCCATTCAAGAGCCTCCACACATTCTTTTACAAAAGAGTTTTATTAAAAAACTTTAGATTTTTGATACCCAGACCTCCCCACTTCTTCGGTTTGCAAACCGAATCCCAGGCCACAAGGGGAATTGTATCTTCAGACTCAACTCCCAACCACAAAAATATTCTCATAATATGTTCCATCTTATCTTCAAACTTAACAGGGACTTTGAAGAGACTCATAGCATACAGGGGTAGGTTTTGGAGAGTGGAAGAAATAAGCTAAATTTTACCTGCCTAACTGAGGAGCACACCTTTCTAGCTAGCTAACTTCCTGCTAAATTTCTCCAACAAGCCCAACCAAAAGGAATCTAGAATCTTGGAGATGCATAAGGGGATCCCAAGATAAGAAGATGGGAACTCACCTTTGTTGCACGATAGGATTCTAGCAAGCTTATCCTGTAGAGCTTCAGGAGTGTTGAGGAAGAAAATATGACTCTTAGGAAGGTTGAACCTTTGAAAAAAATCCTTCTCATAGTTTTCCAACAACCTCTTAAAAAATATAACTTCCTTAACTGAAGAATAACCCATCATAATAGTATCATCTATGAATTGTTGGTGATTAATTGGGTCACATCTAGAGGACAGAGAAAGACCTGTTATTGCATGAAGCACCTTCTGAATATTATGACCCAAAACCTCCACCATCAGGATGAAAAGAAGCGGCGAGATGGAGTCACCCTACCTCAGCCCACACAAACTCCTGAAGAAAGGAGAAGGAGAACCATTCACTAGGACATGAAATGAGGGAGAAGAGATAAGTTGCTCAACCAGTTGGAGGAACTTCTTGCAGAAACCAAACTGATCCAGAACATCCAAAAGAAACCTCCAACTCACTTTATCATAAGCTTTAAGAAGGTCCAACTTCAAGAAAAAACTAGGATTTTTAGAAAAATTAATGGAATGAGCAAGCTCATGAACTATCACAATAGAATCAAGGATCTGATGACCCTTAACAAAACCACTCTAGTGCTTAGAAATCAGCATCGACAAGCATTTTTGCAATCTAGTAGCAAGCACTTTCGAGAGAATTTTAAAAAAAGAATTGCAAAGGCTGATTGGGCGATACTCACCAAATGACTTAACATTCATAGATTTAGAAATCAAAACTATGAAAGTCACAGTAAATTATTTAAGGAGACTTCTTGAGCAAAAAAAATCCTTAGAAGCATTAGTGACATCATCAGAGAATACTTCCCAACATGACTAGAAGAACAAAAAGGAAAATTCATCAGGGCTAGGGGCCTTATTTCCTTCAAAAGAAAAAATAGCCTCCTTGACTTTCGAGGCTAAAGGAATAGTTGTCAACTCCTTTTTCAAATTCTCCATCACCATTCTAGGAATAACTTCTAGACAAGCATCCACACTCCTTTGATCCCAAACCAAATCATCCTTCAAGAGCTGATAAAAAAACTAGCAGCCACTCTTCTAATTTCCTCCCTATATTCCAACAACAAACCATCGGATCTAATTGAGGAAATTCGATTTTACAACTTATGCCTAAGAGTAGTGAGATGTAAAATCTTGGAATTATGATCCCTAGACTTTAGCCAGATAGCTCGATACCTTAGCCTCCAGAAATCTTCCTCCTTGGTGACAATATCATGTAGTTGCACAAGAAGACTATCCTCCAACAATTGAAGATCTTTCGAAAGGCCCTCTGATTGGATGACATGCTAGACCTCATCCAAATTCTTAAGAATAGAGCTTTTAGAATCAAATATGTGGCTGAACGACTCTTTATTCCATTTACTAAGATCCCTCTTAACAAAGTTGAGCTTCTTGGAAAATTTAAACATTGCACAACCATCAATGTTAACTTGCCACCAATTCTTGATACAATCCATAAGACAAGGGTCTCTTAACCACATAGCTTCAAACCTAAAAGGAAATATCTTCCTATTCCCAAGCCTATCTACCACAAAAGAGATGGGGAAATGATTCGACCCATGCCTCATAATAGAGGATAAATAAAAATCAAAGTCCACAAACCAAGAGGCCCAAGTTAGAGCACGATCTAGTTTCACTTGAATATTGTCCATCCCAACCCACTGATTGGGCAAAGTAAATTTGTCCCTAGAAAGCTTAACATCAATAAGACAATTGTCTTCAATAAACATCCTTAAACCAAACGTACTGTTAGGATTAACTTAAGAACCACCCACTTTCTCATGATCATATAGAGGAGTATTAAAATCCCCCATAACAAACCAAGGGAGCTCCAAAAATCTCAACCTAAGACTCCCAAGGTTATCCTGAAGCTTTTTCCTGGACCTCTTTAAGTTAGGAGCATACACATTAGAGATAACCCAAGAGAAAGAATCCCTAATCTAAAAAAATTTAGTCTCAACATGGTTGGAGCCAACAGCAATCGAGACACCATTCAACAACTTAGTATTCCAAAAATTGGCCATTCCACCCAAAGCTCCATCAGAGCTAACTCCATGGAACCCACATTCTTTAAAGAACATACTCTTCAAAGGCTCTAGCTTATCAATCTACATTTTCATCTCTTGAATTAGCAAGATGTTTGGTTTATGATCCCAGGCAAGGTTCTTGAGGAGGTCATGTTTATGCAAGTTATTCAACCCCCTGATATTCCATGAAAGAATCTTCATTTACAAGAAGAGGGGGTGCTATTAGAGAATAGATCAAAGAGGGTTTTTTGGACCCCCTCAACAATATCCCTTTTGCATTCTCTCTCCCTACTCTTCTGTAAAGTACGTCTTCCCTGACCCCTAGACTCAGACCCACAATATTCCTTCTATCTTCTCATAGTGATGCCCTTGTGAGGCTGAGGGGGGGAGAAGAATATTTCTTCTTCTGGTCATGCACTTGGGTGAAATCCTATTCATCATTTCTTACAGTATCAACCACAACTAGAGCTCCTTCACCAACTATCAACTCTGAACCAGCCAGGGGAGGAGATGATGAAACAATAGTTGGCTCCACCACTATCCTCCTAAGTGAACACATAGTCTCAAAAACATGGTACACATCTTGAGATAAAGATAGATCAACATCCCCTTCCCTAGGATTCTCTAGAGTATTTCTAGCCTCAACAGGAGGAAGAGGACAAATATTAGTATTCCCCTCACCCTCCATATCATTACCAACAATAGACTCACCTTGAATCTCCTTAGGTTCATTTATCTTTCATACCTTAGTCTACTTAACAACCTTAGGAGGGATGCAAGGCATAGGGAAATCCTTAGCCCAGTATCCCATCTTCTTACATTTAAAGCAAGAAAAAGGGAGATTTTAAAAATAATCTGCTACTTCCAAGATCCCACCTTAGATTTTAAGAACTTAGGAAGAAAAACATCCTGGTCAATCATGACACAAAAATTGGCTGCAACTAACCTCTTCCTAGAATGAGTGGCTTCATCAATAGAAACAATCCTTCCAAAATAATTTTCTACTACCTTGAAAACTTCTTCATCCCAGTATTCCAATGGCAGATTCAGAAGCTTGACTCACATAGGAGTAGAATTAGAGAGACATTTGGACAAGTCCATCCCAGGTTCCCAAGGATGAAGAACCATTGAGAGATGCCCAAATGACCAAGGTCCTTTCACAAACACACTTCTTAGGTCTTCATCATAGGAGAAGGAAAAGGAAACGAAGCCTTTTTCCATAGCTACAACTTCCACTTGGCCTTTTACCACTCACTTCTTCTGCACCCAAGTATGCACCTCCTCAATATTAGGTCAAGGACCCAACACCTTACCCACTAGGGAGAATTCCATCTTCGCAATATTCTTCTCAACAAGAGAATCTAGGACAGAGAAGGAGAAAAAACCTTCCTTGTTAGAAGAAGACACTAACTCAGAAGCAATGTCTTTTCCTTGAAGTTTTGAGGAAAAATGGTTAGACCACTTCTAACCTAGCAGGGAAGACTCCCCTGCCGTCCGATTTTCATCCACTGGAACATGCTCAATCTAGGGAATACTTGAATTAGCTACATGGGATTCCCCTGATGGGACCCACTCTTCAACTCCAGCCACCATCTTATCCTCTTGGAACTTAGGAACTGACTCCTTCGAAGGGCAGCCATCACAAGACACCTTGAGTGCCTCACCCACACACCTCTCCTCCAAATGTGCAACTTTGACCATGTATTCACCACATGACCCATCCTTCCTAGATTCTCCACCAAGGGAGATTATCTTATCCACACCATAGGATACCGCCTTGCCATCTGCTAGATCATATAAACCAAAATTTGTATCCTGCCCAAACTGCCATGCTCCAGGAATCCCAAGGCTTGAGTTCAAATTCAAATTGCTCAAGCCTACCACTGAACTAGTATTCTCACCAATAGAAACTTCACCAATGGTTGAACTCATTTTCTCAATACATTGATGCATCTTGCTATCATTCCCAAGATTTTAGTTATCAAATAGCTATTAGGTTCTTTTTTTCTATGATAAACTCAATTTCTAATCTATACGAGGCTATAGTACATTGTGGGGACATCCACGTGTTGCGTTGTCATTCTTGGCCAAGAGCTTTCTGGTTTTTATAGAGAATCTCTATAACCTTCTCTTTCAGTTTATGAAACTCTCTTATTTTTATTCTACATAAGTTATAAAATATAAACAAACCCCTTAATCTTCTCATTCCATCATGTGAGCTTTGATCCTTGAGGTAGTCGAGGAAAATTCGCCCTTTGAGATCACGTCATTTTCGGGTGTCAAATTTCCTCTTCTACAATAATACTTAAGTTTTAAACTTGTAATGAGGAATATATTATATTTTTATAATTCTAGGAGCTTCGTATATAAACTTTTTTTTTGTTTTATTGAAATTAGTTTCAAAAGTCTATCAAGATTGAGGGTGAACTTGAGGAAACTCTATGAAGAGTTTTATGCTTATGATTTTCTTTGAATTGGTAGGTTTGGGAATTCCATTCTTGATTCCAATGTAATCCTAAGGAAATTTTGGGGGAAATGGTAACCAACTTAATGTGAAAAGGAGGAAAAAAAAATTGATAGAAGATATTAAAATAATTTGAGAAAGGGATAAAAAAATGAAGATATTGCCAAAAATGAGATTTGATGAGTACTCACAAAGATACACATTTTTCTTTTACACTTAATGACATTCAACTTGAATCTATTAATTTTCAAAGACCAAATGAATTTTTAAAATTTAATGAAATGTTCGATGAAAACATGATTAAACATGATTAAACATGATACTTAAAATGAATAGTATGAAACATGTAATGAATATGATTATGTATAAAAATATGAAAATTAAAATCAAAATGAACATGAAAATGAAAATGAATTTGGAAATATTGAAACATGTCATGATACATCTAATAATAAGAGTTATATCATACATGAAAAGGATAATGGATTTCTTGAGGAAGATGAATATAAACTAAATGAGATTAAAATTGCACCCTTCACTCCAAGTTCTAATAACATTAATGAAATTGATAATGTCTCTATGATTAAAATAAATTCATTTCTAAATTATTTATGTAGGGAGGAACTTTATAAAAAAGAAATTGAAATCTCGCATCCATCATCTTTGAATGAACTTGTTGAAATTGTAAAACATCCAAGAACCCACAAATGGATAGTGGAAAAATTGAAGGGGGATAGGCCTTCATGTATTGTTGTGGTGAGTTTTCAAAATTTTTAATAAATATTTTATAAATAAAATATTAACTAAATATGCCAAATGTTTGTACAAATTCTAAAAATGTACAAAAATTTGACCAAAGACAATGAGAAAAAATTCAGGAAAACAATGATTAAATGTAAAATAAAGAACCAATACCTTTTTTTTTCAAATGCTCTAACTGATTGAGCTAACTTGAGGAAGTTCCCTATGTTAGGAGGTAAGATCTCTCATATCCTCTTGATGTGCTCTTTGTGTTTATGCATTGATGGTGGAATGTAGATGCTTCTCAAATTTGTAGCATAACTTCATAATGGAGAGTGTTCTTGATTTTTCCTTGGAGAGGGTTTGATTTATATATTTTTAAGATGGGATATGGATGGTTGATATTTGATTTGAATATCAATGGTGGAGGATTCATGAGAGGTTATGGTTGAGGAGAAAATTTCAAATGTTATCAAATGATTGATACACTTCAGAGAGGAGATGATTGAGGGAATATCAAGGGTTAAAATTGGATTGATACATGTGTGACAAGATGTATGGAGAAAAGGGACCAAGGAAAAGTTCGGTCTCACACATGTGAGGACAACTTGGAAAGAGAAGGTTTGGCATGTGTCTCTTTTCACATGTGTGAGAGTTCACATGGGTAAGGGAGACAAAGACATGCAATTTCTCACATGAGAGCGACATGGGCTAAATGAAGGGCGATAATTTTCTTGATCAAATGGATGGTCAAATTTTTTTATAGTTTTTTAAGATAAGTAGGATTAGGGGTGTTGTTAATTAAATTAATCACACTAAGGTATGTGCAAGCGATTAGCTTAGGAATATGTACAAAAAATGGGGGACCAAAAAGTGGCCACCATACTTTTTTCCCCATAGTGACTATAACACAAGCATGTTATAACACACTCACGTTATGGTGAGTTAGCATAAAAAAAATAAAAATAAAAACATAAAAAATTTCCTCATTTTTATTTGAGCTTTCTACTAAAACCTATGGTTTGTAAGTGATTTGGAGAGAAATCACATTGCTAGAGAGGCCATTCATCATCAAAGTTCACCAAATCACCACCAAAATTCCACCATGATGTTGTCAAGGTTGAAGAGGTAAGTATCTTTTTTAGTGTAAAATTTTGATTAAATAGATAGATTTAATTAAAATTTTAGTGGATATTCTTTCATTTGCAGGAGTTAATAATGCACCACTAGTTGATAAAAGTATTGATTCATTATAAAAAATAAGGTATTCTTTTTTTAATTAAAGTATGTATTTTATAAATCATGTAATTTTTTTCAATTAAATAATCTCCTATAAGATTAGGAACAATAATATGAAATTATTTTCAATTGAAGTATGTATTGTATTCACTTATTTTTTTGTGGATTACATTACCATTCCTAAGTTCTCTTCTAAAACCACTATGTTCCCTACTCCTATAGCTAATACTCTAAACCCTAAACCCTAAATATTGTTGAGCTAAATCTATGATGACTATGTGTTGGCCAAATTATCTTCGACTAAATTAACTAAGCATTCCTTATAATAGCTATGTACATTACCCTTGGTTCCCTATACTCCTTTTCTTATGTTTTCCATGCCATTTATCTCTCATTTTTAGAATAGCTTCATCCATCAAATCATCCTCACTTATCGTAATCCAAACAATAATCCCATTAAAAATTAAGGATTTTACCTCTTGTTCCTATAGTTTACTCTTTTCAACCTTCTCATACCTCTTTTCTTAGTGAATTCTTTACCTTGTATCCAATGAGCTCTACTCCATCTATATCATTTCATGTTTTATTTCCTTTATATTCCATTAAATTTGATTAAAAAAATTTTGAACATACATATCTTATAGATGATAAACCCACTCCTACCCTCTTCCAATGGATCCCCCTTGTGACCTTTATCTACCTACCTAAACACTCTAAGCATCCAAAAATATATGATGAAAGATCTTAGATCTTAGATCTAACCTTATCATTCTTCCACCTATTCCATTTTGACAAGGTCTCATAAATATTATCATTCATGCATTCTTAGCTACTCTTTGATAAATAAACTTCAATTAAATATTAAATTCCTTACAAGTGGTATTAGAGTCTGATCACCTTTGGTTTCAATTGTGGGTTGTTGGATTTTTTAAACTAATCCAGTTTTGAGTGAGAGATTGTATAGAAGATACTTTGTGATCTTGTAGCAAGAATTTTCAAATGACAATTTCATGAAGGAGAATAGAGGTGGATAAATTTTATGGAAATAATTTTAAAATTTGGAAGCTGAAGATGGAGGATCTGTTGATAGATTGAGATCAGTGGGATTCTATTGACGAGAATGTTTCAAGGCTTGAAAATCCTACTTTGGTTTCTCAATATGACATTATGGATCATAAATCCAAAGGTTTAATTAGATTGTTCTTGATAAACTCTATTTTAATCAATGTCCATGAAGAAACCTCTGCACATAAACTATGGAAGAAACTTGGTGAGATGTATCAATCCAAATCTTTAGTGAACAATATTTTCTCAAGGAAGAAATTATATTCCTTGAGAATGGAAGAGTGTGAATGAATTAAAAACCACCTAGAAGGATTTAATATATTTTTAGATCAATTGGAATTAGTTGGTGTCAAAATGGATGAGGAGGAGAAATGTCAGATTTTTTTTTGTTCTTTTCTTGATTCGTGGGATTCTCTTGTTACGACTATTGGGAGTACTTCTATTATCTTGAAGACTAAAGATGTGGTGGGTTCTTTACTTTTTGAAGAGATGAGGAAGGTATCCATCTGTACCAAGGAGGCCCTAAATGTTCATGGAAGACCTAAGGAAAAAGGAAAGAAGAATGAGAAGCATGATAAATCCAATTCCAATAAGAAATACAAATCTCCTAGAAAGTCCAAAGTTATTTGTTGGAATTGTGGTAAACTTGGACATATTTGTAAGGACTACAAAGAAGAAAATAAGAAGAAAAGAAGAGATTTTATTCTGATGCCGAGTCTAAGAAGGAATATGGTGATGCATTAATTGCAACTTTGGTAACTCGTGTAGGTAATGATGCATGGTTAATTAACTCAGGGGTATCTTTCCATATGACCTCTAATAGATATCAATTTTTTGAATATGAAGAATTTGATGGAAGTAAGTTGTAATTGAGTGATGATGCTTATTTAAATATTGTTGGATATGGTAAAGTTAGAATTAGGTTTCTTGATGCAGAATAAAAAGGATTAATGGTGTGTTGCATATCCCTGGATTAGAATGATTTTTTTTTATCTATGAGAAAACTAATAGATATAGGTGTGCAGGTAGTAGTTTTGATGTAGGATGCAAGATGGTTAGAGATGTTATGGTGATTGCTATAGGTGTTAGATATGACACATTGTATAAGCTCGATGCATGAATTGCTGAGTGAAATAGTACTTCTATGAAAAGAAAGTTTGTGGAAGAGGTGAGGGTTTCATCTTCAACATATGGTCATGGCTTCTGGGTACCCAATGGTGCTCTTTCTTCTGAATCAAATTTACCTATAGAGAACTATTTTATGGCACTAAAGACTTGGCCACATTGGAGAAAAGGGTTTAAGGACCTTGAAAAATAAAAACCTTATTGAAGGTTTGTCTTATTGTAATCTTGAATTTTATTTTTGTGAGCATTGAATTTATGGAAAACAAAAGTGTGTTGAGTTTTACTCGAGTTCTCATAAACCTTGTGGTGTATTGGATCTTCTTCATTCTAATGTATTTTTTCCTATAGATTTTCCTTCAATTGGAAAATCCACATATTATGTTTCATTGATTGATGATTATAGTAAGACATGGGTATACTTTCTAAAGAGTAAATTTGAAGTTTTCAATCAATTTAAAGAATTTAAAGCAATTGTTGAGTTGCAGACTAGAAATAAAATAAAATGTTTGAGGAATGATAATGGTGGTGAATTTTCTCTAAATTTTTTGATAGATTCTATAAATTTTGTGGTATTCATAGATAAAATAAATCTCCATATTCTCCACAATACAATGGATTGCAAAAAGAATGAATAGGACACTAATGGAGAAGTCTAGGAGTATGTTGAGTGGTGCTAGTCTAGAATAAAGGTTTTGGGCTAAAGTTGTTTCCAATGCTTGTTACTTGATTAGAAAGTATCTTACATGATCATATCTTTTTGATAAGACACTTATATAGGCATGGTCGGTTCACAAGCCTTAATTAAGACATCTTAGATTTTTTTGGTTGTGAAGCCTATGCACATGTGCCAAAGGAGAAGATTTTTTTTTTGGAGAACAAGGTTATGAAATATATCATTGGATATAATTATGATGTGAAATGATACAAGCTTTGGGATCCTATTACAAAAAAGGTAATATATAATAGAAGTGTTATTTATAGAGAAACTAAGCCTTCTTCTATTACATTGCATCTAAAACATAGTAAACAAGAAGATGTGATTCAATTTCCTTTTAAACCTAAGAAAGTTGAATCAAGGCCCATGTATAGTAAGAAGTTAAGGAGATCTCATCTAGCTTTGAATCTTCAGAAGAGGAGGAAGAACCTCCAACTCAAATTGTTTGTAGGTCTACGAGGCATAGACAACCACCTAAAAGGTAGTCACCTGATGATTGGAGATGTATTTTTTCTTTGAATACTAACATGAATGAACCTAGATTGGTAGAAGTGGCATTCCTTATGAATGTTGCAACATCCTAGAAGATTTTTATGGATGAAGAAATGATAGCTTTGAAAAATAATGATACATGAGATCTTTTACCATTGCTTGGAGGAAGAAAACCTATTGGTTGTAAATTATTAGTCAAGAAAAATATTGGTTTAGATGGAGGTATTGAGAAGTACCAAGCAAGATTGGTTGCAAAAGGTTAATCTCAAGTTGAGAGTGTTGATTATGGTGAGATATTTTCTCCTATTGAAAAAATTGCATCCATTAGTTTTTTTCTTTCTATTTTTGTTGCTTATGATTTGTGGTTTGAGAAAATATATGTGAAAACTGGTTTCCTTCATGGTGACTTGGAGAAGGATATTTATATGACACTACCAGAGTATACATGATGAAAGGTAAAAGTAAATTGGTTTGCAAATTGAAGAAATATTTGTATGGCATAAAGCAGAGTCCTTGGATGTGTTACCGAAAATTTGATACATATGTGCTGAGTTTGGGATTTGAGCATTATAAATTAGATCATTGTGTTTATTATAAAAGTGGTGGTGACTACTTCTTGTTTATTGCATTATATGTTGATGATATGTTATTTATTGGTAAAGGGAAAGGTATAATTTTAGAACTAAAATCTCAACTTGTAGCTAAATTTGAAATGAAAGATCTTGTGTAGCTAGACACATTCTTGGGATGGAAATTAGAAGAGATAGATTAAATAGAAAGCTATGGCTTGACTAAAGTAAGTATGTCAATTCAATTTTATAAAGGTTTGACATGTGAGATTGTAGACCATTGTGTGTTCCTTTTTTAGTTGGAACAAATTTGTTTGTTTCAGATTGTCCAACATACCCATTGGAGATGAAAGAAATGAATAGAGTGCCTTACCAGAGTGTAGCTAGAAGTTTGATGTATGCTATGGTTTGTAATAGACCATACATTGCCCAAGTAGTGGGACTTCTTTCTAGATATATATCTAACCTTGGTAGAGTTCAATGGGATGCAATTAAAAGAGTCTTTAGATATTTGCACAGTATCTCAGAGTATTCCTTTTTTTATCATAGTAATTTTACTAGAGATGACATTTTCCTTGATATTCATGGTTATGTAGATTTAGATTGGGTGGGTGATGTTGATAGTAGACAATCCACCAATTCTTGTGTGTTTACTTTATTTGGTGGTACAATTAGTTGGATGAGTAAGTGATAAGATGTGGTTGCTTTGTCCACTATAGAAGTTGAGTATATGGCAACTAATCATGCTTGTAAAGAATCCATTTGGCTTAAGAGACTACATTCAACTATTAGAAAAAAAAGGTTCAATGAAAATTCATTTCGACAGCCATAGTGCAATCTATCTAGCTAAGAATTTGACATTTCATGCCAAGACCAAGCATATTGATGTAAAATATTTTTTTTTTAGAGATATGGTTGAAGATGGCAGGGTGAAGTTGGTTAAGAGAAGGTAGAACTTTTGATGAATGTTGTTGATTCTTTAACTAAGCCTGTGAGTATAGATAAGTTTAGATGGTGTTCAGATTCTATGGGCCTTTTGACCCCTAGCAATTAAGACATGATGTTTGTACTCCCTCTTGTTTCTCTTGCAAGGTGTTTGACAAGTGGGAGATTTATTAGGAAAATGTGTCTCAACCTTGTAATTACATAAAGTTTATTGTTGATAGGTAAGCAAGGGGGGTTATAAGGGGAACGTACCCCCTTTCAAGGGGTATGGGAGATCATCCCCTTGACACAGGCTTTAGGGGTTGTGTACCCCAACAAAGGATTGGGAACATCGCCCCCAAAAGATAAATTTTATGTATATTTTATTATTGTAAATCTAGACCATTCATCATTAGGTCTCATATCTGATTGTAGATATTTGTTGGCTTGACTTTCCCTAGAAGGAAACCCCATGTTATGAGGGAATTGTAATACGATTGTGTATTGTGATGTATTCTATGAGTCTAATAGTCGTTGTGTTTCCTCTAGATTTTTGGTTGGTAATACTCTTGTGAGAAGCTTTCTTTGCAAGTATATTGCAATCTTTGTGATTTTTGAATAATACATTCAATGAATTTTGGAGTGTGAGGTTTTTCTCTCAAAGGGGTTCTCCCCACACAAATCACTATGTTGTGGTATGCATGATATTTATGTTTATTTATTTTTAAGTTTTTGTAAAGATTTACATTATCCTCCTCTCAAGATTAGCGTAGGAAGTTTTTATACTACCTTATCTTCCTTACATCATGATCGTACTAAGCATGTTGATGTTTAGTATCACTTTATGCAAGAAATGGTTGAGAATGGTAAGGTCTTGATTGATAAGGTTGACACTTTGGATAATGTCATAGATTCTCTTATGAAGCTAGTTACCATAGATAATTTCTCTTGCTGTAGGAAGTCCATGGGCCTTGATCAATGTAATTGATAAATGTCATTTGTATCTCTTAGATGAAATTGCAATGTATAATAACAATTGGATTAATTTTAGGTTAGGTGAAATTCACCTTGAAAATCTCTATCATTTTTATGTCTCCATGTTTCTTGGAAAGTGTCCTAGGGGACATGAGATAAATTCATTTAATATTAACATAATATAATTATATTTTGAAAGGGAAATTTAATGTTGGTGGAGGTTACACATAACAAGAGGAAAAATTATTCCTTGTAAGAGTCCACATTGAGAATGTGAAGGGTCTTGAGTGGGATTTCCAATTTTGGAGGGAAACAAGTGTCCATTGGTTTTCTATCTGGAAGCTTAACAATCACCAGAGCATCTTGAATGATAGAGGATGAAGATGCTATGGGTTAGGCTCCATGTTGAAGCCTTGTTCACATTAATTAATTTATTATCATGAATCTTGGTCATCCAAGGAAGGCGTGTGTGTTTTTCCAAGTGGCTTTGGAACCTCTTATTTGGTTTACCATTGTGGTTTTTCCTGCTATAAGTTCTATAAATTGGAGCCATTTGATGGTTGTTTCATCATGTGTCATTTGCAGGTATATGGAATCATTTGGGTTGTAGGAGATCAATAATAAAGTGTATTGTGATGTATATTTTTTGTGAAGATAAATAATATACTTTATCTCTTTTCATGTGTGGTTTTTTTGAAAGGATTTCTCCACGTAAATCTGATGTCATATTTTTTGTTGATTTTTCTATTATGGTGAATGCGTAATCACATGCATATAATCTAATTTGGTAATCTTATTTTTAGATTTTAATACATATGCATAAGTTAATATTGTAGCTTAGTTTCACCTTGTTTTCAATTAAAACTACTCTTTTCATAGATTCTTTATAGAGTAGATGCATTCAAGAAAATATAGACCAAAATGTATACAAAAAGTAACACCTCTCTTATGGTTAAATTTATCTATGGTATTTTATAATTTACTATACTCTATGTTACCCAATTTATTCCTTATTAAGTCATAAGTCTATTCAAGTGGGTGTAAAATGTATGATCATAAATCACATACTCTATAATTTTATTTGTTATATTTGTACTCATTTTAGTTTTTGTCATCATATGTATTGTAGCATCATAAATTGTCACCCATGACAATTTTACACTATTTTTCTCCCCCCTAAGTTCATATGCCTAATTGTATACCTAATTTCCTAAATTATGCATTATGTGGCACATTTTAAACATTTACTGACAAATTACATGTAAAAAAAAGAAGCATTCATTTAATATTTTTCCCCCGACACCTTAGATCCCACAAAATAGGGTTGGGACCTAGTCGCCTAAGGCAACTTATTCCCACTACTTTTCCTCGCAATTGAATATGTGAGAGTCAACATTTTATTACTTGAATTTCAAATGTCAATGTTGTAAGTATGAGTAGTTGGTGTTGTCATTGATGTCAACAAACTTGTGTTGTCATTTGTGTCAATTGTATGGGTAAGAGATTGTTGCAAGAGTATGAGTGGTTGGTATTGGGTTGTTGTTGTCTCTGATGATGCTTTGGTTAGTTGCATTATTTGGTCATTAGTAAGCTATCGGTGTCAACATCTAGTCTTGCTTTGATAATATTTTTAATATGGATGTATGGTTGAATTTCTATGTTACAATTGGCTTGATGGTGATGAGTAAGTACTGAAGATGTTGATGATATGTTTTTGGTGCTTGGTTTCCAAGTTCTTTTGAGAATTGAATAAAAAGAGGAAATGGTGTGTTGCATTGGTGTTTTGTGTTGCAGAGTAGTGTTCTAGTTTGTCTCCATAGTTCTTTTGGGTCAAAGATATGCTTGTGTGATTCATATATGTTGATCACAGGTGTTCAAAGGTGTTACATTTAGAATTTGGTGTGCTGGATCATTGCATAGAGGAAGGTGTGTTCAATAGTGTGTGAATTGTATATTGCAGATGTTTTTGGGAGAAATTTTTTTCTTCGCATTTCTCTATAGAGTGGTTTTAGGTCTTACGGATTTGGAAGTATGATGATAGTGTTTATATATTTCTTCAGATGAATTTTTTTGAGGTTTGGTGCTTTAGAAGTCAGTTTCTTGAGTTGCAGTGTATGGTAGAGTTGTTTGAGTGTATTGGGTGTGTACATTCTTCAAGTGAAATTCGTTGCAAAGCAACTTCTTGGTTTCTAGGGTGTTTGTGGAATATTCTAGATCATGTTAAAGTTTTAAGTGGTATCCGTGAGCCATCTTTGGATTTGAGGAAGTGTGTACTTAAGTGTTAATGGTGTTAACATAGGTTTAGCTAACCTTGGGTGTTTACACTACTTGCAAAGTTTCTTTGATGTTTGAGGAAGCATGGCATGGTGTATATGAGTGGATTTAGGTCCTATCTAAGGTGTGTTGTGGTCCACCTCCATTCCTTTCCACTGTGGTAATGTTTTGGTGTCGATCTAATTTTAATTTGCACAATTGACATGCATAGCCAACCTTGGAGAATGTTTTCAAGGTTGAAGATGATGTAAATATGAGTTGAGTTAATGAGGGATGATAAGAGAGGTGTGAGAGATGTGAATTATGTGAAGTGTAGAGTTGTAGGGTGTGAATTTGTGCAGTGTAGTGCAAGATTTCATGTGCTAGATTACTAAATGTAGTGAGCAAAAGGTTTCTACAACTCTTTATAAATATTGTGAAGGTGTTGGTGATGTTGTGGTGGATTTTTCCATTGCATTGAGATGATTTTCAAATTGTAACACTCTTCTCTATCTTCTTTTCTATTCTACCAGTGAACCTTTCTTTCTTTTGGGTAGTGAGCCCTCCGATAGTGAGCCCTATTATATTTGGTGTTGATATTATTTTATATTGTAAGCTAATCCTCACCATGGTTTTTCCCATCTTGGGTTTTCCATGTAAAATTGGTGTTTTCTTATGTATGGTGTTGATTTGGTTCTATTTCTGTTATTTGATTTCATGATAAAAAATTCTAATAGATTAAGGGTGTGAATGGTGATCCTAGACCTGCACCAACATGAAGAACAAACACATAATTAGTCCCAAATGTAAGTTAGAAACAACATTCCCCATGAAATTCATTTGAAACATAAAACCAAGAAATAATATGAAGAACACAATAAAAAAGCTATTAAATCCTATTTAAATGATCAAACTCTTAATCTCATGGGGGAATTGGTGCCATTTTGATGTGGAAAATGGCCCTTTCCCTATTCCTTGCAAGCTTGAATGATGATTAGTGAAGATTTACTGCTCCTTGGTGGAATTCTTGCATAACCTAGCTATGAAACTTGAAGAAAACTATGAAAATGGATGAACAATGGGTGAAAAAATTCAAAATCTCAAGATAATGACTTTGCATAAAGTTGTGGATGCTAAATCCAAATGAGAGCCTGTTATTTATAGATGAGAATGATGGATGATGAGGCAAAATGGATGAATGTGGGATAAAATACCAACCAATAGCATGAAGCAACTTGTCAACAAGTGAGTGGACAAAGGTGGAGCACATTTTGGTCATTGTACAATTAAATGTAATTAGGTGGAATTTCAAAATTGATGAAATACAAATTGGAGGGAGAAGAAAATGAAGTTAATGCAACTTGGCTCAAAGAAAGGGACTTGTCAGACACTTAAATGCCTTGTTGGATAACCCCTTTGGAGGGATTTTTAAAACTCGAAGAATATTCCCTTTTTGATGCCTTTTTGAGAGTAAATATAGATTTAACAAATCAACTAAAATGATTTTCATGAGCAAGTTGCAAAAGCTAGAGGATTTTATGGATTAAGATTAAGATTAATCATGATTTGATTAATCAAAGGGAGATTAGTCAATTTGAAAATTTTGACTTAGACTTTTGGATTAATTTAAATCAAAATGAGAGGAATATGATTTTAGATTTAATTAAATAAAGAATTGATTTATTTAATTTATGAAGATGATGTTATATTAAATCAAATAATGATTAATTTATTTAATTTAATAGAAAGACCATGGAACTTAATTAAATAAAATGAATGATTTAGTTAAAAGAGAGACTGTAAGATTAATTAAATAAAATGATTTATTTAATTAATAGGAGATGATGACTTAATTAGATAAAATTGATTTATTTAATTAAGAGATGAAATGTGATGAATTTAATCAAATAAAGATTATTGAATTAAATGGTTAGCAAAGGAGATGATTCAGGATGAACTGGTGTTAGTAAAATTAGGATTAGGTGTATAGGATCAATCAGTACATTTTTCGTGTCTACATTTTTTCCCTCTTTGAAGTAATGTACCGGTTGCGTTGGTTCAAAGAATAAGCTCGTCATGATCAAAATTAAAAAAAAAAACTATTTTAAAATGTTCCACTGCTGCCTCGGCGAGAAGAAACATGTTGATATATTGCCCCCTCGAGAGATTGGACGAAAATTTTGATTTTTGAGTGATCTCACGAAAAATGAGGACAAGATACTTGACAGGTCTAGGATGCCAAAAATGTGCAAAAATGCAAAAAAAACTATGCAAAACGGCCTCTGGTTAGGCAAAAATAGGATTAGGGGCCCAAAACTCTAGTTGGACAGCTAAACAGGGTAAAAAACCCTAGTTTTCATGCTTAAATAGGCCTCGAGGGGCCACTTCCAATTTATTTGCACATTTAGCCTTGAGAGATTTAGCACTTTTGAGCTCCGACCACTGTTCAAGATGGCACAACGCATGCTTCTATGACACATTTCTAAGTGCGTGCAAGTTTCCTGGCGACTTCTAGGCACAGGACCACCAATATGTGACCCTTTCCTAACTTGTTTTTTCATCTTGTGTGCACATTAATTAGGGTCCAAAGGTCAAACAAGTCAAGCAACATTGTTTGGAACTGCTGAAAGTGCCAAATTAGCACCGATGGCCATAAAGTATGCTACTTTTGTGTCTTGCGCCATGACGGTTCAATTTAGGGATTAGGGTTTAGCTTTCAAAGTCCACCACATATGTGAATAGCGTCGTGATGATGCAATTTGGAATTTAGCCTTAGGGGTCAAAATGGTCCACGGTCAAACTATGATGCTACGGTGTAGTTTAGAACTTTTAGGTATCCAACGGTGCAGTTTAGAAGTTTCAAATAGCAACACATTTTTTGTTTTGGTCATGTAAACTCTAAATAGGATCTTAATTTTTTATGAAACTTGACATGGTGAATTTTCTAATGTACGAGGACATGGATCCCGTCCATTCATGAGAGCATAGATCATTGATTCTGAGTAGATTGTCTTAGAATCTTGGTTTACATGAGTTACGACAGAAGTACTTGGGAGCGATTGGGCTCTGGTATGTCACATAATCCCCAACCATCAAGACACACTTAAGGATGATGAAAACACTGGTGGAGAGATGGCACAGTGAGATGTTGTCATTTCACTTCCCTACAGGTGAGGCGAAAGTGACCTTGGAGGATGTGTGGTGTATCCTTCATTTGTTGATCCATTAAGAGTGGGTCATCTATGATGTGGATGCTGGGACAGAGGTTTGTTATGAGGTCATGGACCTTGATGAGATCATTTTTACTGAGGGATAGACTGAGCTAGAGTGGTATAGGACCACAGTGTTGAAATTCAAATTGATTGTACTAGCCATCATTTTAGGGCTTGTAGCACCAAATTGATGTGGTTGATATTTTAGTCCAGGATGGGGTCTTGCCTAGGAGCGGATGCTCTGATGGAGAGAGTGCTTTGCATGGGGGCCAGTGATGCTGGCCTCCCTCTACCATGACTTACATGAGTTTGCATATTGTGATAGCAAGGCTATCATGGCAGGAGTCACTCTACTACACATTTGGGCTTGGAAGCATATTGCAGTTCTTTTCCCACGTGTCACACCAGTCGACATGGAGCCAGATGACCCAACCATCTAGAGATACAGGGGTGGACTGAATTTTACTCACATAGGGGCAGCTGGCATCCATTATTGGCAGAGGGTCATTGATGAGATGAATTTTTTACTTGGAGGGCTTGGCTCAGCATGCCTACCTAGTACAATGATGTACAATAGCTCTTCTTTTCCAGACATGAAAAACTCATGTAGGGTAGAGAGCATACGATGATAGAGCTATTTGCAGGATCTAGTTGCCAGATAATTTGGGGATGTTCAGGATCATCTTGATGACCAGTATGTGGCGATATTTGTGTGTACTACAAGGGAGACCACATGGGGTCACATGATCCCTCTAAATGAGGTAGTGGACAACTTTCGACAATTGGTGGTTAGGCATACCCATAGACTACTCAGGCATATCAATATTGGCTTCATCCACCAATCAGATTGATAGTGCTTGGTGCATTATTACCACGATGGAGGCCCCAAGGCTGATCACCAAGGTGGGGGCGGGGATGAGGAGGTAGTGGACATGGGGACAAAGATGGAGATGGTGGCAGAGGTAGAGGAGGAGGTGGACCACCTCGATATCAGAGGGGACAAAGAGACCAGGTTCCTAGAGATCAGTAGAGAGATGGGGACAGGTAGCCACTGAGAGACCAAAAACAATAGCCACCACCACTACCACCACCACCCTATCTAGATTAGAGAGATGCATTGATCTAGCATCCATAGGAACAAGTTACCACCTTAATAGTTGAGAGGGATCAGGCAAGGTCTAAGCGAGATCAAGCCATCCAACAATGTTAGGCCACATAGTTTTAGTTGGCACAGGAGACCGGTAGACGCTAGCATCTAGAGGCCACACAGGGAAGGACTGTTCCTGCAAGTACCATGAGGCGATACAAGAGGCACAACATTATAGGGTACACTATCATCAGGTAGTTCCTTGAGTGGCATAGGTGGTAGACTTCTCATAGCATATAGGGTAGAGACAGAACCACCCTGAGAGACAACTAAGTGAGGGGAGCAGCCATTAGGGCTAGCCTCACATTTTTTTATTATCAAAGATAGCATTCTTTTTGAGATCCATGGGCTCTGTTTTTGATAGCCTTGTGGGTGATTGTACTATATTGATTGATACACACAAGATCCCGATTCTTGTACCATGACAATTGTATTATTATTTTGATGATATATGAGATGATATGGTTCAATTTGATGTTTTGATGATTTGTTATCTTATTTTTTCATGATGGATGGATGTACTTAATTTCCTATATGCGATGATATGAATCTATCTTATGTGATGCATGTATTCTTTTTATTCTATGTGATGCCATGTGATGCATGTTTCTATATGATGCTATGATGTGATACAATGATTATGCAAATGTTTTATTGATGGATGTATTTCATTTTTTTAGTATCTACCTATGAACTTTTTATGATGATCATGTATGGATGGTGCAAATGTTAATGTTTTTCAAATGATTTAAAATTCTTAGACTAACAGATCTATATTATGCACCTAATGAATGATGATGCTAAAATTTATGAGATGTAATGAAATATTCTTTATTTTTCAATATCTTTCTCATGTATGATGCGATGATGCACTTATGGATGACATGATGATGCACATGATATGATGCCTATGTGATGATGCAAATGGATGATGTGATTATGAAATGGATGATTTGATGATTTAATAATGCCTAATTGATGATACTTTTATGTTTATGTAGTGAATGCAAATGTATGGTTTATGAGATGCTTAGAATAACCAATCTATATTATGCAATGATGAAATGCAATGCATGTGAGATGATTAATGTTTCCTACATGATATGGCATGGTATGATATGCATTATGCTAATGGTTTTTGGATGCAAGATGGATGCATTAGCAATGATTTTGATTAACTGTCATAGTACCATGTTAGCACGGAGAGAAGCAAGAAGAAAATAAGAGAATCCAACAAGTAAAATTTATTAGAGATGAGGATGATAATGATGATGATGATTTTCTTGCTAGGAATTGGGACTTTAAAAAGAATATTTACCTTATGTTTGATAACACACATAGGAATGATGCATCAAGGTATAAAGAACTAGGATGGTGTTGCACCTAGTGTGATGGACTTTGACTCAAATATAAAATAGGAGTACTCTATTGGATGGTGTGGTTTTGTTTCTGATATGTGGTTTTCATTGATGTCAACACTATTAGCATTATTATATTGAAGGTTGTATAAGTTGAGGATATTGAGAAAATTGTTAAAGGAAGAGTTGCAAGTTGCTAGTGGAAGAGTGTAGGTCAAGAAGGTTTTTTGTTATGTACATTGAAGATTAGTTGTTGTGGAATAAAGGGTTTATTGTTGTGGAATAAAGGGTTTATTGTTGTGAGTATCTAGATCATCTATCAGAAGTTTCAAAGGTCCGTGTGAATATTTGATCATGTTATGGGAAATTATGTTCTGACAGTGTTTTTGTGGTCTCTATCAATGTTCCTGATTGAAGTTTACATGATTCTGGTAATTTTCGTTGCTACGGAAGCTTTTCTATTAGTTATTGGTGCTTGTGGATGCTTCTAGATCATTCTCTATCCTTGTTGCATGTTTGTGTTGATTAGTGTGCTCATGGTCAAAGATTTTTTTCATGTGTTTTTGGGTTTTCATGTTCTTGGCCGACATGATGGTTGTAACGTGTTGTGGATCCTTGGAGATTTAAATTTGAATGTTTGGTGCACTCGAGGATATTGTTTTGGGTTGTATCATAATATTAGCCGATGGTGTTTGATTCACATTAAAAAATTATTTGTAAATTTGGGCCAACATTGTAAACTTGTTTTATACTTTTGGTTGATGAAGTTGTTGATGTAAATCTAGGTTGCAGATATATAAGAATGGTTGTTTGTGCAAAATTATAGTGTGGGTGAAGTGAAGAAAATCCAGACAAGAGAAAGTGTGCGTATATTGATCTATTCATTCAATTGAAGAGCAGAGAGTGAAGAAGTTTGAGTGAAGTGTGAAGGAGTGTTTCTATGCTTAACTGGAACTGTAATAAGGCTTTTGCAGAAGCTATTTTCTCAGTTCATACCCTATGGATCTAATTCAAATTGCTTTATATTGTTGGGAAGTGAGCCATTTTGTATTTGAGTAGTGAGCTCTAGGAATTGTTCCTGAATGCATGTGCATTCCCATTATTTTTCATTATACTTTTAATAGGGTATAATATTGTGGACTAACATCCATCGTGGTTTTTCCCCTAACAGGGTTTCCACATAAAAAATCTTCATTTTCTTTGTGTTTTCTCAGTGTTGATTGTTTATGGTCTATTGTTCATGCATCAAATCTGAATTTGGGTTAAGTTAAGTTTGTGTTAAGATTGAAAAGTTTAAATAATATATGAAGACTAATTCAGCTCCCCTCTCAGTTGTATGTCTTTTTTTTCCCAACAATTGGTATCAAAGTAGGTTCCTCAAAAGAATTTTAAAAACCTGAGGTGATCCAAGATGGCATCATACAAAAAGGATAGTCCTAGATTCAATGGAACAAACTACTCATTGTGGAAAGCCAGGATGGAGTGTCATTTGAGGTGTATTGGTGAACCCTACTGTAAGATTACAAAGAATCCATATGTTATTCCATAGAATGGTCCTTCCAATCTTGATGAATTTAAAGAGGTTGAGAATAACATCAGGGCTATGGAAGCTTTGATGAGTGCTCTGATGGATTTGAAAATGACAAATGTGATAGGGTTGAAGACAACTCATGAGATGTGGATGAAGCTGGAAACTTTGTATGAAGGAGATGCACATGTGAAGATGGCTAAGCTACAAAGTTTGAAAGGAAAGTATGAGAATTTGAAGATGGGTGAAGATGAAAATATTTCTTCTTTTATGCAAAAAGTAAATGAACTAGTGATAGGTATTAGATGTGTTGGTGGTACCCTGGAAGAGGAAGAAATTATAGCTAAAGTAATCAGATCATTGTCTCCCTCCTACAAAGAAAAGAATCATGCTATTGAAGAAGTCAGATCAGTAACAAATGTGAGAAGGGCTACACTAATTGGTAAACTTGATGCCTTTGAGTTGAGTGAATTTGGTGAATTTGTTCCCAAGACTGAACTGTATTTAAGGTTACTATATGTAGAAGAAACAAGAAGAGATATGATTTGAGAGAGTACTCTAGAAAGTCATTCAAGTATGAGGAAGTAATGAAATAGCTTGAAGATGAAGAAAGAGAAGTAGAAGAGTTGGAAGCACTGATTGTGAAGAAAGAAGGAAGAGGAAAAGGTAAGTATAAAGGAATGTTGCCTATTAAATGTTTCTCTTGCAATAAAACAGGTCATTTTGCATCAAGGCATCCTGAAAGAGTTCCTAGGACTAAGCCTAATAAATCTAGATTTCAAAAGAAATGTTACTATGTTGGAGGAGTGACTGATGAAGATTCTGATAAAGAAAATGGAAATTAAGATGAATCTGTGTTCCTTGCTATCAAGGAAAATTGTCTAGTCACTACTAAATCTACTAAAGTTGAGAAAGCTCTTGCAGCCCGAACTGAAGAAAAGGATGAGTGGGTTATTGAAAGTGGATGATCACATCATATGACTAGTAACAAAATAAAATTTGTAAGTCTAGAGAAGTATGATGGTGGGGTTGTAAGATTTAGAGATAACAATGCTAGTGTGATTTTTGGTAGAGGATCTATTTGTCTTGGTGGTAAGCATAGCACTGATGATGTCCTTTATGTTGAAGGCTTGAAGCATAACCCGCAAAGTGTTGGAAAGATGGTCGACAAGGGCTATGATATTTAGTTCAAAGGTGGAAGATGCAGGATACTTGGAAGTTCTAAAAATGTAATTGCTTCAGGTAAAAAGACAAAAGGTAATATTTTTCACCTGAATGCTACTAGTGAAAGTTGGTTATGCATAGGAGGTTGTGTCATGTGAATTTTGACAACATTGTTAAAGTAAGTTCCACTCAAGCAGTAAGAGATATACCTAAGCTAGTAAATCCTGATAACACAATTTGCAAGGAATGTCAGAGGGGAAAATAGACTAGAGTTTCTTTTTGGAGAAAACAACATCATTCAAATGGATTACTAGAGCTGGTGCATACTGATCTATGTGGTCCCTCCAAAGTCAAAAGTCTTCATGGAGAAAGGTAATTTATGCTACTTATTGATGATTACTCTAGGATAATATGGGTTGCTTTGTTAAGAGAAAAATGTGAAGCATTAGAGAAGTTTGAGAGTTTCAAAGCTATGGAAGAGAATGAGAAAGGTCTTAAAATAAAATTCCTAAGGTTAGATAGAGGTGGTGAGTTCACCTCCAGGGAGTTGAATTCTTTCTGTGAAGAGCATGGAATTAGAAGCCAGTTATCTACTCTCTGAACCGCTCAACAAAATGGAGTTGCAGAGAGAAAGAACATAAAAGTTTTGGATGTTGCTAGAACAATGATGATTGAAGGAAATGTGCCTCACATGTATTGGAGTGAAGATGTAATCACTATTGGCAAGGCTTACCAGTGTTTTAATAAAAGATTGAGGAAAATAGTTAAAGTGCAAATGTCAGAGTTGATGAGAACTCTGCTAAATTATCCAGATACTATGGATATGATTTAGATGACCAGGAAGATAGCACAAACAAAGGGAAAAATGCTCAAACACAGAATCAGCTTCAAATTGTTCTATATGTTCTGGTAAAACAACTTCCATTTGTTTTGGTAAATCAAGGGAGTTAGGAAGTAGAGACAAGTGCAAGTGCAGAAGAAAGAACAGAAGAACTATAAGTTAAAGAAAGTCCTAAGGCTCCAAGGTATGTAAAGCTAAATCATTCTAAAAAATAAAATTAAAGGAGAAAAGTATAAAGGTGTGCAAACTAGAAGAAAGATTGCAGAAGAGTATTGCCTGATTTCAAAGATTGAGCCTAAAGATGTCAATGAAGCTTTCAATGATGAACACTGGATGGAAGCTATGAAGGAAAAGCTGATGCACATTGAAAAGAATGATACATGGATACTTGTTCCTAGACCTAAAGACAAAAATGTGATTGGTACTAAATGGGTCTTTCAGAATAAGCTGAATGAACAAGGTGAAGTGGTCCAGAATAAAGCAAGATTGGTATGTAAAGGGTATTCACAAATGGAACATATTGATTTTGAAGAAACCTTTTCCCCTGTTGCTAGAATTGAAGTTGTAAGATTATTTCTTGCCTATGCTATATATAAGAACTATAAAGTCTATCAAATGGATGTGAAGTCAGCTTTTATGAATGGTGAATTAAAAGAAGTATATATTGAATATCCGAATGGATTTCAACTAACTGATAAGGAAGACATAGTTTTCCGATTAAAGAAAGCTCTATATGGACTCAAGCAAGCCTTTAGAGCTTGGTATGCTAGACTGGATAAATATTTACTAAAGCTTGGATTCAATAAAGGTATTGCTGACAACAACTTGTATTTCAAGTTGGATCATGGCAAAGAGTTGATTATTGAGGTCTTTGTTGATGACATTATTTTTGGAGGAGATGCAAATCTATGTATCAATTTTGTTGATGAAATGAAGAGTGAATTTTAAATTAGTATGATTGGAGAAATGAAGTTCTTTCTGGGATTACAAGTTACTCAGTTAGACAATGGAATTTTCATATCTTAGTCTAAATATGTGAAAGAGCTACTGAAGAAGTTTGGCATGGAAGACTCAAATCTTGTTGGTACTCCCATGGTAACCAGATGCAAGTTAACATAAAATGATGATTCTCCTAAGGAAAATCAAACAATATATAGGTCAATGATTGGCAGATCGCTCTACTTAACTCATAATAGACTAGACATTATGAATGTTGTATGTATGGTTGCTAGATTTTAGGCTAATCTAAAAGAATCTCATGTGACTAATGTAAAGAGAATCTTCATATATCTGAAAGGAACAGTTGACTTTGGGCTTTGGTATCCTAAGGATGATGATCTTACTTTGAATGAATATACTAATGCAGATTGGGTAGGAGATGTAGATGAAAAGAAGAGTACTTGTGGTGGTTCCTTCTTCCTAGGGAAGAAGCTGGTGTCTTGGTTGAGTAAAAAGTAGAATTCCATTCCTCTATCTACTACTAAAATAGAGTATATTGTTGCTACAAATAATTGTACTCAAGTGATGTGGATGAAACAAATGCTAAAAGATATCAGAGTAGTAAATGATGAGCCTATTGCCATATACTGTGACAACTCAAGTATAATAAACATATCAAAGAATATGGTGCTACACTCTAAGACCAAGAATATATTAACCAAGTTTCACTTCTTGAGGGAGAAACTGAGTGAGAAAGAAATCAGACTAGAGTATGTACCTACCAAAGAACAGATTGCAAAAATTTTCACCAACACATTGCCAAAGGATAGTTATGAGTATCTAAGAGGGATGCTAGGGGTGATTACCCCTCCTGATATGAACTAAAAGATGCATTTACTTGCATCAATCCATGTGCTTGAAAGCTATTTCCTAATCTAGATTGATGTTTTCATGGCTACTACTTAGGGGGAGTAGTCAGATTTGCAGATATGTGGTTCAAAGCTTGTATGTGGGAAGATAATGCTTATGTTTTCCATTGATATCAAAGGGGGAGGAGATTCATGTGAAAAACTGTTGCTTATCTCGGGAGAAGAGCCTTTTGGGGTGAAGATCTTGTAGAAGAGGTTAAAGAAGAAGAGTCACAATCTAAGGGGGAGTAAGTGTTGATTGTGAGTTGTGTTGATGGTGTTTTTCACATCATGTGTTTCCATCAATGCCAAAGGGGGATATTGTTGGATGGCATGGTTGTGTTTCTAATATGTGGTTTTCATTGATGTCAACACTATTAGCATTATTGTATTGAATGTTGTATATGTCGAGTATATTGAGAAAATTGTTGAAGGAAGAGTTGTAGGTTGCTAGTGGAATAGTGTAGGTCAAGAAGGTGTTTTGTTTTGTACGTTTAAGATCAGATGTTGTAGACTAAAGGGTTTATTTTTTTGAGTATCTATATCATCTACAAAAAAATTTAGAGGTCTTCTTGAAGATTTGATCATGTTATGGACAGTTGTGTTCTGACAGTGTTTTTGTGGTCTTTATCAGTGTTCCTAATTGAAGTGTATGTGATTCTAGTAATTTTTGTTGCTATGGATGCTTCTCTATTAGTTCTTGTTGCTTTTGGATGCTTCTAGATGATTCTCTATATTTTTTGTACATCCTCATTGATTGGTGTGCTCGTGGTCAAATATTTTTCTCACATGTGTTTAGGTTTTCATGTTCTTTGTTGACAAGATGGTTGTAACATGTTTCAAATCCTTGGAGATTTAAATTTGAATGTTTGGCTAACATTGTAAACTTGTTTTATACTTTTGGCCAATGAAGTTGTTGATGTAAATCCAAGTTGTGAATACATAAGAATGGTTGTTTGTGTAAGATTATAGTGTGGGTGAAGTGAAGAAAAGCCAGAGAAGAGAAAGTGTGCGAATATTGATCTATTCATTTGATTGAAGAGCAAAGTGTGAAGAAGTTTGAGTGAAGTGTGAAGGAGTGTTTATGTGCTTAATTGGAACTATAATTAGGCTTTTTTAGAAGCTATTTTCTCATTTCATACCTTGCAAATCTAATTTGAATTGCTTTATATTGTTGGGTAGTGAGCCCTTTTGTATTTGAGTAGTGAGCTCTAGGAAGTGTGCTTGAATGCATGTGCATTCCCATTATTTTTCATTATACTTTTAATAGGGTATAATGTTGTGGACTAACATTCACCATGGTTTTCCCCCTAACAAGGTTTCCACGTAAAAAATCTTGTTGTTCTTTGTGTTTCTGATGTGTTGATTATTTATGGTCTATTGTTCATGCATCAAATCTGAATTTGGGTTAAGTTAAGTTTGTGCTAAGATTGAAAAGTTTAAATAATCTGTGACAACTAATTCACCCCCCCTCTTAGTTGTCTTTCCTTGTTTTTCCAACATACTCCTATTCACACCTGACATATGGAACCTCATTCAAAATGTAGTTCAAATATTCCAAATATCTCAGACCAAAACATAGAAAGGAAATCCTTCCTATGTGGTCGATAAGACACCTAAAATATCCTCCCTACACCCAAACAAAGCATGCATGACCAAGGTTATATTACAAGAATATCCAACAAGCACAATAGATCAAAAGATAATGATCGTTGCCCATTCCTTTCTCTCTAAATCCTTTTTTTGGACATCGTCGAGAGGTCATCAAAATGAGTCCAATAAGATAAGCCAAAAGACAAAGACAGTAAACAAACAAGCTAATGTTCTTCAATACCACTAGCCAAGACTAAACTATGGTGATGCCTGATGTTGATGTCCATTGTAGGAAGGATGTATCCTAGGACATGATGTTATCAAATAATTTGGGATTGACTGGATGATGGGCTATTAATACCAAGAGTTGACCAACTTCTTTACTTACTGACTAGACTTGAGACTTTGATGTTTTAGTTTTCACTTTAGAATTAGTAGAATTTTTTCTCATTGTTTCACCAAAGGTTGAGTATGACGATGATTTATTATGAGTGAATGTTTATTTCGAGTGAAATTGAGATGGGGATGGATGGATTTTTTCAAATATTTGGATGTTTTTGCAGTTTTTGAAATCTTTTGAGGTTGTTTTTGGTATTTTCGAGATTTTACAAATATTTTGATTTTCCATTTTCAATTTTTTTGGGGTTTTCTAAGATTTTGACCAATAGAATAACCTAAAGACCTATCCTAGGGGCCTCAAGGGCTGATCAAAGATTAGCCTTTCCTACACTATACATGTAGAGACCATGTAATTTGATTGACACAAACTTGATTATTGATGAGATATAAACAAATGGATTGCTTGTTTATTATGATTGACTCCTAGAGGACTAACCTAAGTGTCTCGGGGGATGATCAATGATCAACCTTTCCTACTTTCAGAGCTTAGAGACTGTAGTTCAACAAGATGACCCTGTTTTTGACTTTTTGACTGAACTTTTAACCTATTTTTGG
Organism: Sequoia sempervirens; assembly: GCA_007258455.2. NCBI lineage: Eukaryota > Viridiplantae > Streptophyta > Pinopsida > Cupressales > Cupressaceae > Sequoia > Sequoia sempervirens. The sequence continues at coordinate 392,149,689 of VDFB02105785.1, read as the reverse complement.
ATTTTGGTATGTTTTGAATGTTTTTGGATTTTCAATTTTATGAATGTTTTTGAATTTTCTAATTTTTTGATATTTTTGTATTTTCTGATTTTAGGAAATAATTCAAGAATATACACGAATTGGATCCAATGAGAACATTCCCCCAACATGATGCAATAGACTACTATGATACATCCAGGACAAATTGACCCTAAGAATGGGCCGAGTAGTACTAGGAGGGATCATGACATGAACATAGGACCAGGCTATGATGCAGACATAGATGAATGATGGATGAAGATATGGAATGCGATGGATGATGGAAGCATAATGGATGGATGATGCCAAATGATTCATGGAGATCCTAGTGGATGGAGAGTGCTTATTTACACAAGGTGCACGTTTGCCAGGTTTTCTCCAAGGTACTTGCCCAAAGCATCACTGAAGTGGTTTTCACTAGAGGATGATTTTTCTCTTTATTGTTTTTAATCCTTTTTTTAATATTTTTGGATTTTTTATGTTTTTTTATTTTTTTTGGTCGCCAAGATGACTGTTTACTAGGTTTTCGTCAAGGTGACCATTTTTTCAGGAAATTTTCTCATTTTTTGTATTTTTGGATTTATGCCCTGCAAGTTTAGGCATAATTTTTTTTGAAATGGGAGTTGTTAATGGGCTCTTGCAGAGGTTCACCTTCTGGTGTTGATAATTGATATGCCCCTAACTTGTAACTTGTTGTGATGACAAAGGGTCCCAACCAATTGGGTTCAAACTTTCCCTTACTAACTAGATTTGGAACATTCTTCTGATTCTCCTTGAGCACAAGTTCCCCAACTTGAAAGGTCCGACTCCTAATCTTGTTATAACTCCGCTTGAGTCAGTTTTGATACAATTGCAAATGTTTTAAGGCATCTATACACTACTCATCTAGTAGCTCTAGCTCATTCACTCGTGACACTCGGTATTCTTCATCTATGAGGAGATTTTGCAATGATATTCTTAGTGACGGGAGCTCGATCTTGATAGGGAGTATGGCTTTTGATCCATAGACCAAGGAGAATGGGGTGGCACCTGTTGGTGTGAGAATACTTGTTTGATAGTCCCATAGGCTGATATTCAACTGCAAATGCCATTCATGACCAATGTCATTGACTGTCTTTTTGAGGATTTTTAGGATGTTCTATTTTGTAGCCTCAACTTGGCAGTTTCCTTGGGGGTAGTATGGGGTGGCAAAGCAATGTTGGATATTAAAATTTTGACATAGGTCATGAACATCATAATTATTGAAAGGTGTCATGTTATCTGAGATAATGGCTTGAGGGACACAATAACGACAAATTAAGTAGTTCAAGATGAACTTGGATATTTTCTTTCCTATGATATATGTCATGAGAATGGCTTCCACCCACTTTGTAAAGTACTCAGTGGGAATGATGATGAACTTATGTCCACTAGATGAGGTGGGGGTGATTTTTCCAATGAGATCGAGCCCCCACTATGAAAAGGGCCAAGGTGTGACAATCAGGTGGAGCTCTTGAGTTAGTTCATGGATGAGGTCCCCATGTTGCTAACATTGTAGACACCTTCAGATGTATTCATGTGCTTCCCTTTCCATTGTAGGCCAATAGTACCCTATCCTCAATAGTTTATTGGCCAAGGTCATACCACTCAAATATGAACCACAAATGTCATTATGTACCCCAGTTAAGGTAGTCAATGCCTCTTCAGTGTTTAGGCAACATAACAGGGTTCCTTCACTGCTTCCACAGTAAAGGGTATCTCCTAGGATGACAAAATGGGATGATTTTTTAACAAAGACTCTCTTGAGGTCCGGGGTTATGTTGGTAGGGAGGACTCCTATTCTCAGATAAGTGTATATATCATGGTACCAGGGATCACCGAGACAAATGATTTTGCACACAAATTTGGACTTCGGTACCTCGAATGTGGGCAAGAGAAGTTGTTCTATGAGGAATTCTTTCTTTGGGATGTTGTGTGGGATTTCTAGGAGTGATCCAAATGTAGCCATTGCATCTATTTCTCTATTGTTTGCTCTTGGTAGCTGCTCAAATGTGATATCAATTAAGGACTCCTTAAGACTTTCCACCAGTTTCTTATAGGGAGTCAACTTGTAATCCTTTGTTTGATACTCATCATTTACCTAGTTGATTATGAGCTATGAATCCCCATATACCTTGAGTACCATGATCTGCCACTATACTACAATTCTTAGCCCTATGACCAGAGCCTCATATTTTGTAATGTTATTTGTGCACATGAATGACAACCTATATGATTTTTGTATGCAATACCCTTGTGGGGTGATGAAGAAGATCCATTCTCTTGACCCATGTTGTGTGTAGGATCCATCAAAATACATTTTCCAGTGGTCGGCCACACTTAGGTTGAAGATTTATTCATTAGGGAATTCTAATATAAGTGGATTCTATGAGTATATTGGTGCATATGCTAGTTGATCTGTAATTTATTGTCCTTTGATAGCCTTGCATTCCACATACTCAATCTCATGCTCTATCAGGATCATAACCCACTTAATTGTTCGCCTTGTGAGTGTTACTTTAGAAAGTAGGTCCTTGAGTGGGTTTATCTTTGAAATAGGTACAAGGTTTGAGACCCACTCTAGATAGTCGATTGGCCATATGAACCTTGCATCTAGGAGCTTTTTCAATTCCATTTTGACCAACAATGCTATCTATGGATGCATTTTCCTTAGCTTTTGTCTCATAGGCTTGGCTTCGGGATACGTAGCTAGGTGATGAACCACCACCTCTAGATCAAGTCTAGGCATGTTGGCATAGGTCCATGCAAAGTTGATCTTTCTTTCTTTTAGGAACAAAACTAGAAGTTCCTATTCTTCTGTGAGAAGTGACTGCATAAAATGTTATGTGTAGAAGTTCCTCTTTTCCTAGGTTTCTTGGGTTGTACTTCTCTACTAGGACTGCTGACTTTTCCTAATGAATTGTACTGAGAGGAAGATTGAATCCTTCATCCTCCAGTGCCTCAAAGAGGTTTTCACCGTTGGATACGTCCTTTATTTTTTCCTGTTACTGTTTGGACTTGTTATTTTTTTCTATGCTTTTGTTTGATACTTTGAGACTAGGATAGTACTATTTATTGTTTGGTGATTATGCTACTTCATTTAAGGACATGGATTTTGATATGACATTATGGTTTGGTGATGTTAATTTGATTTCAGTAATACATTGTGATGCAGTGGTTTAGTAATTAGTTTATGATGTGATTAGTTAGTTAGAATTGTTACTTTATTTTTAATGTTGTAATTGTTAGAATAGTTTTGGTGAGAGAACAGTGTAGCACCACTCATTCGCGAGCGCCCTGCTATGCTACAATTCCTTCTCAATATGTGATGTTTTGATTATATATATACATGTACACGATCTTGTTTGTATGCAAGAATTGCAGGTACAAAGTATCGATTCCACCTGCTTCAGTAGGACAGGGTGAGCATCAATTTAACCCAATGGGTATGATGTTGAAACAGAGATGACAAGGAAGTCACCCCATCCCATGTTTGTCAAACCATCTTGTCTTGTGGTATTGTGCATCGTTAACCTTTGTTTTTTTTGCAATTTATTATAATTGTTTGTGTGAGTGTACTTTTGGTATTTATCTTACGTTGGTGTTTGGTATGATGTTATTTAAATATAAATAAATGATGTTAATAAATGTTTATAATAGTGTGGGAATAATTTTTATTAAAATATAAAAGTCTTATATTAAAAGTCATGTGATTTATTTAACTTGTGTAAATTAAATTATTTAAGATTAGTATTTTGATAATTTAATTAAATAAGCATGTTGAGGATAATTATGAAATAAAATTATTTAAATAAATGAAATTGTGTGAATTGCAAGTAAAACTACAAAATCAGAATTTAAAACAAAAAGTATTGTTAAATGGGAAAAAAATAAATAAAAGGAAAGAAAAGATGAAAATGATGAATGAGTATTGAGCTTTGGTTGTAAAGCTGGAAATAAAATTAGAAAATTTCTTTTAATTTGGATTTTTAGAGCTTTTGAAAAAAGATGTCATATATTTTTATTTAATAGCTAACTTGTGAGATTTTTCATTCACGGGAGATGGACAGAAGTTGCAGAAAATATTGAGTTTTTGGAAATGGGATTTTCCCTTGTTCTTCTTCTGTAGTAAATTATTTTAGCTTTTCATTGTTCTGTAAGAGATTCTTTTGAAGAAAATTTTAGATTAAAAAATTGGAGCAAGGCAATCTAGAGAAGAAGTTCTGAACAAAGGAACGAGAGCTTTTTGAAAAGGCTATTGGGGTCAAGCAAAGCTTCGTCAGATTTCCAACAGCACAGGACTCTAGGTTCCATTTCCTTACTTATTTAGTTGTCTGATTCAAAAGAGAAATGAAATAAATACAAAATAGATAAATATGTTTGTTATGAAAGAAAGGAATTTGTGTGGGGTTTTAGAAATCTTTGAAGAAATTAATTTGGGATCTAAAAATGTTCTGTGTTTTTACAATTTGGCTATAAAAAAGAAAAATCTATCATTGAATTATGAAATTGTTCTAGATTTCCTTAAAGTTTTGTTATGAGAAAATGAATTTCCCTATAAAAGTTATTTTGAATATATATATATATATATATATATATATATATATATATATATATATATATATATATATATTTCATTATATTTGTTGTGAGTATATTATTGTAAAGATCATGTATTATGAACATATATATATACAGTGTATATATGTATATATATATATAAATATATACATATACGTTTAAATATTTTATGTAATTCGAATTTTGTTTTGCCTGGCCATCTGTATTTAATTTTCTAGCCGAATCATTGTGAAATGGCATTGTTGAAATGTTTTTAAAACAAAAAAAAATATTTAAATAAAGTGAGTTTATTGGGTGATGGGGAAGGACGACGGAGGCCGTACCTCCCTCTCCCCCCACTACCGCAGATGGATGCGACATCAGTCTGTAGACTATTGTGCACAGCAGTCCATAGACTGTTGTGCACAATAGTCTATAGACTGTCATGCACAACAGTCCCTTCCCATACGGCAGTGTATGGATTACTGCGATTTGAATTCTTTTCTTTTTTTTATTATTTTGATACGGTTTTTTTTAATATATTTATATATATATTATGTATTTGTTCAGTTTGAGTAGAAGATAATCTAGATATGAATATTTATTTTTCTTTTATTTTCAAATTATAACTGAAAAGTAAATATATAAGTATATTAATTATATATATATAAAAATATTTATTTATATATACAATAGATATATATTTAGAAAATAGATCAGCATAATGGTATATTGTTTATGTTTTGAAATTTGAAGTTATGGCGGTGATGGTTGCTAATTTGGGAAATAAATCTCATTAGTCAATTGTGAATGAATTAAATTTAAATTGTGCAATCTAGTAAATTGATTTGATTATTTCCCTTTATTGTATTTCATTGTTTTAATGTTATCGATGTGGGAACCCAGTTTGGTTTAGAAACCCAATTATGGTTGTTGTAAACCTTATTTTTCCAGAGGCGTGTTTTTATTGTTGGATGTTTATCCTCATTTTATGTGCTCTTGCCATTGCAAGATGTTAGTATTATTATTTTGGAAGGGTTGTACGAGTTTCTTCAGATTTTGATTATGTGTTATAGCGAGATGGGTAATGCCTCGCATGTCTTTGGTTGAGATATATGTTTTGTTCCTATGGTACAAACCTTGCTTGATTTTGTTATGTTTGGGGTCTCAGGGAGAGTGGCTCTTTGTGGGGGCTGGTGCCTCAAAAGGAGGAAGGGCTCAGGATAACCCACATAAGAGTAGATTAACAAGTGAAAACCTAATAATAGAACTTAGGGGGATAGGTAGTAAAAAAACATAAGATAATCTTGGATACCTCATCTATGAATTAGGGCTATCGCAGACTAATGGTAGATTGAGAAGGCCGTGGTTGGCAAAGTCATAACCTTGTCTTTATGAGAGGTTAACGGCTTCGCATGAGTCACCCTATGGGAACAACACCTCAAGTAGGAGGAAGGGCTAAGATAACCATTGATGGGGGCCGACGCCTCATGTTGGAGGAAGGGCTAGGATAACCCATGTAGGCTATGTGATGACACTCTCCACTAGATGCCCTTATGCCTTGTTTCTTGGTTGCCTCTGGAATTGTGTTCTGATCGTTGTTTCAGATTCATTTGGAAATGTTTTATGATTGTTTCTTTGTTTACTTGGTTAATGGTTATTTCCTTGGTTTATTTGTGATGAGTTTTATGCTTGACTTATGGATGTTGTCGTTTATGTCCTCTGTAATCCATGATGTTGTATTTTGAGTTATTGTACTATGTTATTCTTTATTTGAGTTAGTCTTATGGCTTTCATGGTCGTGATTACTTCCTTTTCACCTCTGAGCATGGGGGGTGGGTTATTTATAACCCACATGGTCTGGTGGAACGTGCTTCTCACCCATTGGGTTCCCCATCAACATTCGTTCTTCTTAGCATTCTTCAAATGGAGCTTGTACCTGATGTTTGTTTTGTAATTCAGACATTATTTGTACTATGTAGTTATCCCACATGTATGAGAGATTTCATTGTTTTCATTTATTGAGAACATGTAATGTATTAAATGTTGATGTATTAATTATGCACCTTTGTAACCATTCATTTTATGACATTTATTATGGTTGTATCACGTGATGTAATTATATTCATGCTTATGGATATATGTATGTTGTCTTTTGAAAATGGATATTTTAATGGTTATGATGGATGTTATATTAGTTAATTTTTAGCTTATGTGTAATCTTTCGTTATGTGTTGTTTATGCAATGTGACCTCGTGTGCCCTAGAGGACTTGACGTTATGATGTTAATGTGCAATGTAAATATGTTTTAACATTTCATTATATGTTTACTTTGTATTAATTAAAAAAAATGTGTGCATTGTTTTGTCCTTTGGGGTTTGCATGATGGGCGTTACACTATTTTTGGATTAGAGAGTGCTACAGTGTGGTTTTCATTCAAAGACCTAGAGATTATTCTCATATTTTCACTTTTGCGACCAAAGGATTCAATCATTTCCCCATAGTAGGCATGTGTGTCTAATATGATTTTGAACCTAGCCTTATGATATCCATATGGTATTGTATCCCATAATCCCATGAATTTGTGCCTCATCGTTTTCGAATGTGTCCAAAATTGGTGGTCCTCATTGGTTGTAATCGATGAGTTGGGGATAGACTAGGTTTATTTCATGGGTTTGATGGTCTAACTCAAAAGACATAGTGCTAATCATGAGTAGGGAGGAATCTTCAAAAAGCATAGGAAAGTCAGTTATGGGATCCTCATCACTACTACACACATTAGTTATGTCAAAGGTAACGTTATCTATGAATCAACTTGTGGCTACTGGTAATTGAAGGGTGGCTGCTAATAGTTGAGGGGGAGTTTTCACCTTTCCAACCAAGGCACCTTTGCCAAGTATGGTCACCTTTGAAGAGGTACATTTGAGGCGAATATTTCTCATACACTTCTCTAGAATGAGAGGTACTAGAAGCCCATTGTCATTTTGTCCAAGCTTCTTGTTTTTGTTATAGCCCATACCAAACATCATTTGTAATCCCTTGATTCTCTTATCCATGGGAATATTAGGTGTAGACCTTTCATCTTGGTATAGGAGACTAGATATGTCTCTTTCATCTACTATTTCCCAACTTAGATCCCCCCAAATTTTGAATCTAGAAGGGTCTGCTTTGAAGGTTTGGGATGATGTTTCAACTGGTTGGGGTTTCCCATGGGTCCTAGGAGATTGAGGTAACTCTCCTATGATGAAAGCACTTTTCTTCATTCTATAATCCCCACACCCATTGTCTTGGATAATGAACTTGATTTCAGATATATCAAGGATGGAAAGTGTCTTTGTCTTAGAAGTGGAGGCTAATGTAGTTGGGTCCACATACAGAGTGGTAGGTCCTTCATCATTCTTTGGGACTTGGGGGATTTTATAGTATTTTTATTCCATGCTTTTGCAGTGGGCAAAGGGCTCGGAATCACCATGAATCATGACCTCTTGATTTTGATATTGGAATTTGATGCATTGATGGAAGGTTGATGTGACAGCTTGCATCCCATGAATCCATGGATGCCCCAGAAGAATGTTATAAGGCAGATCAAGGTCAAGGAACTGACATGTTGTTTACATAATGGTTGGCCCTACTTGAATAGGGAGTTGGATACTGCCCTGAGAAACTCTTTCTTGATCATCATATGCTCTTATTATGATGTCCTTACCCTTTTCAATGGAATCTTTTGAGAATCCTAGATTCTTTATTAGTTTGAGGGAACAAATGTTTAGACCTGCACCCCCATCCACCAAGACCCTTTTGACTTTGTTTTTATGAACCGGGAATTCAAGGTGGAGTATGCGATTGTGAGATGATTGGGAGGGGAAGTCCTAATCAAAGAATATTAGAAGACTTGGAGTGGTGATATTTCTGACCATATCTTGGAACTGATCAACATCTAGATCTGTGGAGATGGTGGATGAAGCCAATGCTTCCTCTAGGATTTTTCTATGTGCTGATGATATCTTTAGCAACTCCATGATGGAGATCTGAGCAGGGGTTCTTTTTAGCTGATCTAAGACATTGTAGCCATTAGGAATGGATTTTGGATTAGAAATGGATGCCTTAGGTGGCTGTGATGGTCCAACAATGGTAACTTTTCCACCACGTGTGTTGACTCCATAATCAACTTTGGCTCCTTTGATGTTAACAACAATGACCATTTCATCTAGGGATGCGACAACATGGTCATAGACATGGTTCACATAGGCATATTTGGTCTTTCCATGATTGTTCCCTTGGTTATGACCTGACATTGGATTTGTGTATATTTTAAGGTCCTGATTTCTAGCTGGTTGCTCAACATTTATGATTTTGTCATTGATGAGGTCTTGGATCAAAATTTTCAACCTTATACAGCTGGTGGTGGTGTGCCCCTTGATTTTTGTGAAAATCACAAAGGTGGTTTTCATTGTACCATGGTGGTTTCAGTTGGGGTTACTGATAGTTCTCATAAGTGGGAATTTTGATGAGATTTTCATTTATCAGTTTCTTCATGACCGATTCAATTGATTCCCCAAGGGTTGTGTACTTTCACTTGGGGGGATTTTTGTTTCACGTGGGTGGTCCCCCTTGATTATTTAGGTTGTTGAATTGATTATTGGGTGGTTGTCGTGATATCTTGTTGGCTTGTGCATTGTTATGATTGTTGTTTTTTGGTTGTTGGTATGTTTGGGTGTTTTATTTCAGCACATCGATTATGACTTTAGAATCTACCACACCATCATTAGTTAAATTTTTGTTCTTTTCCCACGTGTGGGTTTTCTCATTATAGCTAGTGGAAGGGTAGTTGTCTTGATGTTCTGCATATGTGGGTGTCCCCCCCTGTGCAATAAGGTCTTGTTCAATGTTGAGTGCTTTGGGCATCAAATGGTCGTACATGGTGATACTTTACACCTTAAGATGAAAAGCCAAGGTTTTCTTAAGATTAGCAATGATGGTGCAAAATTGTTCTTCTTTTGGCATGGCCCATTTGCTCCTGTTGGCCTTGGATCACCATCGTTGCAAGAAGGAAGCAAATGATTCCCCCTTATCTTGTTTAAGAGTGATAGTTCCTCTAAACTGACATCCATACCTATATTGAATGCATAGTTCTTTATGAATGCATCTATAATCTCTTGGAACTTTTTGATGCCAAGAGGAAGGCAAGAGAACCACTCCACAGTAGGGCTAGCCAAACTTCGAGGGAATAGCCACATTAGATATGTACCATCATATGTGACCTCCATGCATTGTACTTGGAATTTTGTGATGTGATATTCAGGGTTTCCTGTTGAACAATATTTGTCAAATTTAGGGATTTCAAACCCCTTTAGGAATGGTACCATTGCAAGGCTCCTATTGAAAGGATAGGGACACAAATTACTTGGTGTCTTTGTTGTTTTCCCTGATTGGAGATCTAGCACTTGCTGTGAGAGTAACTTGATTTGTGCCATCACATCATTTTGTGGATCAGGAGGTGGAGTGAACATGTTTTGAAGTGGTGGATTTGTTCGAGTGATAGGTGGAGTGTTGGGTATGTTGGTGGGTGTTTGTTGCAAGCTATGTTGTGCAATCAAGGCTTGCTGATATGCCTGCATTTTCTGTTGTGCCAACAACACTTGTTTTTGGTCATTTTGTTGTTGTGCCAACAACATTGTTGGTCTTGTTGTTGGTCTTTCTGTTGTCATTCCAACAATGCTTGTTGTTGGGCTAGTAATTGGACTACTTCTTGTTGTGCTCGGTACTATTGCAAGGCTTGCTAATATGCTTGTTGTTGGGCTACTTGCAGTTGTCCCTAGTATTGAGCTTGAACTTGAACTTGTTGAGCTTGGTGTTAGAACTATAAAAATCTGATGTTTTTACATATGATTACACTCATAAATTTCCTGATTTGGTCCTACCATATGCATATTTCATCTATATTTTTCCATATTTCCCCATTGAATCAATCGAGTTATGCATTTTTCATGTCTGGGTCCATATCGACATAGGTCCATGACTGTCTCCTCGACACCCATGTTGTTTTATTCTAACATTTGCATGCTACAGGTTTATCGGCATTGCTCCTTTGGTGTCTCAACGATCACAATTATTGTGCATTCACCTATTGGCAAAAGTTTTGTTTTCGGGGCAGTGTCTTATTGAACTCAATCTGTCTCCCCGACTTGTGCATATGGAAGTTTATCGGCCTGAGTTGGGTTATCAGCAATTGTCATGGTGATTCATTTTGTCATGCTGACCAGCAAGTAAGGGATGCATATCGGGGGAGGTCATTGCTATCATTGTAAGGTCTTGACGAGTGACCTTTGGTCTCGCCGACCTTACACATGGATTCTCTTTGAATATACTTTTGGTGAGACTATGGTGGATTCAGAGTAAGTCTCGACGAATGTGGGAGGGTCTCACCGATGAGACATATGTGGACTCTGTCAGCATAAGGTTTGTGGTGTCTTGCCGAATGACATTTGGGTTTTGTTTCAGCCAAGCATGAGTTTGTGGCAGAAGGTCATAACGAAAAGATCAGGTCTTGCCGACAGGTAACGAGTGGCTTTCGGTGAGAGCTTTGATTTCTCTTGACGCTCTTGGTGTGATCGGTTGTTTCAGTGTAAAAAATGTTCTACAAGATGTCTCGCCGAGGGTTGGAGGTTATAGCGACATGTATATGACATATGGATTCGTAGGTGAGAAAGCGAATATGTCTCAGCGACTCAAGGATGTTTCGGTGTGACAAAGTAATCTACGTGATGTCTTGTCGATATTATTAAGTTATGGCGACACATTGATGAGTAAAGGGATTTTGGTATAACCCGATGATTCTGTGGGACATCTCCCCGACTGTGATTTGTTATGGCAACCCGCATGTGTTAGAGGGGTGCATTTCGGTAAGATATTCTCTTGTGTCTCAGTGACTGAAACAAATGTAACACATATGTGCTCTCGGTATGACAAGTAGTTTTCGGTATGATATCTCATCGATGGCAGAAGGCTATAGCGAAACAAAAAAGGAACAAAAGGATGCTTCTTGTCTTCGGCATAGCAAACAGGTGGTCACAGCGATGAACAGGGGACACAGGCAGATAGCGATTGGCGTTATTTTTCCTTTGGCATACTTACAGGCTGTCCTAGCGACTGTTCCATTGATGATTAATATTCAAACACTATGGGCTGACATATGGAATTTTAACCATTGCAGGCCGACTTGGTTTTTGCCCAAATTCTACGATGGCCGACATGGATTTCCAATTTGATTTATTTTCCTAAATGCTGGTGTA
>VDFB02105785.1:392089245-392137701 GCA_007258455.2 Sequoia sempervirens | reverse complement strand
CCTATTTGAAAAAATGGGTCCAATAAATGGGGTTTCTTAGTGATTTTCATCACTGGGAGACCCCATTTCTTGGCCCATTTTTAAAAGAAAGGCCATGTTAGGTTTCCAATTTCACCAAATTGGAAAGCTAGTGGTAAACCACTAAGAGAACATCTATTTATTATAGTCTAATAAAATTCAAAGCCACCCTCTAATTAAGGATGTTGTATTTTTTTTAGAAAATAGAAATGATTCACTTGTGTGTATACACTCTATCTGTCTCCCACTCCCTTCATCTCCCCCCCTCTCTCTCCCCCCTCTACCTTTAAACCCTCTACCCTCTACCCTTAACCATGCCCCCTCCTGGGTTCATCACTCCTCTCACACACCCTCTATCTCTCTCCTCTACCCTCAACCCTAACTATTAACCCCAACCTCTCTCTCTCTCTCTCCTATACCCTTAACCCTCTACCCTTTAACCCTCTACCATATAACCTCAACCCAATACCCTCTACCCTCAACCCTAATCCCTCAACTCTAAAACCTAAACCCTCTACCCTCAACCTTAAACTCTCAACCCTCAACCCTTAAACCCTAAACCCTCAACCCAATACCCTCTACCCTCTACCCTCTACCCTATTCCCTCTACCCTATACCCTCTACCCTATACATTGGACCATCGACCCTAATAGCTCAAACCTATACCATAAACCCTCTACCCTCAACACTAAAACCTCAACCCTAAACCCTTAAACCTTCTACCCTTTACCCTCAGCCAAATACCCTCTACCCTCAACCCTAATCCCTCAACCCAATACCCTCAAGACTCAACCCTTAAAACATAAACCTTTAAACCCTATACCCTCTACCCTCAACCCAATACCCTCTACCCTATACCCTCAACCCAATACCCTAAAACATCAACCCTATAGCTCCTCAACCATGTACCCTCAATTCTCAACCCTCTACCCTATACATTGGATCCTCAACCCTCATATATCTCTGTCCCTCCCTCCTCTTCTCTCCTTCTCTCTATCTCACTTCTACCTCCATATCTCCATCCATCCATCCATCCCTCCCTACCCTAATCCCTCAACTTTAAACCCTCAACCCTTAAACCCTTAAATACTCAACCCTAAACCCTAAACCCTCAACCCTCAACCCTTACACCCTAAACCCTTAATCCCTCTACCCTCTACCCTCTACCATAATCCCTTAACCCTAATCCCTCAACCCTTAAACACTTAAGCCCAAGTAAACTCTCTACCCTAAACCCTTAAACCCTCTAACCTTTACACTCTACCCTATACATTAAAACGTCAACCCTAAATTCTCAATCCTCAACCCTTAATCCCTCAACCCTCAACCCTTAAACCTTAAACCCTCAACCCCTATACCCTCTACCCTATACATTGGACCCTCAACCCTAATCCTTCAACCATATACGCTAAAACCTATACCCTAAACCCTCTACCCTCAACTCTAAACCCTTAACCCTAAACACTTAAACCCTAAACCCTTAAACCTTCTACTCTCTACCCTTAACTCTAATCCATCAACCATATACCCTCAACACAATACCATAAGCCATCAACCCTATGGGTCCTCAACCCTATACCCTCAATTATCAACCCTCTATCCTATACATTGGACCCTCAACCCTCATATATATATGTCCCTCTCTCCTCTTCTCTCCTTCTCTCTATCTCAGTTCTCCCTCGAGCTCTCCCTCCATCCATCCCTCCCTCTCTAACCTAATCCCTTAACCCTAAACCCACAACCATTAAACCCTTAAACACTCAAACCTAAACACTAAACCCTCAACCCTCAACCCTTAAATCCTAAGCCCTTAAACTTGCTACCCTCAACCCTCAACCCTCAACTCAAATCCCTCAACACTTTAACCTCTACCCTCAACCCCTGTACCCTCTAACCTATACATTGGACCCTCAACCATAATCCCTCAATCCTGTACCCTCAACCCTCTACCCTCAACCTTAAACCCTCAACCCTAAACCATCAAACCCTAAACCCTTAAACTCTCTACCCTCTAACCTCTACCCTCTACCATATACATTAAATCCTCAACCCTCAACCCTTAATCACTCAACTCTCTACCCTTAAACCCTAAATCCTCAACCCCTATACCCTCCAGCTTATACATTGGACCCTCAATCCTAATCCTTCAACCATATACCCTCAAACCTATGACCTAAACCCTCAACCCTAACCCCTGAACCCTAAACCCTAAACCCTTAAACCCTCAACCCTTAAATCTTCTACCCTCTACCCTCAACCATAATCCCTGAACCTTATACCTTTAACCCAATACCCTAAACCATCAATCCTATAGGTCCTCAACCCTAAACCCTCAATTATTAACTCTCTACCCTATACATGGGATCCTCAACCCTCATATATATCTTTTCCTCCCTCTGCTTCTCTCCTTCTCTCTATCTCACTTTTCCCTCCATCTCTCCCTCCATTCATCCCTCATTCTCTACCCTAATCCATCAAACCTATACTATCAACCCTTAAACCCTTAAACACTCAACCCTAAACCCTAAACCATAAACCCTCAACCCTTAAACACTAAGCCCTTAAACCCTCTACCATCTACCCTATACCCAATACCCTCTACCATCAACCCTAATCCATCAAGTCTTAAACCCTTAAACCCAAGTAAATTGTTTACCCTAATCCCTCAACCCTCAACCCTCTATCCTCAACTCTCAACCCTTAAACCCTAATCCCTCAACCCTATACCTATACCCACAACCCTCTACCCTCAACCTTAAACCCTCATCCCTCAACCATTAAAACCTAAATCCTTAAACCCTCTACCCTCTACCCTATACATTAAACCCTCAACCCTAAATTCTCAACCCTCAACCCTTAATCCCTCAACCCTCAACCCTTAAACGCTAAACCCTCAACCCCTATACCATCTACCCTATATATTGGACCCTCAACCTTAATCCTTCAACTATATACCCTCAAACCTACACCCTAAACCCTCTACTCTCAACCCTTAACCCTCAACCCTAAACCATTAAAAACTAAACCCTTAAACCTTCTACCCTCTACCCTCAACCCTAATCCTTAAACCCTATACCCTAAACCATCAACCCTATAGGTCCTCAACCCTATACCCTAAATTCTCAACACTCTACCCTATACATTGGATCCTCAATAATCATATATCTTTATCCCTTCCTCCTCTTCTCTCATTATCTCTATCTCAATTCTCCTTCCATCTCTCCCTCCATTTGTCCCTCGCTCTTTACCCTAATCCCTACACCCTAAACCTTCAACCATTAAACCCTTAAAAACTCAGTGCTAAACCCTAAACCTACTACCCTTAACCCTAATCCCTCAACCATTAAACACTTAAACCCATGTAAAATCTCTACCCTAATCCCTCAACCCTCAACCCTTAATCCCTCAACCCTTAAACCCTCAACCCTCAACCCTTAAAACCTAATCCCTCAACCCCTATACCCTCTACCCTATACATTAGTTCCTCAACCCTAATCCCTCAACCCTATACCCTCAACCCTCTACCCTCAACCTTAAACCCTCAACCCTCAACCATTAAACCCTATACACTATACCCTTAAACCCTATACCCTATACCCTCTACCCTATACATTAAACCCTCAACCCTCAATTGTCAACCCTCAACCCTTAATCCCTCAACCCTCAACCCTTAAATCCTAAACCCTCAATCCCTATACCTAGTACCCTATACATTGGACCCTCAACCCTAAGAATTCAACAATATACCCTCAAACCTATGACCTAAACCCTCAAACCTAAACCCTAAAACCTCAACACTAAACCCTTAAATTTTTTACCCTCTACCCTCAACCCTAATCCCTCAGCCCTATACACTCAACCCAATACCCTAAACCATCAACCTTATAGGTCCTCGACTTTAAACCCTCAATTATCAACCCTCATATATATATTTCTATCCCTCCTCTTCTCTCCTTCTCTCTATCTCACTTCTCCCTCCATCTATCCCTCCTTCCATCCCTTCCTCTATACCCTAATTCCTCAGCCCTATACCTTCAACCCTTAATCACTTAAACACTAAAATATAAACCCTAAACCCTAAACCCTCAACCCTTAAAACCTAGACCAATAAACCCTCTACCCTCAACCCTTAAACTCTTGAACCCAATTAAACTCTTTACCCTGATACCTCAACCATCAACCCTTAATCCCTCAACCCTTAAACCCTCAACCCTCAATACTCTACCCTCAACCCTCAAACCTTAAACCCTCTACCTTGTACCCTATACATTGGAACATCAACCCTAATCCCTCAACCCTATATCCTCAAACATGTACCATCAATAATAAACCCTCAACCCTCAACCCTTAAACCCTAACCCCTTAAACCATCTACCCTCTACCCTCTACCCTATACATTAAATTTTCAATCCTCAACCCTTAAAACCTCAACCACTATACACTCTACCTTATACATTAGACCATCAACCCTAATCCTTCAACCATATACCCTCAAACCTATACCATAATCCCTATAGCCTCAACCCTTAACCCTCAACCCTAAACCCTTCAACCTTCTACACTCTACCCTCAACCATAATCCCTTAACCCTATACCCTCAACCAAATACCCTAAACCATCAACTGTATAGGTGTTCAACCCTATACCATCAATTATCAACCCTCTATCCTATACATTGGATCATCAACCCTCATATATCTATGTCCCTCTCTCCTCTTCTCTCCTCTCTATCTCACTTTTCCCTCCATATATCCCACCATCCATCCATCCCTCTCTACCCTAATCCATCAACCCTAAACCCTCAAAACTTAATCCCTTAAACACTTAACCCTAAACTCTAAACCCTCAACCCTTAAACCCTAAATGCTTAAAACATCTACCCTCAACACAATATCCTCTACCCTCAACCCTAATCCCTCAACCCTTAAACCCAAGTAAACTTCCTACCCTAATCCCTCAACCCTCAAACCTTAACCCTCAAACCTTAAACCCCCAATCCTCTACCCTCTACCCTCAACCCTTAACCCTCAACCCTTAAACCCTAATCCCTCAACCCCTATACACGCTACCCTATACATTGCACCCTCAAACCTAATCCCTCAACCCTATACCCTCTACCCTCAACCTTAAACCCTCAACCCTTAAACCCTAAATCCTATACATTAGACCCTCAACCCAAAATTTTCAACCCTCAACCCTTAATCCCTCAACCCTCAACCCCTATACCCTCTACCCTATACATTAGACCTTCAACCGTAATCCTTCAACCATATACCCTAAAATATATACCATAAACCTTCTACCCTCAACCCTTAACCCTCAACCCTCAAACCTTAAACCTTAAACCTTTAAAACTTCTACCCTATACCCTCAACCCTAATCCCTCAACCCTATACCCTCAACCCAATACCCTAAACCATAAACCCTATAGGTCCTCAACTCTATACCCTCAATTCTCAACCCTATACCCTATACATTGGATCCTCATCCATAATTTATCTGCGTCCCTCCCTTCTCTTCTCTCCTTCTCTCTATCTCAGTTCTCCCTCCATCTCACCCTCCCTCCATCCCTCCTTCTCTTCCATAATCCCTCAATCCTAAACCCTAAACCCTTAAACCCTTAAACACTCAACCCTAAACCCTAAACCCTCAACCCTCAACCCTCAACCCTTAAACCCTTAAACCCTAAACCCTTAAACCATCTACCCTCTTCCCTCAACCCAATACCCTCTTTCCTCAACCTAATCCCTCAACCCTTGAACTCAACTAAAATCTCTACTCTAATCCCTCAACCCTTAATCCCTAAACCTCTAAACCCTCAACCCTCTACCCTCTAGCATGAACCCTCAACCCTTAAACCCTAATCCCTCAACCCCTATACCCTCTACCCTATACATTGGAACCTCAAACCTAATCCCTCAACCCTATAACCTCTGCCCTCTACCCTCAACCTTAAACCATCAACCCTCAAACCCTAAACCCTAAACCCTTAAACCCTCTACCCTCTTCCCTCAACCCTATACATTAAACCCTCAACCCTCAATTCTCAACCCTCAACCCTTAATCCATCAACCTTCAACCCTTAAACACAAAACCCTCCTCTATACCATTTATCCTATACATTCGACTCTCAACCATAATCCTTCAACCATATAACCTAAAACCTATACTGTAAACCCTCTACCATCAACCCTAAATCCTCAACCCTAAACCCTTAAAACATAAACCCTTAGACCTTATACCCTCTACCCTTAACCCTAATCCCTCAACCCTATACCCTCAACCCAATACACTAAACCATCAACCCTATAGTTCCTCAAACCTATACCCTCAACTCTCAACCCTCTACCTTTTACATTGGATCCTCAACCCTCATATATCTTTGTCCCTCCCTCATTTTCTCTCCTCTCTATCTCACTTCTCCCTACATATCTCCCTCCATCAATCCATCCCACTCTACCCTAATCCCTCCACCCTATACCCTCAACCCTTAAACCCTTAACCACTCAACCCTAAACCATAAACCCTCAACCCTCAACCCTTAAACCCTAAACCCTTAAACTCTCTACCCTCTACCCTAATCCCTCAACCCTTAAACCCATAAACCCAAATAAACTCTCTATCCTAATACTTGAATCCTCAACCCTTAATACATCAACCCTTAAACCCTCTACCCTCAACCCTCCACCCTTAAACCCTAATCCCTCAACTTCTATACCCTCTACCCTATTGTGGACACGGAAAAAGTAACCTTTCTACTTTTTCATGATCAAACACTCCTAGTGGACTTCAACTTAATTTTTCCTAGATGTAATGTTGTAATGTGGCCAACACATTCACATTAGGTCTTGGACCCTTATGAATCATTAATACTTCTAGGATGTCTTGTAAAGGTGGTGTGAAGTGTTGTAACTGACTTTCCCATTTTTATAGGACCCTTTCATCATAATTCACCTAAATAACCCCTTTTTATCACTTACCAAGTCTTATTTCAAAGTTGTGTAAAGTGTTGTAACCCACTTTCATGCTTTTCTAAACTTTTCATCACTAATTCAACCCTTTCTTATGTTTAAATTTCCCCTTAATACACTTTATGATCCCTCTTAAGTGTGTTTTTGAGGATATTCCTATTGAACAACATTTAATTCCCTATAATTCTAGACACCCACTTAATTTTCTTAAGTGGGATTAAGTCGCCAATAGGGGTGACTTAGTCCTTTTTGAAAAAAAATCAAAATTATTTCAAATTTTTAGTAGGATTTCATTCTCTAACCCTTAAGGTTGGCCTATGATGTGTTATTTTGGGAAATTTAGTAAAATAAAGTATAAATAAAGGTTTTTCTCCTCATTTTTCATCTCCTACAATATCTTAATCTCTTGCACTCATTAAGCATTCAATTTTACAAGCATTTAAGTAATCTAAGCACAATCAAGTCATCCATTGGAGCACTTCATTGTGTATCTTAAGATTTACACATCAAGGGTTTGGTAAGTCTATGACATTGTGTGCTGTTTATTTATCATTCTTTTCACATTTCATTCATTATGTGGGGATTAATTACCAAAGTGGGGTTTGACCAAGGCAAACCCCTATACTCTAACCCTTAACCATTTTTCCCCCTTTGCATGTGTGTTTGCAGATTTTGTAGGAAAATTTGTCAAAGAAATAGGTGTTGAAAAGTGGTCAACAAGTCATCAAATCTATTCAAGTCAACATAATCTAATTCAAGCTTAAAGACCGTTTTTACCCCATTTTATGTAAAATCAAGACCAAACACCTGTTAGAAAAGCAAGTGCAAACCTGAAGCTATAGGATCCTGTCCCAAGATTCCTAAAATATATAGGTGGACTAAGTCACCACCAGTGGAAAATTATTCCTACTATCAGGCCTGAAAAGTTGTTTCTACATTTTTGGATACCCATTTGGAAAATTCTTGTTCTAACAAGTTTTTCTTGAAACTAGGACTAAGTCGTCCATCTTGTCGTAATTGTCCAAGTCAACATTTTTAGTCAAATATTAAGGATTCCATAATCTCTCCACATTAGATTTTAGATTCTCGGTGCACCTCTCGAGTTATGTTTAGTTATTTCATCACTTACTTGCATTTTTAGGTGTTTTTGCATATCACAATGTGTTTTTTGGCACTTTCCATTTCTTAGGTTTTGCATCAATAAATCATTTTATTTTCATATCAATACATTAGTACATCATAATTAGACATATTACATCTTATTTACATTAATATTGAATGTAGAAATTTTCATTTTGGGCCCCATTCCTTTCTCCTTTTAGGTGAAAAACCCTAGAAGGATCTTAAAGCAGGTGGGTAATCCAAAATCATTGTCCACATTTTGGTGAACCTGAATTTTGAACATATTTACTCTTAATTTTAAGTGAATCCTAGGTTTCATTTGTATTTACATTGCATTAGATATTGCATTGATTAAATTTCATCCTAGGGTTTTCAAAATTGTATTATTGAAAATCTCAAATAGCTTGCATTTTTGCATTGAAAACAACAAAAATTCTGCATTTTCATATTATAGTTTCATCTGTGCATCTGAAAGACATAAAATTGTATTTAAAATTTCTAAAAAATATTAAAAAAATTATCAGTGGGACTAATTTTCCAGACTGGGCAACTTAGTCCTCCTGCACATTTTGCACTGTAATTTTTGGCATTTTCTGGGAATTTTGTGCACTTCTATTTTCTGTTACTACATTCTATCATAATTTCTAAATTTTTTGTTTTATTCTCTTTCTAGCATATTAGTTTACTTTCACTCATTTTCATCATGGATTTTTTTTTATAAGTTTTGGAATTCATTAAAATCCTTAGTGGACATGTCAAATTGAGCCTTTGGTTGTGATCCTAATGACCTTGATCTTTCTCATGCTCCTTTAACTCCTAAATTTCTTCCTTGTGTTGTTGAAATCATTGGAGAAGATGATGATAGCATGAATAAGTTCTTAAATGAATGCCTTGAAAACCTTGAAATAAATGCAGCCTTTTACCCCTCCATGAAGTCACCAAATCTTCCTACTATCTCACCCCTTGATATGTTTTGTTATCTCCATCCTAAAATGAACGAAGGACCTAAGTTCCCTCCATTAGGTGGACCTATTTCCTCTAAACAAGAAACTCCTCAACCATTTTATGATCACAAATTTACAAACACACCAATCAACCTTGAAGAAACATATGGCAAGGGTTTTACTATCTTAAGCAAACAAGAATGTTACACAACAACCGAACATGACATTCACCAAATTTTAGAACAAAAACCAATAGATGAAAACACAACAGGGCTAGGATATCAAGATCCTCCTCATAATGACAAGCCTCCTTTTGAATATTGGAGATTTTGAGATGATGACACAATGAAATTTGATTCCCCTCCCAAATTGAATGTCCTTCTTTAACGTGAACAACCCTTACACAATTCCAATGATAAGGATGCGAGGATCCCCATGGGTCCTCTTCCTCCTTCCATCCATGAAAAAGGAGAATCTAGTAAATGCAAACGACCTTACAAATTGAAAAAACTCAAGTTTCCTCTCCATCCACCACTTGAATGTGAAAGGAAACTCCAAATTCTTTTAAACAAAGGTCTAATTCTATTACCCCCTATGAATAGGTTGGTAATCCATCCTAAAGATTCCAATGTACCTTATTATAAATATCATCATGTTCTTTGCCACCAAACTGATGAATGTTAGACATTGAAGGACATACTGAGTAAGTATCACTTCACTGATATCAATTATTATCGTGTCATCACATAAATACCCTATACCTTTATCATGCAATATTTGGTCCTTCCCATCATCCACCTTGGCTCATTCTAGCCATACACTCAGTGGGGGCAAGAAGTTGTTAGCCTTGACCTTGTAATGCATTTTTTCTTGTCCCTTAGCTACGTTATTCATCTTTCTCTTATACCCATTGAAATTGGGAGGTGGATGACTTGTTTAATGTGTCACTTACATTTGCATTACTAGAAATTTTATATTTTTCCTTTTTCTTTTCTTTGGTGTCATTGTATGTGTGTATCGTGTTCCCTCATGATGTGATGTTTGATGTTCTACCTCTCTTTCTGAGCTTCCTCTATTTGTACCTCTATTCTTCTATATGTCATACATTTTCATTTTCTTTTTTTCTTTTGTTTTCCTTTAGGGGATGATGCAAGGCATTGAGACTGAAATATCTCCTTCAGGTTGACCCAAAATCCTTTTCCTTTTTTGTTTTCTTTTCTCTTGTGTTTTTCCTTTTTGGGATGATGAAAAGTGTTGAGACCACAATGTCTCTTCCATGTTGACCCAAAACGGATTATATTTTTCTTTTGTTTTCACTCTCTTTGTATCATTCTTCTAGTTCTATGTATTTGGGGAATGATGACAGTTCCAAGCTCTTTTATAAAAACATTGCAATAACGAACATACTGACCGCAAATCCATAGGTCCCTTATGTGTTTGGTGTATTCCTTTTTAGGGGAAACCCATCTTTCTTTTGTTCCTTTTCCTTTACATGATGTAGCCTTACTAAAAAATGTATGACTTGGCATAAGGGCTTTCCAAGTTGGCTCTCCTGTCTTGTTTCTTTTTGCATTTTTCATTTGCTACTTTAAAGTAATTTCTCAGAGAACAATGTGTAGCAATTCATTTAAAGTGGGGGCATACATTAGCATTATTCATTTGCATTTTTCTCAGTTATTAGTGCATCCTTGTCACTTCATATGATTTGTTTGTCACTTTATGGATGACATTGGGTGTGATGCCCTTCATAAGTGTGATATATCTAAGCATATTACATTCCTCTTGGTGGCCTGATGCGACACACTACATCCCCTAAGTTGTGAATATTCTATTCTTTGATTGGTCTTCTCTTGGAGACATTAAAAAAAATGTTCCCTAGTTAAATACCTCGCATGAACTTAACAAGACTCATTTGAACATTTTCTTTGCATGTTGCATTTTGCATTTACATGGCCACCTTGAATAATAAAGCTTGCATGAGAGAAATATAGTGTGGTAACTATCTCACATTCACCATACCAAGGGATTTTAACCAACGTTCTTCCCACTAAACTCAATGTAAGCCTATTTCTAACTGTCCACTTGGTCTTCCTAGTAGGTTAGCAAACCTATTTCCTCCGCCTTAACTCTTAGATTTTCTTAACAACCTCTGCAAAAAATCACCAATTTAGGCACCCATTTAAGCCTTCTTCAACATACCTAAAACCCTCTTAAAAATCCTTTGGAACATCAACCTCAAATCTTGTCTTCCATGTTGAATTAGGCCTTGAATTAGGCTTCTTTTACAAAGAGACACTCCTTAAATCTTTCAACCAATCCAAGATTCCACTTGATAGTCCTTAAATTTCCTTCCAAACCATAGATTCTCCAATTTTTAGGTCCAAATTCACTCACTATGACCCATTTGCTTGAAACCCTCACTTTTCTCCCAATTGGCTAGGGTTTATTGGAAACCACATACCCAGACCTCTCACAACCTTGTGACCACTTCCAATAGACCTTATTCTTCCTTCAAAAGCTTATTTCACCCTCCACTTATGCTTCCCCCAAGATTACTATACACTTCCTTCATAAAACCTATCAATTTCACCCTTTTACACACTTGGTTCAACTAGGGCTTCTTGCCATTTCACACATTTGGCCTCTTCTGACTTTATAGACCTACAATCTCATCAATCACCACCTATCCATGCTAATTCTAGCATGTAATAACTTATTCTCAATCAATTCCCTTCAACCACTACCACTAGCCTTATTCTTAAGGTCAAAATTTTGTATTTATAATAGGGGCGATGTGGAAATATTCCAAAAATATCTTTTCCAAAACTAATTATCCAATCCTACTCCTAATCCTATTCTACCCAGGCTCATTCTAGCAATATATAGTAGGCACAAAAGGTGGAATGGCCCTTTTAACTCATTTGAACCCTCAAAGCCCTTACAACCCTATTTTCAGGCCGCTTAAAGAAAATGGAATTCCAAATTCACTAAACACCACCAAATTCAATCAAATAAACTTTATAAAGAAGATAACACATGTGAATACCAATCTAGATGAAAATTAGGTTAATGGCAACATGTACAGAGCCGTACTAGGCCCGCAAACCCAAAAATTTCATAAAAAATAATTGTAAAACAAAGATATTCTATTGGATTTCTTCAAATATTTCAACAACCATCCACATTGATTTTTAGACCTATTGATAACTCAAAAAACTCCTACCAATTCCTAAAACTACTTACAATTACCCATGACCTTTGGGCTTCCCTCCACTTTTCAAATTTTGCACTTTTACAATATTTATCATGAAAACTTTTAAAAATTTTGCAACATTTTACTAAATGACCACATATGACTCAAAAGACCATAAAAAATTACAAAATAGCCCAACATGGCCTTATTTAATCTTATCATGACCAAGAAACCTAACTAGACTCATTTCATCTAATGGAGCAACAAGGTGCTCTGCATCATTCACTCAACCTTAAGATTTCTTCCAAGTCCCTTGGAAGTCTTCATCCTTTGAACCTGCAATAACTCTTTTTTCTCCAACTTTTGATGCTCCTTCTTGTCCTTGAAATTGATTCATCTTAACCTTTGGCTTGGATTTTTCCATGCATAGTGGCCCTTCTCTTGTATTGTCTTTTTGGATCTACATCTCCATGCTCTGATTTGTCTTCACCATCTTCATTCATTTGCTCTCACTTTGCTCTTCTTCTTTATTCACTACAAAACAATCTACACTTTTTCCTTCTCCCTTCATCTTGACTCTTGGATAGACTCCCATCAACAGAATCATCAAAACAAGGAAGTAGTAAAATACTCCCTTAACTCTCTACCTCTTACCCTTTCTCTTCACAAACATTTTTCAGGTTCTCCATGCTTGGAACCACTATCATGACAAAATTAAAAAACCCCTCAATCAACCTTATCATCCAAGGAAAACTCTTTGTCCTCACCACAACAATATCATTCTTCTCCATTTCATTTGGAGACTTCACCAACACTTCCTCTTTAGCCTTCAATTGGCCAATCATTGCCAAATTCTCATCTTCGCCTCTCAGGGTGACTACAACCTTCCTTTCCTCTTCAACCAATACAAACTCTTTCACTAACCTTTGCCACTTTCTTTGGCTCACTATATTTTCTGACTTCTTGTCCTACACTGGACACTCTTTGTTTATCATCACTGTACTCTTAGATTCATTGACTACTTGTCCCTTCAATGGAAAATGTAATTCTCTCACCATGCTCTCTATTTCCTTGTCTTCATCCTCAATTGTCATACATTCTTTCACTAGCCTTTTGTTTTGGCTCTCTGCAACTTTCACCTTCATAACCAACATCAATTTTTTTTCCTTCTTGTTCTTTATGTTTTCTGACTTAGATACCTCTATCCTAGCAGTGCTTGACTGCTCCTCATCCTCCTTTACCTGCAAGGGACACAATACTACCCCCACCATGATCTTTTCACTCTTTTCAAGCCCTTCATTGATTTCCACAATCTATCTACTCTCTTTTATTTGACCTTTTATCTCTACATTCATTCTCTTTAGTTCTAAGACCTCCTTTCCATTAGGTCTTCCAACACTTTTACTATCAAACACTTGCTGCTTTGCATCTTCTCTACCATCAGACATCTGTTGCCTTTCATCTTCTTGTTCAATCAGTGGACAACATTCCTCGCTCATTGCAATCGTGTTGGACCAATTTTTCCTTTCCTTTGGCAACTCGCTTGCACTCTTCTCATCTCTTCCTCTTGTTAGGGTCTTTGTCCCAAGATTTTCCTTCTCACAAACCTTTGCACTTGATTTTCTCATCACTATCTTGTCATCACATGACTGTCTTGCACCTTCTTTTTCTTTCCCTTGCCAAAATTCAATCTCTCCTTTATCCTCATCATATTTTCCAAACTTTTCTTGAACTTCCAGGTCATTTCACATTTGACCTTCACTATCTCAATCTCCTTCACCAACTCATAATCCTCTTTACTCTTCAACTTTTCATTCTTGTCAATACTTGTTGTCCCTGCATTTTCCTTTTTCCTAATGACTACTCCTTCATTGTTCTTACCTTCCTCATACCTTAAGTAAAGACTCTTTTCTGCCCTACATTTTTATTCTTTCTTTCTTGCTTTGTCTCTTATCCTTTTCCACTAATTGAATCAAATTAAAAGTAACACTATCCTTCATAACCTTATAGCTATTACACCTTCCATCATATAAAGAAAATCTTTCATATAGCCATGGTATTCCCAATAACAAATGACATATGCTCATAGGTACACCATCACACAAAATTCTATCTTTATATGCATCTATTTGAAACTCAATCCAAGATTTCTCCTTAGCCAACAAAGTATGTTCACCATTCAACCAAGAAACATAATAGGGTGGTTTATGAGGAAACCTTGTCAAATAAAACTTGTCAACCATTTCCTAAGATACCATATTATCTAGGCTACAAGAATCTACCATTATACTGCATACCTTACCTTGACACTTGTAGGTGGTTTTGAAAAGTGCATTTCTTTGTGTTGCTTCTTTGATGTCCTTTGCCATGTTGTCTTGTCTTCACAATTTCCAACTATCCTTTTATGCAACCTTCAACCAATCACCTTCAAATATCTACTAACTGAGCTCTAATACCTTTTGATAGCAATATAGGGTGGATACCATCTCACATT
Organism: Sequoia sempervirens; assembly: GCA_007258455.2. Taxonomy (NCBI): domain Eukaryota; kingdom Viridiplantae; phylum Streptophyta; class Pinopsida; order Cupressales; family Cupressaceae; genus Sequoia; species Sequoia sempervirens. Next base: position 392,122,959 of record VDFB02105785.1, on the reverse strand, counting down.
CACCATACCAAGGGATTCTAACCAATGTTCTTCCCACAAAACTCAATCTAAGTCTATTTCTAACTTTCCACTTAGTCTTCTTAGTAGGTTAGCAAACCTATTTCCTCCACCTTAACTCTTAGATTTTCTTAACAACCTCTATAAAAAATCACCAATTTAGGCACCCATTTAAGCCTTCTTCAACATACCTCAAACCCTCTTAAAAATCCTTTGGAACATCAACCTCAGATCTTGTCTTCCACACTGAACTAGGCCTATTTTACAAAATACACTCCTTAAATCTTGCAACCAAACTGAGATTCCACTTGATAGTCCTTAAAATTCCTTCCAAACCACAGATTCTCCAATTTTTAGGTCCAAAATCGTTCACTATGACCTATTTGATTGAAACCCTCACTTTTCTCCCAATTGGCTAGGGTTTATTGGAAACCACATACCTAGACCTCTCAAAACCTTGTGACCACTTCCAATAGACCTTATTCTACCTACACAAGCTTATTTCACCCTCCAATTATGTTTCCCCTAAGATTCCTATACACTTCCTTCATAAAAGCTATCAATTTCACCCTTTTACACACTTGGTTCAACTAGGGCTTCTTGTCATTTCACACATTTGACCTCTACTAACCTTGCAGACCTACAATCTCATCAATCTCCACCTATCCACACTAATTCCATCTTCTACTAACTTATTCTCAATCAATTTCCTTCAATCCACCACCACTAACCTTATTCTTAAGGTCCAAATTTTGTATTTTTAACAAGGCAGCATGGAAATCTTCCCCAAATATCTTTTCCACAGCTAATTATCCAATCCTACTCCTAATCCTATTCTATCCAAACTAATTACACCATGATATAATAGGAACATAAGGTGGAATGTCCCTTTTAACTCATTTGAACCCTCAAAACCCTTACAACCCTGTTTTTAGGCCGTCTAAAGAAAATGGAATGTCAAATTCACTAAACAACACCAAATTCAATAAAATAAAATTTAAAAAGAAGCTAACACATGTGACTACCAATCCAGATGAAAATTAGATTAATGGAAGCCTGTATGAAGCCTACCAGGCCTGCAAACCTAGAAATTTCATAGAAAATTATTGTAAAACAAATATATTCTATTGGATTTCTTCTTCAAATATTTCAACAACCATCCACACTGAGTTTTCAACCTATTTATAACTCAAAAAAATCCTACCAATGCCTAAAAATACCTTAGAATTTCCCATGACCATTGGGCTTCCCTCCACTTTTCAAATTTTGCACTTTTATAATATTTCTCATGACAACTTTTAACAATTTTTCAACATTTTACTAAATGACCACATAATGACTCAAAAGACCACAAAACATTACAAAATGGCCCAACATGGCCTTATTTGACCTTATCATGACCAAGAAACTAAACTAGACTCATTTCATCAAATGGAGAAACAAGGTGCTCTGCACCATTGCATGTCTGTGGTGCCATTGCATTTGTTCATGAGTTCTAAGCATATGAAGCTTTACTTGTCTCATGAAGCACGCAAAGACATTGTACTTTGTGGCACTTTATTAAATTTATTAGGAGGTATAAATTTAGTATGGTTGATCCGAAAAGCCCATTTTAAGGCACAACTTTTCCCCATAGCCACCTACTTGTGTGAGTAAATACCAACCAAGAGTATGTTTCTCACCTTTTGGGCCTTCTCACCCCATGGACAACTAGAAGTTCTGTGGCCCCAAAGTGAGTATACTTGGGCTTTCTCACCTTGCGGGTAGCCATAAGTTCCATCACCCCAGAGTGAGTATATATTTCTTTTTCCAAACAAACAACCTAGATCTAATCCACAACGAGTTGGATAAACGATCAAAGCTTTATTTCATCCTTTCTCATCATCATGTGTGTTCCTTTGTGCTTATAATTGGTTTTCCATGGGATCCTGATCTTGGGGGCTTGATCATCCCTCTTGATTATCATTATCTCATCTTATCAAGAATTAGTCCATTTAGACCCCTCTTGGTTGCATGATCGACTACTTTAGTCTGAGTTTGAAGCAGGTTCATCCTCTCACTAAAGTGGGGGCTAACTATGGACATGGAAAAAAGTAACCTTTCTACTTTTTCATGTTTAGGCCGTCCCATTGGAATTTGGCTTGATTTTTCCTAGATTTAATGTTGTAATGTGGCCAACACATTCACATTAGGTATTGGACCCTTGTGAATCATTAAGACTTGTAGGATGTCTTGTATAGGTATTGTGAAGTGTTGTAACTCACTTTCACACTTTTCTAGGACCTTTTCATCATAATTCACCTAAATAACCCATTTTTATCACTTACCAAGTCTTATTTCAAAGTGTTATAATGTGTTGTAACCCACGTTCACACTTTTCTAGACTTGTCATCACTAATTCAACCCTTTCTTATGTTTAAATGTCCCCTTAATACACTTCTTGACCCCTCTTAAATGTGTTTTTGAGGATATTCTCATTGGAAAACATTTAATGCCATGTAATTCCCAACACCCACTTAATTTGCTTAAGTGGGACTAAGTCACCAATAGGGGCGACTTAGTCCTTCTTGGCACAAAACTCAAAATTATTTCAAATTTCTATTGGAATTTCATTCTCTAACCCTTGAGGTCGACCCGTGATGTGTTATTTTCAGGAAATTTTGTAAAATCAAGTATAAATAAGGTTTTTTCTCCTCATTTTTCATCTCCTAAAATCTCCTAATCTCTTGTACTCATTAAGCATTCAATCTTACAAGCATTCAAGCAATCTAAGCATAATCAAGTCACCCATTGGAGCACTTCATTGCATATCTTCAAATTTACACATCAAGGGTTTGGTAAGTCTTGACATTGCATGTTGTTTATGGGTATGTGCAGGATCATCATGGAAAAAATAGGCCCTTAAAAGTGTAAATTTTTTAAAAATTAGTTAGGCGACGATTTAAAAAGAATCTATATATTTTTTCAAAAATGTAGAAATGTAGAAAATTGAAATCGTTTTTAAAAGCTAGGTTTTTTAAAAAAAAAAGCTACTTTTGGGCAAAATTTCGATAAAGGGTTAAATTTTAGGGAAAAATAAGAAGTGTGTCTGTCACACACCTAACCACAATAAAATGATAAGATTTTTAATAAGATTTTAGATATAAGGAAGTAGGACTCATGCCTCGATGTGATGCATATTTTTGTAATTTTTTATGTAAATAATTAATTATTATTTTTTATTACAACTTTTAAAAATATAAAAACTTGTATGTCTGACCACCTTAACTTAGTCAAAACTTCATGAAATTCAAATTTTCTTTTTTTAATCCTATAGTATACGAAGCATAGAATGTGATGCATGTTTTGGAATAAAAAAATGTGATACCATTTGAAAGCTATAGATGTTTTTCAATTAGCCTATCAATCAGAACTTTATTCGTAATTTGAATAGAAAATGAATAATAATTACTTATTAAATTCAAAGTAAAGCATAATTTATATCATTGGAAAGCTGAGAATATCCTTTAAAAACCTTTTTTGTTTCATCAATTTTGGGTAAAAAAATAGTCATCAACCACATACCCATCCTATTGCCACTTTTTGGCCCATCATGATCCTGCACATACCTTTATTTATCATTCTCTTCACATTTCCTTTCATTATCTAGGGTTTGATTACCAAAGTGGGGTTTGACCAAGGCAAACCCCTATACTCTAACCCTTAACCATTTTCCCCCTTTGCATTTTTGTTTGCAGATTTTATAGGTAGATTTTTCAAAGAAATAGGTGGTGAAAAGTGGTCAACAAGTCATCAAAGCTATTGAAGTCAACATAACCCTAATTCAATCTTGGAGACCCTTTTTACCCCATTTTCTATAGAATCAAGATTGAGCATCTGTCAGAAAAAGCAAGTGCAGACCTGAAGCTACAAGATCCTGTCCCAAGATTCCCAAAATCTATAGGTGGACTAAATCACCACTAGTGGTGAATTAGTCCCATTTACAGGCCTAAAAAGTGGTTTCTACATTTTTGGATACCCATTTGGCAGATTCTTGTCTTGACAAGTTTTTTCTTGAAACTGGGACTAAGTCGCCTAGCTTGGTGTAAGTGTCCCAGTCAACATTTTTTGTCAAAGTTTTAGGATCCCATAATCTCTCAACATCAAATTTTAGATTCTAGGTGCACCTCTCTAGCTTTGTTTAGTTATTTCATCACTTGCATTTTTAGGTGTTTTTTCATATCATTGTGTGTTTTCCAACACTTTGCATTTCTTAGGTTTTGCATCATTAAATCATTTTATTTTCAGATCAGTGCATTAGTACATCATAATTAGAAATATTACATCTTTTTTACATTAATCTTGAGTGTAGACATTTGCATTTTGGACCCCATTCCTTTTTCCTTTTAGGTGAAAAACCCTAGAAGGAGCTTAAAGTAGGTGGGAAATACAAAATCATTGTCCACAACTATACATTGGACCCTCAACCCTAATCCCTAATCCCTCAACCCTATACCCTCAATCCTCTACCCTTAACCTTAAACCTTGAACCTTGAACCCTTAAACCCTCAACACTCAATTCTCAACCCTCAACCCTTAATCCCTCTACCCTCAACCCTTAAACCCTAAACCCTCAACCCCCATACCCTCTACCCTATACATTGGACCCTAAACCCTCGACCACAATACCCTCTACCCTATACATTGGACCCTCAACCCTAATCCTTCAACCATATACCCTCAAACCTATACCCTGAACCTTCTACCATCAACTCTAAACCCTCAACTCTAAACCATTTAACCCTCAACCCTAATACCTCAGCCCTATACCCTCAACCCAATACCCTAAACCATCCACCTTTAGGTCCTCCACCCTCTTTCTTCCATCCATCCCTCTTCCCTTTCCTCCATCCTCCCTCTCCCTCCTCTCCTATCTCTCCATCTCCCTTCCCCCCTCTCTCTTTCTATCCTCTCCCCCCACTATCTATCCACCACCTAGGTGGATCCCTCTCCATTTCCAATCCCTCTCTCTTGGATCCTCCCCTCCACACCCTCTCTCTCTCCCCAGGTCCTCTCCACTCTCTCACTCTCTCCTTCTCCACTACTATCTCTTCCACCCCTCTCCCTTCCCTCTCCCCCTCTCTCTCCCCCCCTCATTTCTCTCTCTCTCTCCCATCCACTCCATTCCTCTCCCACTCCTTCCACCCACTCTCCCTCTCTTGGGGCTCCTCTCCACTACCTCTCTCTCTCTCTCTCTCATTCATCTACCTCCCTCTCCCCCTCCCACCCTACCTGAACAACTCTCTCTCTCTTAAGATTCTCCTCCCTCCTAAGAGACATGCATGTCATGCATAAAAGCATAATACATATGTACATGCAATCCTACATAAATACAAGCATACATATACATATGTACATACAATATTACATACATACATGCATATAGGCATACATACATATAGGCATACAGGAATAAATACATACATACAAACATGCATATATATACATACATGACATACACGCATACATGTACATACAAACATACAAATATATAAACATACATTCAATAGAGTAGAATTTAACATATAGCAAGACATAACGCAAGTACATTATAATGCCCTCACATTATTTCTTGCTAGACATCTCCTGTACAAACACAAAAACCATGTCAAAACTAAGATATAATGTGATCGAGTTATAACGTTCTCTCGTTATATCTTGCTTTGGGAATCCCCAAGACTTGGGCTTTGTATTTTCCTTGGAATACCAACCCAAAGGTTTGGAGGGACTTCCCAACGACTAGAACGTGTTTTTGCAAATTCTACAATATTTCACATAATCGGTTTCATGCTCACTGTCAGGATTGTACGTGTTTCAATGTCAAACAAATTGAACACTTGGGTAATGTTAGGCTCTCTCTTAGCTAACCAACAATGTAATTTTTTTCATTTTTTGACAATGTTAAGCCTTTGATCTATAATTTCTTTTGTTTATGTGTTTCTGTTTTTGAAAAAAACCAGTGTTTGGTTTTTTTTTCATTATAAATTAACTGTTCATCAAAATTTCAAATAAATTACATTTTTAGAAACTAGACTCCATTCTACAAATATTAAAAAAATAAATTCAATTAGTTTCCAAAATTTGTAAAGGTAGCACGACTAAAATTTTATTTTTTAGGAAGTTTCCACTTTAAAAATTAGTTAAAAATCAAATATTCATTAAAAAATTATTAGAAAAATCATGCATCAACTACATACTATTAGATAATTTCTCACCAAAGTGATTTTAAAAATACTAAAAAAAAATTCACTAATCTACGTTCCGACAAAAGTTGCTATGTTATTTTTTTTGACAAAAACAACACCAATTTTTGTGGGCCCCTCTTTTGAACCCCTTAATCTTAACCATTTTGAAAATAAATTAGTAGTTTATAAAGTAGACTTGGAGCACTATGATCCTTGTTTTTTTGCATCTCAAAAATTTGAGTATAACTATCCTCAATTCCATGTCCAAGGTTAGTATTCCCTGATTTTAGAAAAAAAGTGGCCACTTAAGCCCCCTTTTTGGCCCCCCATTTTTTTGCACTTACCCATATAACTATAAATAATAGGGCTTTCTATGTTCCTATCCCAAATTCCCTCTGAAAACTTATTAAAAAGGCCTCATAATATCTAATTTTAACACTACAACACCAAAATTTTAACTTGAGAGAAAATTTTGAGAAATAATTCCTAGTAGATTAGGTGTGTATTAGTAATTAGATAGTTTATAAATATAATTAGATTTTTCTTAGCTATTGTATTTTTTTTTACAAGACCCACAACATTCTTTACAACTAAATATTCACACTATGGAATGGTATATTTTAATTTTGTGATAGCTAGCTCAAATTTTTCATTACAATATTTTTATTTATTTTTTCTAATTTTATCTTCTAAATTTTAGAGTCTTCCTTAGTGATTACACATCCATCCCTGTTATTATTTAATTAATATTTTCCTTCTTTCAACTTCCCTTAGTCTCATTTTAGCTCTAAGACCGCCTAGCTTGCATTCATCTTTATATTTCCATCAAAATACCAAATAATAGTTTTGTTTCATTATGTTTCAATATATACACTACGCCCATTTTTTTATACCCATTTGTGTTGAGTAGGCTTATATTATATTTCAATTTTTATTATCCTAACTCACCTTAGCTCCATTGAAGTATAGGCCTTGATAGTTACATATCAATCTCTATATCAATTATTTTTAGTTCTACATTATTTTTGCATTTTTCAATCATCATTTGTTTTCCTTGTATTCACCCTTCACCATTGTAAGACTATAAAAACCTAGTGTTAGTATTTCTTTCTCAAATTTTGTATATTTAATCATTTTAATTTTAAATTGGTTTTTTTAAATTCTCAAACCAATAAAATTACTAAAAAAATAGTACATAAACATATAAATAGATATAAGTTTTATAATTTTTTAGATGTGATATAAGTTCAAATTAAATGAGTAATATAATTTATATAATTTAATTCAATACAAGTTTTCAATTAAAGTTTATTTACTCCCCTAAAATACTATTTTATTCACATGTATTTTATCATTTTTCATGTTTTAACTTTGAATCAATAGATCATCACTTGCACATAACAATGAAATCAAAACACATCATGTATTGAATGAAATTAAAATATATATAATCCTTTCTATGAAACTATGTCATCACATCATGTACATGTTTAATCAAAACCACATTAAGTACATATAGCACAAGTGTATTGATATCTATAACAAAATCATATCATATTTCTATGTCTAAAACACAAACATAAACATGTCTAGATCTTTGAAACATAAACATAAACACAAATGTCCATGATATCTCAAACATAAACATGTTTAGTCTTTGAAACATAAACACAAATATAATGTCCATGCATCATCTACCTCAAACATAACGTGCATATGTCTATAAAACACAAACATAAACTAGTTGGTCTGATCATCATTTCAACTCCTAGCTGAGCGACCATCTCAGCGTGAATCCTACTCTGATAAATGTTTTGAGCCCTATGTACAAAAGTGTAATTAAATTATAATATATATACCCACACATGAACAATTCCTATGTATACATATGTATAGACATATATATAAATTTACAAAAATTAACTCACATGTCCACTAACATGGTCAAGTGAAGAATGTACGCATACATGATCTGCCCTCAAACTAGGTGTAACATGAATTACCTCCGTCAACACATACATGCATATAAAAAAGAAAATTAATTTATAAATGTGTTAGGACTACAAGTATACATTTAACTTTAAAAACTAAAAAATTAAATACATACATGTGTTGTACCAACATCTTGAATGTCATATGCATCTTCTACAATAATGGAATCCACCAACTCATAAGTAGTGTTGATGATGATTTTACTTGCAACAACAGGGTGAATAAATTCTTCACAGATAAACCGCAAAGAGCCTATCCTTCTTGAAAGATATGAACCAAGTAAAATCTAAAGGGGGATTCTACTTTAATAGGAAAATATTAGCTTAGTTCAACCTCAAGTCTCTGGTAATTAGGTCTTGATTGTACTAGGTTCACTCTCAGGTATAATGTGATATTGTTGTTAATCTCAAAGGGAATATACTTACCTTAAGTTTCATTAAGAATCATAAGCGTTTTACACAAGATTTTCAATTCATTCATAAAAATTACATCATAAAATCAAAATATTTTGAATAATATTTCATGAACATCAATAATTTATTTGCTATCACTTAAGTAGATTTAGCATTAAGCATTCAACAATTTCATAGAAAATAAAATATTTTCAATAAATTTCCATCCATTCACTTATTTTTTGGAACATTTTCAAGGAATTTAAACATCTATTCTAAAATAAAGCATAAAATACTAAAAATTAAAATGTTCTCCCAATTATTCTCCATGCATGCCCCAAAGAATTAACTGAAATAGAGAAAACCGCTTTATACTTCACCACATCGATTCACAGGTACATATAAAATGGTGTTAGCTTTTAAAGAGGGGTTTTATTTTGGACATCAAGTACGTTCTGCATGCACCCTTAAATGATGCAACACACAGTCTTGTTCGGTTGAACTAACAAAACCAACTACAAAAGATTCATGAGATAGGTAGTTATCTTGTTGGCTTTGATATTAATCAATTTATACGTGCATACAAAGTTTTACACCGAAATGATTCATAAAACAGGGAAAAAGAGCAAAACTTAAAGAAGTTTTGACTCTTCTGACATCCAAAAATTTTGAACTTAAAATGAAAATAAAGCAGTAAACGACCTTTTATATGAACAAGGCCCCAAGAGTTCAAACTTAAAGTCTATCTAGAGAATTAGTAATAAAAAAATTAAAATATGGCACGTGGCATATGCCAACTATCATTATAATATACTAGATGAAGTCAAAACTTTGACTTAGTTAGCAACAACACTTTTCACTTCATACTCTAGCTTGCAATACTTCATATAAATCAAGGTTATCAGCATTCTTCAAAATACCACACAGGGAACATCTACTGGGATCGGGAACAACCTGCAAAACTAAAAACTTAAACAAATATCCTTGTAACTCCTCTGGTATCCAATATTTGATTATTTCTTTTATCATTTAGGGCTTGCGCTATGGGATCTTTTCTTCACCCTCCTTTAACTGATATTCTCATAAAGCACTCAATGTTTGATGCGTATGTCCTTTTTGTTACCCTCATTTTGGGCCATGAAAAGTTTAAAACTTTTCCCCTTTATATTCAGCTATATCTTGTTAGGTAATATTTTCATTAAAGACAACATCATATTTACAAGTTTGAGGTTGTTGCATTGCATTTTAATTTGCCTCATAATTATGAAAAATTGGGAAATGTTCCTGTGAGGGCGATATGGTCTCTCAAGTTGGATGTACAAATTGGTGTGGCACCAATCGATTTATGCTTTGGTATACGCATTCCATTCATATCCAAAAATTATGAAAGATGCCTTTCAGGCCTAGTTAATTCAGAAATGTTGCTTGTAGGAATAAGAGTGGTCTTATTGATTACCATAGCCATCAACATTGCAAGAATTAGTTGATAAACATCGATGTACTCTTCGCAATGACAAATTGGGCACCAAGAATTAATAAAGCTGATTGACTGTTATACATGTAAGGGAAATGAATAGAATAAGTGCCAAATCACACCCTATGTACATGTTTCTCTCACCTGAAAAAGCAATCAATACCTTGGTGATTCGACTAAGACTTACATAGAGTGTTGCTTAAAGATTCTAAGACCTTTAGCAGACCCAAAGCAACAAGTACTATCAGGAGTGGGAGATCATATAGCTAGTCTAAGAGAAAGTTTGAATTTTGTGTATAGTTCAGTGACCCATCTAGAGGATATAATGCTACATAGAGTAACATGCATCTATAAGAGCACAAAGTTCACGGCCGTGATTAGTAGAGGCCCTCTCACAAAGGCATGTAATACCTAGAAAGATATCATTTTCCCAATGTTGATTCATCAAATTACTAAAAGGACATGGCATCAAGCTATATTTAAACACTAGTTATCAAATGAACTATAGAGTTGAAGAAAATTTAATATGAAGAGAAATTAAATGCACTATAAAATGTTGTAGTTGTGATGAAGTGGAATTAAGAAATCAAAGAGAGTGAAGGTCACGAAGTTTCTGCTCCTGAGCCTTCAGAAGATCAAATGGGTTTCTAATGTCTAAACTCCAATTATGTCAACGCATAATCAATAGAGGGTCGATCCATTACATCGTGAGCAAAAATATAATAAAAATGAAGACAGGGTGGTATTTTATGGAGTTTTGTAAACCTAAGTGGCATTTAGCATGGTTAGAAGAACTAATAAAAGTACCGACAGGTGAGAGGTAATGAAAATTACTGAAAAGGCCGTTGGATGTTCTAGAAATACTATTCTTTCCCACCGATAATAAAAATCACATTTCTTCTCACAAGAAAATTGAAGCTTGCTCTAGTGTCATGAAAATCATCACTCACATTGCTCGATTATTTGAGTATGTTGATACTACAAGAATTACCCATTGCAGTGAAGGCTCGACTTATGATTCACCTATCCTCCCAATTGGTTAAAGTACATAATGTTAATCCTTGTGATTCCATGCATATCATAGTAGGCAATGGAAGAAATCATGAGATTCTTGCTATCAATGTGTTTGATTACTCTCTTTGATCAATGAACATTGTCATGAAGGAGAATAGATGGACCAATTTGATTCATGTGAATCACCATGATGTGTCAGCTAGATTATTTGATGAATCATGTTGGGGTAGCATCAGTTATGAAAATGATCATGAGCAAAACAAGAGGAGGATAAGTGAAAAATATCCACAAAATACTAAATGAATGTGCCACCTTAGCAGAAACCATATACCCACAGGCTCATAGTGTTAACAGGCATGTCTCAATCTTCTATGATTACAAGAAAGGTGGCTCCAATAAGAGTTCACAGGAGAGACACAATGTTGTGTTTCGATTATAGCTCTCTTGAGGATGTGTTGCAACCGATATCATTCTTGAATACTTAGTGGGAATTTTTTTATCTCCTAGTAAGAATACACCGACGAAGATACTATTCAATTGTGAGTCTACAATAGACTAATATAGAAGCTTGATAATTGGAGATAATACACCTATTGAAAGGGAATAAAATTTCCCTTTATCATTAGGTCATTTTACATCATGTGCTTGGGATGTAAAAGAATTTTATTTTATCATTCCTAACTGATTCCTTAGAAAGAAAGTAATTATGAAGCTAAAGAGGGAAAAATCAAACCTATGAAACCATGGAATGTGAAAAGGCAAGCAAGAAGCCAAAAGGAGGAGTTTCGAGAGATCTCCAAATAAGAAAAATTGAATTCAAGAATTAGTTATGGGAAGCTGAATGGAGGAGACTCACCAGGAAAAAATATAAAAAGGATTTTCTGATGTAATAAGGGGATCTTTTCACAACTCTCTGAGAGTACTTTGAGACTGAGGAGAAACTTTTCTTGTCAATATTGTAAGGGAAAATAGAGGAGAGATAGACAATTTTATTTTCTTTTCAATCATAATTTGTTGTACAAGAGTGTTGATTCTTTGCATTCACATTTTTGATATTGGAGAAATAAGGAAGATGTTTTTAGATCTTTGTATGTGTTGATGCTTTCTTTTGATTTCCAATGAACTTTGGGTCTTTGCAATTAATTTCTAGTATTAATTCTATTATGTCAAGTTGTATGTGTAATTATTTATGAAGCTTTGAATTCGGAATAATTCATGTGTTGAAGGGGAAATTTATTGCTCATTCTTTTCCTAGTTTTCAATTGTGGGTGTCAAATAGATAAAATTTGTGTTGTTTAAATTTGCATCCACTTCATTTCAAATTAATCTTTCATACATATAGCTATTAGAAATGTTTTTCCTACTTTCTGTCAAAAGCATATCCTGTTCTAATTCATTGCACATCATAAAAAGGGAGCTATACCTTTTCAAAATTCAGAGGAAGATCATCGACTTGATGATGATCTCTCCAACTATTAGCACCATTTGTTCTTCTTTCTAGGCATGTTGATTCATTTTATGTATTTATCTTTGAAGGAAAAATCTGTATGCTAACAGATTTTTGGTGACTTCACTGGGGAGAGGATTGAACTGCTAGTGTCTTTCTCTTATCAGAAATCTGAAGGTACCTCCCCAAGGATGGAGGTTGGTGACTCTATTATTTGGAACGTGCTCATAATTTTTCTTTGGTAGAAGATTTCCAATCAGCGTTTTCAAATCTACAATATGGTATTAATTTCACCTCAACCATGGTATTCCCAATTTGAACCCTTATCACAGCCATAGTATTCAACCCTACCTGAAGGTTCATGAAAACATTGTCCAAAGTTTAGTGGAGAAAAATTAGAAATTGTTGAGGATCATATTCGAGCTTTCACCGTGGCCTATGGAATCTTGGGGGTAAATGAAGAAAATTTGTTTGTTTGGTTATTTGCTGAGTCCCTTATTGGAGCTGTTGCACATTGGTTCCAGTCTTAGAAACAAGATGCATCACTAATTGGGACAACATGAAAAATAAATTTCTTGGAATATTTGGATCTACAATTGATGAGGTTGCACTTCTTTCCCAAATTTTTACCATTAAAAAGAGAGATGATGAACTTATGAGGGGTTTTATAGATCAATTTAATAGATTTTTGACATGGATTCCCCATAACATTTAGCTAGGTGAGGGGATAAGTGGCCATTTTCATCACAACATTACACCCTAAAGTTTCTTTCCTCTTGAAGCAAAGTAAAATATGCAATATTGAAGTTGCACAACAAGAAGCCATTGGTATTAAAGATGACATGATAGTATTTGGGCTTTGGGAAGCAAAGAAAGTTGTAAAGGTTACTAAAAAAATATAGCCACAAGAGGTAAAATATATTTCTTCTTCGTTTGAATGCATCAATTTCACAGCTTTTGATGAAGATTTTTTTTCAAATATTGGAAGAAGGGCTAGAGTATATGGTTTGCATTATGAAGAAATTAAAGGTGAATGTACTAATGGTCCAAATAATGAGTAAGGTCAGGTTTATTCATTTCTAGACCTTGGTAATTTAACATCTATTGCAACATGTGAACAAATTTCTAATAATACAAATAGCTGCAAGAATACATCAGAATTTTTTTTAAAACATGTATAGCTAGAATGTGAAGTCCCCACATCAAAGGATGAAGATGAATCTTCAAGTGATTCAAGTGATGAAGAGGATAATGTTTATTCTTATTCCAATGTTGGTGATCTCACAACTTCTATTGTAGCCTGTGAGAAATCTAAAGCATCATATATCCTTCCAAATGATACAAAGTTGGAGGATCCTCCACTGAATCATGAAGTAAATCTGCAAGAAAAGGTCAGTGATGATTTTATTCTTGAGTCACCTCATCTTGATTGCAAATCAAAAGTTGTCAAGCATGAAATACATGAGGTTAGAAAAGATAATGTTGATTTGATAAATGAGGAAGTTCACCCCCATGTTGTCTATATCCCAAATTGGTGCTTAGAAATGCCTGAAAATGATTTTCTATGTGGAGGAGTGGTTGTTCCTTCTTTGCAAGTTATGGAAGAAAATAAGTCGGGTGAAAAATCTGAAAATACAAAGATGCCATTAGAAGAGCATGAATCGAGCCCTAAAAATAAAAGTGAAATTGCCTTGTTTGAGAAAGATCTAAGATTTAATGAGTTTGCTATCCATGGTGTAATTTTTCAGCCTATTTCAAAGGGAATTGATTTACATCAAATTTCATGCAAGGAATTAGCTGATATGAAAGGCAATTTATAGGAAATATCAAAAGTATATAATTAGGAGTGGCTTTTTGGGACACCATTCAAAGAAATATCTCATTTTATGGATTTCATATTTATGTTCATGACCCTCAAAGGATTGCTAAGATTACAGGTACTTCATGAATACACACCTATTTTTCACACTAGCATATACTTCTCCTATCCAGTTAATGGCTATGCATAGTCTCCTGGGGAAGCTAGAATGTTGCACCTAGTTCGGGTGCACATTTGTGTGGGTTGGTTCCAATTTTGGTTTGGTTTTGGTCTCCTTTTCCCATCTCTTTTGACTCTTTGGCCCAATGGATAAGGTACTGATTTTTCCCAGAAATTATAGAGTTCTCTACATTTCCGTATAAAATGCATTCCCCAAACAAAGCCACTGTTACCCTCATTTTGGGCCATGAAAATTTTAAAACTTTTCCCCTTTATATTCAGCTATATTGAAGTAGAGCATCTCGTGAGTGAATATTTTCATTAAAGATAGTAGCATATTTATAGGTTCTAGGTTGTTACATTGCATTTTAATTCACCTTCATAATTATGACAAACTAAGAAATTTTCCTATGAGGTGGATATGATCTCTCGGATTGGATGTACAAATTGGTGTGGCACCAATAGATTTATACTTTGGTATACACATTCCAGTCATATCCAAAAATTATGAAAGATGATTTTCAGGCCTAGTTAATTGAGAAATGTTGTTGGTGGGAATAAGAGTGATCTTATTAATTACCATAGCCATCAACATTGCAAGAATTAGTTGACAAACATAGATGTACTCTTCGTAATGAAAAATTAGGCACCAAGAATTAATAAAGTTGATTGACTATTATGTGTAAGGGAAATGAAAAAAATAAGTGTCAAATCACACTCTATGTACATGTTTCTCTCACCTACAAAAGCAATCAATACCTTGGTGATTCGAATAAGACTTACACAAAGTGTTGCTTAAAGATTCTAAGACCTTCATCAGCCCTAAAGCAACAAGTATTATCGGTAGTGGGAGATCATATAGTTGGTTTGAGAGAAAGTGTGAATTTTGTGTATAGTTCATTGAACCATCTGTTGGAAACAAGCAACATTGAGAGGGGGATTGAATCAGTGTTCTGCAAAAAATAAATTTATTATTCTGATCTTTAACCCACTTAAAACATTCAACCAAGAGAAATATGCAGAAGCAGAAAGAAAACAACCACAACACCATAACACAAGGATTTTTAAGTGGAAACCCTGTTAGGGGAAAAACCACAGTAGATGGCCAATCCACAATATAATCTGAGTATACTCAAAAGAAGTTTACAATATGGGAATGCACTTGCATTCAAGCTCACTACCTAGAGCTCACTGCTCAAAATAGAAAGGCACACTACCTTACAAGATTTGGATTAGATCCAAGAGAATGAACTAAGAGAGTAGCATCTAAAAATGCTTAATTACAATTTTGGTTAGGCTCAGTAGTCAATCTTCTATCCTTTTGACTGATTTTACACTTCTACTCTACTCTGCTCTTACTCGCATCACAAAATATTTAATACACAAGTGAAATTGTACATAAATCACTCAATTAGCCTTTTGATATTCACAATACACGTTGACACACCTTACTCACACACAAGAATGATATAATTGATCATTTATATATATCCACAACTAAGAATTTAATCGCAACCTGTCAACTCCAATAAAACTTAAGAATATTTACAACTGTCAACTCAAATCATGAATGATATTCAATGTGCACCCACAATGGTTGGTCACAACTTAGCTTAGACCCAAATCAAGATGATGAAACACAAAAAAAATTGAGTAAACACTACTTGAATATTTGTGACACTTAATATCAACTGGGTCGGCCACAAAACACTGATGAATAGAAAGATATCCAACCAGATCTCCAAACTTGCATACAACTTGATACGAGGCACTAAATTTTTTCAGAGAACACAATACATACATTGATTAACCTCCCATAAGATCCACAACTCAATATAATGATAGAAAATATGTATGTGAATCGATGAACATAGAACTGTCGGATGCTCTGTTCTTCCTTGACTGTCCTCAATCTGTCTTCTAGTAGGAGAAAATGATGACGTGTGGATCCAATCACCAACCAAGGTTGTCATCAATACAACACCAAAAAAAATTTGTAGTGTCTCTTGCCAACAATCTCCCCCTTTGGCATTGATCGCAACACTTATTGAAAAATGACTAAGTGTCGGATTAGTACCAACAAGAATTACACTACCACTTCAAAACTTCAAAAGGAATCTTCAAACTCAGCTTAGAAATTGAATTCACCCTAAGATGATTATACATTTTTCACTATACAACTCTCCCCCTTTGACATCAATGGAAAAACTGGGGAAACATAATTTCAAAATTGTACAGGCATGAACTTGTTATCTACACAAATTTGAAAATATCTACAAAGTTTCTCTTCAACACACTCAAATATGTGTCCCAAACCCTTTTGAAACTCTCTAGAATTGTTATGTGACCACAAACTAAATAAGATTGAGCTTCTGTAGTCTCAAGATTCATTGGGTCACTAACTGCAATAGCATCTTTGGCTTCCTTTAGTGCATTCACCATTATTTCAATCTTAGGACCAATTAGTCCTCTAAGTTCACATGCTCTTCCTACAATCCTATCATTTTCATGCTTCAAGTGCCTTATTTTGTCAAGTAGAGATGTTACTTGACCTTCTTGCTTACCAACATCACCGGCTAATAGATCAAAAGCATCAGAAATGGTAGCCAATTATTTTTCAAGATCCTTCACCCTCTTCTCCTTGTCTTTAGTGAATTTTGACAAGACTAAACATGACTTATAGGCCTTTCCACCTCTAGATATAGAATCTTGAATATTTTTCATATAGGTGACTAATAGAGTGTTATCCTTAACAATCACTTATTTCAACCAACTAAATCTTTTTCCATCAAACTACTTCTATACTTTAACCATGGCTGATTTTTCAAGAGACTCGAAATGAGTACTTACAGAATTTATGAGCTTCTTTAGTTCACTGGAAGAGGAACTAGATGGATCCTTAACATGAGTTGGCATAATTTTCTCTAGGACTCCAGATGCAAGACTTAATAATTCACTATCCTCAATGTGAGACTTCAGAATCTTTTCACTGGCCTTAGCTTGTGCAAATGATGTGGCCTTCATTATCTAAATTGGGGACAAGGTGGATAGATTGATTGGGCCTTGAACCAATTCAGGATCAAATTCTTCATGTTGTTCCACCAAAAATTTCTTCACTACCTTGGCAGTGTCTCTTGCTTCCACTAGGATTTCCTTAACCTAAACCTTTTCTTCTTCTTCAACGTTTGGTTCCCCAATAACTATTTCTTGATTTCCTTTAGGAGCTTCAACTTCTTTATTTGGCATCTCCTTTTCTTCAGCAAATACAACCTTAGGAACTTCAGTCTCCATAGGTGCTTCTGAATTATCCACATTATGAGGAATCTAATTATCCTTAGTATCCACATTCACCTCCTCATTTATCAGATTAGATACAACATCTTCAGCATTCACTTCTTCAATAGTGATCTTGTTTCTTGACATAAATGCTTCCAATATTTTCTTGGTTTCATCAGCAATAACACTAGTTTCACCAATCATAAGTTTGTTCACCCTTATTTTTATTTTGAATTCCTTCTTGGATTTGTCCAGGAGTGAATTCATCCCCTCAATAGAAATTTTTGGACATAAGTCTACAAGGATTATTTTTCTTATATGCTCTTCTTTTTCCCTAGCATTTACTCTTCTTGACTCCAAAACGTCATACAGACTCTTAGGTAAACCAGACATAATCTCAACAAGAACTTTGTTGAAAATATTTAGATGTTTTATTGTTGCCTCTTCAAGAATTCTTTGACCTGATTCGTCAAACATTTCATACCATTCGCAGAGGGGCTTGAGATTTCCATCCTTGACAACAACATTCTCAACTTCTTCAACTGTCATACCTGGTATGTCATTTTTTTCCTTCTTCTATATCTTTTCTTCCTCACCAAAAGATTTCATCTTCATTTCTTTCACAAATTCATCTGACTTAGTCTCTTCATCTTATGAGATGGCTTCATAGGTTCTTGTGCTCTTGTTCTTCTTCCTCTTATCAGAAGTCTTGTCTTGAGTTTTCAAAGGAACTGGCTTGGCTGCAGGAGTGGATGGGGAACTCCTTGTTGATCTAGCATGGGTAGAGGATCCTACTGGACTAGCAGATTCGGTTCTTGGTTACTCTTTTCTTTCTTTAGCTTCATCTCTCTTCCTTCTGGATTCTCTTACTACTTCTGCAAATATTCCCATACTTTTTGCAAATACTTCCACTTATTTCCTTACTCTTTTGACTATCTTTGACTTATGTAATTGATCATGGACTTGCATGCTCTTTTTCACATAAGTTCCAAACCTTTCATCTTCCAGATCTGAAGGCATGCTCAACAAATGTTCTACATACATCTTCAAGATGTTCTCCTCAACTTCATATCCCATAGGCATAATCCATATCATTATGGGATTAGCGGCTTCCATATGGCATTGATCAATATCTACCATGAAATAGATTGTATCTTTGTACTTCTCTACAATTGAGGTGGGAATTCTTTCTCTTGCATGCATCATATTCTAATTTTTTTTTAAGTACCCCTAGAGGGCAGTATTTTTGGTTTGACGATCACCAATTCCAAACAATACATCCCTTATTTGAATAGATATAGGCTAATTACTTTTCCAATGAACTTTCCCAACACCCGAAACCTCACTCATGAAATAAAAGAACAAACATAGCAGCAAATTACCATATTTAAAGGAGTTCTTTTTGTCTTTCTTAATCTTACCTAGATTCTCCATCAACTGAATTCTAAGTAGCTCACAGAAGTCATAATCTTTATTTTATTTTACCATCTGATAGGCTATATAAATGGTCGTACCATATACTAAATTATCCCAGCTAGAGTGGTAGACCTTTTAGCCAATGATCGATGCAAATTTCACATCCATTTCAACAATATCTTCAATTTTCATTGCCCTTCTATCAAATTGAGCACCTGTTGCATCAATAACCTTCTGATTCTTTACAGATTTCAAGATTGCCAGTCCGCCAAAGGAATTTAGACTTGTAACAACACTTATAGCCTCTTTCGTAATCTTGAAAGGTATATTCAACCACATGAACTTGACATGAACTTGGTTTAAAAAATTTTGTGCCCATTTGCTTTCCTCAAATATGGGAAATTTTGAAAACTGTGTGAACTTCTTCTCTTCTGGGGTTTTGTAGTTTGGCTTAATAGTGAAGTCCTCTCCAATTATATGGTTAGAATACAAATTCAGCATTTGTGAGCTCCCTAACTCTTCAATATTGGCATGTATGTAAGCCCTAATTTCTTCAGTGTGCAAGACTCCATACTGTACAGATGAAAATGCACCTAGGGGCTCGGTCTCAATAGACTTATAAGGATACCACTTGAACTTTGGACGGGGTCTATCCTTGACTTCAACTACCAATGGAGTGGCCATTTTTACAAATTCACAGTTTTTCTGATAAATACCTTTTCGTCAAATCAAAATTTTGATCGTTGAATCTTCTTCACACTTGAATCTCACAACAACTTAGAAAAGTTCACTCCAGGGCTCTCCAAACTTATTTTCTCCAAAATTCAAAGTGACAAATGAAAGATAAAAATGACTTTTTATTGTTCGCACAACTAACTCTTTTTGTTAAAATAAATGCTTTTACCCCAATTCATCCGGTTACCCTATTTCCATGCAATGAGACAAATAATTCCTTTGTGGATCTCCAATACTGTAAAATACTTTCTCCAGTTGGTTGAGCAACATCTGAAAGGAATCTATGCACTTACTGGACTTATCCACATTCTGATGTTAGTTATCAACAGGGGGTTAAGAGATTTTCTTGACGGCTCCCTCTAGGCCAAAGGCCTAAAATTAATTCCTAGAGGAATTACTAGAAGAAGATTCTGGTGTTGACACATTTCCTTCAATAGAGGTATCCTTCTTCACCCATTTCTTCTACATTTTCCACCTGATCACATCAGTAGTGACTTTACCTTTTCCCTTAACATCCTACTACATGTTTTGTTTTATTGGACCTCTTCTACTCTAATAGAATCTAGCAATGTGTCCAAATTTGTTGCAATTGTAACACACAACATTTCTCTATCCATACCTACTATTCCACTAATTTTTCCTTGATCTACATTGGTTAGCAATATTCCCAAGTCTATTGCATGCATAGAATCTAACTTCTCTATGAAAGTTGTTCATCACATTTCTACATTCGTTTGACTTATGACCAAAATTTTTACAATTAAAGCACTAACTTGAGAATGATGGTCCTTTTGGATTCATCTTGCTTCTACACTAAGAGGCTATATGACCAAATTTATTACAAGAAAAACATTAACCATTGAAGCTTTGAGCATTTGGTTGTCTTATTGGATTCCTTCTAGCTCCATTCATCTGATTTCCTTGCCTGAATATTCCTTTTCCGGAATTCATTTGTCTTGATCTAGAACTTTCTCCATCTTCATAGCCAAGACCTCGCTTGTCACCATCAGTCCTCTGACCTTTAATCAGTTCATCAGGTTTGGCTGAGCTTGCTTTGAATTTCTCCTTGTACTCATTTGCAGCAGTAAGTACATTTTTGAGATCATCAAGTTGTTTTTCAAGAAATTCCTCATTGTTTTTAGATTGTTCCAATTCATTGTCCAATTGGCTACATTCTTCATTTTTTTATTTCAAGTATTGAGGAATATTTTCTCCATTCTTCTTTCTATCTTAAATCTCCTTGGTCATTTTCATCATGATAGATTCCATGTCATGCTTCAGGGCAACATTTTCTTTGGAAATTTTTTCACATTCTTCTATTTTCTCCTTCAAGGCATGACTCAATTGTTCATCTTCCATGCTTCTATTCTTCTCCTTAAGCTGATCACACAATTCCTTTCTTTTCTCCCTTGATTCATTTATTTTGTCTTTCAATGACTAAATGAATTTCTCTGCGTTCTCAATATTTTCCTGCAGTTCCTAATTCTTAGATTCTAATTGGTCAAGATCATCCAAGGCCACCAAAAGTTGTTCATGAATACTGCTTGTAGACATTGAAAATACTTTCCAAGATCTCCCTAAGATGTTAGAATTCTTTCAAGGAACTAGCTCTAATACCAATTGTTTGAAACAAGCAACACTGAGAGGGGGGGTAAACCAGTGTTCTACAAAAAAAAATTTATTATTTTGATCTTTAACCCACTTAAAACATTCAACCAAGAGAAATATGCAGAAGCAGAAAGAAAATAACCACAACACCATAACACAAGGATTTTTACATGGAAACCCTATTAGGGAAAAAACCACGGTGGATGGCCAATCCACAATATGATATGAATATACTCAAAAGAAGTTTACAATATGGGAATGCACTTGCATTTAGGCTCACTGCCTAGAGCTCATTGCTCAAAATAGAAAGGAAAAATTCCTTACAAGATTTGGATTAGATCCAAGAGAATGAAATAAGAGAGTAGCATCTACAAATGCTTGATTATAGTTCTGGTTAGGCTTAGTAGTCGATATTCTATCCTTCTGACTCATTATGCACTTCTTCTCAGCTCTACTCTTACTTGTATCACAAAATATTTAATGCAGAAGTGAAATTGTACATAAATCGCTCAAGAACCCTTCTAATATTCACAATACAGATCAACACACCTTACACAAAAATAATATAATTGATCATTTATATATATCTGTAACTTGTCAGCTCAAATCATGAATGATATTCAATGCACACCCACATTGATTAGTCACAACTTAGCTTAGACCCAAATCAAGATGATCAAACATGAAAAAAATTTGAGTAAACACTCCTCGAATATCTGTGACACTTAATATCAATTGGGTCAGCCACAAAACACTGATGAACATAAAGATATCCAACTAGATCTCTAAACTTGCATACAACTTGATACAAAGCACTAAGATTTTTGGAAAACATAAGACATACATTGATTAACCTCCCATAAGATCCACAACTCAAAATAACGACATAAAATCTATATGTGAATTGATGAACACAGAACTGCCAGATGCTTTGTTCTTCCTTGACTGCCCTCAATCTGTCTGTCGGTAGGGGAAAATGATGACATGTGAATCCAATCACCAACTATGGTTTCCATCAATTACAACACCATAAAACATTTGCAGTGTGTCATTCCAACACCATCTAGAGGATATAATGCTACATAGTGTAATAGGCTTCTACAAGAGCACAAAGGTCGCAGTCGTAATAAGTAGAGGCCCACTCACAAAGGTATGTAATACCTAGAAAGGTATCACTTTCCAAATGTTGAGTCATCAAATTACTAAAAGGATGTGGCATCAAGCTATATTTAAACACCGGTTATCAAATGAACTATAGAGTTGAAGCAAATACAGTATGCAGAGAATAAAATGCACTATAAATTGTTGTAGTGGTGATGAAGTGGAATTAAGAAGTCAAAGAGAGTGAAGGTCACGAGGTTTTTTCTCTTGATCCTTCAGAAGATAAAATGGGTTTCTAATGTCTAAACTCCAATTACGTCAATGCATAATCAATAGAGGGCTGATCCATTACATCGTGAGTAGAAAGCAAGTAAAAATCAAGACTGGGCAGTATTTTGTGGAGTTCCATAAACCTAAGCAACATTTAGCATGGTTAGAAGAGCCACTAAAAGTACCGCTAAGTGAGAGGTTATGAAAATTATTGAAAAGGCCACCAGACGTTCTAGAAATTTTCATTTAAAGCATTCCAATTGAAGAGGGTTTGATCAAACTACCTTAGATCAAACCCCCTTGGATAGAACCCCACTAGTTTTAAACCATACCTATAACATAGTCTCCTTTACACCTATCAAAATGCTGATAAAAAACCAGTTTTGATTTACCTTTTGGGGGATCAAATGAATTCATTTAAAATTGATTTTTTGTAAGTATGTATTCCTTATTATAAACTTACCAAAAGGTATAATTTTAAATAAATTTAATTTATTATTATATTTATTTTTTATTTCTTGTGAATGTAGGTTTTTCACATAAAATCAAGCTCTTTATTCTGCACATGTGGAAACATAGAAGATTATCAATTTTTTTGAAAAATATGAGTGCTCAGATATTGATGTCCTTGATCCAACAAAAAAAAAAAATTGATACATACAAAAATAGTTATGTGTTATACAGTCTTCCTATGTTTGAATTGTAGTTGGTTTGACTTTGAAACTTGATTAAGGAAAAAATATTCAATAAAACACTATGAAACCCATTGGAAGCACTAGATATTGTAGTTACAAATCTAAATTAAAATAAAATAAAATTTCATCCTTCATGGAAAAGAAGTTATGTGTTATATGGTGAGCATCACTCCTTAAAAATGGTGTTTATTGAAAAAAACTAGTTTTCAAAGGAGATGGAAAAATAAGTGCAATCTGATTCCAAAAATTTTGAAAAAATTATTTAGAATCTACAAACAAAATGTCACAAATCATTAGTTTTCATCATCTTCAAATTCCTCATGGTTTAGCCACTATAGGTGCCTAAAAGTGAAGATTTAGATAGAAAAAATTAGTTTAGTGTCTAGTTTGACCAAAAATTGTAAACCAATATTGTGGGATCACCCATAAAAAAATTCACGTTTCTTCTCACAAGAAAACTGAAGCTTGCTCTAGTGTCATTTAAATCATACACATGTTGATGAGGTCACTCACATTGCTTGGTTATTTGAGTATGTTGATGCTATAGGAATTACCTGCCACAGTGAAGGCTCGGCTAATGATTCGCCTATCCTCCCAATTGGTCATAGTACATAATGTTAATCCTTGTGATTCCATGCATATCATAGTAGGCAATGGAAGAAATCATGAGAGTCTTGCTCTTGATGTGTTTGATTCCTCTCTTTGATCAATGAGCATTGTCATGAAGGAGAATACACAAACCAATTCAATTCATGTGAATCACCATGATGTGTCAGCTAGATTATTTGATGAATCATTCCAGGGTAGCATTGGGTATGAAAATGATCATGAGAAGAACATGAGGAGGATGTGTAATTATTTATGAAGCTTTGAATTCAGAATAATTCATTTGTTGAAGGGGAAATTTATCACTCATTATTTTCCTAGTTTTCAATTGTGGGTGTCAGATAGATAAACTTTGTGTTGTTTATTTGCATCACTTCATTTCAAATTAATATTTCATACATATAGCTATTATAAATTCATTTCCCGCTTTCTAGTCAAAAGCATACCCTGTTCTAATTCATTGCACATCATAAAAAGGGAGTTCTACCTTTTCAAAATTTAGAGGAAGATGATCGATCTAATGACGATCTCTCAAACTGTTAGCACCATTTGTTCTTCCTTTTGGGCATGATGAGTCATTTTATGTATTTATCTTTGAAGGAAAAATTTGAATGCTAACACTTTTCAAATCCCTTGCACTATCTTCCAAGTGATTTTGAGCCTATTGTGTTCTTTAGATACTTGGAGTACAATATTATTCCTCTGCACTTTGTTTGTCTCATATCTAGCTATAGTGTTCTTGCACTGTATAATCTCATCAATAACCTCCTGAGTTAATAGTTGAATAGGTTCTATGTTTATTCTCTCAATCCATTGTTTGAAGGCTTTAGCTTATTTAGCATCATATCTTAGCATTTGGGTATCACAACCTTGACGTGCTAACATTTCAATGAAATCTTGATCTTTATCAAGCAATTTTCTACATTCCATGGTAACCTTTTCAAATCCTTCGATGCATTGCATCAACATGTCACCTTCCCATTTCAACTATTTTTTCCATTTTTCTAGCAATGGAACTTCTTGCTCTAAAATTATATTTCCTTGTATTAATTCTTGAACATCCATTTGCATGAGAATTTGAATATTTTTCCTTTCATCATTAACTTGTTCTTGGTGAAGCCTGTATTCATTCTCAAATATTTTGGATTTTTTTGACCTACTATATGCTTCCTTATATTTCCCTATTGCATTTGAAATGAATTATTCTCCTTGTCTCACCTAGTAATCAATCCATTCTTCAAATACATTCATCTTGTGGTGAATTGTTGCAATTGCATCCACTTGTTCTTGTGATATCAGTACTTATGTTGGGTTAATTCAGTCTATGCTTGACTAGATAGGGGTAGAGATTTTATAAAATGTTCCAAGCTAGCAACCCATTCTTTCAATTATCTTTTCTTCTTTATATATTTTTGTACTCTAGCAACAGTGGCATCCAACTTCACCTTTATTTTATCCAACTCTTGCCTCCAATACAAGTGTCCAAGATTAATAATTGTTATCTTATACTCCTTAGGTGTTATTTCATGTATA
Organism: Sequoia sempervirens; assembly: GCA_007258455.2. Lineage (NCBI taxonomy): Eukaryota > Viridiplantae > Streptophyta > Pinopsida > Cupressales > Cupressaceae > Sequoia > Sequoia sempervirens. The sequence continues at coordinate 392,097,201 of VDFB02105785.1, read as the reverse complement.
TTTTTGTTAGCTGTTGGAGTAGCTATATGGATGGTTTTGTCACCATCTGCATTTCTCTGTATGAAATTTTTTTCTCTAGCTTTGCGCCTAGGCTTAGGAGTATCTACTTGTATGAAACTATTAAGATCTATAGGCAATACTTCTACTTCCATTGGGGAAGCTAATTCCTTGATCAACTAGTCAGGTGCATCTTCATCACACTCTACCTTTGCAACATTACTTTGTTCCTAGTTTCCACTTGATTCAGGAACCTACTTTCTTACTTCTTTAGTCTTATCTGTCACATCCTCTAAAATAGAAATTTCCTCAACAATTTATACATTGTCTCCTCTATTTGAAGACTTACATTTTCCTATCTATCTAGATGTTCAACCTCAGTTTCCTAGATACTACTTTCTTTATTTTCTGCTACACTAGGGTTTTCCTCATTTCTAACTTCATCACCTGAAACCTGTGTAGCTTCACCCTTCTCAATTTCAACTTTGATCTAGTGCTTTTCTATTTCTGCAAATACCTATGATTGTTCATTAACATTTAGAACATTCCCAAGTGAAGGCTGGGAATCAAAAGTGTCTTCAATAATTATTTCATCAATAGGATCCTATTCTACAGTCTCCCCTATTTCCATCTCAAGGTTATTGGGGTTTCCTGCTTCTGAAGCCAGTGTTCTGTGTATAAATTCTTCTTCTTCAACATTTATAGGAGTAGACCCTATACCCAGAATCTCTTCTATCACTAGTTGTACCATGGGTTTATCCTTACATTTATTTTATTTTACCTTCTCCCACATGGCACCCCATTTATCCATCTATTCTTTAATTCTAGCTTCATATACCTCAAAAAGCTCATCCAAAACCACATGACTTCCTCCCAGTGCTTGTTTCATGCTAGCCATGTTAACAGAAGGAGGAGAAGTAAATAGTGTTATAGCCCTTTAAGATTTAGACCTGGTTTGTGTACCAACATTTTCTATTACTCATGCTTCTTCTTCAATAACTAGTTTAACTTTTGGTTTTGTTGTAGAGGAAGATGCACCTTTAGGTCTTACTTTTCATTTATCTTTGCTTGATTCAACATCTTTTTACTTATCAGATGGCTTTATTTGAACTTCTTGTTTTGAAGCTTCAGGGGTTCTTTCTTCAATCCTTATACCAAGAGTCACCTTACTAGTTTTCCTTCTCTTCTTAGTAGGCTCTCCACTCTCAAATACAGTTTCATTTCTTTGTTTTCTTCTTTTGTCCTCTGAGAATGTGGGTTCAATTCCTCTTTCTCTTAAATCTTTACAAAAATCATTTATCCAATGCTGAGTGTATAACAAAATAGGTCTCAAGAACTCATCAATTGATGTCATTTCTTCACCCTCATAATCTGGGTCTGGGATGGGTTCATCATACACTCTGTCTTCATTATAGACTCTATTGAACACTTGTCCATCATCCTATTCAACCTAATCTATAATTTCATGGAGCATAAGAATCCGAGCAGATTTTAAAGACAATCTTTGATACTTTCTTATTCTTACTCTATGCTCATCTTCACAATTAAGACAATAATCTTCTAAGTGTGGGACATGAGCAAATTAACTAGGTATGGCCTTGTAAATATTCCCTTCAATGTCATAATACATTCTTTGAAGTGGAAAATAGTCAAAATTATATGTTCTTAATTCTTCTTCACACAAGTTAGACACCCCGATTGCATTGCACTTATAATTCCCTGTCGCAATAGGAAATCTGAAAGAGGCCTTCTTGTGAGCATTACTGTAAAGAGACTTAGATGGTTTTAACTATCTCACTACTTATAATAATAAAAAAATTGTCTGTTGGATACCTGGGTAGCATGAAAGGTTTCCATCAAACCCTTCTATCCTAATGTAGGAGTAAGTGGGGAACTAAATATACCAAACTCCCACTGGTCTAATGACACTTTGTACCTCCAAGGAAAATATTTTGGTTTTATCACCTTCCATCATTCTAACTAGCTTCATGGTGAAAAAATCATTAAATCTCTTGTAACTCTCTTTGCATCAATGGATAGTGATTTGGGGTAAATGAGCATATATCAAACTATTTCCAAATTCCCTGCCCAAAGTACTAATCTTTTTCAACCCTTGTTTGGTTGCCCTCATGGCGTAGGAATAAATCACATATGAATACATATAGAAACATCTAGTTTTGGGTAATTTTGTTATCTATTCACATAATTTGTCACTAATAAACTTTCCCCAATGCATTTGCATGGTATTTTCCATCATTCTAGATATTATTACAAACATATAGGGTTTGAATTTACTAGCATCTTGTAAACCAACCATCCTGCTCAGTAGAGTTATAATATCTTGAATTTCTTGGTTGAACATAGACCTTTGAATTACTTTAGTCTGTGGTGTAATTGTCTCTTGGTACCATTTCTTACTCATAATTTCTTTGTTACGGGATTCAACATTTTGATATGTTTTATCCTTTTCCTTCATATCAGCATTATACATCTAGGTGAAAAAAGGAAGCCCAAATGTGTATGTAATTCCTTTCTATGAGAGGTCTACATATATTCTCCCCTCTTTTTCAAGAACTCTTTATTCTAGGTTATAATAATTCATGCATTTCATTGCCAATTCAAGGGCTACCTTTGCTGGCAGAAACCCTCTTGTTGAAAATAATCCATTTGCTATAACATTCGTAGTACATTGAGAAGCATTTTCTTGTTGTACCCAAGTGTGAATTTTGGAATTAGAAGTCCACCCCATATGAGTGTTTGTAACTGCCACATTGATTGGTATGGCTTGTGAATTGCAATATTTAAATTCATCTTCTACCCTTGCATCAAAAGTACTCATTTTTCTAGTGTGTTCTGCATTGTTCAAATGTGCGTCTTTTATGCGAGTTAGTGTTAAATTTAACCAAATTTCTTACAATTTATAAACTTTCAATTCACCTTTGATGCAACCACACAACTTCGGGATTATAGTTTTTGATAATATGTTAAAATTCATGACAAGACCAAAACACCTAATCTAGGAAAGAAATAAGGACTAAAACAAGGACCAAGCAAAATTTAAAATGAGACTAGGAACTGACCAAGTCATGGAATGACACCTAAGAAAATGAAAGTGAAAGGGAACAAAAAAAATGGGGTCCAAATTTATCCAAAGGGAAAAATGAGCCATGTTGTGAGACCACACAATGAGTAGTTATATCTTTGAATAGTTGTAGCAATGATGTGTGTAGTGGATTGTGCAAGTGAGATGGTATTAATCTTGAAGAGGGAATCTCCATAAACATAGATCTCCCATAGTCTTCTCAAGTGAATCACTGTATTTTTTAGCACATGTAGTAGAATAATCATTGGTAGGTGGATGTACTTGTGCAACAACGACAAAATGATTAGTATGTGGCTCATGTGCCCCACCAAATGGTCTAGCTATACAATTGGCATCAAAATTCTATGAGTGAGCTACATGACTCTCTAAATCTCTACAGATGTAACCCACATATTAAATATAATCTATTAAAGGGACCCCTAACTATGATGAAATCACATGGTATGCTCTCATGAGGTCCTCAGACATTATATGACCTATAGCCCTTTGAATCTAATCATCACCTACAATGTGGTCTATGTCATCAGGAGATGGGATATCTACCATGACATAGACATTTTATTGAATAGGTGACCTACATGGATGCCTCATCAAGTATCACCTACATGATCTACATATATCCTCTGAGCCTGCACTATGTAATCTTAGCAATATTGTCAATTGCTTCCCATTTGGAAGCAGTGAAAACTTGGTCACCAATAAGGCTCAAGGATGGAGCGACAAAAAGCATCCTCTAACCAACCAAGGTCCTAGAATTTGGAGGATTTCAATCTATACGATAGTAAGCATCCTTGTTGCAAAACCTACCACATAGCTGCCCTAAATGAGGTGGTAAATCCAAATAATTAATTTTGAGGCCTAAATGAACCTCAACATATAACTTTCACATAAAATATAATGAATTTTTTTTTTTATTTGGATAACAACCATGTGTAGAAATAAATCAAGAATAAATCAATGGGGCCATCCTAGGGCATATGCAACTAGTCTCTTGATACACCCTCACCTAAGTTTTTGTGGCATACTAGGGAAAACATTACTTTTTTAATAGTTTCTTTTGTCACTCTTAGCTAAACTATACTTAAAGGAACATCACTAAAAACTTGTTCCCACATCTAGGAAAGAATGACTACTAAAGTTTCACTAGAATATGTATGTATGTCTCCTAATGAAGGTCTAATCTGAACTAAACTCTCTAAAATTATCTCACAATTGGTTCTATACACCCCAATGGTTAAAGGGTGATCTAAAATAAATCTCAATCTATTAATATATGTATCAATATGTGTCCAAAACCCATCCATATTGGTGCCACATAAAAATTAATTAAGTTATAATTTAAATTTGTATGGACATATATTCATGACACGTGTGTAATATATGAAAAAACCATACATTTCATCCTAAATGCATTTCTTTTTCATGTTTACTTAAAAAAAAAAAAATTATGATTAATAAAATCCAAAAGGTTTATGTCTAGCCATTCCAAAGAAGGAATAACAATGGATAAAGAAGGATAAACCAACAATACTAATCCATTTCCTAGTCATTGTCCATATAATTATATTTCATGTTTTTGAATTATTTATACTAATCCATTTCCTAGTCATGTGAGGGATTATTTTAATGCACACACACCATGAACACAATATTTATAGAAGATGATTTAATTGAAAAAATATGATTTATCTAGCTCAATGAAGAAAGAAATGGTTGTAAGAAGGGAAGAGTTGATATTCCTTCCAAGAACCAAGAAATTGAGGAAGTAGCCTTGGAGTTAAGTTCAACTTATCACCAAAAACTTTGAGTTAGGTTCAATACTTACAAGATTAAGAACCTATATTGCATGTTAGTTTAATATATGCATCAAAAAGCTCATATTTAATTATATCATATCTAGTTTCATATCCTATATTTTTTAAGAATAAAGGTACAATTGATATACGCATGTCTTCTAATGATCCTTATGAGAAATAAATTACTCACATACCAAGAAATAAATTATAGTTTAGAACAATGAAAAATATTATGAAAAACATACATTTCATCCTAAAGGAATTTTTATGGTTAAACCTAAAAATTATTTTGCATGATTAAGAAAATCTAAAAGATTCACATCTAGCAACCTCCAAATAAGGAAGAAAAATGGATTGGATGAATGATTAATCATTCATGATGCATAGCTATATAGGATATCACTTAATTAAATTTTTTAGTCTTGATCCTTGATTCTTGAATATATATGAAAGAAATAAAATATGCATGTTATAAGACAAAAACATTTTGGATTAACATGTATAAGGTATTTTTAGTCCTTGGTACTTTGGATATAGGTGATAATGTGTTAAACCAATCATGAAATCATCTTTGATTAATGTAGCAAGAAAGTTTTTATTGAAGAAAAACTCATCAATCATAATGGTTATGACTAAGACATAGAATTTTATCATATGTGCAATTGGATATATGGACATGACAAACACATTTTTTAAATTTAAGGAAACCAATTTTAGGTGGGGATGGATCTGTGAAATAATGTCTAAGGATAGTGGTGATTTGGTCCATTTTGTTGATGAGGAAGGAGTAGGACTTGAGTAAGTTCTTCTAATTGTACTTTCAATTCCTTAAGTCTAAACATAAGTCAAATTAAGGAGTTGTGGGCGGTAAATGTCACATGATAGGGGATGGTATTAAGGTGAGAAAGGAAAATTGTGGAAATGTTAGGATCACATATGATCCAATATCCAAGGAGATACAATAAGAGGGTAAATATAATTATTGACCCAATAAAACTTTGATTCAACTAATAATTTTAACATCTATATGATATTTTTTTAAAGGGAATGATTGGCTAGGTTCAACAAAATTTATTTTACCAACCATGCAAGCTCTATTTCTCCCAAGTTTGATGTTTTTAGAATATTAAACATTATTTAACAAACAAAATGCTAACCTCACAACTACACATAGTGATCATGTAACATAACTTGTTTGTTTAAACTTGCTATCTTCTAAGTGAAAAAATAACATTCATTATTGTTGTAAGGGGAAATCGATAAGCATAAGAAATCAATGTAAAAAAATTAAACAAGATTTAGCTCAAAAAACGATTAAGATTCGTACCCATTATTCATGAAATAAACAATAAAAGATTGCTAAATTTAATGAAAAAATGTTTACCAAATGAAGAACAAACAAAAAATTCACTAAGCTATATCATTACCCATCTTGTGTCGAAGTGTATTCACAATGATGTTGGATTGTTGTTGTATCAATGCAAAGCCTCCATTTGTGTGTTTTAAAAGTTCTAATATGTGTTAATGGTGATTGAAGATGTGTGTAAAAGCTCTCAAGAAATCAATGATTAATTTAGCATTACTTTGTTACACAAAAGATGTCAATTCTCCCATCAATTTTGAGGATGAAGATGATTGTTATATAGGTTTTCTGATTCAGGATGAACAATCGAGATCACGTAGTACAATATCCTAATCAACAGTTGAAAGATGTTGAGAGGAATTAGATTGCTTAGTTATCTTCTGTGATTGAATCAATTAAGGATGTTGATTGATCAATCAAAGGAAATAGATTGGCCAATCTATGGAATTAAGGAAATCATGTTGAGCTTTTAGGGGGATTGAAGAATAGATGGATTAGTTAGGAAATAGATGGATTAGTTAGCCAATTAGAGTGAGTAATTAGGGGACCATAATTTTCACAATCATGAAGGTGGGTGAGGGTAATTAATTAATTGAGTTAATTAATTAAGCCTTTTGAGTTGAACGTGCAGGTCATGTTTGAATTTTGTAAAAAAAATTGTATTTGTTTTTTTTGAACTTTTTAGATGATGTTTAAATAATTTATTTAATTATTCAAGTTTAGGAGAAAGTGATCTAATTAAAATATTAAGTGATAATAATTTAATTGATTTTGGGGAATAGACTGAATTAGTGACTTAATTAAATAATTGATGTTATTTAATTAATTAGGAAACATAAAGTTAGACTAGGACTTTATTAAATAAATGAAATTTATTTAATTAGTCAAAAATGATGAAAAAGTGAATTAATTAAATAATGTAATATTATTCAATTAATAGAGGAAATGTCATTCAAGATGTGTGATAAATATTAGGTCATTTTTACATGTTTCCCCTCTTTGATACAAAGTATTGGATACTTTTTTTCAAAGATTTCGATGTTAAGATCAAGATTTGAAATTTTTTATATGCCCCATTGTGCCCCAATGGTTAGTAGAAAGATGGTAGGACATTGTGTTGCCCCCTCAAGAGGTTGGCTGAAAAAAATATTTTTCAGGTCAGGCTTGTGACAATGTTTTATTTCAATTCAGATGCATAGAGGATGAAAAATTAAGCTTATAGGACTCTCGGTTATAGTCCAAATGTTCCTAGGAGCTCCAAATTTCAACCTAGGAGGGTTTCCTAGGTAAACAATTAGGGTTTGGGGGTTTAAAATAGGTAATTAGGGTTTAATTTAACTGCATTTGCATTATGAGCCTTTAGTAATTTCTTGCCTCTAGATTTTATGATTTTGTGATTGTCAAGGTACTATGGTGAGGATTCAAGGAGCCCCACATTGCATGGATGTGGTTCGTGAGTTTGGGAGGCCTATTTGCATTGGTGCATCAACATGTACCCTTTCCTTTCTTGTTTTCATGTTTTCATTTTTGTGTAATTAATACATGAAAACTTTTTAGGTGAAAGTGGTAGGTTTATGTTTCTTACACCTTTGCATCATTTATGCCACTTTTATATTTTATATTTATGCCACTTTTGTAGTGTATATTTGTGCCACTTTTTCATTTTTCAACCACCTTTGACATAAATGCTCACTCTT
>VDFB02105785.1:392050909-392089145 GCA_007258455.2 Sequoia sempervirens | reverse complement strand
TCAAATAATTATCAATCATTTATGGCAGTGAGTAAATAGTTGTTGTCATAAATGATATATAGTTATTCAAGAGTATCATAAAGCATGAAATCATTTGATCATAATTATAGAGCAGCAAATGATGATTATTCAAGGATTGCATTATATTCCAAAGATGAAACAAATATTTAAAATAGAGTGCAGTTATAAATTCATTGATTTACATTTTTTCTCAATACAGGATAATAATAGGATCTTTCATCAATATCATATATCCTATTTCTTTCTGGGGTTTGTGCACAAGGTTTTCTTCTCTTGTACTGTAAGTAAAACAAATACCATATGCAAAATTGAACTGGAAATGGATATTTCAAAAAGATGCATGAGCTATATGAGGTGAAATGCATATGCAAGCAAATGTACATAAAAAACATAATGAAATATGTATAGTCATTTCTAAAAAACATAGCAATGAAAATGGACAATACAAAGATTCTTATCTCAACATAAGGGGTAGTCTTGGAGGCCTATGCATAACCATGTCAAATGACTAAGTATCACAAAGCAAGGAAGGGACATACATACATGAGCAAGGGATAGTATGTGATTAAGTGTAAAGAACAATATTTTCAAAGGAAATGGCCACATAAGCTATCAATATGTATGAAGGTTTTAATCACAAGATGTTTTTTCCTACAGGGTATTTACATTTTATACAAAAGTATTTCTTATATAATGGTGATAGTAATTCAATGTTATAAACATATTCATGGTCATAATAAATATGACTATAGGTTATTAAGACACTACAATGAGAGATATTGTAATTATGTGATTCATATCACAGATGAACAACAATACTTGAAACAAAGGTGTGTTTCTTCATGACAAAAGAAAAATGTGGCTACAATAAGTAGGGGTATATGCAGTAATAGGAAGGCATTGTGGTGAAGAGAGAAGTGACAAAGGAATTTTTGAAAGCCCATTTACGGGAAAGGTAAAGGTCATGACCTGTAATGCTATAGGAAAGAAACTCCAAATCTTATCACAAAAAAAGTATTTTCCAATATATCTTCAAATAAAGCTTCACGAGAATAATGAATGTAAGTTTTCATAAACCCAAAAAATGATATGTAAGGGTTTTCATTTTCTTTAAAGGGATAAGTTTAGACTTTCAACATTTTCCCAGAAATTTATCAGAAAATGACAAATCTGCAATGTGAAATCAATAATGTTTCACCAGAAAACACTTGTAATGTCATGAGAAGAACTTAAAAATATCACAAAATCAACAAGAGTTCCATTTATCAAAAAGAAATGGTTGTAGCCTAGGAAAAATTGAAGCTACAAGTCAAATAAATGAAAAATTGAAATATAGAATGTAAGAAGGAATGAGGGAAAATCACAAAATCTATGGCCTACAAGGTGCTTGGAGATTGTTGTGAGTTTGGTAAAAAACCTAGATATAAAAAATTGTAGAGAATCCAAACCCTTGATTTTTCATAGTTTTTAAGATGGAATCATAGATTTTTAGAAGCTTCTACCATTTTCAATCAAAATCTTAACATATATTCAAGGGTGAGCTTGGGTTTTTTCTAAACCATGGCCACATGATCTAAAAAATGGGCAAAACTACATAAATAGTATAAAGATCTATAGGAAAATGTAACAGATGCAAAAACCATAGCCTGCGGCTTGGGTCTTTTGTTTTTTCATGGAATAATAGCAAGATACTATAGTGTGTAAAATAAGGTTTTACCTTTTTTGATTTCCCCTTCTATTTTTGCATTAAATCTCTGTGTGAGATATATTCTAGAGGCTCAGATATAAAGCTCACAGTGACCGAAATAAGAAAGATAACACACAAAGATCGAACAAGTGCAGAGAGAATAGTTAGAGCTGTGGGCATAGAGTTCAAAACAAATTAAAATGGATTTTTTTAATTCATTTTTACTTCAGCAAACAACTTACTAGTGAGTGCCTGGAAAAGGATGATAGAAGGTGCAAACAAATGCCTGGGAATGAGCTTAGAAATCCATCATAGAATTCATCATAGTTCAAGCTCTAGAAACCCTAATGGTGTCACCAACATAGCTTCTTCATGAAGATTCAAGAGGAATGAAATATGATTTTTCTTTTCTTTTCCTTATTTTTGTTTAGGGTTTTGAGCTCTAAATGATGTTGATGGATAATATGGTATTTTTTCCATTGTTTTATGAAATGAAACATCGATTAATGTGTAATCCCACAAATTCATTAGAGTGAAGCTAGGTGTTCATTCCTTAGGAATTTTAAATTCCTTTGTCAAGATTTAAATGGTGATGTGTTTTAAAAATTTTCATTTGTTATTTTGAAGATGTAAAACATTTTTACTTTTTGTGATGTTGATAAAAATCACTTAAGGTAAAAATGTTATTTTAATGTAAAACAGGAGATGAAAGTTGTGCTTTGAAAACAAGTGGAGGGAATATAGGGGAAGTTATTTTTAGTTTGGATACATGTACCCACATTTGTAAGGGAATTAATGCAATTTTTTGGTGGTTTTTCATGCTTAGGTGTTTGGTATGGCCAAAACCATTTTCCTCACATGTTGGATGTAGTTTTATGAGGAGTCTAATGCCTTATTTTTAGGATTTTCTGGTGGATCCGACCCAAGGTAGTTGTTTTCCCCTATTTTGGTGCAACTAATTGGGTTGTGAGATATATTAACTCTTGTAACTATTTTGAGAGTTAGTTCTTAATTTGTAGATTTTTGAAGACAATGATTTTATAGTCCTTCATTAGACTTCAACACTCTTTGTAACTGATATTGTCATATAAAACAGTGAGTATGGTGGATGATTAATAGTATTGAGTTATTTTTCCCTCTCATTGCTTGCTTTCTTGTGTGCATTTATTTATTGTGATTGATTGAACTACTTGTGAAATTTACATTTTTCCTTGTATTTTTGTCTCATTGAAAGCACCTTGTTGGAAGAAGATATATGTTTACAAGTTATGAGTTGTGTGAAAAAATGCAAGAGTTCTATTTATGAAATATATCTTTTCTTTCTAGGATCTTGTGTCAACACCCTCTTATAAAATATTTGTGTAAAAAATATGCAGAAATGAGTTGTGTAAGCCTCTTTCAATTTGTTAACTGAAAAGTGTAGCTAAACTGATTTTATATGTATTTTAGTCAATTTGGTGTATCACCATAGGATAGAAGTTTTAGTTTCATTTTAAAGTTACATCTTTCTTACCTTTTTCCTCAGAAAATAAAAATAGTAGTTTAGGTGATATCCAATGAAGAACCAACTTTCTCTAGAGGTTGTTTTTTGCCATAAGGTTACCCACAGTCTTAGAAAAGTTCCCATGTTTCACATGATTAGCTGTGTTAAGTTTTGGCTAGGGTGAAAATAATAGTGTTAACATTTGGATCCACAACTTGATGCAAATTCATTATCTATAGATTTTATTCAAGTTCATCCATTGTTCATCAAGGTTTTCATAGAATTTCATCACCATAGCTAGGTTATTGGAAAATTTCATCAAAGGAGCACCATTGTTCATCATCAAAGCTTGCAAGGAATTGGGAAAGGGCTATTATAGCACAAATTCCCCCATGGTATTGAGGGTTTGAATGTTTTGGAGCAAGATTTAATAGTGTTTATTTGATTATATTTGTTTCATTTCTTGTTCTTGGCATTTGAATGAATTGCATGGGGAATGATTGTTTTAGACTTTTTTGATGACTAACATTGGGTTATTTGATGATGTTTGAGTAGTTCTAAATCTACTGTTCACATTTTGGTACTAGGAGGGAAAAAATCTTAAATGTAACACATCTTTTTGGTCAATTTCACTATTTTTCAATAGGTTTGTTCATTAATCTCGATGTAGTGCACTCGTGGCTTCTTTCAACACATAAGTGGTGACTTTTGGCACATCCAAGATTTGTTATAGTGCATTCATGACATCTTATAGTGCATTATCCTACTATTTTAGCACATCTGGTTTTATTTTTAGGGCATCTAGTCACTATTTTAGCACATATGGTCACTATTTTAGCGCATCTAGTCTCTGTTTTAGCACTTTTATAGTCAATCTTAAAATGGCCATAAGTTGGTCATACAAAGGTATTTTTAGAAGCTCTTTTTATTGAAATAGGGTAGAATTTCATAAGCTATGTAATTGTGTGAGAAACAAGTGTTTCTCAATTTTTTTATAGTTAAAATTTTCAATTTTACATATAAATTCAAAACACATTGTAACGTGGTCTAAATTTTAGGGGTTTTATGCTTAATTATTATCTAACCATTATATTTTCTTGTTTCTTGATCTCATCTAACACTTTGAACACTTTTTTAGGTTAGGAAATAAAGAAGGGAAAAAGGAAACAAAGGGATGGTTTTTTATTGCACTATTTCATGATTGTAACAAGTGTTTTTTAACACTATGGGGACACCTATAACCCAATCTTTGGAACATTGTTATCTTTCAACTTTAGAACTTAAATACATTTTATTTGGGTTTTAAAAAAGAATAATCAAAGGGTTAAAAAAACATTAGACAATTACTATAGTTGGATTTTGATCTAAAAATTGAACAAGCAAAATTCATACTTCATCTTTGTGCTATAAAAAGAATCCATTATTGCTTATGAAGTTAAAATGAACATGTGTTTTTCGTGTTTTGTAATATTTTCTACAAATTAATACCATTTAAAAGGTGTATTCACTTCTCTCACACTTCATGGCGATCTTGAGAATCAAAAGTATTTTGGTGATATTAAGTTGTATAAAATATTGCCTCCACAATTCAATTTGGGCTTCTTAAAAATTGATCAAAATCTTGCTAGTGTGAGTTGAGTATATTGCGTGTGTTTTCTCTTTGTTCACGCAAACAAAGATTGATCGAACTACAGATGTGCTTTCTCTCTTTTTTTTACCTTTAGAGGGTCCTTTCTAAGACCAATTCAAAGGAAAATCCAACCAATTTTTCACTTAGGCCGGTATACAAATGGATAAGACTAAACTGTTAAGTCCTCATGGTATGTAGGCCTTAGATGTACTGTGTCTTTCAAAATGGGGTACTACCTTAAAAATTATAAGCACCCCTAGTAGGATCGATTAAATCCTTTAGTGGCTTTTTGGAAAATCACAAGGTTCCATGTCCTCGATCACCCTAACTAAGAACCAATTTGTGTAGAATCCAAAATCCCCTTCTATTTGTGGTGCAAGAGGTCGGACCTCTGAAGCCACCACACATTTTTGTGGTTCTTTGTAGAGATGAGAAGTTCATCATGGGAGATTCATGAGAACTAAAACTTCGCTGGCCCAAGAAGTGTGTGTCATGGAGGGTAGCCAATGTGGTCAAGCTTCTAATCATTCACTTATAAGAATACGAATAACTAGATTTATCCAAGTGGGAATTCAGCAAATATTATCTCTTTCTATCCGAGGGTTTTGCATCATTTCATAATAAAAAAAATTTCTTGGTTCTAAAACATTGGAAATGAAACATTCAACAAAGTCACCAAACTTCAAACCCTTTGGAAGAAGCAAATACCTTTGAAAAATCCAAGTGCTACTACTTGTCCCTAGGGATTTCATCCTTAGAGGCTTCTAAGTATTTGGATTTATATCTCAATTTTCTCTCCAAAGTCAACATAGGAAACTATTCTCTTGAAACCTTGATTTTCACATAATGGACCTTTTGGGATGAAAAGGAGTTAAGACATAGACATTTAGTTTGAAACATAAGCAAGACATTGGATGTGGTAAAATAAATTCATTAATCAAGGTGAAATCAATTGAACCCCACACATGTGCTTGCTTATCTTTTGTCTTATGGTATTTTGAGAAAACATTGATCTTTTGGTTTTAAGTACTCTTAGGGAAAAGCATGTTCTTCAAAAACTTGGTCTTGTAAACAAGTCGCCCGTAGGCTCATTTAGGATCAAAACAACCAATCATTTCATCCATCTCAAATATAAATCAAATACCATCTCACAAAAAACTTTTGAGCCATTGGAAAAATCATTAATACTAGACTTTTGGAAAATCCTTTAAATCAAATCAAAATCATCTTGTTTGACTAGGTATGTGTAGATGAATCCTTCTCCATACACTTAGTTAAATTATCACCTTGTGGAAAAGTTTCTTCCAAGAAAAAATCCAACCTCTTGGAGTTTATGATTTCATTATCAAATCCAAATCAAATCCAAATCAAGTACAAATCAAATCAAAATCAAATCCAACATCAAATCAAACCAAATCCAATCCAAATAAAAAATCCAAAAGTCCTAAAGTCTAGTATTTCCTCCAAAGTTGCTAAAATTTCAACAACCATATCACTTCCCCCTTTGATATTTCATCCCATCATTGGTCCTAAATTCTTTAAAGGTCAACAAGGTAAAAAAGAAAAAGAAAAACATGGAATATAAACTTGATTTATACATCATGAGTGGTCTAAATCAACCAAATTATCAAAGCCTTACAATGCCAATTGATTATCAAAACTCATATTTATACAATCCATACATGGGATCATTATCTCCTACAAAACTCAATGATATAACAAATGTGAATTTTACCAATCTAAATTTTGAAACACCTTTCTCTATGGTAGATTTAAATCAAAGTCCAAACCTACAAATCTATCGACCAAACAATCAATGCATGAGTCTTCAAACAAACAATATTATCCCACCAAATCCATACATTCCAAATGTGAATATACCAAGTACAAGTTTACCAAGCATGAAAATTTCAAATCCACACTTGGTAAACATTGGGATACATATGTTTGTGAATCATACAAATGTTGTTCAAAGTCCAAACAATATTTTAACAACTCCATGTATTGATCCAAGTCAAGGTAACACCATGTAAAATGAAAGTTACCTAAATCAAGGCAATGTGATTCCCAACCACAAAAATGTTCAATTTCAACCTATAAGGCCAAATATGAACATCATCCCTAATCATAACATTATCCAAAATCAATTTTTCCATGATCCCATGCAAACACCACAAGTATACATTCCAAATTTTCTTGAACAAAAACCAAATCAAGTATATCAAGGGTGTCAAGATCAAAATCAAGATCAATTTTTGTGAGATCAAATTGCTTCACTTTCCAAAATAGTTGATTCATTACACCAAGAGACATATCCACCCCAAAATAAATACACTCTTCCATTGGTTAAACCATTTCATCAAAGAATTAAGTTGTGTCCAAAACCACATCAAGAACAATATCTCCAATGTCAAGAGGCTGGATATCAAGATCAACAACATCAACAACAAACCCAATCACCACATCTCTAAAATCAATCACCAAAAGGTCAATTTAAAGTACAAATCTCACAAGGTAACAAATGAAAATACACACCACTTGGGGAACCAATCAAATCGGTCATGCAATAGTTGATAAAAGAAAATCTCATCAAAATCCCCATTTATGAAAATTATCAAGAGCCTTAAGTTAAACCACTAGGGTATAATGAGAAGCACCTTTGTGATTTTCAAAAAATAAAGGGACACACAACATCAAATTGTATTCGACTCAAAAATATCATCCAAGACCTTATTGATAAAAAAAATAACTATTGAGGATAATGATGAAGATTCAACCACTAGTGATAGCATTGGCAATCTCCCCACCACAATTGTTGAAAACAATGATCAAGATCTATACATCAATGAGCAGCTTGAAGATGTTTCTACCTCATCCGAATATCAACTCAACATACATCAAGAGTCACTTTTTAGTCATGATCAAAATCCCTCAACAATATTTGACAATGGTCTATTTCAAGGGGTGTTAGAATTATTTGATCCTATTGGCATAATCCATGATCCATCAACCAATAATCATTTTGAAAATGTATCTACATCACCTAATGAGTTAGACAACATATATCAATAATTTATTCCAAAGCATGATCAACATCTTTCACCAAAGTCTAGAAATGGTCCTTTCCAAGACATATTGACATCCTTTGAATTCATGGTTATAGATACTAAAGGGATCCTCAATTCAACATTTGATCCAAGTCCACTCAAAGATCAAGAGGATATTGATCCACTTCCCATGCCTAATGAACATATCCAAGTGTAGAGCTAGAAAAATGCATAATTCTATGGAGTAAGAACCACCATTTCATCCCACATCAATAGAGAAATTCTAATTAATAGCAAAACCAGAAATGCAAATCTAAACTATAGAAACAAAACAATGCTTTTAAAAGAAATCAATCTCCATTGTCTCCCTATCACCAAGATCTTTGTTTATGCATTTTCTCTTAGATTTTATGAGTACAAAATGCAATAAAGAGGCTATGGTGAATGATAAATGCAATCAAGATGCAAAGATGATATGAGTATGTAAATTTGTGAGGAAAATTTGTGAGAGCTAAAATGAGAGGGAAATCTCATTTTAAATAGGAGTTCCTTGAGGGTGGAGAGGGGTTGAAGATGAAATGTGGGATAAAAGATGTGAGAGAAGGAAATGCCATTATCCCACATTGTTGGGTTAAATGTTATGGATGAGAATGAAAGTGATAAAGGGTTATTAGATTAAAATGTACCCAAATGATTAAATATGAATAAAATGATTAAAGATACTTTACTAAAATACAATATTTCATGAATGATTTATGCAGATGATATGATTAATATGCAAGTTATGATAATTAGTTTATTATGAAATAATAATCAATGATTATGATAATTGATTTATTAATAAAAATGAATATGAAACAATTATGGATGATAATGATAATTGATTTAATATGGAAATGATGTTTATGACTTATTATGCAAATGGATTATGAATGACTATGATTTATTATGCAAACGGGTATGAACAATAGTGCAAATGGAAATGAACATTAATGCAACGAATATTGAATGAGCATGAAATGGTTCAATGATTTGATGAAATGAGACAATTGAAATGAAACAGACAGTGAACAATGTCAGTTGGGATGGTGGTCAATATAGCTAGGTTGATATTGAGGCTGATGAAGCTGATTGAGCTAATTAAGTTGATTGAGAATTATGATTATGCAAGACAAGGTGCTGCAATGATGGATTGACTGATTGATTAAGGGGACATGAAATTTCGAGAAGCAGGCTGATTGATTTGAGATTTGATTCAAGAGACATATATTAGTGAGTTAAGCAATTGATTGATTTCTATGTGACAAGAAAGATGAAGAAAATGAAATGCAAGATGGAAGAGAATGAAGGTGATGAAGTCTCTTGTGCCTTTTAAGTGCTTTTATCATCATCGAGCTTATTATGTCACAAATTAGTATAAGCGCCTAGATAACATGAACATCTAGACAATCTGAATACTGTTTGCATTTTTTTAGTAATGAAGTATAAGCATCTAGGTATAAGAATGTTAGATGACCTAAATAATTATTGCATGGAAGACACTATCAGACAAGGAATGCTCTCTTCCACGTTAGACTCATAGGTCCTCAATGGTTTTAGACAACCATGTCCTAAAACGAGTCATCCTGTGAATAAAAAACAATCAACAAACAACAAACAAATGAACATGCCCCATCCTTGCCTCTCTAGTCAAAAACACCCTGAAGCAGTTAAAAGACATGTCACCAAAGATAAAATCATAAAATAAGCAAAGATCAACAAACAAACAAGGGTCCTGCTTTGATATAAAATTGATTCTTGTTATAGTTTATGCGTTTGGTTGGATTTCTAAGATGGGTTGATATATATGTTATAATGTTTTCTTGATTGTCAACACTTGCATGTTTTGATTTTGTTGAAGTTCAAAGTTGTGTGGTGATTTGAAAGTGTCACTATTTTTTGGAATTTTTGATTTTTTTGGGATTTTTGGAATATTTGATTTTTTTGGATTTCTTCAAGACATTTTATGGTTTTTTTTTAATTTTTTCAAGACATTTTTTTAGGACATTTTATGATTTTTTTTGGATTTTTTCAGGACATTTTATGATTTTTTTTTTTGGATTTTTTTTTAAAATTTTTTTTAGGACATTTTACGATGGGCATGGACGAGCATATAGAAAAAGAGGGTAGTTTCTATGACCGCGAGATGCTTAGTATCCTAACCCATAACTAAGGTTAAGGAGATTCCCTAGTGAGGGATAGCACCAACCTAGTATGTGTGGAAAAGCGAGCAAGCGAGGGGAATTTTGAACAATTCACAAGCCATGGTGAGTGTGAAAAGGTCATTATGAAGTGGAGGATGAATCAAAAGGGAATGAAAAGATCAAGTAGAGCTCCAAAGGAAAGAGGAGCAAAGCCTCTACACATGGCGCCGATTTCTTGGTTTTCACCATGGTACTTGCTCAAGGCACCATCGAAGTGGTTTTCACCATTGAACAAATGGATTTATCTTCTTTTTTCTTTTTTTTAGGACCTTTTTCCTTTTTCCTTTTGTATTTTTTCAGGACTTTTTTCCTTTTTTTTTGTATTTTTTTAGGACTTTTTTCCTTTTTTTTGTATTTTTTTAGGACTTTGAAAATATTGAACCCTCTGAAGTATTTAGGTATAAAAATTGCAAATGTGCATACTATTGATGGGATAACTAATAAATTCACCTTCCGGAGTAGATAACTAGTATGCCCCAGATCCATACATAGTAGTGATAACATATGAACCCAACCAGTTAAGCTCAAATTTAACCTTCTTTTCTCTGTCTTGTTGAGTGTGAGGATTTTCATGAAGAACAAGATCCCAAACCTCAAATGTATGTGGTTTCAATTTATGATTATAACTTCGACACATCCTTTGTTGGTATGCTCTAAGATGATTGAAAGAAGTTTGTATTTGTTCATCCAATAGTTCCAACTCCTACAAACGGGAAACTCAGTATTCTTCATCCCTCTTTGTATTTGTTCATCCAACAGTTCCAACACCTGTGGGAGTGTGAAAACTCATATGATAAGCCCATAATGCAGGAATCAATTGAATATGCCAATCTTGACTAGCTTCATTGACCATATTTTTGAAAATTTTGAGAATAGTTTTGTTAGAAGGCTCAGCCTGGCTGTTACCTTAAGGATAGTAAGATGTGGAAAAATGATGTTGTATATGGAATTTCTCACAAAGTTCATGAACATCCTAATTTTTGAATGGTTGACTATTATCTGTGATGATGGATAGAGGAATGCCATAACAATAGATGATGTAGTTCAGTATGAAGGTGGCTATTTGTTTTCTAGTGATATGAATGAGAGGAACAACTTCAATCCATTTCATGAAATAGTCAGTGGCAATAAGAATAGACTTATGACCATTGGATGAAGGTGGATGGATCTTGCCCACGAGATTGAGTCCCCACTAATAAAAGGGACATGGTGTAGCAAGAGACTGTAATTCCTATGCAGGAGCATGTATCAAGTCTGCATGTTTTTGACATTGCTTGCATTTTTTTAAAAATTGATAAGCATCCTTTTCCACTGTAGGCCAATAATAACCCATACACAAGAGTTTCTTGGCTAAGGTAGGACCACTAGAATTTTCCCCACACATACCTTCATGTACTTCTTGTAAAGAAGTTTTGACCTCATTGTGCTAAAGACATCTGAGTAAAGTACCATCGATACCTTAGTGGTATAGGGTATCGGCTAAGATCACATAGTGGGAAGCTTCACAGATAAAGGTTTTATAAGATTTATTGGATAGGTTTGATGGAAAGGTGTTATCTAGAAGATAGGTATAAATATCGCCATATCATTGGGAATTAGGACGAACAATGAGACAAATCATTTCGGATTGTGGTATATTGTAAGCAGGTTCCAAAAGAGGGTCTACTAGGAACTCATAGTAAGTGGCATTACTTGGCATTTCTACAAGTGAACCAATTGTTGCCATTGCATCAATAGCTTTGTTGTTATCTCGGGGAATTTTCTCAAAAGAGATTGATGTGAAATAGGCCTTGAAGTCATCCACCATTCTTTTGTAAGAAATCAATTTTTCATCTTTTGTTTTATAGTCATCATTAACTTGTCTGATCACTAGCTAAGAGTCACCAAGAACATGCAACTCAAGGAGCTTCCATTGCGTAGCTATACAGAGCCTAGAAAGTAATGCCTCGTATTCTACAATATTGTTGGTCCATGGAAACTGTATCTTATAAGCTTTAGGTATACAATCCCCTTACAGAGTGACAAAGAGAATTCCAGCACCATAACCATCTTGTGTGAAGGATCCATCAAAATATAAATTCCACAGATGTGTAGATTCCATGTTGAAGATTGATTCATTAAGAAACTCTGTAATAAGAGGATGATCATTTGTCACAGGAGCATCAGCGAGTTGATCTATGATAGCTTGTCCTTTGATTGCTTTTCTTTCTATGTACTCAATATCAAACTCGCTAAGAATCACCACCCATTTAGCTAATCATCTTGTGAGTGTTGCTTTGTTCAAGAGGTACTTAAGAGGATAAATTTTTGCAATGAGCTTTGTCTGGTGTGTAAGCATGTGATGTCTCAAATTTTGTGATGCAAAAACTACAACAAGGCATGCTCTTTCAATAGGACTATAATTGAGTTCGTATCCCACTAGAGTACGACTGATGTACTAGATTGCACATTCCTTTCCTTCAGAGTCATGTTGTGACAAAAGTGCCCCTAGTGCTATGGTGGTTGTGGATATATATAGAAGTAAAGGCTTGTCATTTGTAGGAGGTACTAATATTAGTGGTGTCATCGGATATTCTTTGATTTTCTGAAAATCTTGTTCACACTTGTTGTCCCATCTAAATGAAACATTCTTGTGTAACAGATGCTAAAAGGGTTGACATTTATCTACAAGTTGTGCTATAAACTGATGGATAGACTAAATTTTTCCTTGTAATGATCTCAACTGAATGATATTCTTCGGTGGAGGCATTTCAAGTATAGCCTTTATTTTTGTAGGATCAACTTCAATTTCTTTAGATGAGACAATGTATCCAAGGAGTTTTCCAGAGGTTACCCCAAAGGCACATTTATTTGGATTCAATCATACCTTGTATTGTTCTAATCTTGGGAAAATTTTATCCATGATCTCTAGATGTCCAACTCTGGTGTAGGATTTTCCCATCAAATCATCTACATAGTCTTCCAAATAGTTATGCATCATGTCATGGAAGATAGTGGTCATTGCACATTGGTAGGTAGCTCTGGTGTTCTTCAACCCAAAGGGAATGACATTCCAACAGAAGGATCCCTAAGGACAAGTGAATGTTGTCTTCATTTAATCTTCAGGAGAAATTTTAATGTAATTGTAGCTTTAGAAACCACCCATGAGGGATAACATTTCATGCCTTGCTAGCAAATCCACTATCATGTCAATGTTTGGAAGTGGGAATTCATCCTTAGGACAAGCTTTGTTTAAATATCTAAAATCAATGCAAACTCGGATTCCTCCATCAGGCTTTGAAATTGGTACTAAATTTGAAATCCAATCAGCATAGTCAACAGGTCTGATAAATCCCACATCTAGCAACTTTTGTAATTCAACTTTTACCAATAGAGCAATGTGTGGGTGCATTTTACTCAAATTTTGTTTAACAAGTTTTTCCCCTAGTGGCAAAGACAAGTGATGCATTACTAGATCTAGATCAAGTCCTGGAATATCTACATATGACCATGAAAATTTAACTTGTCTTTCCTTGTAGAACTGTATATGCTCTATTCTCTCTTGAGGTGTTAATGACTCTACTAAATGAATTATCTTTGGTTTTTCTTTTGTGCCCAAATTTTCTAGTAATATTTTCTCCACCAACATAGATGATTTTCATGATATACTGCTAAGGGAAGTGTTTCAAGCCTTCCATCCTCGGGCACCTCAGAGAGGTTTTTACCCTTGGATACATCCTTTATTTTTACTTTTATGGGGTCTAATAGCACCGTAAGAAAGTTTTCACTAGAAGACCTATTTGTATTTTCAATAATTTTGTGACTAAAAGGCTTGGCACTCCCCCAAAAATAAGCTACACTATTGAGTTCTATGTTGAATCTTGCTTTATGATCCTCAAGAGGTGTGTCTTCTCGTGCTCCTAGAAATTTTATGATTGCCTCATCATTTTCAAAAACATCTAGTTGTGGTGGTCCCTTTTGATCAAAATCAATGAGTTTGGGGTGAACCAAGGGTAAAGAATCACGATTCAAGTCAATATTTTGGATCGATTCAAGGGTACAAATATTATGATTGGGTTTAGGGGTAGGGAGACTATCATAGTCATAAATGTCAATGATGTCATCGATGGCACTTTCCTCATTTTTTTGTGTAGCATTAGAGGACTCTACTTCCTTACTTGAAACACATGTGGTACTCAAGGTCTTATCTTTTTGTGCATCATATCCTAAACCAGGGACTTTTTATGTACAAGTAGGTTGTATTGGTTCCAAGATACCTTATTTCTATAAGCCAAAAGGAATTTTACCATCATATCCCATTTGTTTCATAATATCAAATCCTTTACCATATTGTTCAACAGGTATCTTTATTTCAGTCTGTTCTTTTTCTATATCTTCATCTTTGTATAACCATTTTAGGAGATTAGCTTTTTCTGTTTCATTATAAAGGTCTCCTCATTTTTTGAAAGTAGTTGATTTACAAATCATTGTAGTATTTGCATTTGATGTGGTCTTAGTAATTTTTGGTTTTCCATAGGTGTGGGGAGATAAAGGTAGCTTTCCAATGCAAAGGGCACGATTCAAGGTATATTCTCCAAATCCTTGTTCTTTTACCTGTATTTTGATCTCAGTTGCATTGGATTTTGAGAAAGATGCTTTTAAGGACTCAGGATTAGCATATGCTTGGGAAGGAAATGCTTCATGGTTGCTTGGTATTGTGATTTGAATTTTAGGGCTTCAATTATGGAAATACATGAAAGGGTTTGGATCTCCTCATATTGTGATTTCAACACCATTGAGGGGGAATTTAATGCATTCATGGTATGTAGAAGGTACTACTTTCATTGCATGAATCCAAGGTCTTCCAAGGAGGATATTATAGGTCAGTGGGAGATCAAGGACTTGGAAAACCGCATCCTTTACCATAGGTCCAATTCTAATTGGTAGAGTAACTGATCCTTTAGATGAGTGTTCATCGTCATCATATGCCTTTATGGTAATATTTTTTCTTGGATCAACTACACTTTTAGAGAACCCTAATTTTGTGATCAATTCTTGAGTACAAATATTAAGGCCTACTCCTCCATCTATCAAAACTTGCTTGATCTTAATATTATAGATGAGGATGTCAATGTGTAAAGCTACATTATGTGGTTGTCGAAGGGATGAATCATCATTTTTTAGTAAAAGTGAGATTATAAGTAATGTGTCCCACCATAGCTTGAAATTGATCTACATGCAGGTATGTAGGCACTGTAGCAGTAGCAAGTGCTTTATCTAAGATAGCTTTATGCTTAAGAGATAGGTGTAGCAACTCAAGTATAGAAATTTGTGCAGGTGTTTTTCCTAAGTGCTCTATGAGGTTATATTGTGAAGTGAGTGTAGCAGGTTTTGCATTAGGACCTTTAAGGGTAACAGTTCCTTTGTGGGTAGTAACCTTGCAATTAGGTTCTTTTCCTTTTATAATGAAAGTGTTGACATGATTGTCGACCTCACTAATGTTATGTATGGTATAATCATACTTAGCAGTAGTATAGTTTACACCATCACCAAATTCAAGAGCCTTTCCTTTATCCTTGCAATGCTTAGGGAAAGGGTTTTTTAAACACCCTGCGATCATAGTTACCAGAAGGAGTGTGTCCATCAACTGCTATCTTATCGTTATCAATAAGGTCTTGTATTAAATGTCAAAGTTTATTGCAGCTATTTCTCTTATTTCCTTTGTGTCTATGATAGTCGCAAAAGTGATCTTCATTCCACCATGGGGGTTTGACTTGTGGATTATATTCCTTTATTTCAGGTAATGTTATAATATTGGCTTCAAGAAGTTCTTTTAATGTAGATTCAAGTGATTGTCCCAATGGTGTAAAATTTTGTCTAGGGCAAGTTCTTAGAACATGCAAAGGGTAGGTGAGATGGTCTTGTAAAATTTTGCGGGCGATAGATAGCCAATAGTTTGATTTCAAGACCTAGGAAGAGTAGCATAAGTGCAAGCTAAAGGTTTTATTTGATAGATGATGAATATGAAAAGGGCTAAATTCTTAGAACATGCAAAGGGTAGGTGAGATGGTCTTGATATGCAAAATTGGTTGAACATGAAAGAACTAGGTGGAATGATATATGTATGCAAGGACTATGTAATGTGACCTATGTATGCAAGACTAGGAACATGCAAGAACTAGGATGAAAGGGATATGAATATGTAAGGACCATGAATATGCAAGTGCTAGGTGAAATGCAAGGACTAGGTCAAAATGCAAAGACAAGGGGAATGCAAGGATTGAAAGATCAAAACTAAAGGATGATGACCCCAAGAAATCTAAGTGATAGGTTCACGTTGGATGCTTGTGTTGTTGGACCTTTTGAGGTTTGTAAAGTTTGAGATGTTGCAAGTTTCTAGGTGTGATGTTTGTTTGAGGTCTATTTTTGAACAAACACGCAAGACATAGCAAACAAAGTGTTTTTGAGTTTTTTTTCAATCGTGAATGTGATTTTTATTTTTGTAATACAAGCACAAATCCTAAGGTTGGAAAGGACAATATCTGCTATATTCCACGTGGATTTCCCTAGCCACATATTCTTAGCGTGTAAATCTAGAAGCTTGGCTACATGGGCTCCCCCTTATAATGCACTCACTTCTCAGGCCAACCAAGCTTCCAACCCCCATGAAACTCCCATGGTGGATTGATCACCTCTACTAAAAACTATGAATATGTGGATGCCTTCACACCAACCAGTGTTGCACTAGCAAATAGAAGGTTGTTGGCTACTACACAAAGGTGTTTAATTTGGGACCCCCGTTCGAGTGGCCATACATGGGGCGCAAGATTAATCTCCATTTAGGAGGCACTCTAGCCTGAAGAGGTTATGCTCAATAGGGTTTTGGGGAGTACTACTTGGTCCGTATGACACATCCACACTCGTAATCCTAAGTTTTCCATTATGATTCACATTTATATACCGGTTGGGGGTAGCTCAGCCAAAGAGCTCCATTGTCGATTTGAGTCGCCTTGGGGTGAGTACTTTTTCCCACCAAGGAAGACCCAATTCCTAGAGTCAATAACTGTTTCTCTTGCACCCAGGATTGCACAAGTGCGCAAGGGGAGAGGATACTTCGATTATAGAATCGTGGTGACACATAAAAATAGATGGGTCTGGTTTCTGATCACCAAGTTTTGCACAAGGTGAGAACATACTCCCTACCATCTCAAGCACAACAAATAGTGTTCATTCACCCCCTAGTTAGATCTACATGAGAGAAGACAATTGTTCATTTTTAATGCACCAATTGAAGTGTTTTCTAATCTAAAAGACAATTGGTTTCAAAATCATGTCTTCGACGAACGTCCTACATCAAAATCTCATTAGTAGTTCCATGCCTCCTTTCTTTGACAAGCATATGTTTTGATTTTCAATTCTTTGCCAAATGAACCTAGCAAAAGAAACCAGATTGAAAAAATTAGTCACAAAACCAAAACTTAACCAAAATGAAAACTAACATAAATCTAAAGAAAATTAATCTAGGACAAAAAGCTAATCTAAGATAAAAAGCTAATTTAAAATTAAAAGTTAATCTAAATTTAGAGATTAAAAACTAATCTAGATTCAAAGTTAATCCAAATTTAAAACTTATCTAAGTTAGACACTAATTAAAAACTAATCTAATTTAAAAGTTAGCACAAATTAAAAACTTAAAAAAAGTTATTCTAATTAATCAAAATTAAAAGCTATTCTAAATTAAAATTAATCTAAAACTAAAAGCCAATATTAAAAATTACTCTAGATTAGAATTAATCTAAAGTTAAAAACTAATCTAAGAATTAAAAACTAAATTAAATCTAAATTTCTAATCTAAATTCTAAATTAACTCTAAACTAAGAATCTAATTTAGAAAGCCAAAATCTAAAAAAAAAAAAATAAACTAAGAATCCAAGTAAAATCTAATTTAATGATTTTTCATGATTTAAAAATCTAAGCTAAATTAAAAAGCTAAAATAAAAATTAAATTTAAAATCTAATTTAAATCTAAAATTAAATTTAAAAGCTACATTAAGAAAGAAAGAAAAAAACTGTAAAAATAAAAATCTAATCTAAATTAAATTAGTAACAAAAATCTAAACTAAATTAAAAAAAAAATCTAACTAAATAAGAGATTAGAAACTAAACTAAAAACTACCTTAAATTAAACTAAAACTAAATTGAACTAAGCTAAACTAAAATAAAACTAAACTTTGTAAGGAAAGCAGAGGTGCGGAAACACTTTTCTAACATCAAAACTACAGGGAAGAATGCATATAGTACTTTTATTTTTTCTAATTACAATCCAATTAAGACACACATGAAAGATTTACAGAAACATGGAAGATACTCAAAGACAATGAACAACAGATTTATGTGGGAAAACCCTTTCGGGAACAAACCCACCACACCAAGTTGAATCTCTTTATATTTCAGTAATCAATAAATTACATACAATGCAGAGACAACTCTCTGGTATCAGTTCATTCACTGTTTATCCAATTACAGAAAATGCTCACAAGAATCTGATTACAATCACAATCTTACAAATCAAAATCGATTCCTTATATCTTATCACGTTCTGATTTTTGTGTTTTGTGCATCCTTATCCGCCATTACCAATCATAGACAATTTCCTTTTGAGCAATTGATTTTTCCTTGCATGCAGTTCAGCTCTAGCGTCGCAACTGATGCAAAAATCAAACTGCCAACTATTTGAATTTCGCTTCCCCTGATTGGTTCACAAGACTCCACATAGGATGGTCAAATGGTCAAAGGCGTTTAACTTTGTTGGCATATCGGTGAGACACTAATAGCATCTCCTCATTGCCACAAAGTCTCCATATCGATATCGACGTAAGTCTCAACAGTCGGTAGGACATTATAACGAGTGCCATGAGTCATACCGAATCCACCGATGAGCATTTCATTCCTATCAGCAAGAGTCATACATTCCACAAGTCATATCAATTTCAGATTTTACCATCGGCAAGACTTTACCATTCTCCAAGAGTTCTCATCGAGTCTCCTCAAGTTTCATAGAAGCATCTGTTAGTCGGCAATACATTTGTCTTTCACCGAGACTTTACTCCAAGCACAACCAACTCTTACCGAGTCGGCAAGACTTATTCTT
Organism: Sequoia sempervirens; assembly: GCA_007258455.2. Lineage (NCBI taxonomy): Eukaryota > Viridiplantae > Streptophyta > Pinopsida > Cupressales > Cupressaceae > Sequoia > Sequoia sempervirens. The sequence goes on along the minus strand of VDFB02105785.1, from coordinate 392,069,904 downwards.
TCGCCAAGACCTTATACCAGGCGCTCATGTCTTACCGAGTCAGCAAAACATTTGAACTTTGCTAAGACCTTTCACTGAGTGAATATGTCATATCAAAACCATCCCTATCAGCGATACCAAGCACTCATCACCAAGACTTCATACTAAAGTCTTAATGTCACCGTGAAGACCCCAAGCTATCGGCGAGACCTTCATCAATCGCTGGGACATCTTACCAAAACCTTGTGAGTTACTCCAATGACCCAGTTGCTAGGAGTCTCCCCGACATCTACTAGACACCTAATAGCAACTCGGCGAGACATTCCATATCGACAAGACTACATACCGATAACAAAGTCTCCCTAAAGCCCGATAGGAACATACTGTCGGCCAGAGGTCTCCACTTCGACGAAAGATCACAGTGAATACATCTAGGTCACAACAACATTATTCATTCGGCAAGACATCACCTCTATCTTGAAGACATGATCATTTCAAGTAGATTTAGAATAGTTAGTCACCCAAACATGAATAATATCACAACGACTTTTCCTTCTAGGGTTACATGTCAATATGGATTGAGGCAAATATTCCAACAATCTCCTACTTGATGAAGACCTTACTGACAACTCCATAGCATAATAAAACTACTGAAATTCAAGGGTCAAGAGGCCCATCGAACTGGCACACCACCTATATTTATCTGTGCTCACAGGCTTTGTCAATGCTATTAGCTCTCAAAAACACAGGCTGAAAGCCTCAAGAGGCTACCAATCTCTTGATATGTTTTAGGGTAATAGACAAGTTTAAGAGAACTCAACCTTCTACTCTTAAGGTGTTGCTAGACCCAGGCGGGTATACCTTTTTGGATTGAGCAGACTTGTCATATGACTATCCTTCATGTAATGATTTTTCCACAATGGCAAATGGAAGTGAACAATATTCTAAAGCTAAATCCTAAAATGCTTAATTAATAGATATAAAGAAGCTGAAAGAATTGAAATGATAAAATGCAGAGACCAGTGCCTTATTGGGTATACAGAGTCAAAAGAAATTAGGATGAGTGACACCTTTTTGGAGAAAAATTCAAATTATTTGGCATATATGATGTTTTCAACTTGTATAAACATGCAAAATTGTAATCGCCAAGCTCTACTTTGACAATCCAAATGAACCTCTCTGATTACTATGATCAACTAAAAGGATTTTAATCTTTGCTTGAAAGAACCAATTGATTAACCACATAGATACAACAAATGTGCACTGATGAATTGAATACAAACTTGTTATATTAATCTAAACAATCATAAAAATTCCATTTTGGAGACAGCTTGGCAATACTCTCATTAAATTCAACAGATAATTGACACTAGAAATGTGCAACAACATCAATTGACATTCATAAGTACCTCCAGTTTGAAAAAACATGCATCATAGTCTCTGATATGAGAATTTACTCTACTGTATCCATCAAAATTTCCTATTGTCTTGAATAACTCTAGATGGTGATTTTACAATTGCAAAATGCCTATTTATACACTAGCATCAAGAAAATAAAACAATTTGAATTTTAATGTCAGCTTTCCATAGAATTCGGGCCCCAATCAAGCTGGCATACAACGGTTCCCAAATGTATTCATGTCAGCCACAACATTTGAACTCTGTTATTCACCATTGAATCAGTCGACGAGACATTCGTATCGTCATGTCGAAGGCAATTCAATCGTTATCTACCCGTGTCCTTATTCGCTTTTTCCGTGACTGTCAACCATCGGTGAGATATCATAAAGATTTCATTTTGTTTCATTGAGAGCTTCACATAGTATATTATTCATTTGCTGAGACATAGGGAAACTTCTCACCAACATGCACTATTCCATTTCACTTGAGTCATTATAACGTACTGGGATTGAGGAGACCTCATACAGAGTGCTCATGTTATAGCGAAAGCACTCAACCATCCCTGAGTGTCACTGTGACTTTATAACATCAGGGAGACCACATATCAAATTCACTATGTCAGGTCGAAAGTCTTTTATCGTTTCCAAGTCGCCAAGACACTCCAATTTTCATGCCGATAAAGCCCATGTGTTATTCCATCGGTGAGACCTCAGCGATCACTAAGACCTTCCTTGAAAAGACATCTCCCACCAACGAGCCATTCATAAAACATTATCAGCAAGACCTGATAGGCTCACCAAGACTTACATCGAAGCCATAAGTCACACCAAAGGGTTCCCTTTCCTCTTGTGTATTGGCAAGACATATATATTGCTATGACCTCCTGCCGCAAACCTCAACTCTTACCGATGCATCCATTTCACAAGTCGGTGAGACATATCAAGTTTGCTATAACATAATACCAATGCGAAGTCTCACACCAAAAGCTAATATGAAAAAACCCTCTAAAGCTCCGTCGACGAGACATTCATATCACCATGACCCTTCACCGAAAACCTTGAATGGCCTAAGTGAAACCCAAAAGAAATGTCGGCGAGACAGAAGGTCACTCGCCAAGACCTCATCTCAAACACCAACTCATACCAATACATCCTCTCGGTCTGCAAGACAAGGTGAGTTCACCAAGATGCTTCATCGAAGGAAAACTCTTACCAATGCATCCCCATATATCGATTGGTGAAACATAAGGCATTCGGTGAGACGAAATACCAAAGACTAACTCCCACATATAGGTTTCTCCATGATCACCGAAACATTGAAAGAGTCTTGCCGAATGGTACCTGAAGATGGATCTCGATCGCCATGACAATAAATAAGTCCTTCTGATAGGCAACACAGAATTATACTCGTAGAAAATGCACAATGGATCGGGGAGACAGTTCTCCTCAGGCCGATATGAACCCAGATGTGGATGCCAATCACTGTGACAATGAAGAAGTCATGCCAACCACCTGCAATAAACAAATGTTAGAATAAAAACAACATGGGTGTCAGGGAGACAGTCATGGACCTATGCTGATATGAACCCCAACATGAAAGATGTGTGACTCAATGGATTCAATGGGGTCACACGGCCAAAATATGGGTAAAACATCATGAAATGAGGAAAATGTGCATAAGGTAGAACCCATATGGAGACTCAAGGGGATTGAAGAAATACAAAAGTCATCAGATTTTTATAGTTCCAACAAATGCATCTACAACATTCTCTAGAGTATCCACTTTCTCCAAAGAGACCTTCCCATCCTCTACCATATCTCATACAAAGTGATACTGTACATCTATATGTTTCATCCTAACATGGAAAGTAGGATTTTTTGCCAAACATATAGCACTCTGACTATCACAGTAGATAGTAATCTTCCCTACATCAAAACCAATGTTAGAACACAAATGTTTTAACCAGATTGCTTCTTTACAAGCATGTGTATCTGCCATGTATTCTACCTTTGTAGTGGACAAAGTGACTATAGCCTGTCGCTTGCTCATCCAACTCACTACACCACCATTCATCATGAAAATATATCCACTGGTGGATCTTCTGCTGTCGATGTCCCCTGCCCAATCAAAATCCACATAACCTTGAATGTTAAGAGTTCTTTGTGATTCAATCACATTCCCATGATAACACAAAGCATAGTCCGAAGTGCCCTTTAGATATCTAAACACTCTCTTCATAGCATCCCAATGTGTCCTTCTAGGATTAGCCATAAATCGACTAAGAACTCCCATTGCTTGTGCAATGTCTGGCCTTGTATAGACCATTGCATACATGAGACTGCCGACTGTACTTGCATAAGGCATACTAGTCATGTCCTCCATCTCAGTAGGAGATTTTGGATAATCCTCAATAGATAGCTTCGTTCCCTACATAACTAGAAAAACTAGCTACTTGCACTTAGTCATACAAGATCTCTCTAGAATAGTCATGATATATTTACTCTGACTGAGCCAAAGGTTTCTATTCTTTCTACCTTTGGTTATTTCCATTCCCAGAATGTACCTTGCTGCACCAAGATCTTTCATTTCAAACTTTGCAGACAATTGGGACTTAAGATCATAAATCATTAGCTTACTATTGCCTATGAACAACATATCATCAACATATAGAGCAATAATAAAAAATTGATCACTTTCAGCTTTATAATGCACACAATGATCACATTTTGATCTTACAAATCCCAAAGACAAAACAAAAGTGTCAAATTTTTGGTACCACATTCTAGGAGACTGTTTTAAACCATACAAATATTTCCTTAACTTGAAAACTAGTCTTTCTTTACCTTTTTCCACAAAGTGCTCCGGTTGGGACATATAAATTTCTTCCTCAAGATCACCATGAATAAATGTTGTATTCAAATCCATCTACTCAATCTCTAAGTCACTCGCTGCTACAAGTGACAAAATAAATCTGGTATATGTCAGCTTAGCTACAAGAGAAAATATTTCTCCATAATCAATTCCCTCTACCTGGGAATAACCTTTTGCAACTAGCCTTGCTTTATACTTTTCTACACTGTCATCCAAACCAATTTTCTTTTTAAACACCCATTTATAGCCCACAACTTTTCTACCTTTAGGTAATGGCACCAAAATCTAGGTATCATTCTTTTCTAATGATGCCATCTCTTCATTCATGGCTTCAAACCAAGAGTTTGAATCAGACATTTTAAATGCCTCTTTCACAGACCTAGGTTCATCAGTCCTAGAAATTAAAGCATAGGCACAAGTAGACTCAATCAAAGAAAACCCATACCTATTAGGTTGCTTTCTTTCACGAGTTGACCTCCTTACAAGCTGAGGCTGAGGTGGTTCTTCATCTTCTTTAGAACTTTCAAAACTACTTGAGCTCTCCTCAGTAATACATTTTGATTTTTCAATTCCTCTTTATCTGGTGTCAGAGGAATTTTTGCTACATCCTTTGCATTTTCTGATTTCTTCTCTGATTGCAGATCAAATGTAGAAGGCTTTAGCTCATGAAAGATAATGCTTCTATTGTACAAAACCTTCTCAGTCTCAGGATTCCAAAGCTTGTATCCCTTTATGCCAACACTATAGCCAATAAAAATACACTTTACAACTTTGTTTTCCAACTTGGATATTTTTTCAAATGGAACATATGCATATGCCTCACAGCCAAAGACACGAATATGTCTTAAAGAAGGCTTCTTTCCAGAGCATGCTTCCCAAGGAATCTTCTCAACAAGAGCAGAGTTAGGAGAATGATTTACCAAGTAACATGCTGTAGAGACTGCTTCAGCTTAGAACTTCTCCTTCAAGCCAACACTACTCAACATACTTCGTGCTCTTTCCATTACTATCCTATTGAACCTTTTAGCAACTCCATTTTGTTGTGGAGTGTAAGGTGTAGTCTTATGTCTTTTAATCCCATGGTCCTTATAGTACCTTTCGAATTCATCTGAACAAAACTCAAAGCCATTGTTAGTCCTTAAACATTTTATTTTTCTACCAGCCTGATTTGCAACAAGGTTTTTAAATTCCTTAAATCGACTGAACACTTCTGATTTTCTTTTTAGAAAATATACAAATACTCTTCTTGAATAATCATCAATAAACGACACATAGTATGTTGATTTAGACAAAGAAGAAACATTCACTGGACCAAACACATCAGAATGAATATAATCAAGCAAACTAGAAGATTTGTGAGAACTAGAATAAAACAAAATAGGATGTTGCTTTCCATATATGCAATGTTCACAAAATTCGAACTCAAGGTTACAATCTTCAAGCCCTTCTACCAGGTTTTTATTTTTCAAAATTTTTAAACCTTTCTCACCAATGTGACCTGGCCTATGATTCCAGAGCATAGTCTTCTCTGCTAGAAGTTTAACCTCCATGGAGTTGATACCATTAGGAACGTTTTCCTTCTTTTCTCGATTAATAGCTTTTAGTGACTTTGTAGAGACACTATTGCATTGAATGGCTTGTGCATCCAGCTTGTACAAGGTACCAATTCGAGCACCCCTAGCCAACACCATAGAGCCTCTATTCATCTTATAGCCATTTCTAGAGAACATGACATGCACTCCAATATCATTAAGCTTACTTATAGAAAGTAAATTATGAGCCAGACCTAGTATATGCATCACATCATTGATTCCCTTCACTCTTCCATTAGGGAATTGAATTCTGACTCTTTCACGGCCAACAATTTTCAAAGATGAATCACTTGCCAAATACACCTTTCCACCATTGTATTCTTCATACTTCATGAACCAATCTCTATGAGATGTCATGTGGAAAGATGCTCCAGAATCAATCAGCTAGACATCATCTGATGCCCGTGTAGCCAAAGCTGTAATGAAGGCATCTACATCACTCTGAGAAGAATCATTGCCCGAAGAGTTCTTCTTCTTCTTTTTCTCCTCCTTGCAATCCTTTCGGACATGACCAGGTTGCCCATAATTCCAACACTTCACCTTGGACTTTTTGCCAAGAGACTTTGATCTCCCTTCTGATTTCGATCTAGATTTCTTATCCTTTTTCTTTCCTTTCTCCTTCGATCTACCTTTGACAGCGAGAGCCTCCTTTGCCATCTCAGAAGATTTTCTTCTCATTTCTTTTGATAATAGAGAAGCAACAACATCTTCCATCTTGAATGTGGATGTTGTACTCCCAATAGCCATCACTAGATGATCCCAAGAATCAGGTAGGGAAAATAACAATAGCATGCAGTGATCTTAATCTTCAATCTTCACACCAATAGATGCTAACTGATCAATGAACATGTTGAACATGTTCAAATGATCAGCAATGGATCCTCCCTTTTGCATCCTCAAAGAGTTCAAATTCTTCCTCAAGAACAATTCTTTTACCAAGGACTTGCCCTGATAAATAGATGCCAGTCTTTTCCACAAGGAAGATGCAGTCTTTTCTTCATGAGCATTCAAGAGAATAGAGTCTGCTAAATAGAGCCTTATCAACCCTTTTTATTTTCTATCTACCAGGTCCCAATCTTCTTGCTTCATGGCCTGAGGTTTAGTTTCAGTCACAGCAGTCTAAAGATCTCATCCACTAATAGATCTTCCATTTTGAGTTTCTACAACTCAAAATTGCTACCATTGAATTTCTCTATATCCATCTTTCTGAATGTGATTTCCATCTTAATATGTAATTAAATTATCAAAGCTCTACCAAAATCCCACTGGAAAAGGATTGATAGAAAAAAAACCCAACCCACTCACAAGAACAACATAACTGACTAGGCTTTGATACCACTTGTAAGGAAAGCAGAGGTGCGGAAACACTTTCCTAACGTCAAAACTATAGGGAAGAATGCATATAGTACTTTTAATTTTTCTAATTACAATACAATTAAGACACACATGAAATATTTATAGAAATAGAGAAGATACTCAAAGACAATGAATAATAGATTTATGTGGGAAAACCCTTTTGGGAAAAAACCCACCACACCAAGTTGAATCTCTTTGTATTTCAGTAATCAACAAATTACATACAATGCAGAGACAACTCTCTGGTATCAGTCCATTCACTATTCATCTAGTTATAGAAAATGCTCACAAGAATTACACTCTTACAAATCACACTCTTAAAAATTAGAATCGATTCCTTAAATCTTATCATGTTCTGATTTTTGTCTTCTATGCATCCTTATTTGCCATTACCAAACATAGATAATTTCCTTTTGAGCAATTGATTTTTCCTTGCATGTAGTTTAGCTCCAGCATCACAGTTGGTGCAAAAATCAAGCTGCCAACTATTTGAATTTTGCTTCCTCTGATTGGTTCATGAGACTCCACGTAGGATGGTCAAATAGTCAAAGGCGTTTATCTTTGTTGGCATATCAGTGTCTCCCTAATGCCACAAAGTCTCCATATCGATATCGGCGTAAGTCTCAATAATCGGTAGGACATTATAATGAGTGCCATGAGTCATACCGAATCCACCGATAAGCATTTCATTCCTATTGGCAAGAGTCATACATTCCACAAGTCATATCAATTTTAGATTTTACCATCGGAAAGACTTTACCATTCGTGATGAGTTCTCATTGAGTCTCCTCAAGTTTCACAGAAGCATCTGTCAGTCGGAAATACATTTGTCTTTCGCCGAGACTTTACTCTGAGCACAACCAACTCTTACCGAGTTGGCAAGACTTAGGTCTTTCTCCAAGACCTTATACCAAGCACTCATGTCTTACCAAGTCGGCAAGACATTTGATCTTCACTAAGACCTTTCACTGAGCGAATATGTCATATCAAAACCATCCCTATTGGTGAGACCAAGCACCCATTGCCAAGACTTCATACTGAAGTCTTAATGTCACCGTGAAGAACCCAAGCTGTTAGCGAGACCTTCATCGATCGATGGGACATCTTACCGAAACCTTGTGAGTTACTCTGATGACCTAATCATTAGGATTCTCCTCGACATCTGCTAGACACTCGATAGAAACTCGATGAGACATTCCATATCAGCAAGACTACATACCGATAACAAAGTCTCCCCGAAGCCCGATAGGAACATACTGTCAGCCAAAGGTCTCCACTTCGATGAAAGATCACAGTAAATACATCTAGGTCACAATGACATTATTCATTTGGCAAGACATCACCTTTGTCTCGGTGACATGATCATTTCAAGCAAATTTAGAATAGTTAGTCACCCAGACATGAATAATGTCACAATGACTTTGCCTTCCAGGAGTTACACGTCAATATGGATTAAGGCAAATATTCCAACAAACTTAAACTAAACTAACCAAATCAAATTAAAAACTTAAACTATATTAATACTAAACTAAAAAAAAACCTATAAAAAACTAAAAATGACTGTTAAATTAAAATAAAAGGAGAATAAAAATCAGATGAGAAGAAAATAGAATTGCATGTTGACAGTAAACATCCTCTAGACTTGGAATATATACTGAAGATTGCAGCTTGATTGAATATCTCAAAATAGCCACTGCCCCATTGACTGTAATGATTGCAAGACTTGCATAGAATGCAAAATGAGCACAAAAAAGATGTAAACCATTTTCCAAAACACAGCCAATCAAAAATCTGAGAGATGCAAGCAAAAATAGGAAAGCATAGACAAGCCAAGCAAGTTGTTTGATAGAAGCATGGACAAGGTATGTGAACTATTTTGCAATGTGCACAAGATGGGGTTTTTTTCTTTTTCTTTTTTGAAAAATATTTTAGCGAATTTCAAGCAAATGCTACCTACAAGTATAAAGTCAGAGGTATAAGAAACTTGCAAGAAAATGCTATTTGGAAAAAAACTCTTTTATTGGTGATAAAATTTTGTAGGGCACGAAAGATGAGCCAAACTAATTCTATTCAAAAATTTCCAAGCACATGATAAACAAATTTCAAAGCACATGATATTGAAAAATGTGTAGAAGGGCATGCAATGCTGTGCGAAATATGCACAAAATGGCTCTATTGAAAAAAGCTTAAGAAACTTTCAAAAAAATGCTATTGGCAAGTGTAAAGCTCGCTTTAGCAACATCCTCCATGTCTGTGCCAAAATGAAAGCTTTTAAAACATTATAATCCTTTTAAAATATTTAAAGCATGAATATGGATGATATTTTATTCAAACAAATATTTTAAACACATCAGGTTCACCAATTGTAGAGTCAGAAAAATGCATGATTCTATGGAGTAAGAACCAACATTTCAGCCCACATCAATAGAGCCATTCTAATTAAAAGAAAAACTAGAAATGTAAATCTAAACTATAGAAACAAAAAAATGCTTTTAAAAGAAATCAATCTCCATTGTCTCCCTATCACCAAGATCTTTGTTTATGTATTTTCTCTTAGATTTTATGAGAACAAAATACAATAAAGAGGCTATGGTGAATGAGAAATACAATAAAGATGCAAAGATGATATGAGTATGTAAATTTGTGAGAGCTAAAATGAGAGGGAAATCCCATTTTAAATAGGAGTTCCTTGAGGATGGAGAGGGGTTGAAGATGAAATGTGGGATAAAAGATGTGAGAGAAGGAAATGCCATTATCCCACATTGTTGGGTTAAATGTTATGGATGAGAATGAAAGCGATAAAGGGTTATTAGATTAAAATGTACCTAAATGATTAAATATGAATAAAATGATTAAATATGCTTTACTAAAATACAATATTTCATGAACAATTTATGCAAATGATATGATTAATATGCAAGTTATGATAATTAGTTTATTATGAATTAATAATCAATGACTATGATAATTGATTTATTAATGGAGATGAATATGAAACAATTATGGATGATAATGATAATTGATTTAATATGGAAATGATGTTTATGACTTATTATGCAAATGGATTATGAATGATTATGATTTATTATGCAAACAGGTATGAACGATATTGCAAATGGACATGAACATTAATGCAACGAATATTGAATGAGCATGAGATGGTTCAATGATTTGATGAAATGCATGAGTAGAAGAAAGTATTGAATAAATTGATTAAGTAAATAATAATATCTATTTAATCAATAGATGAATATCATTATGATTGTGAGGAAAAATTTGAGTGTCTACACCAAGAACCCTTTATAAGCAATCCATCCTTTGAAATTGACCCATGTCAAGAACTTGATTCAAAGCATGTTGAAAGCAATTCTGAAATCATTCGAGATCAAGAATTTGTATCTCCAAGCTACTACAATGATCTAATGGACACTCTACAATCTATACAAGATGTCGCAAATGATGATCACATCCACATAGAACATACTTCTCCATCTACCCATGAGATGTTTTCAGTGGATGGACACATAGATGATCTTCATTCATAACAAGATTCCTTTACTCCTGACATTATTACCCAAAAAGATCAGGTTATTGATTCCTACAATCAAACTGAGTTGTCAACATCAGGATTAGATATATCCCAAATTTAGATTGAGGACATCATGTATGAAGATATCCAACATTATCCACTCAAGGAAATAGGTTAGAAAAAACAAGATATTCCAGAGTCAGCACAGCAACAAATTGAAATAACATCATCTATAATGATCATTTATCAGAGAATGCTTACTGAACAAGACATCTCAAAATAAATAGAATCAAAGAACAAAGATGCTACTACCACCATACTGGGGGCAACTATTTCTCAAGAAAATGTCAACATAGGGAGAACAAAGATTCCTTATGATGAAACCAATGCCAATACTACAACCAACCATGTCACGAATCTTCATCCACCCATCACCCCATCCACAAATTGGGACCAACATCAAAAGAAGGATGTGAATCAAATTAAAAAGAACATTATCAAAGAAAAATAAGTTGGGAAGCATAATGGACAAATCAAATACACATGGAAACCCAAGAATAAAAATAAAGACTATCCCTATCAAACTCCATCAGTCAAAAACTATGGGAAAAATAAAAATGGGAAATGTATCCATCAAAGATGTCCACATAGATAAAAGTAGGCTTCTCAAGCAACGTACAAAGCATATCAAGTAGTTGGTCCTAATTTGATACACACTTTTGTATCCACCCATCATTTCTCATCTTCCCAAGTTTGGAGAGTCAAAGGTTCCAAACTATCAACCAATCCATCTTTTATTCCTAAACACACTCCATCCATGCCTTCACACATGATATTCAATTCTCACATTGACCATGTATTGGTAGCCACCCTTCATCATAAGGATTTAGAAGGCACTCTATCGTGATGTGCACACAAAGACAAATTTAACTCTGGTATCAACAAAGTAGATCAAGAATCTCAAAAGTTTCATTCAAGTGCACATATCTTGGAAAATAAGCTTCTTCAACCATAATATCGATGACACATTATGATAGAATCATCTACATTGACACCACCAAGTGGTTCAACATGAGCTTAAAATCTTTCAGAAAAATTAAAAAAAAAAAAATCATAAAAATAGTAAAAACAAAAATCGTCCTCTAGTGAAAACCACTACAATGGCGCTTTGGATAGGTACCATGATGAAAACCTGGAAAATAGGCATCATGTGTATAATTGAACATTTGCATATGCTAGTTCAGGTGGAAGCATCTCATCCCATCCATAATAAATCCAACATTCCATTCATCCATGAATCATTTATCCAATCCATTTTCATCCATCTTCCAAATTATCCTGATCTTGATGAAAGTATGGTGCACACTTTACACTTGTTTATGGTAAACATCTTGACATGGGTCATTTTCATTGATCCTATCATCTACCCAACATTATCTGAGCCATGAAGCACTATCCAAATGAGCATCCTCTATTTGAATACCTTATCTTAGCACAAGATAATCCATATCCATCCATCCACAACCTATTCAAGCATCCACCCATGACATTTCAAACATTACTAGACACTGGGGGTAGATATTTACATCTTGCTCAGGGAATAAATCTTGATCTATATCTTCCAACTTATGTGGTGATCCGAACATTGGAAAAAGTGAAATCAAATTGGTCAAATAATTTGTGAGTCAAAATCCAAATCATTAGCCCATGGAGCATTTTGACAAGAAGATGTTCCTTATCAAGCTTTCTCTTTCATCAAACATCAATCCAAACAATCAATATCGGTCACATATAATTTTCACTTCAACATCACATCAAATCATCCAAAAACAATTATTTTTCCAAATCAAGCTTTAAAATCCATCAATCGAATATAATCAATTCCTCCTCATCTTGGGATATCCATCATAATCCGTGTTTTTCTTAACACTATCCTTGCATTGTTGTGTATCCTCAACAATGTTATCATCATCAATCCATCAATCTGACCAATCAACCTTAGCTTGGTTTTCAACAAAATCCCAAAACAGAGTAGAATTTTTTTGAATTTTGATCTCGAAAAGTTTATTCTTTGAACCAACACTGCAAGTTCATTGCTTCAAATAGGGGAAAAATGTAGATGTTCAAATCATACTGATTGATCTCGCACACTTGATCCTAATTTACTAATACCAATTATGCCTAAATCATCTCTTTACTAACCATTTAATCAAATAATGTTTATTTGATTAAATTCATCATAATTCCTCTGTTAAATAAATCAAAATTAAATCATTATCCTCTTTTAATTAAATAAATCATTTTATTTGATTAATCCTAATGTTCTTTTAATTAAATAAATTCCTTGATTTGATTAAATCATAATCTTCCTTTAATTAAATAAATTAACCTTTATTTGATTAAATCTAACATCATCCCTTTAATTAAATAAAGCAAACTTTATTTAGCTAAATCTAATATTCATATTTCCTCTCATTTTGATTTAAATAAATCCAAAAAACTAAGTCAAAGTGTCAAATCAGCTAATCTTCATCTAAGTTAATTAAATCCTAATTAACTCTAACGCTAATCCTCAAATCCTCTAGCTTTTGCAACTTGTGCATGTAAATCAATTTATTTGATTTATTAATTCTTCTATTTTCATTCAAATGTGGCATATCCTTGGAATATTCCACCAATTTGAAATCTCCCTCCTAAAGGAATTTTGTCCTCCAACTTGGGATTTAAGGCTAGGTAAACCCACAAAAGTGGTTTACAATTTGAATGAGGAAGGAAAGCTTGCAAAAAATGACCCTATGCCTAAAATTTTCATTTTTGGGGTTCGAACAAACTCATTGTTTCAAACGAGCCAAAAGAGGGTTCTCTTGAACCTAGGTTTGAGCGAACCCATTTAATACATCCCACCAAAAAATGCAAATGTAAACCCCTTTTGAAAGGGGGTTCAAATGAACTAGGGTTCGAATGAACCTTGGTTCACTCAAACCCCTGGGGGTTTGCTCGAACCCTTTTCCCTAATTGCTACTCTCTACCACCAAAAATTCAGAATTTTTTCCCTTTGAAGCTTGGGTTGGGGATGAAAATTGAGGAGACTTCATGAACCCAACTGGAATTAGGTAGTCCTTGGAATGAGCTATCCAATGACTATAATTTTAATATTTTTTGGTTTTATTATCAATTTTCTTTTTTAGTTTTATTAAACATAGGTTTTTCACTGAAAATGAAGCTCTCTATTTTGCACATTTGAAAAATAGAATATTATCAAAAAAAATTTGAAAAATATGAGTGCACTAGATATTGAAGTCCTTGATCCAACAATTTTTTTTAAAATTTCAATACATACAAAAAAATTTACGAGTTATACAGTCCACCTATGTCTGAATTGTAATTGGTTTGACTTCAAAACTTGATTAAGGAAAAAATATTCAATAAGACACTATCTAACCAAGTGGAAGCACTAGATATTGGAATTACAAATCTAAATTTGAAAGAATTAGAATTTTATCATTCATGGAAAAAAAATTATGCATTATATGGTGAGCATCACTCCTTAAAAATACTGTTTTCTAAAAAAAACTAGTTTTCAAGGGAGATGGAAAAAGAGGTGCAATTTGATTCCAAAGATTTTAAAAAATATATATTTAGAATCTACAGAAAAAATGTAACGAAACTCTAGTTTGCATCATCTACAAATTCCTCATGGTTTAGCCTCTATAGGTGCTCGAAAGTGAATATTTAATTAGAAAAAAAAAATTCAGTGTCCAGTTTGGCCAAAAATTGTAAACCACTATTATGGGATCACTCGACTCTTACATGGCATTGAAATTTCTTACAACTCTTCTTCCACAAGCCATCTTTCAAATTTCAAATTTCCACCTAATTGCATTTATCATGCACATTGATCAAAATGTGTTCCACCTCTCTTCAATATCATGTTGACAAGTGGCACTTTGTTATTGGTTCATTTTTAATCCCACATCCTTCATTTTTTGCATTCCTCCATCCTTTTTTCCTATAAATGGAAGGCTCTTATATAGATTTTGGATCCACAACTTCATGAAAAGTTATTATCTATAGATTTTATGTAAGTTCATCCATTGTTCATCAAGGTTTTCATAACATTTCATCACCATAGCTAGGTTATTGGAAAATTTCATCAAAGGAGCACCATTGTTCATCATCAAAGCTTGCAAGGAATTAGGAAAGGGATATTTTCCACATCAAAATAGCACCAATTCCCCTATGGGATTGAGGGTTTGAATGTTTTGGAGCAAGATTTAATAGTGTTTATTTGATTATTTTTGTTTCATTTCTTATTCTTAGAATTTGAATGAATTGCATGGGGAATGTTTTAGACTTGTTTGATGAATAACATTGGGTTATTTGATGATTTTTTAGTAGGTCTAGATCTACCATTCACATTTTGGCACTAGGAGGGAAGAAATCTCAAATTTAACATGTCTTTTTGGTCAATTTCACTATTTTTCAATAGGTATGTTCGTTAATCTCGATGTAGCATACTTGCAACTTCTTTTAGTGCATAGGTGGTGACTTTTGGTGCATCCAGGCTTTGTTATAGCGCATCTGCGACATCTTCCAATGCATTCACCTACTGTTTTAGTCCACCTGGTCTGAGTTTTATCTTATCTGGTAACTATTTTAGTGCATTTGGTCACTATTTTAGTGCATCTAGTCTCTGTTTTAGCACTTTTATAGTCAATCTTAAAATGGCCATATCTTGGTCATACAAAGGTCTTTTTTGGAGATTTTTTTTTTGAAATATGGTATAATTTCATAATCTATGTAAAGGTGTAAGTGTTTCTAAAAATTTTTATAGTTAAAATTTTGAATTTTACATCTAAAGTCAAAACACATTGTAACATGGTCTAAATTTTAGGGTTTTATGCTTAATAATTCATCTAACACTTATATATTCTTGTTTCTTGATCTCATCTAACATTTTGAGCACTTTTTCAGGTTATAAAATCAAGAAGGGAAACAGGAAACAAAGGGAAAGTTTTTTATGGCACTATTTCATGATTGTAACAAGTGTTTTTTAACACTTTGGGGACACCTATAACCCATCTTTGGAACATTGTTATCATTTAGCTTTAGAACTTAAATACATTTCATTTGGGTTTTAAAAAAGAATAATAAAAGGGTTAAAAATAACATTAGACACTTACTAGAGTTCATTTTGGATCTAAAATTTGAACAAGCAAACTTCACACTTCATCTTGGTGCTATAAAAAGAATCCACTATTGCTTGTGAAGTTAAAATGAACATGTGTTTTTTTCGTGTTTTGTAATATTATCTACAAATTAATACCATTTAAAAGGTGTATGCACTTCCCTTGCACTTCACAATGATCTTGAGAATCAAATTTCTTTTGGTGATATTAAGTTGTGTAAAATATTACCTCCACACTTCAATTTGGGCTTCTTAAAAATTGAACAAAATCTTGCTAGTGTGAGTTGAGTATATCATGTGTGTTCTCTCTTTGTTCATGCAAACAAAGATTGATCAAACTATGGATTTGCTTGCTCACTTTTTTTTACCTTTAGAGGGGATTTTCTAAGACCAATTCAAAGGTGACTCCAACTGGTTTTTCACTTGGGACGGTATACAAATGGATAAGACTAAACTATGAAGTCCTCATGGTATGTAGGCCTTAGTCATATAGTGTCTTTCAAAATGGGGTACTACCTTAAAAATTATAAGCACCCCTAGTAGGATCGATTAAAGCCTTTAGTGGCTTGTTGGATGCTCGCAATGTTCCATGTCCTTGATTACCCTAACTAAGAACCTGTTGGTTGTTTTTTCTAGTGCATCTAAAGGAACTTCTAAGGAATAGCCAATTCCTATGTTCAAAACTCTTCAAAACGACTGGCCAACAAACAAGATCTAGTCAAAGACTGGGATCTTTAGCACTTTAGGCCCTATGGGGCCAAGGAGGGTATTCCTATTGGTGTTCATCTTGAATTGTACTTGATAGAACACATCTCTTTCACATATCAACTTGTATGAAGGATAATCATGTAATATTTACTAGGAAATTGGCTTGTTTCTAAGTAATATGCTACCCATTCATCAAGAAGTACTCATCATGGTAATTAAAAAAAATTTGTATAAAGATTGAATGAAATTTGAAGATGGATTGAAATCCTGGCTTAGTTCAGCTGTCTAACACTTATTTGATTAACCCATTAGGTAAATCATTAAGAAACAAATCAGTGCCTTATTGGGAAATAGAGTCACATACACATAAACCAATAATATAGAGAATGACTTTAATATTTTGATGGGTGGAATACCTACATAACAACTTTGCATTATGGAGCTCTCTATTTATGTTATATAACTACTTATCAAACCTTGTGTGAATAATTGTAAATTTATGACTACATTCAAGCATTTAATTGATTTTATTGAATCAAAGTAGAAATAGAGACATACATTTGAAAAATGCTCAAAGAAAAATGAAAATATCATTAACATTCCATTCCACATTCACTCAAATGCACATGAGGAGAGAAAGTATATCAGAATTATATGTTTATTAATGCTTAGAAGTCATATTTGCATACAATTTAACATAATTTGCATATATTCATCCAAATCTCAAAATAGGCTATCTACTATATTCCTATCCTTCTACCCATATACATTTGGCTAAAAAATTAGCCAGAATTCTTGTTCATCCTCTCTCCTTTTTTTTAAGTGAGCCTTGAATTCCCTTTTTAGGGAGCAAAAAGCTTCAAGCTTAAATACAGTTCCATTACCCATTTTCATTTCATCAAAATTTCAACTGCATTTAACTTGTATTTCAAAACTTCCAACATGTTGAATCTGCAAAACATGGTGCAAGTGGGAAAACCTAAGTTGTAACCTCCATTAGAAAAGGGGATGCAAAATGTTGCCAAAATCCCTTTTTTTCCATCCATACTATAATGAACTAGGCATTTAAAATTCCATATGGCCCCACATTCGATGTCGAACACCAAAATGTGCCACACACGCAAAATAGGACCACCATCATAGAAAATTTTTCAACACAAAAAATTTACATCCCACACACATAGCAACATTTATTTTACTAGTTTCGTGCTCACGATACACATTTCCACTCCTAGTCATTGCTAGAGGAGGAGAGGAAACCTCAACTTCCTCCTCTTTCTTTTCCTTTTCCAACACGGTTCCAGCTTTTCCTGCTCAAGGTTTTGACTGCCAATGGCACAACAGATATCACTTCTTGATCAGAGTGTAGACCACGATTCAAGAGAGCTAAGTACAGAAAATAGTCAGAATCAGTCTCAGTTTCACTATCAGAGGCACTACTCGTAAGGTTGATGGTTGAGTGTTGGCATCCATAGGATCCACTCCCATACCTAATCTTCTGTTGTGCTCTAGTAAGAGACTAGACTAGAACTTTTCCTTTTTCATATGCTTTTCTTGAAGCACCACCCTAGAATTGTAGCCTTTGACTGCACCTAGTGGGTGTGGGTCTAGGATTTTTAGCAAAATTATTGGCCTTCATGGCCAAAGAAATTTTTGGTACACTAGAATAGGACTCTCGGGAACTCAAATGAGTAGACCTCCTAATTTTCTTACTCATCTTCTTGGTTGTAATTGCCTTACTCTAGAAAATGCCTAACTGCTAAGTGATAATGAGACAAATAGAAACTATTCCTGTTGTATTTATTGGTGAAGCAATGGCATCCATAATCAATATTCATCACACATGCATAACCTAGGAAGCTCATTAGCAGATGTACCATCACTGTTTAATTCCCATTTGCATGGATGTTCATAGACCACCCTTCATGATTACCAGCATTTGTGTCTCCACATGGATTGAGATCAACTCGATCACTTTGCACAAGGCTGGCCATTAATGTGGCTAGTTGCATGGCATAAAACGGCCTTCATGTGCTTTTCACCACCTTTGAATGCTACCCATTGATCCCCTACCTTGGTGGCTGATCAGATGGCCTGTCTTTGTTTGACTACCATTGACTTCTAGAGGTGCTTCATTGAAGTGTTCATAATCAATCATTCTCATCCATGTTGAATGACATCTTCATAGTGTGGGGCTCCATCAACCAAGTAGATCGAGAAATGTGTCGGGATCTTGTTAATCTCACTAGTCTTAATCATTGTTCATATTCATCTAGTGATCCAGTGGGGAACAGTGAGGATCACTTTGAAGATTGCATCTCAGTCGTTCATTGAAGATGCTGGGCCATGGGAGTCATAGTGGAAAGTGGGT
>VDFB02105785.1:391861926-392050809 GCA_007258455.2 Sequoia sempervirens | reverse complement strand
AGAAGAAATTCACTAATTTCGCTCGGTTCACTATCAAGATGATCCACCATGCAGTTGGTACCCTTTCTACTATTCTCAAGGATGAAATGGATAAGAAGGCTATGAAGGAGGGCCCCAACTAGGTTGGGGAGGATGTTATTAATCTCCTCTCAAAATTGGGAGAGTGCTAGTTAGTATGTTGTTGTGTCCTGTCTGCTAGTTGTTGTTTTGTCTATTGCCAGTCTATCGTTACTATGTTTTTTTTGTGGTTAATGTTATAATTATCTAGACCTAATAATTTTGGACCTTGTGGCTCATTTTGTAAAGGGTACAACACCCTATAAATGTTACTTATATTATCAAAAACATTCAAGAAGGCAAACAATTTGTTCATTTTGAGGTTAGTGCCTCCTCATAGAAGAGATTGGTGTCTCTTGTTGAGTTGGTGCTTAGTAGTGGGTATTGGTGTCTCCTTTGGGTTGGTTCCTACATAAATTTGTAAGAAATTTTTATTTTTGGGTCTATCTTGATGGTAGATTCAAGTAGTCTTCTTTCACGATTTTCTACTGAAAGGGTTTCCAAATAAATCTCTTACCTCTTATTTGGTATATCTTATGTGATTGTCATTATTGTGGTTGTTAAAATTTTAATAAGTAAAATATTATTTTTTACTAATTCACCCCTATCAATATAAGTGTGTGTTCTCATCAATAACTACTAGATATAGTATACATGAAGTTAAATCCTATTTAAATAGGATTAGTGCTCTAGGAATTAATTCTTTGGCCACACTAACTATTAAGATATTAGATAAAATAGGTACGATGGTTTTTTTCTTATATCTGGGAAGGAAAGGGCCTCTAATACATATTGGAGCATGCATTGTGTCACTTTTTTGACAAGGTGCTTCCAATTGTAGTATTGTACATGGAGATGCTTGTCATATGTCACAATTAACAAAGATAGGAAAAATCTAGTAATATTTGGATCTATTATTAGATTTATCATTGTATTTTCCCATGTGAATCTAGTGTTTTATTTGACCTTGAAGAAGTACCATCGTGGTGGTGGTGTTATCTTCAATAATGCATTTTTCACAACAACAATGGTTTTTGAAAGAAACAAAATAGAAACATAACTTGTTCATACAAATTCCATTTATTTTTAAATGAGAATTTTATTCTTTAGTATTTATGTGCATGTGAGACCTGTGGAACCCTTTCCCATCATCCTAAAACCATTTTTTGGTTATGTTTTCTATTTTTATGAGGGTTTCAAAGATCCCTAATTCATTTGGTGATTTCCTATTCAATTTTGGTGGGTAAATTTTGTCTTCATGAATAGCCATGTGTGGACTCCTTTATGTAGGCCAAAGTAATTTCCCACTATTTTTGAACCTTTTGTAACATATGTTCATGATATTAATTGTCTCACCTTCTTCTCATCAATATTTAAAACATCAATGTGTAGACACTCAAATTTGTCCTCACAATCGTAACGATATTCTTCTATTGATTAAATAGATATTATTATTTACTTAATCAATTCATTCAATACTTTCTTCTATCCATGCATTTTATCAGATCATTAAACCATCTCATGCTTGTTCATTATCCATTTACCTAAATGATCATATCCGTCCCATGGTCGTTTACTAACCATTTGCATAAACGATCATTCTTGTTCATTTCCATTCAATATCTGTTTCATAAATGTTCATGTTTGTTTGTGTTAACGTTCATGTCCATTTTCACTATCGTTCATACCCGTTTGCATAATAAATCATAGTCATTCATAATCCATTTTCATAATAAGTCATAAACATCATTTCCATATTAAATCAATTATCATTATCATCCATAATTGTTTCATATTCATCTCCATTAATAAATCAATTATCATAGTCATTAATTATTATTTCATAATAAACTAATTATTATAACTTGCATATTAATCATATCACTTGCATAAATCATTAATGAAATATTGCATTTTAGTAAAGCATCTTTAATCATTTTATTCATATTTAATCATTTAGGTACATTTTAATCTAATAACCCTTTATCAATTTCATTCTCATCCATAACATTTAACCCAACAATGTGGGATAATGGAATTTCCTTCTTTCACATCTTTTATCTCACATTTCATCTTCAACCCCTCTCCATCCTCAAGGAACTCCTATTTAAATGGGATTTCCCTCTCATTTTAGCTCTCACAAATTTACATACTCATATCATCTTTGCATCTTGATTGCATTTCTTAGTCACCATAGCCTCTTTATTGCATTTTGTGCTCACAAAATCTTAGAGTAAATGCATAAACAGAGATCTTGGTGATAGGGAGACAATGGGGATTGATTTCTTTTAAAAGCATTGTTTTGTTTCTGTAGTTTAGCTTTACATTTCTAGTTTTACTTTTGATTAGAATGTTGTTAGCTCTCAAAAACGCAGGCTGAATGCCTCAAGAGGCTACCAATCTCTTGATACGCTTTAGGGTAACATACAAGGTCAAGATAAACTCAACCTTCTACTCTTTAGGTGCAGCTAAACTTGGGCAGGTGTACCTTTCTGAATGAAGCAGACTTGACTTATGATTATCTTTCTTGCACAATGATTTTTCCACAATGGCAGATGGAAGTAAACAAATGAAATCAAACTTGATAGCAATAGTAACAACAATCTCCCTAATCTAAAACCTAAAATGCTTAATTAAAATAAACTAAATGAATTCAAATGATGAAGTGTAGAGACCAGTGCCTTATTGGGTATGTAGAGTCAAATGAAACAGAAGTGGACAACTTATTCTAGCAGAAAATCAAATTGATGGCATGTGATATGTTTATAACTTTTATGGGGAAGAAAAGATTTTGACCACGGCTTCTACTTTAACAATCTAGATGAATTCTCTTTTGATTACTGTGATCAACAAAAGGGATTTAATCTTTGCTTGAGAGAATCAATAGATTAATCACACAGATACAACAAATGTGCACTGATAAACTGAAAGTAAACTTGTTACATCAATTTAAACAAGTAGAAAGAATCAATCATGGAGACAGTTTAGCAATACTTTTCAATAAACTCAACATACAATTGATACAAAAAATAAACTACCACACTAGCTAAATTTCATTGAAATCGCCATTTGAAAACATGCACCATGGCCTCTGACATGAGAAAATTATTCTACTGTATCCATCTCTACCTAACGCTTAATCTAAAATATGGTAATAATCATAATCGAGTGCATATTTATACACCAAAGATTAAGAAAATAAATCAAATTGAAAATCTATGTCAGCCCTCCATGTAATTGGTTTCTAGGTCAAGTAGGCTCACAACGAACTTTGGTTACATGTCGGCCACAACGCTTATTAATCATCAACAAAAGAGTCGCAAGACAACCAGTCAGGCGTCAAGGGCAATTGTATCATCAATCACTAGTCATCCCATGTTCCTCCTCTTTGTGTTTTGCCGGATCACCTATTCGCTAAGACACAAAGATATTTCACCCATGTACTTTTTGCTTCATTCACACCGCCGTAACATTCTCGATATATACAAGAATTGCAGTACATATCGTGGTTTCACCGAAGTTTCGATGATAAATTTTGGCCGTGACATACAAGGGTTATCTTCCTGGCGCGAGTCCATCATCCATATATGTCGATGTAACTTCAACCTATTGGGAGACATACATCACATAGAATGCTTTGCGTTTCCCCCGAGATTTTCCTTCATTCAGCCCCGAAGCCGAGATAAGAGAGAAAACTCATGCCGAGAGGCAACTCCCACTCGCATTCGCCAAGACATTTCAAAATTGGGGAGAGGTCCCAAAGAATCCACCAAGTCATACAGAAACATCCTGAGTCCACACTTGATCGCCAAGACATAGCCAACCTCTCACCGAAAGCTATTTGAAATAAACCTCTAGTACTCCATCAGTGAGACACATACACTTCGCTATGACCTCTAGCCGTAAAATTCAACTCTTACCGATGTAACCTTTTGGACAAGTCGGTGAGACACCACATAATCGTTATGACATTCCACCAAAGCTTTTAAATTATGCCGATAAGTCAATCCTTCCACCGTCGGTCGGCAAGACAAAAGATACTACAAGACATAATGTCGACATCACGTAGCACTCTGCCGCTGAACCCATATGCACAAGTTGGTGAGATATGTCAAGTTTGCTATAAAATTACAATCATAAAATTTTCACATCGTATAGGCATCCTTTCACCGTCGGCACAAACAACTTCACAAGGACACATCGATGCCCAAATCCCACCGGTATATATGTATCCTCCTATCGACACAAACAAGAAACCCATATGTCGAGAATCGCGCTGGAGTAAACTCTGCATCATGACACAAGAAACATCTTGTCGATAGGGAAATACAGACGCTATGCTTAAGGATGGGATCAGAGACCTAATGTCACAATAGGAACAAGAATGTGAAAAATGCAGACCCGATGGATTTTATGGGAACTATATGGGAAAAATAAAGATGAAAAATGCATACAGAAGGACCAAATTAGGAAATTTATGAGTGAAAACATATGTAAAGCATCAGATTTTTACAGTCCCAACAAATGTATCTATTACGTGGGTGAAATGGTGGTTCTTACTCCATAGAATCATGCATTTTCCTGTCTCTACAATTGGTGAACCTGACGTGTTTGAAAGCTTTGTTTTAATAAAAGCTCATCCATATTCATGCTTTAATTGTTTTAAAGGATTATAATGTTTTAAAAGCTTTCATTTTGGCATAGACAAGGAGGATGCTAAAGCGAGCTTTACACCTACCAATAGCATTTTTTTTGTAAGTTTCTTAAGCTTTTTTCAACAAAGTCATTTTGTGCATTTTGTGCATATTTCGCACAACATTGGATGCCCTTCCACACATTTTTCAATATCACGTGCTTTGAAGTTTGTTTATCATGTGCTTGGAAATTTTTGAATAGGATTATAATGTTTTAAAAGCTTTCATTTTGGCACAGACAAGGAGGATGCTGCTAAAGCGAGCTTTACACCTACCAATAGCATTTGTTTTGAAAGTTTCTTAAGCTTTTTTCAACAAAGTCATTTTGTGTATATTTCACACAGCATTGCATGCCCTTCCACACATTTTTCAATATCACATGCTTTGAAGTTTTTTTATCATGTGCTTGAAAAATTTTGAATAGAAGAGTTTTTTCCAAATAGCATTTGCTTGCAAGTTTCTTATGCCTTTGGCTTTATACCAGCATGTAGCATTTGCTTGAAAGTTCCTAAAATATTTTTAAAAAAAAAAAAAAGCCATCTTGTGCACATTGGCAAACAGTTCACATACCTTGTCTTTGCCTCTATCAAATAGCTTGCTTGCCTTGTCTACACTTTCGTATTTTTCCTTGCATCTCTCATATTTTTGATTGGTTGTGTTTTGGAAAACAATTTGCATCTTGTTTTTGCTCATTTTGCATTCTATGTAGGTCTTGAAATCATAATGGTCCATGGGGTAGTGGCCATTTTGAGATATTTTGCCATACTACAATCTTCTGTATATATTCCAAGTCTCAGGATGTTTACTATCAACATGTAATTTAATTTCCTTCTCATCTGACTTTGATTCTCCTTTGATTTTAATTTAGCAATGATTTTTAGTTTGTTTTAGTTTTTTAGTTTAGTATTAATATAGTTTAAGTTTTTAATTTGATTTGGTTAGTTTTAGTTTGATTTTAGTTTTATTTTAATTTAGCTTAGTTCAATTTAGTTTTAGTTTAATTTAAGTTAGTTTTTAGTTTAGTTTCTAATCTCTTATTTAGTTAGATTTTAGTTACTAATTTAATTTAGATTAGATTTTGCTTTTTACAGTTTTTTTTTCTTTCTTAATGTAGCTTTTAAATTTAATTTTAGATTTAAATTAGATATTAAATTTAAGTTTTATTTTAGCTTTTTAATTTAGCTTAGATTTTTAAATCATTAAAATCATTAAATTAGATTTTAGTTGGATTCTTAGTTTTTTTTTTTAGATTTTGACTTTCTAAATTAGATTCTTAGTTTAGAGTTAATTTAGAATTTAGATTAGAAATTTAGATTTAATTTAGTTTTTAATTCTTAGATTAGTTTTTAACTTTAGATTAATTCTAATCTAGAGTAATTTTTAATATTGGCTTTTAGTTTTAGATTAATTTTAATTTAGAATAGCTTTTTTTAAGTTTTTAAGTTGCGCTAACTTTTAAATTAGATTAGTTTATAATTAGTGTCTAACTTAGATAAGTTTTAAATTTGGATTAACTTTGAATCTAGATTAGTTTTTAATCTCTAACTTTAGATTTTTAATTTAGATTAACTTTTAATTTTAAATTAGCTTTTTATCTTAGATTAGCTTCATTTTTTTTTCTATATTAATTTTTCTTTAAATTTATGTTGGTTTTTATTTTGGTCAAGTTTTGGTTTTGTGACTAATTTTGTTAATTTGGTTTCTCTTGCTAGGTTCGTTTGACAAAGAATTGAAAATCAAAACATATGCTTGTCAAAGAAAGGAGGCATGAAACTACTAATGAGATTTTAATGTAGGATGTTCGTTGAAGACATGATTTTGAAACCAATTGTCTTTTAGATTATAAAACACTTCTGCATTAAAAATGAACAATTGTCTTCTCTCACATAGATCTAACTAGGGGGTGAATGAACACTATTTGTTGTGCTTGAGATGGTAGGGAGTATTCTCTCACCTTGTGCAAAACTTGGTGATCAGAAACCAGACCCATCTATTTTTATGTGTCACCCCGATTCAATAATCGAAGTATCCTCTCCCCTTGTGCACTTGTGCAATCCTGGGTGCAAGAGAAACAGTTATTGACTCTAGGACTTGGGCCTTCCTTGGTGGGAAAAATTACTCACCCCAAGGTGACTCAAACCGGCAACGAAGCTCTTTGGCCGAGCTACCCCCGACTGATATATAAATGTGAATCCTAATGAAAAACTTAGGATTACGAGTGTGGATGTGTCATACGGACCAAGTAGTACTCCCAAAGACCCTGTTGAGTGTAACCTCTTCAGGCTGGAGTGCCTCCTAAACAAAGATTAATCTTGCGCCCCATGTATGGCCACTTGGACGGGGGTCCTGAATTAAACACCTTTGTGTAGTAGCCAACAACCTTCTATTTGCTAGCGCAACACCGGTCGGTGTGAAGGTATCCACATCTTCGTAGTTTTTAGTAGAGGTGATCAATTTTCCATGGGAGTTTCATGGGGGTTGGAAGCTTGGTTGGCCTAAGAAGTGAGTGCACTGTAAGGGTGAGCCCGTGCGGCCAAGCTTCTAGATTCACACGCTAAGAATATGCGGCTGGGGAAACCCACGTGGAATCTAGCAGATATTGTCCTTTCCAACCTTAAGATTTGTGCTTGTATTGTAAAAATAAAAAAAAACACATTCACGATTGAAAACAAACTGAAAAACACTTTGTTTGCTATGTCTTGCTTGTGTGTTAAAAAATAGAGCTCAAACAAACATCACACCTAGAAACTTGCAGCATCTCAAACTTTGCAAACCTCAGAAGGTCCAACAACACAAACATCCCACGTGAACCTATCACTTAGATTTCTTGGGGTCATCATCCTTCAGTTTTGATCTTTCAATCCTTGCATTCCACCTAGTCCTTGCATTTCGACCTAGTCCTTGCATTTCACCTAGCCCTTGCATATTCAAGGTCCTTACATATTCATATCCCTTTCATCCTAGTTCTTGCATGTTCCTAGTCTTGCATACATAGGTCACATTACATAGTCCTTGCATACATATATCATTCCACCTAGTTCTTTCATGTTCAACCCCTTTTGCATATCAAGACCATCTCACCTAACCTTTGCATGTTCTAAGAATTTAGCCCTTTGCATATTCATCATCGATCAAATAAAACCTTTAGCTTGCACTTAGGATACTCTTCCTAGGTCTTGAAATCAAACTATTGGCTATCTATCACCCGCATCACTTGAGGTTCACCATCCTTGAGTTAGGGAAACATACCATTATCCTTGAGTAGGGAAATCCTTTTGGAGTGCATCATCTCCTACATACCCTCTCTTGATTATTGGTCCTTGTGTCTATCCATCATAACACAAGTAAAGCCTTTACATCATAACCAACTTTGGACTAGAGTTTCCTTTTAGCTTTTTCATTCTTAGCTTGTCATATCATACCATACCATTTTCATATCCCATCTTAGAATCATATCCTTTTCATTTGCATCCTAGTCTTAGGTCTCATACATTACCTTGGATTGAAAATCATAACAAATCACCTATGACTCCTAGAACAAGAGCAAAAATGTTTCAAGAAGAAGGGAACCCTTGGGGAAAAGACTTTGATGGGGAAGATCACATTAGTGTTGCAACTAGTGAAACAAGTGAAACTGATAGTGAAGAAATAACACAATCCACCATAAATGAAGCTCTTAACGATAATAGGTTCACTAAACTTCTTACAGAGGTGGTCAAACATAACCCACAACAATACTTCAAGGCCCTTGCTGATGAAGGAATCAAAATGCCTCCTGATTTTGACATATCATTACTCACAATGAATGACCAACCTAAATCTAGTGAATCTAAGAATCCCAAAACAAACAACAATGGTAGGATCAAAGATCATAGACCCTTTTATCTACAACCTGGTTACAAGCGATCTTCAAAGACATCAAAACCTACACCTACAAACGATCCTATTTTGGATGAGCTTAGAACATTAAGACAAGAATTGGATACTCTCAAGAACAGTAAAATATCGACTCACAAGTTCTCCATTGAAGACATATGTCCTTATCCCTTCGATCCAAGCATACCAATGCCACCTTTTCCTAACCATTGGGACATACCAAAACTTGAAAAATATAATGGAAAAGGAGATCCTAAGAACCAATTAAGACAATTTTGTGCCACTACCATGGAATTTGCAGTTGATGAAACATACCTTATGAGATTATTTCCTCATAGTCTAGGAGGAGAGGCTATGGAATGGTTTTCATGATTACCCCCAACCATCAAATCTTTTCAAGAATTGGCTGATAGATTTGTCTCCAATTATAGTTTCAATTGTGACCTTAAAGTGACCATGACAAACCTTTTCAACACCAAACAAAAACAAGGTGAATATTTTGTGTCATTTTTACAAAGATGGAGACATTTAACAAAATGATTGCATTATTTCATTCCTGATCAAGAATTGGTCGACCTCTTTTGTCAAAATTTGAACAAAGAAATCGGAAGGGAACTTCGCCTCAAATGCTTGGATTCCTTTGATGAAGCCATAGAAATGGGATTTTGAATTGAACAAACCCTCATCGATGATGGAACTATTAAACTTAATAATGATAGATATCAAAAATTGAATTCAAACAACAAGACCCCTTTTTGGGTTAACAACAAGAATGTAGTCAATGATGAAGTTGTCGATGCAAAAACAACTAAAACATCATCACCTATTTACAATCTCAAAGGTCCATCTTCAGATAAAGGAAAAGAAAAATAGAGAAGTTTCCCTAAACAAAATTTTACACCATTGGGACAATCACTTGAATCTACATTAAAAGAACTTCTTGAAACCAATATTATAACATTACCCAAAATCAAGGAATATAATCCACAAGTCAAACCCCCATGGTGGAATGAAGATCACTTTTGTGACTATCATAGACACAAAGGACATAAGACAAATAGCTACAATAAACTTCAACATTTAATACAAGACCTTATTGATAACGGTAAGATAGCAGTTGATGGACACATTCCTTTTGGTAACTCTGATTGCGAGGTGTTTAAAAACCCTCTCCCTAAGCATGAAAATGATAAAGGAAGGCTCTTGAATTTGGTGATGGTGTAAACTATACTACTGCTAAGTATGATTATACCATACATAACATCAGTGAGGGTGATAATCATGTCAACACTTTCATCATAAAAGGAAAAGAACCTGATTGCAAGGTTACTACCCGTAAAGGAACTGTTACCCTTAAAGGTCCTAATGCAAAACCTGCTACACCCTCTTCGCAATACAACCTCATAGAGCACTTACGAAAAACACCCACACAAATTTCTATACTTGAGCTGCTACGACTATCTCCTGAGCATAAAGCTATCTTAGATAAAGCGCTTGCTACTGCTACAGTGCCTACAAACCTACATGTAGATCAATTCCAAGCTATGGTGGGACACATCACCTCTCCTCATACTCTCACTTTTACTGAAAATGATGATTCATCCCTTCGACAACCACATAACGCAGCTTTACACATTGATGTCCTCATCCATAATGTTAAGATCAAGCAAGTTTTGATAGATGGAGGAGCAGGCCTTAATATTTGTACTCAAGAATTGATCACAAAATTAGGGTTCTCTAAAAATGCAGTTGATCCAAGTAAAAAGATTACCATAAAGGCATATGATGAAGAGGAATGCTCATCTAAAGGATCGGTTACTCTACCAATTAGAATCGGCCCTGTGGTAAAGGATGTGGTTTGCCAAGTCCTTGATCTCCCACTGACCTATAATATCCTCCTCAGAAGACCTTGGATTCATACAATGCAAGCAGTACCTTCTAC
Organism: Sequoia sempervirens; assembly: GCA_007258455.2. Taxonomy (NCBI): domain Eukaryota; kingdom Viridiplantae; phylum Streptophyta; class Pinopsida; order Cupressales; family Cupressaceae; genus Sequoia; species Sequoia sempervirens. The sequence goes on along the minus strand of VDFB02105785.1, from coordinate 392,040,240 downwards.
ATACCACCAATGCATTAAATTCCCCCACAATGGTGTTGAAATCACAATACAAGGAGATCCAAACCCTTTCATGTATTGCCATAATCTAAGCCCTAAAACTGAAATCACAATCCCAAGCAATCGTGAAGCATTTCCTTCCCAAGCATATGTTGATCATGAGTCCTTAAAAGCATCTTCCTCAAAATCCAATGCAGCTGAGATCAAAATACAGGTAAAAGAACAAGGAGTGGGAGAATATACCTTGAATCATGCCCTTTGCATTGGAAAGCTACCTTTATCTCCCCACACCTATGGCAAACCACAAATGACTAAGACCACATCAGATGCAAATACTACAATGATTTGTAAATCAACTACTTTCAAAAAATGGGGAGCCCTTTATAATGAAACAGAAGAAGCTGATCTCCTAAAATGGTTATACAAAGATGAAGATACAAAAAAAGAACAGACTGAAATAAAGATACCTGTTGAACAATATGGTAAAGGATTTGATATTATGAAACAAATGGGATATGATGGTAAAAGTCCTCTCGGCTTACAGAAACAGGGTATCTTGGAACCAATACAACCTACTCATACACAAAAAGTCCCTGGTTTAGGATATGATGCGCAGAAAGATAAGACCTTAAGTACCATGTGTGCTTCAAGTAAGGAAGTGGAGTCCTCTAATGCTACACAGACAAATGAGGAAAGTGCCATCGATGACTTCATTGACATTTATGATTATGATAGTGTCCCTACCCTTGAACCCGATCATAATATTTGTACCCTTGAATCCATTCAAAATCTTGACTCGAGTCATGATTCTTTACCCTTGGTTCACCCTGAACTCATTGATTTTGATCAAAAGGGACCACCACAACTAGATGTATTTGAAAATGATGAGGCAATCATAAACTTTCTAGGAGCACGAGAAGACACACCTCTTGAGGATCATAAAGCAGGATTCAACATAGAACTCAATAGTGTAGCTTATTTTGGGGGGAGTGCCACGCCTTTCAGTCACAAAATTATTGAAAATACAAATAGGTCTTCTAGTGAAAACTTTCTTACGGTGCTATTAGACCCCATAAAAGTAAAAATAAAGGATGTATCCAAGGGTAAAAACCTCTCTGAGGTGCCCGAGGATGGAAGGCTTGAAACACTTCCCTTAGCAGTATATCATGAAAATCATCTATGTTGGTGGAGAAAATATTACTAGAAAATTTGGGCACAAAAGAAAAACCAAAGATAATTCATTTAGTAGAGTCATTAACACCTCAAGAGAGAATAGAGCATATACAGTTCTACAAGGAAAGACAAGTTAAATTTTCATGGTCATATGTAGATATTCCAGGACTTGATCTAGATCTAGTAATGCATCACTTGTCTTTGCCACTAGGGGAAAAACTTGTTAAACAAAATTTGAGTAAAATGCACCCACACATTGCTCTATTGGTAAAAGTTGAATTACAAAAGTTGCTAGATGTGGGATTTATCAGACCTGTTGACTATGCTGATTGGATTTCAAATTTAGTACCAATTTCAAAGCCTGATGGAGGAATCCGAGTTTGCATTGATTTTAGATATTTAAACAAAGCTTGTCCTAAGGATGAATTCCCACTTCCAAACATTGACATGATAGTGGATTTGCTAGCAAGGCATGAAATGTTATCCCTCATGGGTGGTTTCTAAAGCTACAATTACATTAAAATTTCTCCTGAAGATTAAATGAAGACAACATTCACTTGTCCTTAGGGATCCTTCTGTTGGAATGTCATTCCCTTTGGGTTGAAGAACACCAGAGCTACCTACCAATGTGCAATGACCACTATCTTCCATGACATGATGCATAACTATTTGGAAGACTATGTAGATGATTTGATGGGAAAATCCTACACCAGAGTTGGACATCTAGAGATCATGGATAAAATTTTCCCAAGATTAGAACAATACAAGGTATGATTGAATCCAAATAAATGTGCCTTTGGGGTAACCTCTGGAAAACTCCTTGGATACATTGTCTCATCTAAAGAAATTGAAGTTGATCCTACAAAAATAAAGGCTATACTTGAAATGCCTCCACCGAAGAATATCATTCAGTTGAGATCATTACAAGGAAAAATTTAGTCTATCCATCAGTTTATAGCACAACTTGTAGATAAATGTCAACCCTTTTAGCATCTGTTACACAAGAATGTTTCATTTAGATGGGACAACAAGTGTGAACAAGATTTTCAGAAAATCAAAGAATATCCGATGACACCACTAATATTAGTACCTCCTACAAATGACAAGCCTTTACTTCTATATATATCCACAACCACCATAGCACTAGGGGCACTTTTGTCACAACATGACTCTGAAGGAAAGGAATGTGCAATCTAGTACATCAGTCGTACTCTAGTGGGATACGAACTCAATTATAGTCCTATTGAAAGAGCATGCCTTGTTGTAGTTTTTGCATCACAAAATTTGAGACATCACATGCTTACACACCAGACAAAGCTCATTGCAAAAATTTATCCTCTTAAGTACCTCTTGAACAAAGCAACACTCACAAGATGATTAGCTAAATGGGTGGTGATTCTTAGCGAGTTTGATATTGAGTACATAGAAAGAAAAGCAATCAAAGGACAAGCTATCATAGATCAACTCGCTGATGCTCCTGTGACAAATGATCATCCTCTTATTACAGAGTTTCTTAATGAATCAATCTTCAACATGGAATCTACACATCTGTGGAATTTATATTTTGATGGATCCTTCACACAAGATGGTTATGGTGCTGGAATTCTCTTTGTCACTCTGTAAGGGGATTGTATACCTAAAGCTTATAAGATACAGTTTCCATGGACCAACAATATTGTAGAATACGAGGCATTACTTTCTAGGCTCTGTATAGCTACGCAATGGAAGCTCCTTGAGTTGCATGTTCTTGGTGACTCTTAGCTAGTGATCAGACAAGTTAATGATGACTATAAAACAAAAGATGAAAAATTGATTTCTTACAAAAGAATGGTGGATGACTTCAAGGCCTATTTCACATCAATCTCTTTTGAGAAAATTCCCCGAGATAACAACAAAGCTATTGATGCAATGGCAACAATTGGTTCACTTGTAGAAATGCCAAGTAATGCCACTTACTATGAGTTCCTAGTAGACCCTCTTTTGGAACCTGCTTACAATATACCACAATCCGAAATGATTTGTCTCATTGTTCGTCCTAATTCCCAATGATATGGCGATATTTATACCTATCTTCTAGATAACACCTTTCCATCAAACCTATCCAATAAATCTTATAAAACCTTTATCTGTGAAGCTTCCCACTATGTGATCTTAGCCGATACCCTATACCACTAAGGTATCGATGGTACTTTACTCAGATGTCTTTAGCACAATGAGGTCAAAACTTCTTTACAAGAAGTACATGAAGGTATGTGTGGGGAAAATTCTAGTGGTCCTACCTTAGCCAAGAAACTCTTGTGTATGGGTTATTATTGGCCTACAGTGGAAAAGGATGCTTATCAATTTTTAAAAAAATGCAAGCAATGTCAAAAACATGCAGACTTGATACATGCTCCTGCATAGGAATTACAGTCTCTTGCTACACCATGTCCCTTTTATTAGTGGGGACTCAATCTCGTGGGCAAGATCCATCCACCTTCATCCAATGGTCATAAGTCTATTCTTATTGCCACTGACTATTTCATGAAATGGATTGAAGTTGTTCCTCTCATTCATATCACTAGAAAACAAATAGCCACCTTCATACTGAACTACATCATCTATTGTTATGGCATTCCTCTATCCATCATCACAGATAATAGTCAACCATTCAAAAATTAGGATGTTCATGAACTTTGTGAGAAATTCCATATACAACATCATTTTTCCACATCTTACTATCCTTAAGGTAACAGCCAGGCTGAGCCTTCTAACAAAACTATTCTCAAAATTTTCAAAAATATGGTCAATGAAGCTAGTCAAGATTGGCATATTCAATTGATTCCTGCATTATGGGCTTATCATATGAGTTTTCACACTCCCACAGGTGTTGGAACTGTTGGATGAACAAATACAAAGAGGGATGAAGAATACTGAGTTTCCCGTTTGTAGGAGTTGGAACTATTGGATGAACAAATACAAACTTCTTTCAATCATCTTAGAGCATACCAACAAAGGATGTGTCGAAGTTATAATCATAAATTGAAACCACATACATTTGAGGTTTGGGATCTTGTTCTTCATGAAAATCCTCACACTCAACAAGACAGAGAAAAGAAGGTTAAATTTGAGCTTAACTGGTTGGGTTCATATGTTATCACTACTATGTATGGATCTGGGGCATACTAGTTATCTACTCCGGAAGGTGAATTTATTAGTTATCCCATCAATAGTATGCACATTTGCAATTTTTATACCTAAATACTTCAGAGGGTTCAATATTTTCAAAGTCCTAAAAAAATACAAAAAAAAGGAAAAAAGTCCTAAAAAAATACAAAAAAAAAGGAAAAAAGTCCTGAAAAAATACAAAAAAAGGAAAAAGGAAAAAGTCAAAAAAAAGAAGAGAAATCCATTTGTTCAATGGTGAAAACCACTTCAGTGGTGCCTTGAGCAAGTACCATGGTGAAAACCGAGAAATCAGTGTCATGTGTAGAGGCTTTGCTCATCTTTCCTTGGGAGTTCTACTTGATCTTTTCCTCCCATTTTCATTCATCCTCCACTTCATAATGACCTTTTCACACTCACCATGGCTTGTGAATTTTCAATATTCCCCTCGCTTGCTCACTTTGCCATACATACTAGGTTGGTCCTATCCCTCACTAGGGCATCTCCTTAACCTTAGTTATGGGTTAGGATACTAAGCATCTCGTGGTCAAAGAACCTACCCTCTTTGTTCTATATGCTCTCCATCCATCATAAAATTTCCTTGAAAAAATCCAAAAAAAAATCATAACATGTCTTGAAAAAATCCAAAAAAATCATAAAATGTCCTAAAAAAATGCAAAAAAAATCATAAAATGTCTTGAATTTTTTTTTTTAAATAATAAAATGTCCTAAAATAATCCAAAAAACCATAAAATGTCTTGAAAAAATTAAAAAAAAACCATAAAATGTCTTGAAGAAATCCAAAAAAATCAAATATTCCAAAAATCCCAAAAAAATCAAAAATTCCAAAAAATAGTGACACTTTCAAATCACCACACAACTTTGAACTTCAACAAAATCAAAACATGCAAGTGTTGACAATCAAGAAAACATTATAACATATATATCAACCCATCTTACAAATCCAACCAAACGCATAAACTATAACAAGAATCAATTTTATATCAAAGCAGGACCCTTGTTTGTTTGTTGATCTTTGCTTATTTTATGATTTTATCTTTGGTGACATGTCTTTTAACTTCTTCAGGGTGTTTTTGACTAGAGAGGCAAGGATGGGGCATGTTCATTTGTTTGTTGTTTGTGGATTGTTTTTTATTCACAGGATGACTCGTTTTAGGACATGGTTGTCTAAAACCATCGAGGACCTATGAGTCTAATGTGGAAGAGAGAATTCCTTGTCTGATAGTGTCTTCCATGCAATAATTATTTAGGTCATCTAACGTTCTTATACCTAGATGCTTATACTTCATTACTAAAAAAATGCAAACAATATTCAGATTGTCTAGATGTTCATGTTATCTAGGCGCTTATACTAATTTGTGACATAATAAGCTCGATGATGATAAAAGCACTTAAAAGGCACAAGAGACTTCATCACCTTCATTCTCTTCCATCTTGCATTTCATTTTCTTCATCTTTCTTGTCACATAGAAATCAATCAATTGCTTAACTTACTAATATATGTCTCTTGAATCAAATCTCAAATCAATCAGCCTGCTTCTCGAAATTTCATGTCCCCTTAATCAATCAGTCAATCCATCATTGCAGCACCTTGTCTTGCATAATCATAATTCTCAATCAACTTAAATAGCTCAATCAGCTTCATCAGCTCATCAACCTAGCTATACTGATCATTTGCATCAATTGTTCAGTTACTCCCATCAATAGTGCATTTTCATCAAAATGTACATCACTACTTTATCACTTGCGCAATATCAGGTATCTAATCACTTTCTAAACATCTATCGAGAGATTAATCTTCTTACAATCTATTTTATCAATCTCTCAAGGGGGCATATCATTCATATCATAATCCTTACCAGGATATCTTTGGTACATGTATCAGTTGTTCAATCTTTTTCTTTGAAACAACACAACAAGTTGCATTGTCTCAAAGAGGGGAAAAATGTAGACACTCAAATTTGTCCTCACAATCATAACGATATTGGTCTATTGATTAAATAAATATTATTATTTACTTAATCAATTCATTCGATACTCTCTTCTATTCATGCATTTCATCAAATCATTGAACCATCTCATTCTCATTCAATATTCGTTGCATTAATGTTCATTTCCATTTGCACTATTGTTCATACCCGTTTGCATAATAAATCATAGTCATTCATAATCCATTTGCATAATAAGTCATAAACATCATTTCCATATTAAATCAATTATCATTATCATCCATAATTGTTTCATATTCATTTTTATTAATAAATCAATTATCATAATCATTGATTATTATTTCATAATAAACTAATTATCATAACTTGCATATTAATCATATCATTTGCATAAATCATTCATGAAATATTGTATTTTAGTAAAGTATCTTTAATCATTTTATTCATATTTAATCATTTAGGTACATTTTAATCTAATAACCCTTTATCACTTTCATTCTCATCCATAACATTTAACCCAACAATGTGGGATAATGGCATTTCCTCCTCTCACATCTTTTATCCCACATTTCATCTTCAACCCCTCTCCATCCTCAAGGAACTCCTATTTAAAATGGGATTTCCCTCTCATTTTAGCTCTCACAAATTTTCCTCACAAATTTACATACTCATATCATCTTTGCATCTTGATTGCATTTCTCATTCACCATAGCCTCTTTATTGCATTTTGTACTCATAAAATCTAAGAGAAAATGCATAAACAAAGATCTTGGTGATAGGGAGACAATGGAGATTGATTTCTTTTAAAAGCATTGTTTTGTTTCTATAGTTTAGATTTGCATTTCTGGTTTTGCTATTAATTATAATTTCTCTATTGATGTGGGATGAAATGGTGGTTCTTACTCCATAGAATTATGCATTTTTTTGGCTCTACACTTGGATATGTTCATTAGGCATGGGAAGTGGATCAATATCCTCTTGATCTTTGAGTGGACTTGGATCAAATGTTGAATTGAGGATCCCTTTAGTATCTATAACCATGAGTTCAAAGGATGTCAATATGTCTTGGAAAGGACCATTTCTAGACTTTGGTGAAAGATGTTGATCATGCTTTGGAATAAATTATTAAGATATGTTGTCTAACTCATTAGGTGATGTAGATACATTTTCAAAATGATCATTGGTTGTGGATCATGGATTATGCCAATAGGATCAAATAATTCTAACACCCCTTGAAATAAACCATTGTCAAATATTGTTGAGGGATTTTGATCATGACTAAAAAGTGACTCTTGATGTATGTTGAGTTGATATTCGGATGAGGTAGAAACATCTTCAAGCTGCTCATTGATGTATAGATCTTGATCATTGTTTTCAACAATTGTGGTGGGGAGATTGACAATGCTATCACTAGTGGTTGAATCTTCATCATTGTCCTCAATAGTTATTTTTTTTATCAATAAGGTCTTGGATGATATTTTTGAGTCAAATACAATTTGATGTTGTGTGTCCCTTTATTTTTTGAAAATCACAAAGGTGCTTCTCATTATACCCTAGTGGTTTAACTTAAGGCTCTTGATAATTTTCATAAATGGGGATTTTGATGAGATTTTCTTTTATCAACTATTGCATGACCGATTTGATTGGTTCCCCAAGTGGTGTGTATTTTCATTTGTTACCTTGTGAGATTTGTACTTTAAATTGACCTTTTGGTGATTGATTTTAGAGATGTGGTGATTGGGTTTGTTGTTGATGTTGTTGATCTTGATATCCAGCCTCTTGACATTGGAGATATTGTTCTTGATGTGGTTTTGGACACAACTTAATTCTTTGATGAAATGGTTTAACCAATGGAAGAGTGTATTTATTTTGGGGTGGATATGTCTCTTGGTGTAATGAATCAACTATTTTGGAAAGTGAAGCAATTTGATCTCACAAAAATTGATCTTGATTTTGATCTTGACACCCTTGATATACTTGATTTGGTTTTTGTTCAAGAAAATTTGGAATGTATACTTGTGGTGTTTGCATGGGATCATGGAAAAATTGATTTTGGATAATGTTATGATTAGGGATGATGTTCATATTTGGCCTTATAGGTTGAAATTGAACATTTTTGTGGTTGGGAATCACATTGCCTTGATTTAGGTAACTTTCATTTTCCATGGTGTTACCTTGACTTGGATCAATACATGGAGTTGTTAAAATATTGTTTGTACTTTGAACAACATTTGTATGATTCACAAACATATGTATCCCAAAGTTTACCAAGTGTGGATTTGAAATTTTCATGCTTGGTAAACTTGTACTTGGTATATTCACATTTGGAATGTATGGATTTGGTGGGATAATATTGTTTGTTTGAAGACTCATGCATTGATTGTTTGGTCGATAGATTTGTAGGTTTGGACTTTGATTTAAATCTACCATAGAGAAAGGTGTTCCAAAATTTATATTGGTAAAATTCACATTTGTTATATCATTGAGTTTTGTAGGAGATAATGATCCCATGTATGGATTGTATAAATATGAGTTTTGATAATCAATTGGCATTGTAAGGCTTTGATAATTTGGTTGATTTAGACCACTCATGATGTATAAATCAAGTTTATATTCCATGTTTTTCTTTTTCTTTTTTACCTTGTTGACCTTTAAAGAATTTAGGACCAATGATGGGATGAAAGATCAAAGGGGGAAGTGATATGGTTGTTGAAATTTTAGCAACTTTGGAGGAAATACTAGACTTTAGGACTTTTGGATTTTTTATTTGGATTGGATTTGGTTTGATTTGATGTTGGATTTGATTTTGATTTGATTTGTACTTGATTTGGATTTGATTTGGATTTGATAATGAAATCATAAACTCCAAGAGGTTGGATTTTTTCTTGGAAGAAACTTTTCCACAAGGTGATAATTTAACTAAGTGTATGGAGAAGGATTCATCTACACATACCTAGTCAAACAAGATGATTTTGATTTGATTTAAAGGATTTTCCAAAAGTCTAGTATTAATGATTTTTCCAATGGCTCAAAAGTTTTTTGTGAGATGGTATTTGATTTATATTTGAGATGGATGAAATGATTGGTTGTTTTGATCCTAAATGAGCCTACGGGTGACTTGTTTACAAGACCAAGTTTTTGAAGAACATGCTTTTCCCTAAGAGTACTTAAAACCAAAATATCAATGTTTGCTCAAAATACCATAAGACAAAAGATAAGCAAGCACATGTGTGGGGTTCAATTGATTTCACCTTGATTAATGAATTTATTTTACCACATCCAATGTCTTGCTTATGTTTCAAACTGAATGTCTATGTCTTAACTCCTTTTCATCCCAAAAGGTCCATTATGTGAAAATCAAGGTTTCAAGAGAATAGTTTCCTATGTTGACTTTGGAGAGAAAATTGAGATATAAATCCAAATACTTAGAAGCCTCTAAGGATGAAATCCCTAGGGACAAGCAGTAGCACTTGGATTTTTCAAAGGTATTTGCTTCTTCCAAAGGGTTTGAAGTTTGGTGACTTTGTTGAATGTTTCATTTCCAATGTTTTAGAACCAAGAAAAGTTTTTTATTATGAAATGATGCAAAACCCTCAGATAGAAAGAGATAATATTTGCTGAATTCCCACTTGGATAAATCTAGTTGTTCCTATTCTTATAAGCGAATGATTAGAAGCTTGACCACATTGGCTTCCCTCCACGACACACACTTCTTGGGCCAGCCAAGTTTTAGTTCTCATGAATCTCCCATGACGAACTTCTCATCTCTACAAAGAACCACAAAAATGTGTGGTGGCTTCAGAGGTCCGACCTCTTGCACCACAAATAGAAGGGGATTTTGGATTCTACACAAATTGGTTCTTAGTTAGGGTGATCGAGGACATGGCACCTTGTGATTGTCCAAAAAGCCACTAAAGGATTTAATCGATCCTACTAGGGGTGCTTATAATTTTTAAGGCAGTACCCCATTTTGAAAGACACAGTACATCTAAGGCCTACATACCATGAGGACTTGACAGTTTAGTCTTATCCATTTGTATACCGGCCTAAGTGAAAAATTGGTTGGATTTTCCTTTGAATTGGTCTTAGGAAGGACCCTCTAAAGGTAAAAAAAAGAGAGAAAGCACATCTGTAGTTCGATCAATCTTTGTTTGTGTGAACAAAGAGAAAACACACGCGATATACTCAACTCACACTAGCAAGATTTTGATCAATTTTTAAGAAGCCCAAATTGAATTGTGGAGGCAATATTTTATACAACTTAATATCACCAAAAGACTTTTGATTCTCAAGATCGCCATGAAGTGTGAGAGAAGTGAATACACCTTTTAAATGGTATTAATTTGTAGAAAATATTACAAAACATGAAAAACACATGTTCATTTTAACTTCATAAGCAATAATGGATTCTTTTTATAGCACAAAGATGAAGTATGAATTTTGCTTGTTCAATTTTTAGATCAAAATCCAACTATAGTAATTGTCTAATGTTTTTTTTAACCCTTTGATTATTATTTTTTAAAACCCAAATAAAATTTATTTAAGTTCTAAAGTTGATAGATAACAATGTTCCAAAGATTGGGTTATAGGTGTCCCCATAGTGTTAAAAAACACTTGTTACAATCATGAAATAGTGCAATAAAAAACCCTCCCTTTGTTTCCTTTTTCCCTTCTTTATTTCCTAACCTACAAAAGTGTTCAAAGTGTTAGATGAGATCAAGAAACAAGAAAATATAATGGTTAGATAATAATTAAGCATAAAACCCCTAAAATTTAGACCACGTTACAATGTGTTTTGAATTTATATGTAAAATTGAAAATTTTAACTATAAAAAAATTGAGAAACACTTGTTTCTCACACAATTACATAGCTTATGAAATTCTACCCTATTTCAATAAAAAGACCTTCTAAAAATACCTTTGTATGACCAACTTATGGCCATTTTAAGATTGACTATAAAAGTGCTAAAACAGAGACTAGATGCGCTAAAATAGTGACCATATGTGCTAAAATAGTGACTAGATGCCCTAAAAATAAAACTAGATGTGCTAAAATAGTAGGATAATGCACTAGAATATGTCATGAATGCACTATAACAAATCTTGGATGTGCCAAAAGTCACCACCTATGTGTTGAAAGAAGCCACGAGTGCACTACATCGAGATTAATGAACAAACCTATTGAAAAATAGTGAAATTGACCAAAAAGATGTGTTACATTTAAGATTTTTTCCCTCCTAGTACCAAAATGTGAACAGTAGATTTAGAACTACTCAAACATCATCAAATAACCCAATGTTAGTCATCAAAAAAGTCTAAAACAATCATTCCCCATGCAATTCATTCAAATGCCAAGAACAAGAAATGAAACAAATATAATCAAATAAACACTATTAAATCTTGCTCCAAAACATTCAAACCCTCAATACCATGGGGGAATTTGTGCTATAATAGCCCTTTCCCAATTCCTTGCAAGCTTTGATGATGAACAATGGTGCTCCTTTGATGAAATTTTCCAATAACCTAGCTATGGTGATGAAATTCTATGAAAACCTTGATGAACAATGGATGAACTTGAATAAAATCTATAGATAATGAATTTGCATCAAGTTGTGGATCCAAATGTTAACACTATTATTTTCACCCTAGCCAAAACTTAACACAGCTAATCATGTGAAACATGGGAACTTTTCTAAGACTGTGGGTAACCTTATGGCAAAAAACAACCTCTAGAGAAAGTTGGTTCTTCATTGGATATCACCTAAACTACTATTTTTATTTTCTGAGGAAAAAGGTAAGAAAGATGTAACTTTAAAATGAAACTAAAACTTCTATCCTATGGTGATACACCAAATTGACTAAAAGACATGTAAAATCAGTTTAGCTACACTTTTCAGTTAACAAATTGAAAGAGGCTTACACAACTCATTTCTACATATTTTTTACACAAATATTTTATAAGAGGGTGTTGACACAAGATCCTAGAAAGAAAAGATATATTTCATAAATAGAACTCTTGCATTTTTTCACACAACTCATAACTTGTAAACATATATCTTCTTCCAACAAGGTGCTTTCAATGAGACAAAAATACAAGGAAAAATGTAAATTTCACAAGTAGTTCAATCAATCACAATAAATAAATGCACACAAGAAAGCAAGCAATGAGAGGGAAAAATAACTCAATACTATTAATCATCCACCGTACTCACTGTTTTATATGACAATATCAGTTACAAAGAGTGTTGAAGTCTAATGAAGGACTGTAAAATCATTGTCTTCAAAAATCTACAAATTAAGAACTAACTCTCAAAATAGTTACAAGAGTTAATATATCTCACAACCCAATTAGTTGCACCAAAATAGGGGAAAACAACTACCTTGGGTTGGATCCACCAGAAAATCCTAAAAATAAGGCATTAGACTCCTCATAAAACTACATCCAACATGTGAGGAAAATGGTTTTGGCCATACCAAACACCTAAGCATGAAAAACCACCAAAAAATTGCATTAATTCCCTTACAAATGTGGGTACATGTATCCAAACTAAAAATAACTTCCCCTATATTCCCTCCACTTGTTTTCAAAGCACAACTTTCATCTCCTATTTTACATTAAAATAACATTTTTGCCTTAAGTGATTTTTATCAACATCACAAAAAGTAAAAATGTTTTACATCTTCAAAATAACAAATGAAAATTTTTAAAACACATCACCATTTAAATCTTGACAAAGGAATTTAAAATTCCTAAGGAATGAACACCTAGCTTCACTCTAATGAATTTGTGGGATTACACATTAATCGATGTTTCATTTCATAAAACAATGGAAAAAATACCATATTATCCATCAACATCATTTAGAGCTCAAAACCCTAAACAAAAATAAGGAAAAGAAAAGAAAAATCATATTTCATTCCTCTTGAATCTTCATGAAGAAGCTATGTTGGTGACACCATTAGGGTTTCTAGAGCTTGAACTATGATGAATTCTATGATGGATTTCTAAGCTCATTCCCAGGCATTTGTTTGCACCTTCTATCATCCTTTTCCAGGCACTCACTAGTAAGTTGTTTGCTGAAGTAAAAATGAATTAAAAAAATCCATTTTAATTTGTTTTGAACTCTATGCCCACAGCTCTAACTATTCTCTCTGCACTTGTTCGATCTTTGTGTGTTATCTTTCTTATTTCGGTCACTGTGAGCTTTATATCTGAGCCTCTAGAATATATCTCACACAGAGATTTAATGCAAAAATAGAAGGGGAAATCAAAAAAGGTAAAACCTTATTTTACACACTATAGTATCTTGCTATTATTCCATGAAAAAACAAAAGACCCAAGCCGCAGGCTATGGTTTTTGCATCTGTTACATTTTCCTATAGATCTTTATACTATTTATGTAGTTTTGCCCATTTTTGAGATCATGTGGCCATGGTTTAGAAAAAACCCAAGCTCACCCTTGAATATATGTTAAGATTTTGATTGAAAATGGTAGAAGCTTCTAAAAATCTATGATTCCATCTTAAAAACTATGAAAAATCAAGGGTTTGGATTCTCTGCAATTTTTTATATCTAGGTTTTTTACCAAACTCACAACAATCTCTGAGCACCTTGTAGGCCATAGATTTTGTGATTTTCCCTCATTCCTTCTTACATTCTGTATTTCAATTTTTCATTTATTTGACCTGTAGCTTCAATTTTTCCTAGGCTACAACCATTTCTTTTTGATAAATGGAACTCTTGTTGATTTTGTGATATTTTTAAGTTCTTCTCATGACATTACAAGTGTTTTCTAGTGAAACATTGTTGATTTCACATTGCAGATTTGTCATTTTGTGATAAATTTTTGGGAAAATGTTGAAAGTCTAAACTTATCCCTTTAAAGAAAATGAAAACCCTTACATATCATTTTTTGGGTTTATGAAAACTTACATTCATTATTCTCGTGAAGCTTTATTTGAAGATATATTGGAAAATACTTTTTTTGTGATAAGATTTGGAGTTTCTTTCCTATAGCATTACAGGTCATGACCTTTACCTTTCCCGTAAATGGGCTTTCAAAAATTCCTTTGTCACTTCTCTCTTCACCACAATGCCTTCCTATTACTGCATATACCCCTACTTATTGTAGCCACATTTTTCTTTTGTCATGAAGAAACACACCTTTGTTTCAAGTATTGTTGTTCATCTGTGATATGAATCACATAATTACAATATCTCTCATTGTAGTGTCTTAATAACCTATAGTCATATTTATTATGATCATGAATATGTTTATAACATTGAATTACTATCACCATTATATAAGAAATACTTTTGTATAAAATGTAAATACCCTGTAGGAAAAAACATCTTGTGATTAAAACCTTCATACATATTGATAGCTTATGTGGCCATTTCCTTTGAAAATATTGTTCTTTACACTTAATCACATACTATCCCTTGCTCATGTATGTATGTCCCTTCCTTGCTTTGTGATACTTAGTCATTTGACATGGTTATGCATAGGCCTCCAAGACTACCCCTTATGTTGAGATAAGAATCTTTGTATTGTCCATTTTCATTGCTATGTTTTTTAGAAATGACTATACATATTTCATTATGTTTTTTATGTACATTTGCTTGCATATGCATTTCACCTCATATAGCTCATGCATCTTTTTGAAATATCCATTTCCAGTTCAATTTTGCATATGGTATTTGTTTTACTTACAGTACAAGAGAAGAAAACCTTGTGCACAAACCCCAGAAAGAAATAGGATATATGATATTGATGAAAGATCCTATTATTATCCTGTATTGAGAAAAAATGTAAATCAATGAATTTATAACTGCACTCTATTTTAAATATTTGTTTCATCTTTGGAATATAATGCAATCCTTGAATAATCATCATTTGCTGCTCTATAATTATGATCAAATGATTTCATGCTTTATGATACTCTTGAATAACTATATATCATTTATGACAACAACTATTTACTCACTGCCATAAATGATTGATAATTATTTGAGTGAATCATAAAGAGATGATCCTTCTGATGAATAATCTTTCAATATCATTAAAAGCACTAAAATGCAGCACACCAAGCTCAACCCTTGTGGGAGACACATTTACACCACATGCTGAAATTTGATGAAACAGAAACATTTCTTTTCCTGTATCTACACATGAAGCAAACAATTAGAAAAAAAATATGCATATGATTGATGTATCAGATGATCTTGTTTCTTTCTTTGAACATGTATTCTTATTTGATGTATTTGAGGGGTAGTTTATACATTAATGGGTGCATGTACATGTAGTGTTAGAGATTGTCATTCCTTAGAGCACTGCTCTAACATCATTGTAATTTTTAGATGCAGGGATTGGAAACAAGGAGCTATAGAGGATGCAAGACAACTCAAAGCATTAGATAGAGTAAGACAACAGACACTGACCAGTCATCAAGAAAAGACTTCCTCTTCCCCTATATGTGTATTTTTTTCTTTTTAATCCATCAATGTATGAATTGTACTTCAATTCCATTTGACAAGTTAGGTCTCATGCCTTGTGTGAGGAAAATATGTACTTATGTATCAATAGAGATTACTTTCAGAAAGATTTTGTACAAATATTTTCCATATTGTATGCACTTGTATAAATGCAATAATCTGTTCCTAAAATTTGTAATCCCTTTGATTTTTATGTTTATACAATTGAATGCAATATAGGGAAGATAGATAAGAAACCTACTTCACTTGAACCAGTTTGCAAACACTCTAAACTCAATCAACTTGAGTAAATAAAAAAAATGAGTAACACCAAAATCAATAGAAGAGCCTTTCATTTATAGGAAAGAAGGATGTGGGGTTAAAGATGAACCAATAACAAAGTGCCACTTGTCAACATGCTATTGAAGAGAGGTGGAGCACATTTTGATCAATGTCCATGATAAATGCAATTATGTGGAAATTTGAAATTTGAAAGAGGGTTTGTGGAAGAAGAGTTGTAAGGGACTTTAATGCCATGTAAGAGCCTTAAATGCCAAGTTGGAGGACAAAAGTCCTTTAGGAGGGATATTTCAAATTGGTGGAATATTCCAAGGATATGCCACATTTGAATGAAAATATAAGAATTAATAAATCAAATAAATTGATTTACATGCACAAGTTTCAAAAGCTAGAGGATTTGAGGATTAGTATTGGAGTTAATTAGGATTTAATTAACTTAGATCGAAATTTGCTGATTTGACATTTTGAATTAGATTTTTGGATTTATTTAAATCAAAATGAGAGGAAATATGAATATTAGATTTAGTTAAATAAAGTTGGATTTATTTAATTAAAGGGATGATGTTAGATTTAATCAAATAAAGGTTAATTTATTTAATTAAAGGAAGATTATGATTTAATCAAATAAAGGGATTTATTTAATTAAAAGAAGAACATTAGTATTAATTAAATAAAATGATTTATCTAATTAAAAGAGGATAATGATTTAATCAAACAAAGTTGATTTATTTAACAAAGGAATTATGATGAATTTAATCAAATAAAGATTATTCAATTAAATGGTTCATAAAGAGATGATTTAGGTAGAATTAGTGTTAGTAAATTAGGATCAAGTGTGCGAGATCAATCAATATAGTTTGAACACCTACACCTAGTATGTGTCTCTGTGGTAGAAACATATTTTGAAATGGGAGATGGGTTTGGCTATGCCTAGAAAATGACCAAGACAATTTTGGTTCTCTCCAAATATTTCTCTTGAATGCCTCTTAACTTTCAAGAGACATGTCCCCACAAGACATGCAAATACACTTAAAAGACAAATTGGAAAACAAACAAAACCAACCAAATTATCTATCCATTCTTTAAAAACATCATGTGCTCCACCAAGAACCTTTCCAAGCATAAAAGGGTGCATGTTCTTAAAAAAAAGGAAAAATGAATATTTTTAAGGAGTAGAGGAATACGAGGAGGATCAAGATGTTAGAGAGAGAAATTAGGGTTCAAAATGAGTGCTAAGTTTTCTTTTATAAAGTGACCAGCTATTAGAAAACTCACTAGGGTGAGCATTCATGGGTTTGGAGGTAATTTGAATTTAAATATGAACTAGACACTAGCACATGCCTTTAGGATAGAGCCATTTGAAAGATGGGGAACATAGTTTTATAGTAGAAGGGATTTTAGGTTGAGTGACTTGGCACACCTGTGATGATTTTTGGGACTAGAAATGGGTGAAATGAGACATAATAATGAATGGGTGACCCAAAAGAGTGCAAGAATAAACAATGAAAAGTATGAATTACGTAGTTGTGATTCTATACCTTTAGCCTGAGCAATATCTTATGTTCTAACTTTATTCATTTCACTAGTTATATGCTACTAGTTGTTCAATGTTGTATCCTCTCTACATGGATCCAACAATTCCCTCTTTGCAAAATTGGTAACAATAGTATTTAAAAACACCAATTTCTACCGAAGAGCAACTAAAAGCCTTCCTAAGAAAATTTCCCTTTCCACTATAACTATCGGTTCTAGTATCTCCTTGTTCATTTTTTCTAGCATCTCCTCATTTTTCATTTCTTGATAGAGAGATTTTGAAAGATGTGCAAGATGTTATTCAATCTCAACAATCAATGTTGAGATAAAATGGAATCATTGCTCTCGAAAATACGATGCTAAATCATTTATCCTTGAAGGAGATTTATGCGCATGAAGAAAACTTAGGAGGTCTTCCAGAATATTCTTGGACCCCTCATCTATGGTATCTTTTATTTGACTAACCTCAATTCCAAAATAAGCATTAAGGTGACCAAACTAGTCTTCATCATTTGTCATCATAAATCTAAAACTCAACCTAGGTAAATCGACACTTTTTAGGTCCCCTCTCTTGACAAGCCAACCCTCACTAGTAGTTAATTTGTGAAAATGGGTTTCAACATCTTTGTAACTTGCCAAAGATGTAACTATGGCTTCAAGGCATTTACCAACCTTAACTCTCTCATGCAAATCTTCAAATCCATCATCTATTATTTTTTTCATCCTACTAACAAATAGCCTTTCAAAAAGTTCATCCTACAAACTCTTTGAGTGCTTCAAAATAATCTCACCGATGCATTACCATGGAAACTCAACATTTGAACTAAAAACCATTTTTAGCCACTCCAAGATCCCTTCAAATGCATCCAAACTGTCCAATGTTTCTTTGATCAATGTCTCATTCTTTGTAAGTTCCTTGCCACTTTTCACAAGATCAAGAAAATACTTTCCCACAAGCCTATTTGTAGAGAGAATATCATCTGCACATGTCTTAAGCCACACTAAGAAAGACTCTAATATAAATTCACTTGGAAAAATCATCATGGTAGCTTGTAGCTTCTCTCTATGATATTTCCACAACTGCACCTCATTTTCTAGGTTTGGAATCCCACCAAACAACTGTGATCTAGGTGGCACTACCAACATAGTCTTAAGGCAAATCATTTAGAATTGGTGCAGGAGCACTTGATGGACTATATGCCTCCATGAGGCAATTTTGCAAATTTTTCTTGAGTCTTGTGTTTTTTTCATATAATAAGGTCTAATAGACCATGTTTA
Source organism: Sequoia sempervirens (assembly GCA_007258455.2). NCBI lineage: Eukaryota > Viridiplantae > Streptophyta > Pinopsida > Cupressales > Cupressaceae > Sequoia > Sequoia sempervirens. Next base: position 392,021,370 of record VDFB02105785.1, on the reverse strand, counting down.
ACTTGTTTGAGTTTGTTTTAGGTCCTAGAAGGTAATTTTGAGGTCATATGTCAAATATTATAAAAGTTGTCATATTTTTAAAAGTTGTAGAAAGTGGAAGATGAAGAGACAAGGTTGTAAAAAGGTAGTTGGAGAAGTTAGAGAGGTTTTAATAGGCATAAATATTCCTCCCATGCGTCATTTTGTACGGTGAAGGTGGAAGGAGGAAGTGGTGAGGATGAATTCAAGTGGGAATAAAATATAATCTCATTTTCTTTGTGTTTTTCCATGCCCTATCACTGTTCTTACACATTGTATAGGTTGTATGAACCCTTTCATGGTCTGAGACCGATAGGGCATGAAAATGCCTTGAATTTACTACATTTTTCAATTTGTTTCATTCAATTTCATCAAGAATGGAGGGAGATATTGTATTTCCTTTACAAACAGTCAGAAACCCTAGATAGGGTAACTGTGGGTGACTAAAATGATGTTTTCTGAGATTTCATCCAAGGGAAAATTCTAAAAAAATACGAAATGATGTAATTTTTTGTATTTTTTATGTGGAAAAATTTTGGGCCTTGATATTGAAGTTTTCCTATGTAATTTTGATGCCCTAGGACTGTATTTATGCATGTTCAAACTAGCACAAAAGAATAAACAAATGGTTTTGTTATTTTTGTTGTTCAATATAATGTCCATCATAAATGGAAGTGTTTGGGAACAATTTCAAGGTGTCTTGGTAACCCTTTTCAATTTATTTTTTTCAAACTAATCAAGATTGGAGTATATATATATATATATTCATTAAGTTGTCATGATTGTGTTTCCTCTATGGTAGACTAGTAAAGAAGGTTAAGTAAGGGTTTTGAATGCTTATTTGTAGAATCTAGTGACCACTATCAGTGCAAATGTTTGGAGTTGATATTAAGAATTGTTGTGAACCTTCTTCAAAGTTGGGATTTGATGAAATTAAAGGCATTGATCCCATTTGGTCTACTTCCCTATTATGAAAAAGTTGACTATTGAAGTAAAACTATGTTTGGCAATATTTGTAGTGCTCCTTATTATATGGTCTTAAATACCTTAAAGGTAATTTATGTGAGTGTCATGAATTCCTCTAAAGAAATGATGAAGGTCAGTTTGTTCCAATTGGTGTGAGAGTCAAAATTCAAAAGTTTGAACCATTTCAAGAAGCCTAATTAGGCCTAAAATATAAAATTACTAGTCCATTGTTAGGGTGTTGTCACAAAATAGCTTGTGAAGGAAAGTTGAACTGTTGAAGTGTCTAAGTGGTTGATAGTGTATTGAAGGATTGCATTGGCCATTGCTACCTTGTGTAAGGTCGGCCAAGTGTCAGATAGGGTGTTATGTTGTTGATTCCTTATGTTGAGTTGTTGCCAAGTAGGCCCAAAGAATGCAAAGAAGCATGAAAAGTGAGAACATTTCCTTGAGATTTGTTGAGTAACTGAGAATTTTTTGTTTTTCCTCCTACCTCTACATCAAGAACCTCCAAGAAGAGTTCCCCAATCTGACATAGCATTACCTATATGACTCTTACCACATTACAAAAAATGGAACTGACTACCCCCACCTTATTATTCTATTGGTGGAGCTATGAGGGGAGTTCCCCCGATGTAGTAATGTTAGGCTAATAGTGTCCCTATTTAAAATTATGGAAATGGCTCACATCTCTTAGAAAAATTTCTCTTGCAACAATCTTGGAGATGAATTTAGATGCAATGTGGAAATCAAAGCATACTTGAAGGTTCTTAACAACTTTAATAGTTGTACTAGGGGCCATGTTTAACAAACCAAATGCAATTGCTAACTTTTCATTATGGTGGTGATAAATTATTCTTTATACCCTACTGCCTTCATTTTCCATGCTAATTTCTCCTACTTTGCATAGCTCTACCATGTTTGTGAGTGTGATTTTTCTCCTACAAAAAAAGCATGCACTAGTTTATGGCCTTCAATCCAACTACATCTAGGTTTCTTTTTAATTCCTCTCTCTTTCATCAATCTATTTACTATTTGAACCTCATACAAATGTTTTAGAGAACATAAGTTGCAGCATTTTTAGGATCCAACTAAAAAAGTAGTGTTGCTATAAATACTCAACCTATATTCATATATGATCCACATGTACCAAAAATTTAACTAGCATTAAGTAATAATGTTTAGGGTGTCCTCAATATAGCCAACATGGGAACGAAGGTCAACCATGCACACCTAATGATCAACTATATATGTAAATTGTAATGCAATAAGGGTTGTTGGATGATCAATGAAACTAATGCTTCACTCCTTCTAATAATCAATTTTCTCCCTGATATGCTTTGTCGGGCCATCAGCAAGATGAGGTCTCCTATTCCCATGATGGTCTGATGGGGATGTCATCGGTGGAGCTTTTTCTTTTTGTCGAGACTTGGGTGGTGGTTCTAATGATAGGCCGGTATTCATGTGTGCTCAATATTAGGATCTTGGCCATAATTTAAATTTTAAAAAATTGATCTAAAACCCTTTTCAAAAACTTATTTTCATTGTCAAGATCAAATGCATCTTGTAACAAAAATAATCATAGGATAAACATTACTGTCTAGCTCTAGTTCATCTTGACAGTCCATAAAGAGGAAAATTCTATAAGTCCATCTCTCTCAGATTTGTTACCTAAGGTAATTTCATCAACCTTTTGGCCTTGTTTCTTGAATTTTCTCTTTGTATAGTTTTTTTTTTCCATTAGAAAAAAGATAAGGAAGTTGTGAACATACAACAATTTCAATACTTTCTTTGAATCCAATCCTTTTTTTTTCACAGAATGAATGGAATCCATAAATATTCCAAGTTTCCCATGAAAATTATATTTGGTAACTTGTTAGCTCTCAAAAACATAGGTTGAATGCTTCAAGAGGATTCCAATCTCTTGATACGCTTCAGGGCAACAGACAAGGTCGAAAGAATTCAACCTTCTACTCTTTAGGTGCTAAAAAACCTAGGTGGGTGTACCTCTTTGAATGGTGCAGACTTAATTTTTGATTATCTTCTTGAAAAAATTTGTTCACAATGGAAATGGGAAGTGAACAATGATAATATTCTGATATAAATCCTAAAATCACAATGAAATCCAACTTGAAAACAATGATAATATTCTGATCTGAATCCTAAAATAAATGCTCAATTAACAGATGTAAAGAAAACTAAATAAGTTCAAATGGTGAAGTGCATAGACCAGTGCCTTGTTGGGTATGCGAAATCAAATGAGATCAAGATGAGCAACACTTCTCTGAGAAAATTCAAATTATCTAGCAAATATTATGCTTACAACTTGTATAAACATGCAAGAATGTGATTACTAAGCTCTACATGAATAATCCAATTTGAATCTCTCTGATTACTATGATTAACTAAAAGGATTTAGTCTTTACTTGAAAGAACCAATCAATTGATCACACCAGAACAACAAATGTGCACTAATAAATTGAATACAAACTTGTCATATCAATTTAAACAATCAGAAAGAATCCATCTTGGAGACAACTTAGCAATTCTTTTATTAATTTCAATAGATAATTGATACCAGACATGTGCTACAACATCAATTGACATTCATAAATACCTCCATTCTATAACATGCATCATAGCCTATGAATTGATAAATTTATTGTTCTGTATCCGTACAATTTGCCTACTATATTGAATAACTGACAACTGGTCATAAAAATCTCCTCTTTTACAATTGCAAAAATTCCTATTTATACACAAGTATTTGAAGAAAAATCATACTTAGATCACATGTCAGCCCATCACAAAATTCTGGCTCCAATTGAGCTGGCAAGCAATGGTCAACCAAGCATATACATGTCAGCCCTAATGTTTAACATTCTGTAATTCACCTACAAATAGTTGGCAAGACACAACATATCGTCCTACCAAAGTAAATTCACTCACTCTCATCCCATGTGTATTTTTCTTTTGCCAAGACTATCGACCATCGGGGAGATGTCACATAGATTTCAATATGTTCTGCCGAGAGCACATTTCTGTTATATCTATTTCCAATTGGCAAGACACAAGGATATCTCTTACCGATATGCTCTCTTTGTTTTATTCACTTTTGCCGTAGCTTTATGACATCGGGAAGACCTCTCGCAGATTTCACATTGCTTCACCAAAAATCCTTATTCATCTTGAATTTCACTGTGACTTCATGCCTGTTACACCAAAGTCAAAGAGTACTCGGAGTCATTGTGACCTTCATCTATTAGGGAGACCTCACGTAGACATTACTTGGTTATACTGAAAGGCCCCATTTGTTTTCCTAGTCACCAAGATAAGGCAACTCTTATGCCGACAAAGATTCTCATGTTTGCCATTAGCGAGACTAAAGGTCACTCACCGAGACCTTATGATGATCACCCCAACCTATACTGAAGCATCCCTTGTTAAATTTATCTTCGCCAAGATCCTCAGATTTTCTCACCGATAGAGTGCTTGTGTGTATCATTGGCAAGACAAAGAAATGTCGGGGGACTTCTTATAGAATACACCTTGTTTTATCAAAAGTCACCCCAAGATAATGCATGATCGCCAAGACAAAATAGAACCTTCACCAAAAGCCATCGTTGCCTATTGACAAGACCTGACCCCTTTCGTTATGACCCTTTTCCGAAGCCGCCATAGTCTTACCAAAAGTCACTTAAGGGAAACCCATTGTATTCTATCGGTGAGACAAATGGATATCGCCATGACATCCTCATGAAAACATTAACTCATGCCGATATGATGTATTTTGTTTCCCTAGTCAGTGAGACAAGATAAGTTTGGTGAGAGTTTCCACCAAGGAACAAACTTACATCGATACGTTGTATCCTTCCACCATTGTTTGGAAAGACAAGAAAACCTTACTAAGACATAATGTCGATACCGCTTAGCTCCACCAATGAACCACCATACACATAGTTGGAGAGACATATAGAACTCGATGAGACACTACCCCGATAGCCACAACATATGTCGATAACTTCTAGCAAAAGAAATCTCCAATTGTCGTGACAATAGAAACATCTTGCCGATAGGCAACAAACATTTATCAATATAAAACACTCAACGAATCGGGGAGACCCCGCCTTCCTCATGCTGATATGAACCCAGATGTGGATGTCGATCGCCATGACAATGAGAAAGTCCTGGCAATAACCTGCAACAAACAAATGTTGATAGACAAACAACATGGGTCGGGGAGACTATCATGAACCTATGTTGATATGGACCCAGACATGAAAAAAGCATAACTCAATTGATTCAATGGGGCAATATGGAAAACTATAGATGAAATATGCATACGGTAGGACCAAATTAGGAATTTTATGAATGAAATCATATGTAAAAACATCATATTTCTACAGTTCTAACACAACCTATGAAATCAATTGTGTGGAAAATATTTACTACTCAGGTACATGAATGTCATAACATGCCAAACATCTAGTGGGATTTGTGGTTTTAGTTCTATCATATAAGTTATTCACTTATCCAAACTTACTTTGAGCAAAACAAAACAATTCTACTACTCACATGGCCCAGTATTGAGATTGAATCAAATCATAGGAAAATATTTTATTTCTACAAAGAGTGGCATAGATATCCCACTTTGTTCATTGTGAATAAAAACCAATTCTCATATAAATTGAGTGAAATAATGGGTTGTAGTTTGTTACAAAGGAACCATGTCGAGGTAGTGTCACCCTCCTAAACAAACATTTTCTTCAAGAAAAAATAGGAATATCACATAATAAGCTCAATTGGTGGGTGCAGCCTTGTTTACAATTGTAGGTTTGTCACATTCATCCTTTAGAGTCCCAACTGGTCATGCAAAACTTGAGACAACTTCATCATCTTCAACTAGCAATATATACTCCAAAAATACAAATCAATGCCTTCTTAACTACAATGAAAATTAAATCATGCGCGCAAGGCCTAAAACCTACAATCTCTAAAGATAATTACTAAAAAAGAAAGAAAGTTACTAGAAATCAAAATTTCAAGAAAACAAAATTACTAAAACGGTTTGTGAATATCGTACTAAGTCCATCACCATTTGCACCCCACAATGCCAATAAAGGGATAAAAAATGACAAAATGTCAGCCCTAATATGGTGTATTGGACAAAAAATTTCAATTAATGAACATTCCATGTAATTTTCAAATGCTCACTAATCTGCATGATCCAAGTATCCATGTCAATGAATTGAAACACAACACTAGAATGCCAATGACTTGATTTACCATAGGATTCTAGATTTGGGCCTTACAACCTTGAACATTTCACCTAATCAACACAACATATTTTGAATGACAACAATCATGAATAACTAAATTTCTCCCTGAACCAATTCTTGCAAGTAAAGATAAAATAATAATGTTGACTCCATGGTATGGCCACCCCACAAGACCACATATCCATCAAATGTAGTAGAAAGACCTTAAATGATGAGAAATGCTCCCATTTGCAACAATACCATCAAAATTATTGGCTCCATCACCCCAAGAAAAATAGCATCCATCTAGTTACTAATCAAGTTGATTGATATAACCACTGGAAATGGGAGTCTCATGTCTCAAATCAACATCACCCAACATGGTGGAGCTAAAATCTAGATCTTTTTGCTCTGAACACTTGAAAGATCTTGAAAATTCATGTCTAAATGAGAGCCTCCAAAATAGAACTAGGTGTCTTATCTTCATTTCCACCAAATAATTGGACAATAGTGGGAGTTGCAATGCATGTTGATGAATCCTAAAATGAAGCCATCTCATCAAATATGACATCTCTTTGGATGATGATTTGGCTTTTACTAGGATACCATGATTTTCAAGCCTTGGTTTCCTTTGCATAGATTGTCATTGTACACTTGTGATTCTTAGAATAAAAAATTTTCCTCATTTCATATGGAATATGGATCCAAGCCACAATCAAACATTTTATAGTGAACAAAACTTGGCTACCTACCACAACATTTCAATTAGGAACCCTTTTATGATAGAAAACACAATAAAAGACAACTTTACACAATGAACTCGATATCTCAAACCACACAAATCCATCACGGTGAGATCCTCTTGTTCCACAACCAACAAGGAGCTCAATCAAATAAAAGATAGAGTCTTACCTTCTTCTCTTATCAAAGTTCAATTAGAGAAAATGTGGAGAGAAATGAATCATATGGTGGCTTCAAGTTCTCAAGGATGATCTTAATGATCTCACCATAATTTTTTCATACTCCTTGCTACACTCCCCCAATTTAAATAGATAATCCTTCACATGAGCTAGATAGTCCACAATTTTGTCAGACACTAATGGATCAAATGCATATGGTTCATGATTCAATTTTTAAATCTTGTATTCATAAATATTTTGGAACATCTTCTTCAGTAGATCTAATATATTATTTTGGGTTTTTGATTCCTTAAAATGAATGCTGATCTTTGTTGCAATTTGGTTCAGCGAAGTCTGTGTTTCTTGATCTTTCAATAGTAGTAGGCACCCCTTAAAAAAATTTCTTGAAGTCATCTAAATGGATATTTATGGGTTTTTTTCATTTAAGTATAAGGTATGTTAAGTCTTACTGGTTACCTTGTTGAATAACATTATAATTTTTGTCATATTATAAAGAGTTAAATGATAATGACTTGGTAGATAGATCTAACTAGTGGTTATATGGTTGGTGGTGGTTGGTGTTGGATTTTACAATAAATTAGTCATATGAAAGACTTTGGAGGGGTCCATATCTCAAAGGTTTAAATTTAATAAACAAGAAGGCTAATTTATGAAAACCTTGGAAGTGGGAAATAGGGAGAGAGAGGCAGAGAAGAAAACTGGAGGAGGTTGTCAATTCTGTCTCAATTTGAGTTCAGCTGTATTTTCTTTTTGCAAGCTCATCAAAATGGACACTATTTTTTTTTTCTATTTTGGTATATCTTATGTAGTTAATAATAATTTTTTGAACGATATCATAAAAGATACATGATTACCATATTTAGAGTTAAATAATTTGATTAGGTACAATCACCAACCAATGGTTATATACATTTCTTGTATTGGGTTTGATTTGCAATGAATTGGTCACATGCAAGACTACATAACTTTAAATATTAAATCTTCAAAGTCTAAAAGATTTTTATTGAAACATTGGAAAGGGAAAAAGAGAGGAATAGGAAGATAATTGGATGAGGCAGTTAGTGTTGTATGATTTTAGCTTTAGTCAATTTTTTTAATAATTTTTTTAGGTGATCCAAATAGTGTTCATTTTAGTGTTTGGTATTTGGTAATTTTATTGTTATGGGAGCTTTAATATGTGGAATATTATCTTCAATGGATAAAATATATATTAAATTTGGTTTTGTAAAATATAAATGATGAATTTCCCTACCAATATTACATTCTATAATGTTTTTGCAGGTGTTAATTGCATACCTTACAAATTGAAATATGGCTACAATTAGAAAGATAGAAATATATTATTGAAATGTCCACAAATGACTAAAAGCACCACATGCACATGCACACACACTTCACACAAAGATACACATTTAGATGCACACACACACACACACACACATCTTTCTAGACGGTCCTCAATTGTGAGGCTATTCTCCACAATTACTTTACTCTCTTACTTCTCAACTGAAATTGAATGTACTTTTGAGTCTTGTTGGCTCACTTTTGGTTGCTTGTAAATATTAATATTATTTTGTTCTAATTATATTTATATTTCAAAAATCGATGTTTAAATAGATCTTAATGTAACATTGGTTGGAAAATTCCCATATTTATTTTACAAAAGGGACTATAGTAGAAATTTCATCTAGTGAGGATGGTATTCACCTGTTAATCATGTTCAACATTTTTCTAGTAAGAACTATTCCTGCAAGAAATCATGAGATCTATGAAATTTACTTCCATTTTGATAGTCAATCACACTTTTTTTTCCTATATTTTACTTGGTGATTGATTATACCTAAAGTAAGTGACAAGATCAGTGTGTATAATGTTGCAAACAACTTTTTACTCTGTTTTTTTTGTACCTAAGATGTAATTGAATTTTTTTTTTTCACTGGAGATTGCTTTTGGTAGCATCCTACTTTGTCATTCTTCCAATTTTTATATGGTTTATAAAATTTATGTTGTTACATTCACTTTATTGCAAGTTTTAATACAGCTGCATGAGAAGCTTAATCTTAGTGAGGCATGATAAATGTTTTCCATGTATTATTATTCTAATTCAAAAAAGGAAATTGATTATTTTTAATTTTTTATGAGATATAAGATCCAATAGTGAGCTAGATTGGAATTTAAAGGAGTATGAATATGTCCATAATTTAATTATCTACTGTGTTGTGTTGGCCAACTAAAAAATTAGTGTTTCTAGAAACACTCAGCCTATATTCATATATGATCCACATGTACCATAGATTTAACTAGAATCTTAGTAATAATGTTTAGGGTGCCCTCAATATGGCCATCAAAGGCACGAAGGTCAACCATGCACACCTAATGATCAATTATATATGTAAATGTAATGCAATAAGGGTTATTGACATGTGAAGTATGTGCAGCCCTCATCTACTAAACATGCATGAATAAATGCACCTAGAACCCAAGAAAAGTTTACAATGTAAGGATGTGTTATAGAGTGCTTAATTAATTCAAATATTTTGAGAGGTTCCTTACAAAATCTATTTTGTACACATTCTGCAATCAATCATTTCATTCCATGAGATGACATCTCTTTGAGGAATTTTGTCAAACAATTCAGGTGTTTGTCTACAATTCCACATCTTGCATATATATCTACTAGAGCATATCCAACTATAACATTTGACAAAAAATTCCCTACCATTATGCTTTCGTGCATGTTCGTAGCCCATCCCAAAGCTCCCATTTTGGCACAGGAAGGGAGGAATCTAGAAAAAAATTGGCTTTATACCTTCCAATTGCATTCATTTAAAATTTTTGAAATCCTTTTCAACAATTTTTTTTTTGCAAAACCTACAATCATTTCATTCCATGAGATGACATCTCTTTGAGGCATTTTGTCAAACAATTCATGTGCCTTGGTTGTGCTTCCACATTTTGCATGCATATCTACCAAAGCATTTCCAACTATAATAACTGATAGAAATCCACCTTTTTTTATGCTTTGATGGATGTACATACCCTACCCAAATCTCCCATTTTATTATAGGCAGGGAGTATGCTAGCAAAGGTTGTGGAATCTAGCTTTACACCTAGCAATTGCATTTGCTTGAAAGTTTCTAAAGCCTTTTCAACAAATCCATTTTGTGCATATCCTGCAATATTGCAATCCATATACCACATTTCTTATAGGGATACTACAATATATTTTCTATGCATTGATGGATATTCATATCTTCTTTCAAAGCCCCCATTTTTGCAGAGGAAGGGAGGATGTTGGAAAAGGTTGTGGAATTTGGATTTACACCTGCGAATTGTCTTCACTTGAAAGTTCTTAAAGCCTTTCCACCAAATTCATTTTGTTCATATCTAGTGTAGATTTCCTTAAGCTATATGACAAAGGTGTATATACAATTTGAGATCAATTGATAAGCTTAGACATGTAATTTTGATTTGATTTACACTTTACTTAAGAAATAATTTTGTTGTGATGCTGAATTTCATACTTCAATAATTGGGATTCTCAATGATCTTGTATACCCAAAGTGTATGTGATAGAAAGAAATTAGGTAGTCATGTCAATTAGTTTGACAATTTGAATGATCTTGAGTTCATATTTAAATAGTGATAAGTTTTGACAAATAATATAATTTCTTGTTGCATTTATCACATAATCAAAGGCCTCTTTTGATTGTAGTAGAGGATGTAGAGAGTGAAGCATTGGCTACTTTGATCTTTGAAATTGATGATTTTTTTACTAAATTGATAATGTTTAAATTTTATTTTTATTTCTTAGATGTTGAGTCTAATTAATAAGTTTAATGTTATGTTGCAACTTGCAGGTGAGTATGTTGATATGATAAAGGCTAGCATTGTTGATCCTCTAAAAATTATCAGAATTACATTAGTTGATGCGGAAAGGTAAAACTATTTATCTTTATTATAATTAGTGGAACTTGCAACTACAATATCTGATAAAAATCTACTTCCAAATATGCTTTCAATGGATGTTATATCTAATTCTGATACATTCACTATATCTAGCACCTAAGTTTAAGGTGCCATAGTTGGAAAAGGAAAATAAATGTTTGAATTTTATCCTCTATATTATTTGAATTTTCTTAGTTTTTGATGTGCAAATTTGGAAACCTTATTTTTAGGTTGCAGCTCCAAATTGGAGAAGTGAAAGGTGAATATTAGCAAGGAAGAGTTTGGAGGAGCCAAAACCAATAGTGGTTGGAAAGCTATGGATTTTCAAGGGGATTAAATGGGTTGAGCCCCTATAGGAGGTCATTGCCCTTCCAAAAGGACTGTAGTTAAGGAAGGGGAAAACAATATAAGTATATGAAAATAGGAGTATTCTATTTATATAGTTGTTGTAAGTTGTACAGTGTCACTAAGACATTGACTATAACCAATGAGATTTTGTTTTCCCAATGAGGCTTAATGAAGTAAATTTTTAGAGTGGTTTTTTCTCCACTCATAAATACTATGTTGTGGCTCCTATTGAGTTGTAATATGTTTATGTTTGTGTCTAATCAATCATATTTGTTCAATCATTTTAGTTTTCATTTCATGGCGCTTCTTCAACACTTGAATATCTATGATACTTAAATTTTATATGCATAAATTTATGAGGATTAATTAATTTAGATTTTATTTGTAATGAATAAATATATGACTAAAGTGATGAAAAAATTAATGACTAAATATATTACTAAATTAATGACTAAATATATGACTAAATTAATGACTAAATATATGACTAAATTAATGACTAAATAAATGACTAAATATATGACTAAATTAATGACTAAATTAATGACCAAATTAGTGACTAAATGTATGACTAAATAAATGAATACCATGACTAAATATATGACTAAATATACAACTAAATCAATGACCAAATCAATGACCAAATCAATGACTAAATCAATGACAAATAGTTTAGTCATAAATTTGGTCTTGTTATAAATGACCAAAAATAAACTATTAATAGTCACGTGACTAAAATTAGTCATTTATATGTAATTTTTAGTAGTTTATTTAGTCATATATTGTTGTTTGTGTAGTAGAGAATGGAAAAATACCTCATTGATCCTATTTTTATGGCATGATGAGTAAGAGAGATGAATTCTTGATGAGAAAGGTTGTAATGAATGATTGGTGAAAGGTGCACTCTATTCATGCACAAAAACACATACAATTCATCAAGTATCATAATGTGGAATGTATAGGACAAGGACAACTTGTACTTTTAGCAGCCCCATGGAAATGAGACATCTTTCATTATTAGGGTTTAGAATCCATGGTTGTTGGATTGATGGTCTTCCACTAGCACAATTTAGTCATCTCCATGGATTCCACATTTTCCACTAAAAACTATGGGGTTAGACAAACATCAATGAATACTTCTTCATCTTTTCAATGATCTTATTGGCTATATACATCACAATGTTCATGTTGAATTTTTATTGAATAGGAGTAAATTTGTAGCCCTTATGTAAATTTCCCTTTTGCATACCCTCACCTTAGAAAATCAAACCCAAAGGTGAAGTTCCACATCACTTACCTACCTTCCATCCACTTGGCATGTGCTTTGTGTGTTGGTGGGGGAATTTTTATTAGGGACATCAGTGCATTGTACAAACATCTGTGTGGCATACTACCATCCCTAACAGATTCCTACCTCTAGAGTCTACAAGAATGTTACACACCTCATTGGGGCTAAATTATAATTCCTTTGTGTGTCCAACTGACCTATAAATATCTCCTTTCCCTCCCATTTTGATCTTCAAAGGCATTCATTTCACACTCACTTCATCTCTTTAGCACTTCTTGATCTTCAACATTCTCTTGAGAATTTTCATTCCATCTTTCACATCTTGTCACATTTCTAGCAACTTTCACAACTCCATTGAGCATTGCAACAACTGGTTACTCCATCAACTCCACTTTTGTATGTGTTGTGATACCATAGAAGTTGCGATCTTTGAGTCTTGTGAGACCTCCCTTCATCATCGCTACAACTGTTGCAACTTTTCCAATTTCATTGCTTGCATTCTCCTTTCATTGGCCTTGAGATCTTTTGTGTGGAGGTGGTAACACTTCATTTTCTTTTTGTGGTTTGATATAATAGCATATCATCTTTCATAGTTTTCAATACTTTCCTTTCCTCTTTACTTTATCATACTTTCTTCTTGGTGGCTTTTCTAACTATTCATGGAGGTGGAAACACCAAAGCAAGGGTTTAACTGAGGCAAACCCCTATACAGCCCCAACATTTTCCCCCTTTTGCTTGTGTGTAGGTGAACTTGTATGTGGAGCTCGCTCGAAAAATAGATCTTTAGTGAGTTGATCTTCATCACCCTTGTCTTTATCTACTTACTTTATCATTTACGTAGTTACTTTTCATACCTTATCATTTTGTTTGCTTTGTTAAAACCAATTTACTAGGTAGTTAGTAGGTTCTTTGGATTTTTATTTGATACTTTAAATTTTTTGGTTGTATGAATGCTAGCATGCTAGAGAGATGATAGTACTCAGCGCTATCATCCTAGACCTGCACTGCCATCCTTAAACAGAGAGGTATTTGAGGTATAATTTAGACTCCAAAAACTGGCTCGTCTAGATCCAAATAGAGTTTTGAATCTGTAGAGTGATAGAAGCACTTGATAGTGCTTTTAATTCTTGATTCTCATCCCAAAACATGAATTAGCTTGAGGTAAGTGAGGGACGCCCTCCGCTCTTGGCTCTTCATGACCTAGAGCCTTGGTGTGGTTGGTCCCCCTCTCTTACATTTTTGGTGAACCTAACATGAACAAAATCTATCCATTTTCTTGTGTTGAAAATTTTTCCTCATACCCAATGACTATTACAACCCTGAGTGTTGTGAAGGTTTATGAGCATCACAACCTAGTCCACTACTTTTGGGTACATTGTTAGGAGAAATGTACGACACCTACCGATGGAGAATATGAAGGTCACTTCTAGTTTCACCTCCAATTTTTTTGTTGGTTTGGCTACTAACTTTACCACTGGTTTTCAAATAGGCTTTAGCAATGAGATGTGTTTTGTAGATGAGACCACTCACGTTCCTACCCCCCTAACATCCACTATGGCTTCATCTATAGATGAGGATGATGTTATGCATATCCCTACAAGAAAAAATGGCATTGGATAACATACTATCAAACCTTAAGAATCATTTGGAGAGAGCACCAAACATGTCAAGAGCCACTAGGCTTACTAGCGAAGTGAGACATATGTTAGGAAAGGATCAGATAGGAATAGAGTTCTTATGTGGCCTTTCCAATCTAACTGAAGCTTATATCTCTTTGTTAAGTCTAGATTAGGTACCACACAAGGGGAAGTGCTTGATGCTTATGAAAGACAAATAGGAATTTCAATGCCTACCACAACTATATGCATGGTTGAAGCAAGCCCCTTTATTAGTGTCTCTTCTACTTCTAAAAGGCCTAATACTATCAAGGAAAGTAGAATACCCCTTGGTTTCAACTTCACCCCTCCTACTGCCCTTGGTGCTAAAGGCTCTAGTGGAATAAGTGTGTTGGACTCAAGGAACACTAAGAGTGGGGGGGTGAATTAGTGTTCAACAAGTTTAAACTTTAAATCCAAATCTTTAACCATTCACACCACATAAACAAAAATAAAGATGCAATCACATGAAAAAGATAATAAAAGCACCATAACACCAATATTTATACATGGAAACCCTGTTAGGGGATAAATCATGGTGGAGATTAATCCATAATTATACTCTATTAAAAGTATGAACAAAAGGGAATGCACTTGCATTCAGGCACACTGCCTAGAGCTCATTGCTCAAAATAAGGAAGGCTCACTGCCTTACAAAGTGTTTGTGATTACAATAAAAATTAAACTGAGAAGATAGCATCTCTAGATTCCTAGATTCAGTTCTAATGAAGCTCAGTGGACGATCTTCATCCCTTCTGACTGATTTTTTATTTCTGCTCTACTCTACTTTGCTCTTTATTTTTCTACCCTTCTAAAACTGTGCATAGATCTCTCAATCACCCTTCTAATACTCACATACACACCTATTCTACTCTTCACACATATTTGCACACTTTCACACTTTCTCACACACTCACACACATCTTCCTTAATTCACTGATCAACAATCTTCTTCTACACAAGTAAAATTCGCTCAATTGACCTATTGCTATTTGCACATATGTGACTTCTCTTATATTCACAAACCAACACACTCTATTTTTCTCCATTCAAAATGAATTATCAATCTCATATATATCTACTAACAAATATTTCATCACTTCAAGTTGGCTTTAACAAAACATGAAATATCCTTCAATGGTTGGCTCAAATCACAAATTAAGTTTAATGCACACCCACCAAAGTTGGCTAAGACATAACTAGGACCCAAAAATAAATAAAAAACACAAGAAATAATTAATTAAGTACTCCTTATACATCTGCAACATGTGACATTCACTAGGTCAACCATAATGAGCAAATAAATAGAAAAAAATCTTGCCAAAGCATTAAACTGGATCTCCTAACTCGAACACTGATCAATGCAACATCACAAAACTTAACAAAAAGATAGTGTATATTCTTAAAAAAATATCTCAAAGATCCACAGCTCAAAATGATGATTCGGTGAGGTGTACAAATCAACTAACTAACGGATACCCTATTCTTCATACTTTTTGTTGATAGAACATTGATCTTTACATATCTTTCTAGTACAGATAAATTATGATCTGCTGACCAAAGGGATGACATAGGTTGCCATAAATGACAACACTAGAAGCAACATGCCATAAAAAAAACCATATTCCAACAACCTCCCCCTTTGGAATTAATGGAAACACTTAGTGAAAAATGACTAAGTGTCAAAAATCAAAATTTCAAAACTCAAACTCCCCCTTAGAATGATAAAGCATTTTTCATTGCTCTCCTTCCCCTTTGACATTAATGAAAAATATATTCTTCACTAAGATCTCTCTCTCCCTTTCAAAAATTAAAAATTTGAAATGAAACTATTGCACAAATTAGAAAATTATTTTATACTTATCTTTCACCTCTGGAAGAAATTTCTTCCAAGCATCTATTGGAATCCCAAAAATTATTATCAAACTGTTGTTTTCTAATATCCTGTTGATAATCTAGATAAGGGATTTTGGAATTTTAATTACTTCTTTCAACTTCTCTCCTTTCCTCAGGATCTCAATTTGCTACTCCAATCTACATTCAATTAGATCTTTCACTTTCTAGAAAGTGTCCATAAGAGTGTTTCTGGAAAAGTGAACCTTTGCATGCTTAGCCTACAACTCATGAATCTTTTTCTTGATTTCTCCATCCTGGTCCTGAAACATATTGTAATCCTAACCATTTTTTTTCAACTCACTCTCAATCTGCTCCAACTTTTATTTGTATTTACCAACCATATGAGGCCATTGAAGGAAATAATTGTAGATCTTATTTGTTGAGTCAATGCATTTCCTTAACACATTCATTTTATTTTTCAGTTTGGTAAGGGAAAGCCTAAACTACTCCTTCATATGTAGAATTACTTCTTCCTCTTTCTTGTCTTGAGGCACAAAGGCCATAGCTTCCTTGATACATTCAATCAAATCTTTTGGAAGTACATTCTATAAAATTTCCAATTCAATGTTGTTGAGCACAAAGTAACTGCCTAGAGTGTCCTCAATCAAGTCTTGTTCATATGAGGGTCCATCTAACCAGATGTCAGAATTTTTTTACATTCCATCTTCCTCCTGAATAATCTGTAGTATCTTTGTTTTGAATAAATCACCTTCTTCATCACTTTCTTTTCCTATTATTACATCTGGTTCAACTAATTTTGGTTCATCTCTAGGAGTGTATTCATCAGAATATTCATCTGGTATATACACAATTATTTTTCCTTTACCTTTTTCTTCATATTTTGGGGACTTGTGTGCTAGAGGGGTGTCATCAAAAAACTCTAGAACCCTTTTCTACTTCCTCTCCACTTTATCGGAAGAAGACCCAACTTCAAGCATCTTTATCGGAAAGGTAATGTTAACTATTACAAACTTTCCCAACAACTCTCTAAATAAATTTTCATAAACTTGCTCACAATTTTCTAGAGCATTAGAATGTTCAAAAAAATTCTTACAAACTAGCTCACTTTCCTTCCATACCACATTATCATTGCGAGGCAATAAATTCATAAAATAAATCATGATACATATGATCAAGATATCAAACCTAAAGGGGTAATCTGGTTCTTTCATCAATTCCACATTTTCCATTAACTGATCCTTTAACAAACCACATAGATCAAAGTCTTCATCTTCCATTATCATTTTGTGAGCAATATAAACTAAGCCTACTGAAGTTTTTCTTTCCCTATTTCTAAAGAAAATTTTGTATGAAATCCCATGTGCAATGTACCTTTTTATTGGATCTTTGATTGTTGAGATTACTAGAGCCCTCTGATCTCCTGTCACTGTGGTTAGGGTTTTGACTTCCTTGTTCCAAATCGACTTCTTTTTTGGAATATCCCCAACATTGGATAAACTAGTTAATTCTCTAATCACATCCTTCAAAATAAGATAGGTTTTTTTCTAGAGTAAGGATGTCATTATCCAATCTGTTCAAGATAAACCTGACCACTTCCATGTTGACAGAATAAGGAAATTCATTCCAAATGTCCAAAATTTTATGTTTCGCACCTTCAAGCCACTTCAATTCACTAACTGGTAACAAATTTCTCACAACCCTAATCTTTCCACTACTATACTCATCCAAATTCACCATTCCTTTTATTTTCTTCATTTCTCTTTCTATATAGAATAGGTTTTTCTACCGAGCACAAAATTCAAAATTCTACAAGCAACTAAAATACCTAAAGAATTCACCACTGAATTTTCTTTACTCCTTTGAAATTTTGATGCAAAGGTTCTCCTTATATTCTTCTTCAATTTAAGGTGACAAATGAGGGTTCCAAATACCCTTTTATAACTTTGTGCACCTAACATTTTCACTGCTTTAAATACTTTTCCCTAGGATTTATGGGTGGAGGTGGAAAAGATGGGAGGAGGAGGAGGAGGATTCAGAGGAGGAGTTAGATAGTAGCGATGGCATGGATTTTGATGGAGATGGAGGAGGCAGAGATGATGATGGGGGTGATGGGGGAGGAGATGAGGGTGGAGAAGGGATAGGTATCGATGTTAGAGAGTTGAGAGTGCCTCGTAAGAGGCAATCATTAGTTTCCCCATCTCAGTAGTGCATGGAGATTAGGCTACCATTGCAACAATAGAAAACATAGATAGTTTCTTTACAGGTGCAGGTTCAGACACTACGGGGTGAGCTAGAGAAAGTATGGGCTTTGCTCACACAGGCATAGGGATAGATCTAGATACTAACAGCCAAAAGGGATGCTATAAGACAATAGGTACAACAGGTACAGGACCATCTTGCATAGGTACAAGACCATCTTGCATAGGTACAGGCCCAAGGTTAGGGATAGGTACAAATATAAGGGAAAATTGCCACATTGAATTTTGAGAGAGATAGCCTGAGATAGGTGTGCAGTAGGCTTAGGGTGTTACTGAGAGATTATAGTAGGCTGCAACAACTGTTGGTTCACCAAATTATTTCAGAGAGGTTCATCATACTACATAGGAGGTGGAGTTTTACAGGGTTAGGTATCATGATGTAGTTCCTCTAGAGCCGTGAGAGAGTTATGCACAATCTCGGTCAGGGAGATCCTAGTCTTAAACCATGAGCAAAGGGGTGACACAACCACTTCCTAGAGATTAGAGAGATCCTAGTGTAGGTCCATTGAGTGGGGAGGCACTAGTCATGTGATGCCAGCACCATTTAGGGGGAGCATGACATAGCTCTAATTTTTGATTTTATGATGTACTTTAGACATGTATACATTGCTTTTTTTGAGACATTGATGATGTACCTCTTGATTTTAGACATTATGATACACTGCCATTTTTTAAATTAATGTATCTCTTTATACCCTTGGATATCCTTGTACACTTTGACATTATGATTTTGAGGTTATATGATATGTGGCGATGATTATGATCTATGTATCTATATGATGTTTATATGATGATGATCATGATGATTATGATGGATGCATCTTATTTCTATTTTATATGCTATGTGATGTGCTATGATGATGATCATATGATATGTTATGGATGAAAATGGTGATGCAACTAATATTTTATCATTCTATGATGCTTTATGAATGATGTTGATATGATGTATGTGATGGATCCTATTATGCCAATGAAATGTGATGCATTTTATGTTTGTGTACTTTTCTAATGCAAATAAATGATGCAATGAATGTATGTATGGAATGATGGCATGAGGGAGCATAGTTCTATGTGTTTATGATGTTTATATGATGATGCTTATATAATGATGATATTATAATACATGATTAATGATTCTATATGCTTTATGCTATGTGAGATGTATTTTGATTATGTAAAGGATGTGTGATGATATGTGATGTTTATAATGATTATGTATGGATGTAATGATGATGGGATGATATATGGATGATGTTTTATAATATTTAAGATGAATTGTGATTATGTGATGCAAATGATTATGCTTAACTGAGTTTGCAAGACTTCAAAACCTCTAGGGTTTTAAGCTTAAATGAGTGAATCTATCCAACTTCCAAGAGTTGTGGGAAGGTTTCCATTAGTTGAGTATTTGTTAAGTTAAACTTCACAAAACTTGAAATATTTCCCAACTCTCTTGGAAAACTGAAGAGACTCACTCATTTAAGTTTAGTGGACCACTTTCTTAATGCAACTATATGGAATGATTTTGATTATGTAAATGAGATGTGATGCACATCTTTTTGTGTTTTCTGATGCAAATATCATGATGTAATGCATAGATGGATGAATGATATGAGAATTCTTTCTAATGCATGCAAATGATGATACAATTAATGTGTTTTCTATATGAGAATGATGTGTTTTTGGTAATGTCAAGTATACTCAATCCATTGATAAGAGAGATAACTACATTGTGAAATTGTTACAACTTTGGAAATACCATAGATATAGATGCAAAATAACATGGATGCATTCTAACTTAATCATGCAGATCTAATATGCACATGTTGTCATTTGTTATAGTTGATTTTTCATGCTTTTTATTATCATTGAGCCTTTAAAATGTTGAAAGTGAGTACAAACATCGATGGAATATTTAGACCATGATGACCAGAGTACTAATTCCATGATATTTGATATTGCAAGTTAACACAAGAATCTAAGTATAATTAAACTGAGATGACTTGAGTATTGCTTGTGTAAACAGACAAGAGTTAATCATTTTCCTATGCAAATTTGGAATGCCATTACTTATACTTTGTAGAGCACATCCCAAGACAATTTGCATAGTAATAATGATCAACTCACAAAAAACAAAAAAAGAAAAATCACACTCCTTCTTGGCTCTTGTAGTTTGATACATCATCAAGGTGCTCCAGAGATATGATAACAAAAATGAAAGCTCAACAGTTGAACATTCATGCCACTGCAATAAATCCATGATTTAGAAGGAACATCATCCATTTTAAGTTTTCTTTTAGTTTGATTGATTTGGCTATTTGATTTGGATGGTTGATGTGTTCATGTTAGTGATTGATGTTTAATGTTGAATTGCAATATGATCATTGTTTTGGGTTGTGTTGTACTATTGTTGTTTGTCTTGGTTTAAGCTCATAGTTTATTTGCCCCTAGTGAGTTTGGAATTTTTCCCCCAATCTAGGGTGAGACACAACCATGATGCCAAGATATGTACATGAAGCTTTCTAATGATAGGCAGATTGATGGAAAAAGTGAATGGTTGAAATGCTCAAATAGATGGAAAAACTAACCTATCACAAATAGCACTTGTTGCCAAGTTTTCACTATATGTTTTTATTGCACTTTTTCAGATTTTTTGATTTTTTTGATTTTTTTTTATTTTTCACTTTTTTTGTATTTTTCTTCTTTTTGCTTTTTTTGTGTTTTCTCTTATTTCTTTTTTTTTGGATTTTTGATCTTTTTTTATTTTTTTGTTGTTACCAAGATACCTATTTGCTAGGTTTTCATCAAGGTAACCATTTTTTCAAGACATTTTCTAATGTTTTTGCATTTTTTCAAGACTTTTTCCAATGCACTAGATGATTCAAGTGTAGAACCTTTTGAGATGCAAACTATTGATGGGTTCATCAAAAAAATACCCTTATGGTGTGGAAAATTGATATGTTCATGATCTAAAGATTGATACAAGGACAAAGGGACCTAGCTAGTTGGGATCAAATTTTTCCTTCTTCTCTCAATCTTGTTGGTTACAAGGATTTTATTTTAGGAATAAGTCACCCACCTAAAATGTTTTAGGCTTTACTCTGTGATTGTAACTTTTGGATATCCTCTATTGATATTCTTTTAAGTGATCAATTGCTTGTTGATGGTGTTCATACAATATTTATAATTCTTGTAACCTTAACACTCTATAATCCTCATCTAAAATGATCATGTTTAGTGACACTCAGAGTGATGGTAGTTCAACCTCAATAGGTAGAATGGCCTTTGCTCCATAGACTAAAGCATAGGGTGTGGTGTTTTTCAGAGTGTGGATGCTTGTTTTGTAAGCCCACAAATCAGGGTTTAGTTGAACATGCCAATCATATCCAGCCTCATTGACTGTTGTCTTCAAGATTTTTAGTATAGTCTTGTTTGAGGCCTCTACTTGGCCATTTCCTTAAGGATAGTATGATGTAGAAAATTGATGTTGTATGTGGAACCTCTCAGAGTTCTTAGAAATCTTGATTCTTGAAAGTTTTTCCATTGTTTTTTATAATAGATTGAGGGATGCCATATTGAAAAATGATATAATTTAGGATCAATGATGAGATTTGATTTCCTGTGATGGTGGTTAGGGGAACAACTTCAATCCACTTTGTGAAGTATTCCATGGTTATGATGATAAATTTTTGTCCATTGGATGAAGATGGATGAATCTTTCCCACAAGTTCCAATCCCCATTGACAAAAAGTTCAGGTTGATGTGAAAGGTTGCAAATCTTGTTTCGGTGTATGTATTAGGTTCCCATGGATTTGATATTTTGCACACCTTTTGACATACTGGAAGGATTCCTTCTCCATGTTTGGACAATAATACCCCAAACATAGGAGTTTCTTAGCTAAAGTTAGGCTACTTGAATGTGTACCATAGATACTATAATGGACCTCGCATAAAGTAGTTTTAGCTTTGTCATGTTCTAGACACCGAAGTAGAGTACCATCAAGACCTCATCGATAAAGCACATCGGCTATTAGAGTGTGTCGAGCTGCTTGTTGGATGAAATTTCATTTTTTGTTTCAAGATAAATTGGGTGGGAGGGTATTGTCTTTCAAATAGGTATAGATTTTCCTGTAGGTAGAAGTGTCAGCCTCAACTAGATGGTAGATGACTTGGGCTTCGGGGTTGTCATAGGATGGGTTGAACATTTGTTCCACCATGAACTCATAATAGGCTCATTTTTCAATAATTTTTAAGAGAGAAGCAATGGTAGCCATGGCATCAACAGCTTTGTTGTCGCCTCTATGAATCTACTCAAATTTTATCTCCATAAAGTATTTTTGAATTCATCAACCGTTCTTTTATATGGCATTAATTTGTCATCTCCTTTTTGGTAATCATCATTCACCTGGTTAATGACTAGTTGTGAGTCACCATAGACATGTAACTCTATGATCTTCCACTCAACTGCTACTTTAATTCCAATGATTAATGCTTTGTATCTGGCTATGTTTTTGGTGCAAGGAAATATTAGTCTATAGGACTTAGGAATGGTATTTCCTTGTGGTGTGATAAACAAGATTCTTATGCTTGATCCATGTTGGGTGTAAGAGCCATCAAAGTACAACATCCATTGTTGTGTAGATATTTTAAGGACATCAGCATCTGGAAATTCAATGTTCATTGGATGATTGTCTTGCAATGGTGCTTTAGCTAGTTGATCTGCTATGGCTTGACCCTTGATGGATTTTCTATCCATGTACTAGATGTTAAACTCACTCAATATCATGACCCATTTATCTAGTCTTCCTGTTAAGGAAGATTTGTTGAGTAGATATTTTAATAGATCAATTTTAGTGATGAGTTGGATCCATTAAAATATCTACTAATATAATAAATTTCCCTTTCCTTTCCTATAGAATCTTCCTGTGCTAATCAAGCTCCCAAAGATATCTCAATTGTTGCAATATATAGTATTAATGGATTTCCTTTAGTTGGTGGTACTAGTATTGGTGGTGACATCAGATATTGCTTGAGTTGATTGAAGGTTGATTAACACTTTTCATCCCACTTGAAAGAGACATTCTTTTGTAGTAAGTGGTTGAAAGGGTGAGTTTTGTCAACCAGTTGCACGATGAACCTCCTAATGGATTGAAACCTTCATTGTAATGATCTGAGTTGGCTAGTAATTTTAGGAGACATCTCCATGATGGCTTTGAATTTTGCAAGATCCACCTCAATACCTTTGGCTAACACAATGTATCCCAAGAGCTTAGCTAATTTTATGTGGAACACACATTTCTTGGGATTTAGTCTCACATTGAACTTTTCCAATCTGGTGAAGATTTTGTCTAGAATTTCTAGGTGTCCTTCTCTAGTGTATTATTTTTCCAAAAAATCATCTACATAATCCTCCATAAAAGTGTGCATCATGTCATGGAAGATGGTGGTCATTTCTCTCTGATATGTGGCTCCAATATTTTTCAACCTAAAATGCATTACATTCCAGCAAAAAGTGCTTGAAGGACATGTGAAGGCTATTTTGTCTTGATCTTCAGGTGCTATCTTTATCTGATTATACCCTAAAAAATTCATCCATAAGGGAGAGCATTTCATGTCCATCAGTCAAGTCTATGATGATGTTAATGTTAGGTAGAGGAAAATCATCTTTTGGGAAATATTTGTTAAGATCCTTGAAGTTTGTACATATCCTAATGCTTTTGTTCACTTTTGAGACTGGTACAATATTTGATATCCACTTAGCATAGTCAATAGGTTTGATAAACCCTACGTCCAGTAGCTTCTTTCATTTGGATTTTACCAAGAGAGCAATATGAGGGTGCATTTTTCTCAAATTTTTCTTTACTAGTTTTAAGCCAAGTGGTAGTGATAAATGATGCATGATGAGTTCTAGATCTATGCTTGGCATGTCAGCATAAGACCAAGCAAAATTGATCTACCTCTCTTCAAAGAATTTAGTGAAACTGGGTTTTTCCTCCTGTCATGGATGCTACTAGATGTAGGGTCTTCACTATTTCATTTATGCCAACATTGATAGACTATGTAGGATAAATCAACATTGGTGATCTCTCTTGATAGTGCTTGAGGAGAGTGTCAAATATTCCAACTCTTAATGCCTCAGAGAGGTTTTCACCTTGATATACACTCTTTGTTTTTAATTTTTCTAGATCTAATAGTGCCATTAAATAGTTTTCACCATTAGATCTACTTTTGGTATTCAATTTGCAGCTGGAAGATTTAGCACTCCCCTTGTCTAAAGTTCCATTATGATATTCAATGATGGAACATGTTTCAGGATTATCAGAACAGAGGAAGTTAATGATGGCATCATCATTCAGAAAGGTGGGTAGATCAAACAGCTTAGATCGGTCCCATTCAATCAATTCAGGGTGTACTAATGGCATGGAATCATCATATTGGCTAAGGTTAGAAGGGGTAAGCATCATGATGGTAATGTCATCATAATTTCGAGTGGAAATATCAAGGTCTAAGATGTTACTCTCTTTTGAAGTATCTATCTCGCTAGAAGAATGATCATCTTCACTTGAGTCATCGATATTCTATGATCCAATTTCAAGTGGTTGATAACTCAAGGTCTATCCCTCTGTACGTGTTGGTGTATACTTTTGTACCACATCAATCTCCTTATTGTGACAAGACTCTTTAGAGAGGGAATCCCATTCATATTCATTAGAGTTTTTCTCATAACTATCTCTCAATTGAAGGATTCTCCTAACAACTTGTTGTCTGGTTTCATTTTTTGCTTCTTCCCTATATCCTAGTCCCATATTGTCCTTAGAATTCATTGTTATGGGTTGTATCAATTCTATTATGTTGTCTTTTCTTTTACCAATAGGACCTTTTCCCTCATGTCCCATATTTTCCAAGATTGTCTTTCCTTTTCCATATTGCTCTATCAGTACATTTGAAGTGGATGCTTGTGATTATTCTTCATCCTTTTACAACCAATTCAAAACCTTCTTGTCTTCTAATTCATCCACTAAGGTTCCTGCTCTTATAAATTTTCCATTAAAGAGTGTGGTTGTTTGTGATGATTGTTGTCTGTATGACTTAGGAGAAGATGAAAGTTGTGATAAACACAAGGATTTATCAAATGAGTATTCCCCCATGCCTTTGTCTTTCAATTGGATCTTTTCAACCCATTTTGATAAGGCATTGAGTTGAATTTTGTGATTTGATGGATTAGACTCACTAATACCCTTTTTCTCCACTCACTTTGATAAGGAATTTAGTTGTCTTTCACTGTTGGATGAACCAAGAGTTGTAGCTTCCTTGATGTGTGGCACAAAAGTGTCTTCAGTTGTTCTGAGTGTGTTGCAGTATTGGGGTTTGTTGGAATCAACAACAGTAGTGATCTCTTGTCCATTAAAATAAAATTTCAAACACTGGTGATATGTCAATGGTACAAATTGCATTTTAGGGATCCATAGATGTCCCAAGAGTATGTTGTATGCCAATTATTTTTCCAACACTTGGAATACTATATCTTTAACAATGGGTCCTACTTGAATTGGTAAGATAATCAATCCTTGGGAGGATCTCTCTTCATCATCATATGCTTTTATTGTGATTTTCCTTCTAGGATCAATAGCATTTTTAGAATATCCTAGTGCACGGACAAGTTTTAGAGTGTAGATATTTAAGCCAGCTCCTCCATCTATTAGAACACATTTAACGCGATGTTTATGGATTAAAACCACAATGTGGAGAGAAGCATTGTGTGGATGGGTGATAGATACATCATCATGTTCAGAAAATAAGCAATGTGGTGCAGTCAAATGTCCCACCATAGTATGAAATTGGAAAACTTCCAAATTTTTTGGTACCATGGTGGAAACTAGAGCTTGTTCCAAGATTTCCTTGTGAGTGGGTGAAATATTGAGAAGCTCTAATATAGATATTTGAGTGGGTATCTTCTACAACTAGTCAACGATGTTATATTGATTTGCAGGGATAGTAGTAGTTGCTTTGGACTTGTAAGGGGTAGCTCCTTTCAATGTTACCTTGGCTTGTCCTCTTGTCATTGTATTGATCGGTGAATTATCTTGTTTTTCTTTGATTTTAATGAAATTGATTTGGTTTTCATTTTCAGAAATGTTGGTGATCAAATTTTTTGGCACAAATTCATTGATTTGAAGTGAGGCAGTGTTGATATTGTGGTAATGATTTTCAATTGTAGCAATGTTTCTTTGGTTCCTGATTTCAATGTCTTTGGTTTGATGTTCAACCACATCAACACAATGAATGGTAGTGTCATAAATATATTTTATGTTTTTTCCCTTGGTATTTGATGATGAGGAATCCCCCTTTTCATAGTTGGGTAGAGGGTTCTTGAATGCTCCATGATCATTGTTTGTTTGGAGTCCTACAAATATTGTCTTATTGGAAATCAAGTCTTGTATCAAGTGCTTCAATTGAATGTAGTCATTGGTTTTATGTCCTTTTTTTTTATGAAAATCATAGAAATGTGCATAATTCCACCATGGAGGCTAAACTTGTGGCTCCCAATTTCTTTCCTCTAGTAATGTTATGACTTTAGCTTTAAGAATTTACTTTAATGTTAATTCTGATGATTGTCCCAAAGGTGTGAACCTTCTTTGAGTTAAGGACATTCAATATGATGGTGTTCTTCATCCAACATTACCTTGATTGTTGCTTTGGTTGAAATTTTGGTTGTTTTTTTGGTTGTTGGGTGGATTGTTATTCTAATTAGTTTTGGTGGCAACTATTGTCAAGTTGAATATAGGTTTTCATT
Organism: Sequoia sempervirens; assembly: GCA_007258455.2. Lineage (NCBI taxonomy): Eukaryota > Viridiplantae > Streptophyta > Pinopsida > Cupressales > Cupressaceae > Sequoia > Sequoia sempervirens. Next base: position 391,994,060 of record VDFB02105785.1, on the reverse strand, counting down.
TTGGCTTTCAGTTGTGCCATCATTGTTACCCACACTCTTGTTTCATTTCCAAAACTTTGGTTTGTCACTACTATTGAAGTTGTTAGAGGATTTTGATGTGTTGTTTTCATTGTAAAGTTTTATGACTCCTCTTTTGACCAATTTTAATCCCATTTTCAATCAATTTTTTGAATATGGGTGGACATTGCAATTCCAATATGTAGCTCATCTCATCATTTAGGTTATCAATAAATATTTCCATCTTTTCTTTTTCAAGTATGAGACAAGAATATCTTGTGACTAACCGTTTCCATTTTTGTAGAAAAGTGAGGAATGATTCACCCTTTTGTTGTTTCAAGTTGTAAAGGTCCTTCATTGTTATATCATGTTGGATGTTATAAGAGTATTGGGTATCAATTTTTTAACCAATTCTTCAAAGGTTTTGATTGGTGGTGCGAGTTTGGAAAACCATTCAAGGCATTGTCCACCTAGGTTGTGTGGAAATAGTCTCATCAAATAGGTTTCCTCATGTGAAAATTCAAGACTTATGGTTCTAAATTCCCCCACATGATCAATTAGATCTATTTTCCCATTGTATTTTTCATACTTTGGGAATTCACAGTGTTTGGGAAAAGGAATTATGTGGATATCTTGATCAAAAGGATATGGAAAAATGTCTTGGATCAAGTATCATTTTGAAGTTCCCCTTTGCATGTCAAGAATTTGTTGTTGGAGGTTCTTCATTTGATGAGTTAGGGAAACCACTTGTTTTATTTCCTTTTTAGGATTTTTGGGAGGTGCTTTCAATTGATTCACATCAAAATACTTAAGCAATTTGATACCTTTTTTAGCTAGCATAAGGAGGTATTTTTCCCCATTTATTTCAAAAATATTTTCTAAGCACTTGTGGAAATTCGGATCTTGTTCAGAATTTTGGATATATTCCTCTATTATTTCTTCCCCTTCATTGTTGTGGATTACATGGAAAGGATTTTCTTTAGCCTCAGCCATGGTGTTTTGAGTTTCACTATTTTGAGTTTTGATGTTTTGAGTTTTGATCTTTGGAGTTTCGACACTTTGAGTTCTAATGTTTTGTGTTTCAATGTTTTGTGTTTCCAGTTCTTTTTCCTTTAGCTTATTCTTTGTAACCTTGTTTTTACGGGCATACAAGTGTTATAATTTGACTAATCTTTGATCTTTATTTGGAATAGTGCTAAGGATTACAACTAAGTCAAATAGAATGACAAATTTTATTCATTGAGACTAAGTTTGATTTGATTATATAGCTTTGTTTCATGATGAAAGGATGATAAATCCTGATGATGAAACTAGGTTTAACAATCAAAGATATGATAATTTTGATGATTTAGGAACTTTGATAGGTTTAGATCTAGGTTTAGATTAGAGAATTCCACTTGTAGAGGTCAATTTTAATAATTTTAAACTTTGTGGTATCTGAGGAATGATTATGGATTGAAAAAGATTCTAAATTTTCAACCAAACTATGAAACAAAGGATAAATTTAACTCTTAGGTTTTTCATTTAATGGATGTGCTAAAATAGAGCCTGGATGCACCAAAATATTTGACACACGCACTAAAATAGAGGATGGATGTGCTATAAAATTGCACAAATGTGCTATAAGATTTCCTAGATGTGCTAGAACAATGGGTCGATGTGCTAAAATATGCAGTGGATGCACTATAACAGAGGGTCAATGTGCTATAATAGAGGGTGAATGCACCATAAAATTGAATAGATGTGCTATAATAGCATATGGATGCACTATGGTTGTTAAAATGACAACTTGAGAAATGAGATGTCATTCTAAATGCAAGAAATCTAAGTTCCTACATGAAATTATGTAATGAAAGCCATGATGCTATGATAATGGAGCTATTGATAAATAGATAATGTTGCTAAACTATGTGATACAAATGTTGTGATAAGAATTTAAAATGATTCTACATATGCTCAAATGACCATTGATATGATGAACTAAAATTGAACTATAAAGAAAAACATGATTTAAAATGCAACTATAAAGAAAAAAATGATTCAATATGAAACTATAAAGCAAAACATGATTCTACAATGCTAACTATAAACTCCAAATGCTCCAATGCTCCAAAGCTATTCCTACTGTAGACACGTAAAATATACCGATTAACATTGTGCACGTGATCTTGACCTACTAACATCGTTTCATCCTGAATCATCCCTTAGTCTAACCATTTAATCAAATCCCCCTATCTGATTAAATTCATTAGTTATCCTCTCTTAATTGGATAGATCATTTTATCTAATTAAGTCAATCTCTGTTGCTAATTAAATCGATCCATCTGATCTAATTATTCCTATTTAATTAAATAATTAATTTTAAAGTCTATCCATTATATTAAATAAATTAAAACCTTATTTTATTTAATCTAACACTCTCTCTTTTAATTAAATAAATCAAAATAACTATTTAATTAATCTCTTATCATATTCCTCTCTTATCTGATTTAAATAAATCCATAAATTTGAGTCAAATAGGTCACATCACATAATCTCTCATTAAATTAATTAACCCTTGATTAATTTAATCTCATATCATGTCCCATCCTCTAGATTTTGCAAGTTGCATATGAAAATAGATTTAATTCATTTATTAAATCTTTATTTTCCTCACAAGGCATCTTTTGGAATATTCTCTCAATTTGAATTCAAAAATTCCAAGTCAACATGTACATCCAACAAGGCAATAACTTCATCTTACATGTCCTTTGTCTTGAGACAAGTGGAATTTATTGCAATTTCCCTTCCCTCTTGCAAGTCATTTCAACAAATTTGAAATTCAAAAATATGCATTTATTGGCACATTTCTCAAATCTTGTACATCCTCCATCCATTCATAGATTGACAAGTGGCATAATTCCATTGGATGAATGTTAGTCCCACATTGCTCAAATTTGGACATTCATCGATCTTGGCATTCTATAAATAAAGAGCTCATATCCCCATTTGATCATCCACAACTTATGCAAAGTTACCATGCTCAAATATCCATCCAATTTCATCAATCATTCTCGAATCATAGTTAGGTTTTGCAGATTTTAGTTTGGAGAACTCAATCTTCATCAACAAAGTGGATCACTCATAAAATCTCTTCATCAAATCAACATTACATCATTGGAGTTGGGAAAGGGCCAATTTTCACATCAAATTGGCACCAATTCCCTCAAGAGATTAGGAGTTTGCTTTCTTTAGAATAGATTTTGATATGCTTTCATGTTTCATTGTGTTCTTCCTTTCATTTTCTATCTCTTTTCCTATTCAAATGAATTTCTTGAGGAATCCTCATTCTTGCTTGCATTCCACCTTTTAATGTGGTTTTTCATGTTGTTTTGTAGGTATTGGGATTAGGGTTCAACATTTTGACGCTAGAAGGAGGGAAGGATATCATTCTTTATCATATTTTCTTAAAAATTTTGCATTTTTGTTCATACATAGGAAAATTATAACACTGGGAGCTCAATGTCATTGTTTTGGCACCACTGTCTCTTTAGCGTCACTATATGGCACCACTAGAAATTCAAACGTTGACGTTGGACTCATCCCGCTAGAAAATTTGAATTATAAACTCTATCGCTAGACTTGCTGACCCACATAAATTTTCAAAAAAATCAAACTGTGATGTTGGAAGAAAACTCTGACATTGGGTGAAAAGGGCGACACAGTTGAGCTCTCTATCCTTGACATAGAGCGATGTTGTCTGGAAAGCGTCATTGTAGAGCGTTGTTGATAAATCAAACTCCGACGCAGTCATGGGTTGCGTCGCTGGATGGGAGTAAAAAGGGGAAAATAAATTTTAGTACGTGCCTTTTGATTTTTGATCAATTTGACTTTTGTTTTCTCCTTTTTCATCTCTATATTTTCCAGAATCTGACTAGTTTTTCTTCCTTGTAGGTTGGAAATCGAAATCGAAGAAAGGAGGAGCATGATGATGATATTTCATTAAATCAAAGTGTTTTTAAACACTTAATTTTTTGCTTAACACTTCTTCAAGGGATTATTATCACTTCTTTCTTAGAACACTAATTTTCTTTGGGTTTAGAAAGAATCTTTTTCAGTTCTTGCAAAGGCTAAAATGAGCTATAGGATCACAAACATACTATAGTTTTTTTATTTGGTTAACAAAGTTGAACAAAATGTCTATCATTTGTCCTTTGGTGCTCTAAAATGAATTCATTATTTTTTTGTGGGATCTAAAATGAACATGTGCTACTTTGTTTTGTGAGAGCTTACTTGAACTAACATCATTGAAAAAGGATGTATGCGCTTCTCTCGTGCTTTATAGCGATCTTGAGAATCAAAATGCCTTTTTCATGTTTTTAGGTTGAGACAAAGCAATCATGTCCACATTTCGATTTGGGTTTAAAAATTGAACAAAATCTTGTGCGAGTGTGAGTAGGGGCATTTTTCTGTATATTCTCTCTCTTTGTTGCCAACAAAGATTGATCGAGTTACAAATATTGTTCTTTATTTTCTTTTGTTTATCCTAGAGGGCCTGCCTTGGGGAAAAATTACTCACCCAAGGGAACGACTCAACTGATAACACTCTGAACCCAAGAGTATTTCCATTTGGGATATAAATGTGGGTATTGGAAGAAATGCTAATATCACGTAGTTGATTCCAACAAGATGGATACGAAAGGGGACTCTTTCCATATGGGTCAATCTCCACGAACGGAAAGTCCTTATTAAAACCCATGTGCTAGAATTTTCCAAAATCCTCTAATTTATTTGTTGGTGCAAGAACAGTCATTCTAAAGCCACCCCACACTTTTATGGTCTTTAGTAGAAATGGAAAACATGCCATGGCAGTTTTATGGGTGTTGATGCTTGGCTGCCCCATATAAGTGAGTGTTGTGGAGGGGAGCCAGTGGGTTCAAGCATCTAACCATTCACTAAAGATAACCATAGCTAGACTTGTCCAAGTGGGAATCCAACAAATATCATCTTACACATCCATAGGGTTGTACTTATTCTTGGGTTACAAAAATGCATTGCTTGTTCGAAAACACATGGAAAACAAACACTTAACATCATCATCCAAATTTCAAACCCTTTTGGAGACAAATACAATTGACTCAATCCATATGTTATTTATTTCCCTTGTGATTTACATCCTTAGAGGTTTCTAAACATTGGATTAAATCTCGATTTTTCTACTTAAGTAAACAATAGGAAAACCCTTTCCTTAAGTTCATCAAATTTCCACATAACATACTTTGTGGGGTTTGAGGAAATTAAGACATTGGATATCTTAGTTTGAAAACTTAATCAAAGAAAGTGTTTTGGTAAAATGAAGTCATTAAACAAAGCTAAGAAAAATTAACTTTCATGTGTGTTGAAGCCTCACGATTCTTGAAAAATTCCAAATCAAAGGTCATTGATTGGAAATCCAAAAGTGTATGTCCAAATTGAATCATTCTTTGGTTATAAAGGTCTCTATGAAGCATTTTCATGTTCTTCAATACCTAGGTTTAGGAAAACAAAGTTTCTTTTTTAGGTTCATCTTAGGATCAAAGGAAATCAAAATCTTCTTTCATCCATCCTTCAAAATATCAAAACAAACATCATCTCACAATCACCTTTTGGAAAATCTAGAAATCATCCTTAATATTAGGATTTTTGGAAAAATCAAAATCATAAAAATCCTTGAGGCTAAATCCTTGAAAACATTATCAAAATCACCTTTGGCTAGGTATGTGTAGATGCATCCTTTTGCATATGCTTAGTCAAAGTTATCAAAATCATCTTATTTAGCTTAGTATATGTAGATGAATCCTTCTTCATATGCTTAGTGAAACTATCATCTTGTTTGAATAGGTGTGGGTAGATGCATCCTTCTCCCCACACATATTCAAATTATCATCCTTTGATCAAATCTATCCCTTAGATAATCATCCAAACATCTTAGGGTCTACTTGTTCAAAATCAAAATCAAAATCCAAGTCAATCAAGGACAAATCCCAAGGAAAAATCAAAATCAAAAATCTGAAACATATCCAAAAGTCTTAAAAGCCTAGTATCTCCTTCGAGATTTATCAAAAGACTAAAAAATCCACATCATCCATCCCTTGCATCATCATAATATCACCTCTTGATCTTTAAGAAATCCTACAAAAAATTCACTTTGGGCATAAAACAAAGGTCAAATCCAAAGAACCAAGGGATTCATCTCCCATTCTTAAAAATTGATCCTTGTTTTATGGTTCTAACTAGATCTCAATACAAGAAGAACATGGAATCCAACAAAGAAACACCCGCTTCAAGTGATCTTAGCCAAACAAACGTTGAATTGAATCCCGTCAATTCAAGCAATCCTTTGACCATCTCATCATCACAAAATCCACAAGAGGAAAACCAAGGAGAGGATCTTACCTTTGGAATGTCTCAAGATGAAATGACTAAAATTCTTCAAAATCTGGAGAACCATAAAATTATCAACATCATGATGAGGCTTAACCCTTCGTTATACATGCTTGAGCTAGCAAAACAAGGGGCCAAATTACCTTCGGATTACGATGTGAGTACTATAGTGGAGACATCATTTCCTCCAATATCATCCACCATTCCCATCTCATCCACACCCCCATTCCAAAACATCATGCAAAACATTTCACAAATAATGACATCCTTTGCTCCAACCCAACCCAATGTTAATAAGGGAAATGCATTTTCTAATGCTATCAAAACACACTCCCTTGTTAATTATCAAAACTTGGATGCAAACACCATCTTGGAACAAAAAATACCACAAAATCCATTACACAAGAATGTTCCTCTCACTTTCCATCATGATCCATCATCAACATTTTTTCACACAACACCTCAAACTCCTCTCCTCACAAATTCACAAGAGGAAGGAGACATATTCAGAACTGGGGGAATTTTTGACACCACAACATTTTCACAACTACTCACACCCCTCAAATTTTCACCTCTTCCACCATTTCCATCACCATCCACACCACTCCTTGGCTTAGGGCTTCCCCCTTTACCAAGCATTGATCAAAACAACATCCTAAATATCAATCAAAGCATTATGTCAAACACTCAAAATTTGTCATTGATATTGCGACAACAGATGACAACTACACAAGAAATCATAACATCATCAAAAACCCCCCTAACATCGTAAAGCATGGTCTCTCAAGGACCAATCACATCAATGGCACCATCCACCAATCAAATAATCAACATGACATCACCTCTCACCACTAGTACAAATGCCATTCTAAATCCACCACCACCCCCACCACCACCAACTTCCACCACATCAATCAAATATAAAGTGACATTGCAAGTTGCTTTTCAAAGGGGATTCCAACAAGTGCAAAAAAAAAAATCTGTACACCTAGTTACTCAGCAAGCTGCTCAAACTGCGCAAGCTACCCAAGTTGCACAAGCCAAATTACAAATGCAACAAGCCCAAGCTTTACTGCAACAACAACAAGTTGCCCAAGATTCTCAAACATTGCAAGCATTGCAAGAACACAAGACTACTAAAGCACAAGATCTATTGCAACAATAAGTAGTATAAGCGCAAGCTCAATATTAGGCACAACAAGCCCAATATCAAGTACAACTCCTCGCACAAAGACAAGCAGCACAATTGCAAGCATATCAGCGAGCAATAAAGCAATATCAAGAGCAACAAGAAGCAAAAATTTTGGTAGCCCAACAACAAGCATTGTTGGAACAACAGCAAGCACAACAACAAGTGTTGTTGGAACAACAAAAAGCACAACAACAAACACAAATCTTAGTGCAGCAACAACAAGATCAACAACAATCGTTGTTCATACAAAAGCAGGTGGAAGCCTACCTCACTCAGAAAAAACATACACATACCATTGAACAACACATCAAACAACCCACCCATCCAACCCATGATTGAAACACCCCAAAACACTTTCATCCCACCCCCTGATCCACAAAATGATGTGACAACACAAATCAGGTTGCTCTCGCAACAAGTGCTCGATCTTCAATCAAGGCAAACAATGAAGACACCAAGCAACTTGTGTCCTTATCCATTTGATAGGAGCCTGGTAATGAAACCATTCCCTAAGGGATTTGAGATCCCCAAATTTGACAAATATCAAGAGACGGGAAATCCTAAAGATCACATCAGGGAATTCTAGGTGCATTGCATGGAAGTCACATATGATGATACTTATCCGATGTGGCTATTTCCTAGAAGTTTGGTAGGCCACACTATGGAATGGTTCTCTTGTCTACCTTCAAGAATTAGAACATTCCAAGAAATTATAGATGCATTCATAAAAAACTATGCATGTAACATTGCAATGGATGTTAGTCTAGAAGAACTCTCAGCTCTAAAACAAGGTAAGGGTGAATAATTCACTTCATTCTTACAACAATGGTGATCTAAGTCCAATCAGAGCAAGTGGACCATGCTAGAAGAACAACAAGTTGGCACCATCATCTCCAACCTTGATGGCCTTTTGGCACTCCATCTCAAGGTTCAGGGCATCACCACATATGACCAATTGATCCCCAAGGCACTTAGCATTGAATGATCCCTCATGACTCAACCCACGAGATCAACTTCATACCCCGAACAGAAAAACAACCACCCACCATCCAATTACAATGATAAACCTCGCACGTGGGAAAGAAACAAAAACATTACTAATGATGGTGTTGTCAATGCCAAGGTGGTCATTAGTGCCCCTTGCCAAAATACACCAGCACCACAAATACAAACACAACACCAAAACAATCATCACATAACACACCAACCAAACAATAATCCAACAATCAATAATCTTAATGATCAAAGAGGACCACCCCAACGCAAGAGTTATCCCAAGAAAAAATACACCACTTTGGGGGAACCACTTCAAGACATAATGAAGAAGTTGATAGACAAAAAAACTCATCAAGGCTCCTACATTTGAGAATTACCAAGAACTAGATGTGAAACCTCATTGGTATAATGAGAATCAACTCTATGAGTTCCATAAAATCAAAGGCCATACCACAAATAGCTACATGAGATTAAAAAACATCATTCAAGATCTCATTGACAAAAGAATCATAAATGTGGAACAACCTACAGGAAACCAAGATCTTAAGATATATACGAATTTGATGTCGAACCATGGAAATAAAGGGAATAACAATAACAAAGATAAATGGAAAGGCACCCACTCAAACATAAATCATGTGTATGAAATAGTCATCGCCTCTCTAGATGAAAAATGCATGGTCATTACTATCAAGGGCGTCTATGCCGAAGACTGTGGAGTCGCCACAATAGGCAGCAAAGTAACCATCATAGGATCATCCCAGCCAAACAAAGTCCCTGCATCTAGATTAGTTCCTAATGGCTACAATGTCCTAGATCAACTCAAGAGAACACCAGCACAAATCTCCATCATGGAGTTGCTAAATATGTCATCAGCCCATAGGAAAATTCTTAAAGAAGCATAGGCCTCATCCACTATTCCCACAAATCTTGAAGCAGAGCAATTCCAAGCTATGGTTAGAAATATCATTACACCTAATCTCCTTACTTTCTCTGACCAAGATTTCTTAGCTCAACCATCTCACAACTGTGCACTTCACTTGGAAGCCATAGTACATAAGAGCAAGATCAAAAGGGTCTTGGTGGATGGAGGTGCGGGTTTGAATATATGTTCTGTCAACCTCATCAAGTAGTTGAAAATATTAGAAGACTCCATCGACAAAGGAAAGGGTATCACGATAAGAGAATATGATGACCAAGAAAGAGTGTCTCAAGGAACAATCAAACTTCCTATTCAAGTAAGGCCTTCCATCATGGAAACCACTTGCCAGGTCTTGGACCTTGACATGCCATATAATATCCTCTTAGGACGTCCATGGATCCATGCGATGAAAGCAGTAGCATCATCTTTCCACCAATGTGTGAAATTCACACACAACGGACAAGAAGTTACCATCCATGGAGATCCTGAACCTTTTTCCTATTGCAAAAATATTGAAGCAAAGTATTGCAAAATCCCCCAAGTACCAAAAAATGATGAGGTCCCATCCACACCATACATCGATCCCACCACTCTCACATCCACTTCTGCGACAAAGACACCCGCCACTCTTTTCATTCCCACCATCTCTAACATCAAGCTCATTATCCAAGATAACAGCTATGGAAACTACAAGCTCCCTAATAATTCTTTTGTGGTAGGAGAGTTACCACAATCTCCTAGATCATGGGGATGTCTGCAAACAAATAAAGCCTCCACATCCCAAATATCTCCACAAGACTATCCCGAATTTACAAGTTGGGGGGATCTGGGATGAGAAGTTATTGAGGTAAATCCATCTCACATGTATCAAGATGAAAGACTAGCACCTGAATTACCAATGGATGACAGAAACAAGGGTCTACAAATGATGCTTGTAATGGATTACGACAGAAACCAAAGACTGGGATAAAATGACAATGGGCTTATAACACCTATCATTTTGGAGACACAACCGATAACAAATATTGGTCTTGGATGTACCCCTCAGTATAACCATATGCAGCTGAAGTCCTCTGGTTAGATTGGTTAATAAACCTCGTCATCCAACTACAGCAAAACTAGGATTACCAGTCTATAGGTAGAGTCATAGATAACTTTAAATTTGATATAATTGATGTATGTAGTAGTAGCGATGATGAGGATCCCACACCTAATTTACCTAGGCTATTCAAAGATACCACTATTTGCATGATTAGTACCTTATCCTTTGAAACAGACCATCAAAATCCTAAGATCCACCTAGTATATCCCCAACTCATTGACTATGACCAATGAGGATCACCAGTTCTTGACACATTCAAAAATGATGAGGCACTCTCATAATTCATGGGACTGTGGGATAACATTCCAGACAAGGATCACAAAGTTGGGTTCATAATAGAGCTAGATACACATGCTTATTATGGGGAAACAATTGAATCCCTCAGTCACAAAAGTGAAAATTTAAGACTAATATCCAAGTCCTTGAGTGAAAACCACACAGTGGCATTCTCTAAACAAAAAAAATTAAAAAGAAAGGATGCATCTAACAGTGAAAACCTCTCTAAGGCACCCAAGGATGGGGGATTCAATCTTTCTTTAAGAGCTCTTCATCAGGAAAAGTGAGTAGTCTTGGCAGAAAAATGTAATCTAGTCAACCTAGGAACATAAGAGACCCCACATATCACATTCTATGCAGAATCATTACTATCAGAGGAACAAGAGCTCCTAGCAGCATTCCTATGGGAAAGACAGATAAACTTCGCATGGAGTTATGTTGACATGCTAGGACTTGGTCCAAAGACTGTGGTTCATCACTTAGTAGTGTATCTAGAAGCAAAGCATGTCAAACAAAAGCTTTGAAAAATGCATCCTCAGATCACTCTGCTAGTCAAAATGGAGCTAAAAAAGCTATTGGATGCAGGATTCATCTATCCAATAGACTATCCAGAATGGGTATCAAACTTGGTACCTATTTTGAAACCTGACGAAAATATCAAAATTTGTACAGACTTCAGAGATTTGAACAAGGCATGTCCAAAAGATTACTTCCTGCTTCCCAACATTGACATGATAGTAGACATGATAGTGGGACATGAGATGTTGTCACTAATGGACGGGTTCTCAGGATATAATTAGATCATGATACCTAAGGAGGACCAACATAAAATAGCTTTCACTTGCCCATGGGGAACATACTGTTGGAACATGATGCCATTCATCTTAAAGAATGCAGGAGCAACATACCAAAGGGCCATGACATTGATATTCCATGACATGATACATAAGACAATTGAAGACTATGTTGATGACATTCTAGCCAAGTCCAGAAAGAGAAAAGATCACATAGTAACCCTTGGTGTCATCTTTGATAGACTAGAAGAATACAAGGTCAGACTAAACCCAAAGAAGTATGTCTTTGGCATACAATTGGGAAAGCTCTTAGGATATATAGTGTCAATGAGGGGTATCGAGGTAGATCCAGCAAAGGTAAAAGCAATCCTTGAGATGGAGGCACTAAAAACATTAAAGAAACTAAGAGGTCTACAAGGAAGACTCCAATCCATTAGAAGATTCATAGCACAACTAGCAGACAAACAGAACCCATACTCTCACCTACTTCACAAGGGAGTAGTGTAAAAATGGGATACCAAATGTGAAGAGGCATTCAAAAAAATCAAGGAGTATCTACTAACACCACCATTCTTTATGCCACCCATTCCAAAGAAACCATTGATCTTATACGTATTAGCAACATCAGTAGCCCTTGGCACTCTCCTAGCTCAGCATGATGAAAATGGAATAGAGAGGGATATCTACTACATCAGCAAGACAATGGTTGGACACGCGCTAAACTATTCATTCATTGAGAAATCATGTCTCATAGTAGTGGTTGCATCTAAAAAAATCAAACATTGCATGTTGGCACACAAAATAAAACTCATTGCCAAAAATTGACCCTCTCAAATATCTATTATCAAAGGCAATGCTCATAGGAAGAATGGAAAAATGGGTGATGATATTATCAAAATATGACATTGAATATGTCAAGAGGAAAGAAATCAAGGGTCAAGTTATTCCAGATCAACTACCAGAAGTACCTATCTATTTAGAGAACCCTCTCATCTTAGAGTTTCTAGATGAATCCATTTTCAACCTCAACATAACTTACCACTGGAAACTATACTTCGATGGCTCATAAACACAACATGGATCAAGATTTGGTGTCTTCTTCATCACCCCACAAGGGATTTGCATACCAAGTTCATACAAACTGGCATTTCCTTTCACCAACAACATTGCAGAATACGAAGCTTTGACTATAGGTCTCAGAATAGCAGTGCAATGGAACATCATAGCTCTCAAAGTGTATGGAGACTCCCAATTGATCATAAATCAAGTGAATGATGAATACCAAACCAAGGATGACAAGCTCACTCCATACAAGAATTTGGTGGAGACTCTCAAAGAATCCTTCATCGAAATTACATTTGAGCAGATTCCTAGAACCAACAACAGAGCAGCAGATGCCATGGAAACAATTGGATCCTTACTCAATATCCCCCATAATGTTCCAAAATATGAATTCTTGATTGAGTAGCTTCTCATACCCGCATTTGAGGTACAAGAATCAGAATTCATGTGTGAAATCATTGGTCCTAGTGATCCTTGGTACCATGAAATTTATACATACCTTTGAATAGGAGTAATACCTGCTGACTTACCCTCAAACCTAAAATGAATATTTGTCAAAAAGGCATCCAAATTTGTCATCCTAGGAGATATTCTATATCGTAGGAGCATAGAAGGAACCCTACTATGCTACCTAAACACTGAGGAGGCATTGACTGATCTAACTAAAGTACACAATAGTATCTATGGTTCACACTCGAATGGAATGACCATAGCCAAGAAACTACTGAGGATGGGGTATTATTGGCCCACAATGGAAAGAGAAGCACATGATCATGCCAAGAAATGTATACAATGTCAGTGGCATGGGGACCTCATCCATGCTCCATCTCAAGAGCTTCATGCTATCATCACACCATGGCCCTTATCACAATGGGGACTTGACCTCATTGGAAAAAATCATGCCCACTTCATCTAGAGGCCACAAATTCATCATTACTGCAACAGAGTACTTTACTAAGTCGGTGGAATCCATACCCATGACATATATAACTAGGAAACATATTTCAAAATTCATACTGAACTATCTCATTTGCCGATATGGTGTTCCACAAGCCATTATCTTAGATAATGGAACACCATTCAAGAATCAGGAGGTTTGTGACTTATGTGAAAAATTCAAAATCCAACATCACTACTCCACCCCATACAATCCCCAAGGAAATGGCCAAGAAGAAGCTACAAACAAAACCATTCTAAAAATCCTCAAGAAAACAATCAATGACGTAGGTCATGACTGGCACCTATAGCTTAATTTTTCCCTCTGGACCTATCGAGCCATTATCTGCACAACCACCTGTGCCACTCCTTTTTCCTTGGTCTACAAATCAAAAGTAGTACTCCCCATTAAGATCGAGCTCCCATCCCTTAGGTTATCACTGCAAAACCTCATCACGGATGAAGACTACCGAGTGTCAAGATTGAACGAGCTAGAGCTACAAAATGAGTGACGCAAAGATGCTTTGAATCATTTGCAAGTCTATCAAAATAGACTCAAAAGGAGCTACAATAAGAAAATAAGAAGCAGGATGTTCCAAGTCATAGAACTGGTCTTAAAAGAAAATCAGAAGAATGTCTCAAACCCAAGCAGCAAAGGCAAGTTTCAACTTAATTGGTCGAGACCATTTTTCATAACAACAAGTTACAAATCAGAGGCATATCAGCTATCAACACCTAAAGGGGAACCTCTGCAAGAGCCCATCAATAACTCTCATCAAAAAAATTATGCCTAAAATCTTTCAAGGTAGAGAACCAAAAAATCCAAAAAAGTTAGAAAATGTCCTGAAAAAATGGTTACTTTGGCAAAAAACCTGGAAAACAGGCATGTTGGTGACAACAAAAGAAATGAAAAAACCAAAAAATCCAAAAATATCATAAAAAGGATAAAAAATAGTAAAGAGAAAAAATTATCCTCTAGTGAAAACCACTTCAGTGGCACTTTGGGAAAGTACCTTGGTGAAAACTTGGAAAATAGGCACCTCATGTAAATAAGCACTTTCCACCCATCAGGATCCTTATCGCTTATTCTACACCACTCATCCATTTCACTTCCATCATCCATCACATTCAGGTCTCCATCCATCACTTATCCACTCACATCTGCACCATAGCTTGGTCCTATTTTTGTATCATGATCCCTCCTAGTACTACCCGTCCCATCCTCAAGGTCAATTTGTCCTGCCTTTATCATAGTAGTATATTGCATCACGCTAGGGGCATGTTATCATTGGATCAAATTCGTGTATATTCTTAAGGTCTGAGATATCAAAAAATCCAAAAACATCAAACAATTAGAAAATCCAAAAACATTAGAACATATCAAAATTCCAAAAATAGGTCAAAAGTAAGTCAAAAATTCAAAAATAAAGTCGTTAGTCAAACTACGTGGTCTCTTTGTGTATAACATAGGCAAAGCTAATTTGTTGATCAGCCCTCAAAGCTAATTTGTTGATCAGCCCTCAAGGACCCTAGGATAGGTCTTTAAGTTAGTTCCTTTGTAAAAATCTCATAAAATCCCAAAATATTGGAAAATTTAAAAATCAAAACATTTGAAAATTTTGAAAAATATCAAAAACAGCCTCAAAACATCTCAAAAACTCCCAAAACATCCAAATATTTGAAAAATCCATCCATCTCATCTCACTTACACCCACAATAACATCATCCATAATAAACAATCACCATCCTCAATCTTTGGTAAGACAATAAGAAACAAGTCTAGTAGGTGAAAAGTGAAAACTCAAAATCGTCAAGTCTGAGGTCTAAGTCAGTACGTAAACAAGTTGGTCAAATCTTTGTGTCGATAGTCCATCATCCATCTGGTCCCATATCAATCATCATTTAGAACACCTTTGGATAAACTAAATGGCATGCCACCATCCACTAACATGTCCTAGGATGCATCCTTCCTACAATGGGCATTATCTTTTGGGCAATAGTTCTAGTTCTTATCCTTAGAAAGCACATTCCCTTTTGGTTAGTGGGATTGAATAACATCAGCTTGTTTGTTTACTTTGTCTTTATCTTTTGACTTATCTTATCACACTCATTCCAAGGACTTCTCAATGATATCCCAAACAAAAGATTTAGAGAAATAGGAATGGGGCAATGATTGTTATCTTTTGTCAATTTTTCTTGTTGGACATCCTTGTAATATAACCTCAGTGAATACTTGCTTTCTTAGGTATGTATGGAGGAGGCCCAAGGAAACTTGTTAACTATTGCATGGATAGGCTTACCTTTCTATTTTTTGGTCTAAGATGGTCAAAACTTCTAAAGCACATCCTAGTAAGGTTTTTGTATGTCAGGTGTGAGCAAGAATACTCCTATCTGCTTGTCAAGTCAAAATCCATCTCACTAGGTACAATGCCATCTTGGTTTTCTATACCTTGATGCATCGTACCACATGTGTTATCAAACATAAGAAAATGTGGCCCTTTGAAAATCCCAATTCCTTGGCAAGTTAATCATCATCATCATCTACACTTGCATCATCTTGTCTTGTTGAAATGACTTTTTCTTTCCTTGCTAACCGCACTAACAAGGTACTATGACAGTTGATCATCATCATCATCATCGTCATCAATTCTACATCCATAAATCATTAGCGTATTGCATAAACATATCATATAGGAAATATAAGCATCACATTTCCATCACCATATAAACATGTCATTATAGGCATTTTTCAAATAATAGATGCATCCATTTCATTGCATTTCATCTATTACAATTGCATCATATCATCACCTAACATTTATGGAAGAATTTCACAATCATTTCTTGCATAATCATAAACAATAGGTATATAAGCATTTAATTCATTTACATACATGCTTGCATAACATCATGACCATCTCACATATCACGTCCATATTACATTACGTATCATTATACCACTTGGCATTAATATATCATTACATCATTTGCATCACATTATCATTACATATGTTTAGGATAATAATATTTGTTATTCTAAAGCATCTTAGAACCATCTCACTTCCATCATATCACGACCATCGCATTCATATTACATCATCCATATCATCTCATTAATAGCATCATAAATCATTCATTGCATAAACATACAAAGTCCATCACAAACAAAGCATATATGCATCCATATTCATATATAAACATAAGTCACATATCATTTTGCATGTACATCATATATCATATTAAAATCCATATCACACATCAGATCATCTCATTTGCATTATCATAAATAGATCATCATATAGATAACATCATTGCACATCACATTTTACATATCATAGGTTAACATAATATAGATCTATTAGTCATAATCATAATTCATATATCATTAGAAATAAATACATCCATAAACATATAGAAGTAGAACAATACATACATAAATAAAGAGAACACATTGCATCACATCGAAATCATCATCAGCTCATCTCATATATCACCAATAACACAACTGTCATAGTACAAAATGGTCGGATCATTGTACATGTATGTCAAAAGGTACAAAAGGCCCATGGGGCTATCAAAAATGAGCCCACAAGGCACAAAAAAGTATCATAACATCTTGATCACACTCTGTCCCTGTGAATGCTGCCCTCACCCCTATCACCATGACCCTCTGCTGGTCTATGGCTGGCCTGCTCTGAATACTCTGGGACCCGCTCTGCTCTAGGTACAACTTCGTGATAAAACCGCCGATAGTACTCTGCCTCTTGAATGGCATCCCTGTAGGACCAAACTGATATTGTACCCTATGAGGAGGAGGTTGCCATACTCTCTAGCTATTATCTCCTACCTAGCTCTGTGGCTACATGCAGCTCTGCACCATGTCTCTGCTAGATAGCCTAATCCCTCTCAGCCATGAGCAGGTCTCTCTTAGCCCTCGCTTGATCTCTCTTAGTTGTCACGGCCTAGACCTAGGCTTGTAGCTATGCAATCATGGCATCCCATAGATCCACCTATCTCGCTTCCTGTCTCGTGGCCTGTCCTTGTGGTTGTTCTGATGGTTGCACCCGAGGCTAATTCTCGCCTCGTGGTGGTGCACCTGGTGGCTCCTGCTACTAGTCTACCATAGGTACATCCCGCTACCCTAGTTGGACTAGAGGCACAAATGGCTGATCTTGTCGAACCTCATCCCTCCATCCTCACCCCCCAACTCTGCCTCTGACTCTCTGCTAGTCTAGAACTGCACCTGGAATCATCAACCGAAGTAGAGGCCAAAACCAATCCTTGTAGGCCTGAGTGGTGCCTAGATCTACTAGCCCCTAATCATAAGCCCATGACCGAGCTACTAACTATCAAAAACTGTCCACTACCTCTAAAGTAGGAATGTACCACCCCCATGAAACCTGTGTCATGGTGCGGGTGAAGAAAGCTACATAATCATCATCAGGACGATCTTGCGACTCCCCGAACTGATGTTGCATGCATCCCGATAGGTACCCCTCGAGCATAGTGTGCTCCCGCCGCTACATGAAACAATCTTAGTGGTAGTAAAACATTTGATCAGCATCGTCGGCCCATCCAGGCCAACCAAATTATGGGTGCCAGGTGAAAACCTACATCTCATCTAAGACCCTCCTCTAGTAGGGGATCCCATGCTCACCAGTGTGTGTGAAGGACACACTGACTCTGTATCGACACACGAGGGGATCATCTAACCCCATAAAAACTAAAACAACATGTGGATGTAGAACATAAATGTGCTCCCATGCCTAGATGTGAAGAAGGGTCACCCTTGCTCCCAGCGCTCTGTCATCCATGTAAACATACTCATGGAGGTCCATGTACAGTGAAGCTAGAAGAACAGGCCCCCATGCAAAATGAACCAACTTGTCTTAGACCATCTGCTCCCAGCAATATCCCTAGCTGGGACTAAAGTATCACCCTTGCCTATCAGGGGCAATGAGACTCGAGATGATGGCTGCAACCACCCAGCAGTAGAGAGGTGCTAGGATCTTGTATCACTCAATCTCTATCTGTCCCTTGTAGAAAATGATATTGTCTATGGAAAGGACTCTGAAGCAGGCCTCGTACCCCTCGTCCATGTCAAATATGGCCCCATGACCATGAATAGGCAATCACAAAATCCACTAAACGTCCTCTAGAGTGATGGTGGCCTCACCAGTGGGAAGGTGAAATGAAGATGTCTTGTTGTGCCATCTTTTGGCCAGCATTGATAGCATCCCTAGGAGAGTGTGAATGGGTGTTGCATATGCAATGTGCCACAACCTCGCAACCCAAAGTCGATCTTGGACCCTATCACTCAGGTCTTGTAGATAGCCAGCCAAGTCTTGCGACCTGTGCTCCTGAGAGTAGAGCTCCCTCGTCGCATCCTGCATCAAGGAAGGTCACCATGTTAAATTTTTTTAAAAAAAATTCTTCATCAAGCATTCAAAAAACTTCCCCAGCAGTGCAACCCGTGAAGGTGTCGTAGTTTGATTTTAATAAAACTACGACGCTAGGGCTAAAAAGAGAAAAATTGCACTACTGCGGTGCAATTTCCCTCCCAGCAGCACACTTTGAGCTAAATTGAGCCCGTCACATCGTACTTTCCAAACTACCTCACTAGCTCCAAGCTCAACATCAGAGTTTCTAAACTCCAAACTACACTGTAGTGGTGCTATATCCCTCCCAACAGCGTAGTTTGACTTCTCAGTGCCGCTATATAGTGTCGCTGTAGACAGACCGACTCTTTAAAGCATTAATTGAAGCAATAAATGAAGGATGAGGCTCGTGTAAGGACCACTTACCAGTGTCCTAATGCCAGGAGGCCACTGGTACATCTGAACTCGATCTAAAATGTACAGAGGAAGTTGTCATTATGCCATATCGTCAGGAGGTCTGAGCTCAAAATGTCAAGGTTACTATTGGAGGTGTTTGAAAATGACTTGAAAGTGACCCCTTAGGCCCCATTTAAGCATGAAAATTAGGGTTTTTTCACCCTAATTGGCTATCCTGTTAGGGTTTTGGGCCCCCAAACCTATTGTCATCTAGTAGAGGCTTGTTTTTCATCATTTTATTGCGTTTAGACACATTTTTAGCCTCTCAGAGCCTTTTCAAACCTGTCGGGTACTTTGGCTTCCTCTTTCGTGAGATCACCCAAAAATTAAAATTTTCATCCAATCTCTTGAGGAGGCAATATAATGGCATGTTTTTGCTCACTAGGCAGTAGTGGGGCAAGTTTTGAAATATAAAAAAAAATTGGCTTCGATCGAGATCGATTATTCTTTGAACCAATGCAACGAGTGCATTGCTCCAAAGAGGGGCAAAATGTAGACACGTAAAATATACCGATTGAAATTGTACACGTGATCCTAACCTACTAATATTGTTTCATCTTGAATCATCCCTTGGTCTAACCATTTAATCAAATTCCCCTATTTGATTAAATTCATCAATTCTCCTCTCTTAATTGGATAGATCATTTTATATAATTAAGTCAATCTTTGTTGTTAATTAAATCAATCCATCTGATCTAATTATTCCTATTTAATTAAATAATTAATTTTAAAGTCTATCAATTATATTAAATAAATTAAAACCTTATTTTATTTAGTCTAACACCATCTCTTTTAATTAAATAAATCAAAATCCCTATTTAATTAATCTCTTATCATATTCCTCTCTTACCTGATTTAAATAAATCCATAAATTTGAGTCAAATAGGTCACATCACATAATCTCTCATTAAATTAATTAACCCTTGATTAATTTAATCTCATATCATGTCTCATCCTCTAGATTTTGTAAGTTGCATATGAAAATAGATTTAATTCATTTATTAAATCTCTATTTTCCTCACAAGGCATCTTTTGGAATATTCTCTCAATTTGAATTCAAAAATTCCAAGTCAACATGTACATCCAACAAGGCAATAACTTCATCTTACATGTCCTTTGTCTTGAACCAAGTGGCATGATTTGTAATCTCCCTTCCCTCTTGCAAGTCATTTCAATAAATTTGAAATTCAAAAATATGCATTTATTGGCACATTTCTCAAATCTTGCACATCCTCCATCCATTCATAGATTGACAAGTGGCATAATGCCATTGGATGAATGTTAGTCCCACATTGCTTAAATTTGGACATTCATCCATCTTGGAATTCTATAAATAAAGAGATCATATCCTCATTTGATCATCCACAACTTATGCAAAGTTACCATGCTCAAATATCCATCCAATTTCATCAATCATTCTCGAATCATAGTTAGGTTTTGCAAATTTTAGTTTGGAGCACTCAAGCTTCATCAACAAAGTGGATCACTCATAAAATCTCTTCATCAAATCAACATTGCATCATTGGAGTTGGGAAAGGGCCAATTTTCACATCAAATTGGCACCAATTCCCTCAAGATATTAGGAGTTTTCTTTCTTTAGAATAGATTTTGATATGCTTTCAAGTTTCATTGTGTTATTCCTTTCATTTTCTGTCTCTTTTTCTATTCAAATGAATTTCTTGAGGAATCCTCATTCTTTCTTGCATTCCACCTTTTAATGTGTTTGTTCATGTTGTTTTTTAGGTATTGGGATTAGGGTTCAACACCTACATAATAAGTTTACTCAAATGTGGGATGCCAAATGCTTTAGCAAAGGGTTGTATTTATAGGATTTTCCAAGCATCTTGTGATGTGGTAGCGATCGATGATCCAAATTCAAACATGAGGGATGAATGGTGGAGATGGAGAGAATCAAGAAGGATGTTCCCTTGACCAAAGACAACATGCAAAATGGATGAAGGAATCAAGTGTGTGAGAAAAAGACCATGTGTTCAAAGTTTTTTGAAGATTATTCTAATTTAAAAATTAGAATTATTTAATTTCATGTGACCTTGGTGAGGTGGCATGAAAAGTTGTAGACATGTGCTCGAATTCCAAATTTGGGATTAGTGAAAATTAATTAAATAAAACAAACTATAGAAATTTGTTTATTTAATTAAATTAGAGGAACATGATTTTAGATTTGGAGAATTAGAAGATATGAAATATATAAATAAATTGAGAATTTATTTATAAGTAGATGAAATATTAATTAAATAACTAGTATTTAATTAATTAAATTTCTTGACCGATTTTAGGTGTATACAGTAGTTAGTTAACCAACTACCACCGAAATCTTCCATGTAATGTCCTCGCTCAAATAGAGGAATTGAGTCCCCTGCACAAGTTGAGGGAGAAGATGTTAAGGAGAATTGACATAGATGGGCCAAAGTGTGGTGATATCAAATTTAATAATTATTCTCATTACTTTAACTACCTCTATGATCTATGGGTGAAAATGAGCTTGGATGTTAAATATCATAATCTACAAATAGAGATTGTAGATTTCTATGACTGGCCATTTCGTCTTTATGAAGAGCTTTGAAACCATTTCCTAGATGGATGCATTTGGAAGGTATCCATTAAACCAAAAGTAACTATCATTAAGCATAGTCTTCCCAATGAGCCAAGCATGAAATTCATAAGATTCCATAAGGGGGAATATTGAATTAGTTATCACAAGGGTCATGTTGAGGAATGGTTACTTCTTATCTTCAAATTGAACTACACCGTCAGGTTCAAGGTGCACTATGTGATACTATCATTCAGGCTTATATGTGCAAATTATCGGATACCTACATTGTATGAAGTCAAGTCTAACTTGACAATAAAAGTGCAAAAAATTCTTCCTGATAGTGATAATACAAAAATGTTACTTGTTCATGAATGGTTGACCTAGTGATAATGTTTACAAACTATTTAGTTATTATAGCCAATATTTATGAAATTTTTAGTCACAAATGTCTATAAAGTTTTCAAACATTGTATATCCAATTTCAATAGATTTATGGTTTCATTAGATATTTCCTCACACTCGATGCCATGTGTTATATTTCTAATTATGTTTGGAACTTTTATGGACAATAAATACATAGCATACTATGTTTATCATAACGAATATGATTTGTAGTTTTTTTTAATGATTAGTTATGTATTACATATGATTTTGTAGTTTTTTGTAGATGGATAAATGACTACACTTGTTTCATATGATATTTGTGTTGTTTTCTTATGTACAAGTCAGATTCCTTTATTATTAAAATATCTTGTTTCTCTTGGTATGGCATGACTTGATAACCTGATGAAATAGGCACTGCTTTAGGAATAAAATTATCTACCATGCATGCCAAAAGAGAACATATTTAACCCACAAATCATGAGTAGAAAATTCATTTTAATGTATGTCAAAAATCAATATTTATCCAAGGGTAATTTTTAGTAATAATTAAGATTTATTATGGTACAATCATGTTTTATATACACACATTTTATACTTTTTCAAAGACACAATAAGCTTGACATTATATTGACAAGTAAAGGAATTGCAATGTCCCAAAATTTCATATAACAAAGCACAAGTAATATACTTAATCACTATAACAAGCCTCAATACCTTTTTGGATATGATTAAGGACTCGTCATTCAAAAGTTAAGTGCATGTAATGATACAAGTTAAAAGAAGTTATGTAAAAATAAAGATAACATGTTTTATACTTTATAAAAATTATTCAACACTTTAGAAAGATGATGAAGGAGAATCCCAAAGCGTAAGATAAATATTGAATCAACCAAGCATAGTTTTTTTTTAAGGTCTGATTTGTAAGGTTTCCATTACATTCATAGTATTTTTCAAAATTTTCATTTTGGAAAACATCAAGTGTTAAGAAGCCTACCACCCACATACTCTTGTGAAACCCTATGCTTGGAACAAACCCATTGGTTACTCACCTCATACATGAATTTGGATAGTTTTATGTATCCCCCACTTGCAACTCCTCCCTATCCTCCCCATCCTATAGCTTTGAAGTTGTAGAAGGAAATAACTGATAGGGGATAGTGTTTTTTCCAACATTGCAAATAATGTGAGTATTTTTTTTCCCAGTTAGATGAAGAAAGTGAAATACCATTTTTACTATACCAAAGAGTTGTTCTAAAATTTGAAGGTGGACTTCATTACATTCTTGATGCATATGAAATATTTTTTTTCCTTACATTCATAATGTTTTCTAAGACTATGGGTTGGAAAACATAGGGTGTTGTAAACCATTCAACCATCATGCTCTCTTAAAACCCTACAACCCACATGTAGTCTCAAACGCTATTGGACTTTATAATTCCATGGAACAAATACAATTGGAAATAAATGTTAAGGACAATGAAATATTAGATGTACCTGCACAAATAGAGAATCAGACAATTTTTCTAAAGATTAAAAGAAATATTTGCATTCTATAATAAAAAAGACACTCCCAAATCTACTCATAAAGTGGTTGCAAAGCTACATAACAATACTTATAAAAGGAATTAAAAGATAAGAAGAAGATTTTATCATTGAAAGAAAACAAGCTTAATTAACGTTGTTGAGAAAGGAAGTTGAGAAAATAAAGACAAAAATGGAAGGTGTTCCTTATGAAGGAGGTTGCATGGAGTGATTAAGAAATCAACATTTGTGAGAATCTTGGGGCATTCAAAAGTTAAAGTCTAATAACACACACCTTGAGGCTCAATTAGTAAATGTTCAACTTACCAATAATGATTGTGTAAGGCATATTAAAAGATCAAAATTGAAATGCACTATTGCACAACTTATGAAAGTTTAAATTACATGAATGGTAAATATTGCATTGACTGGAGAGATCCTTTGTGCTCTTGAGAAGTTGAGAAAGGTGCATGTGTAGTATGTGGAATGGGAAAATGGAAATAAAGAAGTGGATCAACCCAATAGGTTTTGTATTGCACATGAATTTTTGTAGGTAAAGAAAGTGAGAGATGATGTTATAAGTGCAGTTGACCAAATGAATTCAAAGATTCTTGAACTTAAGACTTCCATGGAATAAATACAACTAGAAATAGATGATAAGGAAAATTTTTGGGTTGGAAGACAGTGGGTGTTATGAAACCTGCAACCCACATAATTTTCAAAAACTCTCTACACATAACAATCTAATTGGATAGTAACCTCTCAACTCAATTTTTTTAGTTTTATGTTTCAAATTAGATGAAGAAAGTGAAATTCCTTTTTTAACTTTAACTAATCCTAGTTCTAAATTTTGAAGGTGGACTTGATTGCATTATAAGAGTGTGAAAAACATAAACTTTTCATTACACTCACATTGTTTTCTAAAAATGTAGGTTGGAAAACACCTAGTGTTTTAAACCTTGCAACCCACATATTATTTTAAAACCCACTACATGTAACAACCCAATTGGTTAGTCACCCCTCAGGTCAATGAACTAGTTTGCATACCAAACATTCACAAATAGCATGTAACACCATTATTCATTT
Source organism: Sequoia sempervirens (assembly GCA_007258455.2). NCBI lineage: Eukaryota > Viridiplantae > Streptophyta > Pinopsida > Cupressales > Cupressaceae > Sequoia > Sequoia sempervirens. The sequence continues at coordinate 391,969,002 of VDFB02105785.1, read as the reverse complement.
GAAAGTATCCATGATGAGAAAAATAGTTACCCACATATATACATACACAACATTTATTGCTATACTCTATTGAATATCAGGTATGCAATTAGTCTATTCAATACCATTGACTACTATATTCAAAATTGTTGAGCTCAAACAATTTAAATGTCAACTTTTTCTTTCATTTATAAGAAAGCTACCATAAACAATAAGGCTTTAGGTGGCATTGTCTATAGAATATTTCACATTCTTTATAATGTAACTATACATGGCAATGAAAATTCTGATATGAAATATATAATAAAATAGTGTTCAAACATATGAAAATAATACATTTCTACACCATAATTGTTCAATAATTAAAAGATCAAATCCACAATGCACAATGAGTAATGTCAACTTGTCTCATCATCTCATATTCTACCTATTCTTTGCAATTGAGAAGATGGCTTTGTAAAACATTTGATGGCACTTTGGGTTCTTGTGCACTTCATGGTGGGGGTGATTCCATTTCCACAAACCCTCACAAATGAACTTGTAACCAAAATTTTTTAGAGAGATTGTGCTTTGACCTTCACACTTTCAATACCTTCAGCCTATAAGAAACACTTTGAACAATTAACATATGGATGGAAACAAATATAAGGTACTATGATATATACAACCAAAAATTATTTATATGTACCTCTAGAAGAGAAGGCCTCAACTTTAAGAGCTTCCATATTGCAAATATACCCTCAAATTCTTTGATAGTCTATGCAAAAGCACCAAGATAAGGCAGTTTGTAGTCACTATCAATAGTCTTAACAATGTTCACTCTCACACAACCTTGTGGGAGTGGAATGTTGTGACAAAAAGTACCTATAGTCACTATATTTACATTGCCTTTTCCAACTAGTTTACCTCTCTAGTAAAGGTCAATGTGATCATCGACCTTAAAAGTGATGCCCTTAGTATCTATCCTCTCATCATCAACAGAATTTAGCTGTAATGGAAATGCCATTAACGTCAATCATAATTCAATTCATAGTAAAGGATTCATAAAGAAATTGGAATAGAAGCATGGAAGTGTGTTGTGTCAGTACTGATATAGATGGTAGACCATTTCTTCCCCCATCCCTATGTCCATCTTTATTTCCATCTCCCTATTGCAATCCAGTGCTCTCCCTATCTCCCACTTCCATTGTAACTACATTGGCAATAAGCTTAAAGCCTATTTTTTTGGAAGATTGCACACATTCAATAAAAATTTTATCTTGAAAAACTTAGCATAGGTGTGATAAGACAAATAAGAAATCCAAACTTTATAAATTTACACAATAATACATAAATATAGATGTGTAAAATTAAATGAAAATGCATACTTCAAATAGTTGAATTCATACAATTCTAGTGAACACCTTTTTCTTTCTCTGATCATAATGATTGAGCATTTCTCCCTAATGTTGTGAAATAGACTTATCACCATCCTAGCAAGGAAAATTCTAACCAACCCAAATAAGCTCACAATGTACAAAGAAATCTCTTTTTTGATATATACATTGTTATCATGCAATAAATGCTAGACATTTAACAACAGGAGATACATACACAAACATATCAATTTAAGATTGTCATTTCCAATAATATATGTACACAAGGAAAGGAGATACCACTTCAAATTGGTGAACTCATAGAAATGCAGTGCTCACCTCAGTATTTTTTTTCCCAACACTTTTTTAGCTTCTTTGCCCATACTCGAGAAAAAATAATATGATAATCCTAGTACGTAAATATGAAAAACATTACAAAAAGTAATAACATACAACCTCTATCCCTAATCAATAAATTAAAATAGATACTTATTGATTCATCCACCACTTATTTTCTCCCATCCATAGGAAACCTTTCTTCTTTGCTTCCCTCTTGAGGTACATTTTCTAGTCTCAATTGGACACTACCCTGATCATGCCCACCATTTCATTGTTCATCATTTCCCTATATTAATAGGAATTGAAACATCACATTAAATTCATATGCATGCAGCCAATTCATTGAAATAATCAAAAGAAACATTAAATGGAAGATTTCATAATCATCGTTTCTTCTAGTTTCTTCATTTCAAGGCGCCTTGAAAATTTTGATCATCTATGCTCCTTCTTCTTCTTAATGTTAGATGAAGGGTTGGGAGGAACAACATCATCTTGTGCTTTCATGGGCACTGCTTTGTCTTCCAAATCAATAGTGGCCTACTCACACCCACTTCTTTATTGTTCATCCTTGCCTTGTAATAGAAAAAATTAAAATGTCACATCAAATTTAGATGCATGTAATCAATTCATTGAAATAATCAAAACAAACATTAAACATAAGATTTTGAAATCATAGTTTCTTCTAGTTTCTTCATGTGAATGTGCCTTGAAACTTTTGACCATGTATGCTCCTTCTTCTTAATGTTATATGGAGGGTTGGGAGGAACAACATCATATTGTGCTTTCATTGGCACTACTTCATCTTCCAAATCAATAGTACCCTACTTGGGGCTATCATTCACTTGTTGATTATCACCCTGCCATGTCATGTAAGTTAATGTTATGTGAACCTTGTATGCATCAAAATAGAAAAATGACCCAACCAAAATTTAGATTTAATAGTTCATTTCCACATTACCATTCCACCCATTTTATTTTTCTCCTGCAACAATTTTTTTTTTGTTCTCTCCTCCTTCCAATAAAACGCTTGTGCTAGATTTTTAGATGTCACCCTCTTTTCTTTTGGAGGAAGTTGAAAATCGTTTTCTTTACCATACTTTCTATAGAACCTTTCAATAAAACGCTTGTGCTAGATAGTATACCATAGCTTCAATTGGTACTCCATATTATCCACCTTCTTTTAAAGATACATTTTTAATTTTTCAGGAGTAGGAGGTAGGCATTTTGGTTGCCCCCAACACAATCTAGCCACACTTTGGTAGTGTGAGAAGAGAACTATGGTGATCCAACATCCTATGCATGTTGAACATTCTCAAATCCAAAAAAAATCTTATACATGTACTACATATATAGTAATATACATGTCTCCCCTTCTCCACTTCTTTTTTGTATTCAATAACAACCTACATAGTAAAATTAGAATATAAAATAGCTTACTATATTTGATATAAAAAAAATTGAATGCACAACATATACACATAGTCAAATGATGCAATAATTGAATTATTATATTTACCTTCCCATCTTCCACAAACACCCATGCTTCATTCATTCCCTTTGCATCCGCTTCCTCTTCATTGTGGACTATGACAAGAGTGTGATCATCTCCCTGATTATCGACCTAAATCAAAGGAACAATATACTATAAAAATCAAGATATTTGTAACAAAAATGAAAATTTATAAATGAAATTGTAAATAATTTTGATTGACACATTGGAAGGAAGGATTAATTGGAAGTTCACAATCACTTATTGAACATGTTGTTGCCTCACTATTCAGCATTCTCCTAAAATGGCAGGACGTCTTTTGTACAACCTTTCTTTCCTCCTAATTAAAGAATTCCCACTTTCCAATCAGCATCATAATTATTTGTCAGAGATTAAAATTAAACATTTGAATGCATCTTTTAATTAGTACATCTTACCACCACATGTGTCGAACATGACCGTCTTGAAGGAGATCTACCACTACACACCCTATCAAGTTTGTTGGCCATGTCAACAACATTCGTCACTATATGAAGCACTTTATCTTTTGAAGTATGCATCCCTAGTTGGTTGTAAAACATAAAAAAGTTGCAAGTGTTATTGACAATTAAAGTTCCAAAATTTATTGCACTGTCTATTGTAAGCAAGCATATCTTTTTTCAATCATAAGAGGAATTTGAAACACAAATTTTTAGTCTACTTAATACTTGTGATAAATTCTGAAAGTTCCTTTCATTATATTCATTCTATCTAAATAAAAAAGGTTTTCATTACATCCATACTGTCAAAAAAATTGCAGGTCAGAAAAGAGATGATGTTATGAAACCTACAACCCACATAGTGTTGTAAAACCCTATACATGTTAAAAAATTGATTGATTAGTCACCCCTCAGCTCAATTTGGTTTGAATTATGTATCCCTGACCTATAGAATGAAATAACTTGCAACCCACTATGTTTTCCAACCTATATTTATTTTTCAATCACATGAAGATTTTGAATTGCATTTTTTATCATAACCAACAATTGTGTTAAATTTTGAAGACCTACCTTTCATTACATTCATATTGTTTAAATAAAAAAATCTTTTCAAGACATTCATACTATTTTATAAAATTCTAGGTTGGAAAACATTGGGTGTTATAAAACTTGCAACCCACGTATAGTTCTAAAACCATTTACAAGTAACAACCCAATTTGTTACTCACCCATCACCTCAATTTGATATATTTTGTGATTTTCTTGAGAACCTTTTTACTTTGTGATAGAAATAATGTAATGAAATTGGAAAACACTAGGTTTTAAGAAACCTACAACCCACATACTATTGCAAAACCCTTTACATGTAAGAACCCAATTGGTTAGTGACCCATCAACTCAATTTGGTTAGTTTTATGTATCCCTTGGTTGCAACTCCTCTGCGTGCACTCAATCCCTTAGATTTAAACATGCAAAATGAAACAACTAACAACCCACATTATGTTTTCCAATCTGCAATTATTTTGTGCATTTTTTTTTTATCATACAAAGAAATTGAAATCCAATTTATATTGTAACTAGCAATTGTTATATATTTTCAAGGTGAACTTCATTATATTCTTACTATCTACAAAAAAAGGGTTTTCCAGAAATTCCTACTATCAATATAATTGCAGTTGGGGGATACATTAAAGTATCCAAATTTACCTGAGGTGTGGCCAACCAATTTATTTATTACTGTGTAAGTAACCAAAACATTTTTATTACATTCATACTGTCTATGTGTAATTGCAAGCTAGAAAACACTGGGTGTTATGAAACCTACAAACCAAATACTGTTTTAGAACCCTTTACAAGTAACAACCCAATTGGTTACTCAACCCTCAAGTCAATTTGGATATTTTTATAAATCCCCCACCAACAACTCCACATCGTTCTCTCAAACCTTTAGCTTTCAACATGTAGAATTAAAAAACTCATAACATAGAGTGTTTTCAAACCTCCAATTATTTTGTGCAATATCATATTTGAACAAATCTTCTCAAAAAAAATACTTTTTATATTTAGAATGCAGGTCTTACTCATGTTAGTCCACTTTGAATGCCCACAAGTCATAGAATTTAGTGAAAAGGATAGGTTCTTAAGTAATCCACTAGGCCAAAAAGTTTCATGGTTGAACTTCCACCATGACATCATGGCTGGAAAAAGGTAGAAAAAATGACCTGAAAGCATCATTATCTCCTCACTTATGTCATCATAACATTTCCTCCCAATTACCAAATTCATCACTTTTATCCCCCATCTTGGGAGGCCCCGAACTAAGTTGTCCCATCATGTGGTGTATGTTTTTTTGTATGTTTTAATGTGTTTTTGTACATTATGATTCCTCTAACATGTTTTCTTCTAGGGAGAAAAGCCATGCCCAATTGTAGAAGGTGATCTTCCTACAAAATTGCATGGCTTACACATGATAACATATTACCCTTTTTCAAGGATAAGACATGTTTGATTATGTTATCATGTCCAAGACATACATTATTTTAGGGATAATAGCTTGATTTTACTATATTTTGTAGGGAGATTAGCTTCTACCCATTAGATGAGGTTATTCTCCCTACATAAATACATGTCAAATGCATCATAACCATCATAATGTTTTATAAATCATAATTTGGAGTGCACAAAAATCCCAAAACCTCACGACTTTTGACATTCACATTTTGGAGGTTTTTGGGAACCTCAAAAGGGAGTTGTAGGAATTCGGAGGTTGAAGAAGAGTAGCCACTCTCCCTACCAAAACACATGCAACATGTGAGAGCAATTAGGTAGCAGGTATGTAATATCTACTAGAAATATATGCCATTTTTCCATTCTTTCTAGGGACTTCAAAGAATTAAATGTATATTAATTATAAAAAGGGGTATTCATTGATGGTTTTCCAAGGGTTTTCTTTGTAAAAGGGATTTTCATTTGATATACAAATTTGATTATGTTCTTTTTTGTGGAGGGTTTTTTAATTTTTTGATTTTAATGTTTAGTCTAGAACTATAGCAAATGAGGAAAAATATCCAAATTGAGCTCATGGATGACTAACTAATATGATTTTTACATGTTCAAATATGAATTTCCTTACACAAATATGAGGTTTGAAAACACGATGTCATTTTTCAACTGCACTTAATGGCATAGACTAAGCTTTAGGATAGACAATTAAACCTGTACAACCTATGAGATATAAAAAATTGCATGCTTCATAACACACTATGTTTGTCAACCTCCACATCACAACGTACCCAAGGCCTTTTGTTTTTTTAGCCTGTATATGTAGGTGTGCATTAAAAATAGAAAAAATACCAATTTCTTTCCATTATTGGAAATAATAAATAAACTTGTTAATAGTGGTGAACGTTGTGTAGTGCAAGTTGGGAAACATAATGTGTTTTGAAGCCTACCTTTACTTGTACCCAAGCTTTTTCATGAAATGAAGATATATAAAAGTATAGATGGGGTTTTATTTTATCAAATAGCACATTTCTCATTAAAGGTGAACTCTATTAACTGTCAATACCTAGTGTACTTCATAGTATGCACTTCACAGTGTAGGGAGAGCATGACATAAGAGTCTGTATAGTTGACAACACATTGTGTTTCTAAAGCTCCAAAATGGGAACCAAGGAATACTCATATTTGTAAAGAGGCTTCTATATTGAAAAACACATTTTGTTTATAAAAATTTTGCATTATGTTTATAGAACAACAATTCCAATATAAAATTTGGGAAGCCTAATGGCCATTTCTATGTTATTATGGCCTTGACTTGGCATTTTGTATGGTAAATTATACTGAGTAAAAATAATTACAATAACAATGATCCTTAATCAAAACCTTATGAAACCCAACTATGCAAAGATGCTTCACAATTGAACAAAGGTAGATAATTTAAATGGAGAAATACTCTAATATAAAATTATGTTCATTTAGAAATATATGTGATCCAATTACCAAGGATCCAAAGGTTCCTTTTCTATTTTGGGAGATAAATCATAATAATGTAGTGTTGGAGAAATCATCCTAAAATTAATACAAATCAATTATGAGGAGGATAATTAAAATGATGCAATATCATCATTCACAGTTGTTTTGAGAATTTCCCATGTAACACTCACACTTCAAGAAGGAAACATCCTTCACATAAAATTTTGGGATATAAAAGGCACACAATAATGTAACATTTATTTTATTTAAATTAAACTACAAGTTGTTTGCATTCTCCACTGTAAGCATCTCATCTACAAATAAATCAAAACTTCTAAATGCAAAATAAAGTTTGGAAATTTAATTGTTCAATACACTTGTAATTCAAGTTATGATAGCTAGAATCACCTATATTTTGTGTAGAAGCTTCACGTCTCCTAAAGAATCCTTCTCAATTCACCTGTCCTTATTTTATTCAATTTTGTTTCCTCACCTATATCAACCACCTGGAAGGAAGATAAGTGTTAGTGAAATATTAAATTGGAAAATTAAAGGCATTTGGTGCTACAAAGAATTCATTTTTTTCCAAATTTCACCAATATTGGATTATATGTTGTGTTAACTACAATATGGCAACTTGTATAGACAATAAAAAAAAATATTAAATTGTACAATGGGAATTTAATTTCCAATTTAACCTATTTCTATTGTTCACTAGTAATATATATCAACACTTATATCTATCATTTTTCCATTCTACTAGAATTGTGAAGCACTGAACACTCATTCAAATATATGAAAAGCTCTTCTCTCTTGGCATGTTTTTTTAAATTTTTTCTTGTATTGCTAGTAAAGGGAAAAAGATAATCTCCTAATAAAATGACATGTCTTAGACATGATAACATAATGCCCCATCCCCCATATAATAGAATCATTACAAAATAATACTAACAGATGGGGGTAAATGCAAGAAGATGAGTCCATGAAATGTAGAAGTTTTACCTTAGCAAAAAACCCAAAATCAATGAGATCCTCTTTTTCAATAAACAGGATCCCATTTAGATTTGGGGTCCTGAGCCAAAAATATAAATAGGATTTCATTTATTAAAAATCAAGATCCCATTTAGTAAAGGTGTCCTGAGCCAGCCTTCAAGAAATGGGATCTCGCTTTTTACAAAATGGGATCTTGTTTAGTAGTGGTATTTATTTTAAAAAAATGAAACCATGCCATTTTTACCTATGCATGGGATCCTGGTTGAAGCTCAACAAACAACAACCTCCAGGTAAGCTTCTAACCCCCTCTTTTTGTATTTTTCACATTTTTTTATTTTTAGATATAAATTTAGGTTTTTGTCTAAATTTTTCAATTGTATTGATTTTTTTTACATTTTTATTTACCTGTAAAAAAAGAAATCATGATTTATAGAAATAAAATAGAAAACATGAAATGAAACCCTCTGATGTTGAAATGAAACAAAAAAATCAACCTTAAATTGAAATCCAACATTAAAATCAACCTTAAATCATAACCAAACAAAAAAATTACCTTTCAAAACCAAAAAAATTACCTTTTGAAACCCTAAATTGAAATCAAACAAAAATATATATATTTGAAAACCCTAAATTGAAATCAAACAAAAAAAAATCATTTGAAACCCTAATTGCTTGAATATTCGAAAATGGAAAAAATTCATTTGCATTGCTTTATATTTTAAATCTGATTGAGCTTGAACATTTCAAAATTGAAAAAAATGATTTGCATTGTCAATATGTTTTAAATCTGTATGCTTGAATATTTCAATTTATGGAAATTATATTTCATTTGCATATTAACATTTACACTAGTTTCTAACATATTAACATACATATAGTTTTCTACCAGAGTAATCCTTGAACCTCGGGTTTATGATTTAGGTTTAAAAAAATCACAAGGTTCACCTATAATTTGATCAAATCAATCAATGAAAGTTGAATTTAGAAAAAATCCTCCTACCTTTTTAGCCAAAAATTGAACCATTTTGTCTATTGGCATATGCAATGAACGTTTCAAAACCAAATCCAAATGGTGACATTAGTGATCTAGAGTCAATCAAAAATTTAAGAATAGTTTCCAATGGCTTAAAATTAATCCATATCTACCATGCAACTGGGGTCTATTATTCTAAATAAATTCATTAGTTGAAGTTAAAAGAAAAATAATGAGAAAGAAACCCTTTGGGAGAAGGGAGATAAAGGATTTAATTTGTTTTGTGAAGAAAAAATGGTTTGCTAAATGATTCAATGACATTGCATAGTACTGGTATGTAATTCAAAGGCTTACGCATCTTTTCCATTTCTTCATGAACACTACCTTTTTCACTAACTTGCAAGTCCATTATTCCAAGGGCCACCCAAGCTTCAACATTTTCAGGTTCTATCAAGTCCATTATTTAGAAGGAAACAATGAGAAAACTAATGAGAAAGAAACCATTTGGGAGAAGGGAGATAGAGAATTCAATTATCTTAGGCTAGATTGATTTCATTCAAGTGTTATCTTAAATAGATATAAAATTAAAAATTAAATTAAAAAATGTAGAGAAAATAAAAATATTTTAAATAAAATTTATAATTTATACATCCATGAGTGTGTAATAAATATTTAATATATCTAAATAAAATATTTAAGCTATTTTAAATGAATTGTGTTGCACCTCTTCATATGATTATGGTGAGGTTAATTCAATCACTTTCTCCCCATAAAGAAATATCTTTCTCCTCCTATAAGTGATTGCATTAGAAATGTATAGGTGTGAATTTGCACCCCTTATGCAAATTCTCCTTTTATACTTCGTCACCTTAGAAAACCAAACCTGAAGGCAAAATTCCACATCAGCAATCTACCTTCATTCCACTTGGAATTTGTCTTTTGCATTGATAGAATAATATTTTTCAAAGATGCACACGTGGCGCACAGATGTTTGTGTGGCGCACTTACATCCTTGATAGATTCTTGCATCTGAATTTGGTAGAGGAATTACACTTCCTATTGGGAATGTTTTATAATGTGCCTCTTTAACCAATTGACCTAAAAATGCCTTATTCTCCTCACCTCACCTTCAAAAAGATTCATTCTTCATGCAACTCAACCACTATTGGAAATATTCAAGCATTCACTTCATCTCTTTGGTATCACTTCTTGCAATCTTTTCACTTCCATCACTTCAAGTAGCACTTTGGTACTTCATAGAAGCAACAACAACACTCCATCAACCCCATAAAGCAAGTGTATAACAAGCCATTGCAGCATGGGATTTGAGGTTTTTCAACACCTCCCTTCATCATACTTGAGGTTGTGTTTATTGTTCAAGCCTTCCTTCTCCATCATTGGCTAGTGATCTCTTGGTGGGGGTGGTAACATTTCTCTCCTCTTCTTTACGATTTGGTTGAGTAGCTTTATACTATTTTGTAGTGTTATTTGTGTACTTTCTTTATTTACTTCTTTATCATGCATTTCTCTATCGTTGTTATCTTGGTTATTCATGGAGGTGGACACACTAAAACAAGGTTCTAATTGAGGCAGACCCCTATACATCCCCCAACAAGTTTCCCTCTTTCTTGTGTGTAGGAAGATGTGCATTTGGAGCTAGCTAGCAAATGAACATCTTTGTGATATTATATTTGTCACCTTAGCCTTTATATCTTTACTTTGTCATATTCATTTGTATTTTTCCTATTTCATAGTTCTATTTTGTCCCCTTAGAAGTGACTAGCTATGGCATCAGCTTGCTTTCTAGTGGTTCGTATTGTTTTTTTGGTCCTCTAATCATACGAACATAAGCACATTGCGCTATTGTCCCAAAACTGCACTTTCTTCCTCGGGTAGAGAGCTACCTGAGGTACAGTGTTGACCCCAAGAATCAGCTTGCCTAGCCCTAATTTAGATTTTGGATCTAAAGAATGGTTGCAGGGCCTTATAGTCCTCATCATTTTTGTCCCTCATTCAAAATATTTCTTTAGAGTGAGGTAAGTTAGGGAATCCTTCCACTCTTGGCTCTCCATGACCTGGGGCCTTGACATGGTCAGACCTCCTCTCTTACATTTTTTTGTGAAACCAACATGAACATGTGTCTGTTCATTTGTCAGTGTTGAAACTTTTCCCTTATGCCTGGTGTTCATTGTTTCCCTAAGCATTGACAAGGTTTATGAGCATCACAACCTAGTCCATGACCTCTAAGTACGTTGTCAAGAAAAGTGTGTGACACCTTTTGATGGATAAGATGGTCACCTCTAGTTTCTCTATGGCTCTTTTCTCTAGACCTACAATGGTTCTTTCAACTTAGGATCAATTGTTAAGGGGCAAGGTAGGATTATTTGATGAGACCAATCACGTCCCCACTCCTCTTACATCTCCCACACCATCATTGGTAGACGAGCATGAAACTATTCATATTCCTTTAGAATATGTCTCTTCCCTTAGAAAATGGTTGGATGACTTGGAGAACCACTTGGAAAGAAACCAAAAGTTCTAGGGCCACTTGAGTTATCAGCGAATTAAAGTACACAGTGGAAAAACACCAAACAGGCATAGAACTCTTGGCTAGCCTCTCTAGTTTAACCAAAGCATGTGACCTTTTGAATAATGCTAACATTATACAAGGGACCACTTTTGAAGAACATGAGAGAAAATTAGGAGTTTTAATGCCTCCCATGTCTATTTACATGGCTGATGTGGCCCCTTAGATTAGCATCCATTCTACCTCTAAAAGATCTAAAACTATCAAAGTGAACAAGGTCCCTTTAGGCTTTAGCTTCACCCTTCCTATCACCTTTATTAGAGGAGGTTTTAGCAGGATTGAGTGGTAGAGGCTTTGGTAGTGGTGGTGGCTTTGGCAGTGGGGGTGGCATTGGTGGAAGTGGTTTTGGTGGAGGTCATGTTGGTGGCTTTGCTAGAGGCCTTCCTGGTGGCGGTGGCTCTAGCAGTGGTTCTGACAGTGGCCATGGTGGCAATTCTGGAGGTGGCTCTGATGGCTATTCTAGAGGAGGTCTCATTGTTCCTATGTCATCGAATGACCCTATTTTGAATACTCTCCTTCAAAATATGGGTAAGATGCAGAGCTAGTTGGCAAGTCTCTCCCAATCCTCTGTCCAACCTATCTTCCAACCCTTTTTCTGACATAGCCCATTGTCAGTAGCAATTCTCAATACTCCCTTCCCACAAGGAATGGAGATCCCAAAATTTGAGAAGTATGGTAGCAAAGGGGACCCACAAACACACATGTCTACCTTTAATTCCCTATGCATAGATTTCTTCCATCATGACGCATTTATGGAAAAACTATTCCCTTGATCTCTCAAGGATACAACGCTTGAATGGTACTATTCCTTGACTAATAATTCCATTTTCTCATTTGATCAACTGGTGAACTAGTTTCTTTGACAATTTCAAGCCAACATCGGGCTAAATATGACCTTTTCAAATCTCATCTGGTGCAAACAAAGAGTTAATGAAAATATTACTAACTCCATCACGCAGTATCAAGTGATTTTCTCACAAATCTCATACCTACTGCCCAATTCTAATGTGCAGAAGGTATTCATAGGGAAATTACAAAGGCCTTGGTAAGAAAAATTTTCCCTTATGAAGTACCCTTATTTTGCATATTTGTGTGTAGCACTATGGGAGTATCAACAAATGGTAGTTCAATTCGGGAGATCTTCCTTGCGCTCCCATTCTGAAGGAAAACCCATCGTATCAATCTCTGGGAAAGGAAAGGCTATTGGAAATGTAGTAGTAGCTATGACTGATAACGGCCTCAAACACAACTATAATTTTACAAAGTTAGTAGAATCTTACTCTTCCATCTTACAAAAGTTGTTGAAAGATAAGATCACAACCTTGGAGAACCCTAAGCCTCTTAAGGAGCCTTACCCTTGTTCATATGATGTAAATACCTACTATCAATACCATCGAGTCAACAGACATGATATAGAATGTTGTATGTGCCTGTGTAACAAAATATAGTATTGCATCGAGGATGGCACTATTCATCTCGATGGAAGAAAATAAAATACGAATAAATCAATGGTGAAAGAAAATAGTGAATTGCAGATATACACAAACCCGTTTCCATCACATTCTACCAACATGATTTTTGATCCATCCAATTCTATCACTCAACCTAAGGTGTATGTTAGCATGGTCATGGTTACTCCTACTAAGCATCCTCTGACCAGTTTGCTAGATGTGACATTCACTTCATAGGATGGGCCTGTGAACAACAAACCTTCTCCTCTTTACATTCTTGCTTACCTCAATGGAAACATTGTCATATGAGTCCTAGTGGACCCGTGAGCCATGTGAATGTCATTACAAAAGGAACATTGTTGTTGAATTCATTACACAGAGAGAAGTACAAAGAAAAAAAATCCACCATTTGTATGCATGATGGTCTTTGTCTTAAACCATATGGCTTGGTAACTTTGTCCATCCTATTTGGACCTAGGGCTGTTGAAATGATTTTCGATGTCATTCTAGAGTCATATTTGTTCAGGTTGAAGCTAGGCATACCTTGGCTAGCCTCCATGAATGGAATCACCTTTGTAATTCATAAATGTTTAAAGTTTTCCCATGAAGGTGTCATACACATAGTGCATGAAACTGGATACCAACCTTTGGTGTCCCATAGAGGATATTCATTGGATCACTTTTGGCCCCACCCAGTTGGCCCGCTTCCTCCAAGGATGGGCCTACTTCACAAAAATTACTTGAAGTATAAGACTGGGGGCAAGAGATGGCCAAAATTGACCCTTCCTATAACATAGTAGTTAGTTGCCTCCTCTTCCCAAAAGGGAAAGGAAAAGCTTTCCTCTTCTTGGGCAACCTCATTAGCTCCCCTTTCTTGGGAAGAGTATTGGATGAGTAAGCTTAGCCTTTACCCATTAAGCCTGATGGTGCCTGCTTGGCATAGACCCAAGATTAGGATATCGGATCTCCCTACTAAACCTCCTAGGCCTTGGTACTATTTGTATGGTAGGAAGAAATGCTCCTAAAGGGAATTTTCTTCATAGCCTCCTACCACTTTTGCTTCTAAATTAGTAAATGGGATGAGGCCCGCTACTAAGGCACTAGATTTGCATCCCCTTGTTGCCTCCCAACTTACTCCTCATACTCACATTTAGGAGTTTGTTACTCTGCTAGAAACAACTATAGTGGACACTCCCATGGCTGAGTAGGAGCCTTTTGTTCCTTTGCAACCTTTTACCTCTAGCTCAAAGATTCATAGGAACCGTCTTGCACACGATTGCAAGTGTCAATGAAAGGGTCTCATGGCTAAACAATTTTCTTTGCAGAAGAAGGATGAGGAGATGACTTCCCCTATGTCAGGGCCTCTTGTTGTATCTTCCCCACTCCTCTTCTCTACTCCCATTCAACCTAGTTCATTCTCACCTCCTACTCCCACTATGAGTGCACCTGACCCCAAAAGGGTGTATATTTTCATCACTCCTTCAGTGGAACCACCCTTGTTGATGTCCCTCATTTTCCAAAGCCTGTGAATATGTCAAATACTTTCCCGGTATCCATTGTAGCTTTCTCCTCCTCCTCTTCCTCTATGCCTCTTGCCTCATCTGTAGGGAGTTCACATCCCCCAATGAGGCCAAAGGTATAAGATGGCCCCTTCAACAATGGAGGAAGTAAGAGGATCCCACCTTCTCCAAAAGGTGGTCCTACGTTAGCTTGTTATGTCCTAGTGATGGAGCAAGCCTCGGCTTCCCCTGAGTTTGTCACTACTCTCAAGTCATTCAATGAGCCTAGTGGTGAATCTTGAGTGCAGTCCTCTCCATCCATTGAGGTAAAACATGGCACTCTTGTAAAGTGAATGTTTAACTCTTTGGATGAAGGTTCAGCCTTGTCAACAATCTTTGCAAAGTCACTGACCTTATCTCCATAAGAGCTTAGTAGAGGGGACTTTGTGGGTCCTCTTCCTTAGCCCTTGTTGCGGGAGGGTTGGAAGCACCTCCCCTTAACATTCCACCACTACAGGCTCATCCTCCTTCCTCCTATGATGAGCTAGAGTGGGAAGCAACTAACCTCTTAGTCAATCAGTGTTAGGGGGAGGCCCCTTCTTTATCCTTAAGTTAGATGCATATTTTTGTTGTGATGTGTTCACCCATGATCATGTTATGTGTTCATGGATGACCCTTGTCACCCTTGTTGGTTCTTGGCTATAGGATTTTTTTTTGTGTCATAAACCTCCTTCTATTTGTATCATCATTCTTCCATGTTTTTGATTGAATTTCAAAAAAATTGGGGGAATTTAGGCATCCATTCCATGTTGACCCAATTTTTTATTTTTTCTTTGTCTTCTAGAGCATTCTTCACATGGTTTGATATAGTAGGGGGTTGATGATGGTTCATTTTATATACTATTATTATACTTATATATATATATATATATATATTTATGAGTAGTTCTGACCTTGAAATATTAGATCACCCTTGTGTACTTTGTTTTTGTTTATCTCTTTTTCACTCTTTTTCCTTCCTTTTTCTCTACTTTTCTTTATTTTTCCCTCTCATGTGTGATAATTCCATTTCTATGACGTTTCAATTTTCATAAAATGCATTCATTGCCAATGAATATTTTCTTGAAAATCCTCATGAACATTTCCTTTTTCAAAATCACATTCTCGACTTGAAACCCTAACAGAACATGTTTCCTTCTTCATGGGTTCATAAATAAATAACTTGATAACCTTCCTCTGAGGTGGGAGGACCTTTTATCTTCCCCTCATGAAGGGGCAATTTTCTTCCTTTCAAATTCCTTGATGAAAATTTGATTTGAGAAAAAATATCCTTTTTGTACTTTCAAACAGCACGTCCCTTAAGCGGACCCCTCTTTTAACAATGAATTCTTGACAGACCCCTTTGAAATCCTCCCAATTTGATTGATTTCCTATATGGTTTCCTTCGGGAATGTTCTATCTACAAGTAAACATGTCGCTTTGCAGGTGCACCTACAAAACTAATTTCCAACTCTACGGAATCTCCTTCTCTGTGCTTCCCTCATGCTTGAGATCTTGGAGGATACCTTTCTCGTAGGTGTGTGGGCCTATGAAGCACATACACCTTTGAGCTTCCTCCATGTGAGAGATCTTGGGGGACACTCCCTTGTAGTTCTATGGGTCTATAAGGTGCTTTCTTGGTTTCCTTCATGTGAGAGATCTTGGAGGACACCTTCCTTGCAAGTCTATAGATCTGTAAGGCACTTTTCTTGGTTTCCTCCATGTAAGAGATCTTGGACGACACCTTCCTTGCAATTCTATGGGTCTGCAAGGAATTTTTCTTGGTTTTCTTCATGTGAAATATCTTGGAGGACACCTTCCTTGTAGGTCTATGGGCTTGTGAGGTAATTATTTCTGGGGCTTCCTCCATGTGAGAGATCTTGGGGGTCGCCTCCTTGCAGGTCTATGGGCATGTAAGATGCTTTCATTTTATTGCTTCATAGTTTTGTGGGGCTATGAAGTCCTTTACTTTTCTTGTGCTCTCGAGTTCACCAAATCACAGTCTACTTCCTCGATGGTCCAAATATACATTTCTAACCCTACTACCTTTCCGATCTACTTTACTAAAGCACTCATCAATATTCATGCTCACTAAAGTGGGGGAAAAATTTATAGGCATCAATTTGAACCCCTTAAGAAAATTCCCCTTTTATACTTCCTAACCTTAGAAAACTAAATCTAAAGGAAAAATTCCACATCAGCAAGCTACCTTCATTCCACTTGGAATTTTTTTTTGTGTCGATAGAATAATATTTGGTGAATACACATGTGCAGTGTGCACACATCTATGTGTCACGCTTACGTCCCTTACAAATTCCTGCATCTAAATTTGGAAGAGGTGTTACACTTCCTGTTGGGAATGATTTGTAACATCTCTCTTCGATCAATCAACCCAAAAATTCCTTATTCTCCTCATCTCACCTTCAAAAAGATTCATTCTTCATGGAACTCAAGCCCTTTTGGAAATCTTCAAGCAGTCACTTCATCTCTTTGGTATCACTTCGTGCAATCTCTTCACTTACATCACTTCAAGGAACACTTTGGAACTTCATAGCAGTAGAAACAACACTCCATCAACTTTCTAAAGCAAGTGTGGAACAAGCCATTGCAGTGTGGGCTTGAGGTTTTGCAACACCTCCCTTCATCATATTTGAGGTTGTGGTGATTATTCAAGCCTTCTTTCTCCATCATTAGCTAGTGAGCTCTTGGTGGAGGTGGTAAATTTTTACTCCTCTCCTTTATGATTTAGTTGAGTAGATTTATACTATTTTGTAATGTTATTCATGTATTTTCTTTCTTTACTTATTTATCATACATTTCTCTATTGTTGCTATCTTGGATTTATGTGGAGGTGCAAACACCGAAATAGGGATCTAACTAAGGTAGACCCCTATACATCCCTTAACAATTTTCCCTCTTTCTTGTGTGTACGTAGAGGTGCATTTGGATCTAGCTAGTGAACGAGCATCTTTGTGAGATTATCTACTTCATAGTTCTATTTTTTCCCCTTAGAATTGACTAGATACGCCTTCAACTTATTTTTTGGTGGTTCATACTATGTTTCTAGTCCTCTAGTCATATAGACATTAACACACCTGAGAAACACCAATGTGTCTCACTATCATCCCATAATTGCACTTTTGTCCTCAACCAGAGAGCTACCTGAGGTACAGTATTGAACCCAAAAATTGACTCACCTAGCCCTAGTTTAGATTTTGGGTCTAAAGAGTCATTTTAGGACATTATAGTCCTCATCATTCTCATCCCTCATTTGAAACATTCCTTTAGAATGAGGTAAGTTAAGGCAGCCTTCCACTCTTGGCTCTCTATGACCTGGGGCCTTGATGTGGTCAGTCCCCCTCTCTTAAAAGAAATACTCTTAAAATTTTAAGTGGTGCCTTGTATCACTCTTGTAAACCCTACACTTGCATTGACTCACATCTCAAGGTTTTTG
Source organism: Sequoia sempervirens (assembly GCA_007258455.2). NCBI lineage: Eukaryota > Viridiplantae > Streptophyta > Pinopsida > Cupressales > Cupressaceae > Sequoia > Sequoia sempervirens. Next base: position 391,950,891 of record VDFB02105785.1, on the reverse strand, counting down.
TTGATGTTGTTCCCAGGAAGAATGTAACTAGTTTAGGATTAATGAATCATTTTTCCCTACACTCATTCTTAACAATCCTCAAATTTACAATGGATAATTGCCTTGATCTATAGAAGTCAATTGAACTATGGTCATAGGTTACATTTCCACTCCTTTTATTCATAGACTTTGAAGAAAATTAGTGAAGGAATAGAAATTACCCATACTAATGAAGGATTTGTTGTGCAGTTTTCACACACTCGCTGAAAGCAAGGACCCTCTTTCACTTCGGTTTTGGTGTTTTGGCCCTTTCTTTTTGAGGTTTTTGTCCTACTTTGGCATATGCTTAAATGTTTATTTTGATTTCCTAAGTGTTTCCCCAGGTTATTCATTGAAAATTCTAAGTTCTGGATAAATTTTGGGCTTTTGCTCGGATTCGGTATTTTCCACCCTAGTTGGATTTTCTCGGATCTTGCTTGGACTCTGGCTGGACCCTGTTGTTCAGGGATTTTCGGTATTCACCACCCTGTCGTCAGATTCTTGGGTTTTTTGACTGTCCTATCGATTGCATTAATGGCTTCGTGTGTGCTTTGAAGGATGTATTTAACTTGATTTTTGGGATCTTTTATGCCATCATGCTTACTATTTGCCATCGTTTGAGCTGAGGAGTGATTTCTTGTGATTGATTGAATTCGTTCTGGGGCGTCTAGGTTTGAATTGATTGATTTAGTGGTAATTTCTTGCGCATACTTGCCCCTAATCGTTATGGACACCTTTCTCTTCACATTTGTTGTTTCTGGGATCGATTCCCATGTCATAATGGTATGTTTTTATTGCCCCACATTTGATTGAGAATTTTGGATGGTATGTTGATGTTATGAGAGCCTATGGAATTTAATTCCTATGTATTTGATCATTTCATGCTAGGTTTGTTCAGTATTGCATTATTTTTCATCTCCTGAGTAAGTTTTGAGCTCATTTGTCTATCTACATCTCGATGAATCTTGCCTAAGAGTAATTAGTAAACCCTAGTAAAGACTTAGCAATTGAAACAACTGAATTCTGAGCTTTCTAGTGTGCTAATGGTGGATGTATAGGGTTTAAACCTAGGGTGTCACCATTCATCTTTAGTTTTCTCTTAAAATTTACCTAGAATGTAAAGAAAATCTATGAAAGGTCCATCCCTAACTTGTACCTAGCTTAAATCATTGAAATTCATGATTAATGGGATGTTGTGTGTGAAATCATGATTTCATGTCACAATCTGGCTTTTGGCCTCATTCTTGGATTTCTTGTCCCTTCTGGATGGTCCATCCCTAGCGGGTTTCCCCAAAATTTCATAGGGTGCAATAAAATTATAGCTATCATGTGCACCATCAGCAAGACAATCATTCATCAGCAAGAGGTCATGGCGGGATCCATTAGTCATGTAGATATTCATTTGCTTCACTGAGACATCCATCCTTCGCTAAGACCTTTCGGTGAACTCACAACTCTTGCCGAGACCTTCATGTCGATGAAACATTACGCGGTCGGCAAGATCTTTGGCCGAATTCAAAATCTATCGCTGAGACACCGCAACTTCGTTAAGACCTCATATCGAAATCTTTAGTCTGGCCAAAGTGTTTTCCTGGACCCCAAAATTTAGTGAGACAAAGGAATTCACCAAGACCTTACCCCGACTACCCTTTGGTCATATCGATATGTTTGCTATATCGCTGGTTGGCAAGACATGCTCCACTCGGTGTGACCTCATTCCAAATGAAATTTGCTTGGCCGAAGAACATCCTTTTGCACTGATTGATTTAGAGTTTTTCCTTATCTGTGGATTTTTATTGGGTCTGGATTTCTCTGAAATCTAACATCTCTTTGATTTTTCAAAGTCTACAATCTAGCTCATTGTTCGCGGGAATCTGTCCCTCATGGATTTTCCCGAAATCTGATGAAATATAAAGGAACATGAGATAATTGGATTTGTTTATGATTTGTGGTACAATTAATGATTATTTCATGTCATATTTGAATTTCCTGTGTAATTCATTGATTGATCATAATTAGTTTTAATGGTTAAGTAGGTGTTTCCCGATTATTCCATTGGAATCCAATCAGTCTGGAATTTCCTAAAATTCCTCTCTGGCTCAGATTCCATAGATGGTCCTGAAACCTAAAATTTGTTGTGATCATTTCATTTGAGATTTAATAACACTTTGGCTATATGATATTCATTCCAATGATGTATTGACGAATTAACCTTGCTCTCCTATGGTTTTTTTATTGTGATTCTCTTGATGGATGCAAGTTGAATCTAGCAAGGCAGTGGAGGGATCTACAATGTCTGATGCAAAAAGGATCAAAATGGATGTCAAGAGTAAGATCCCTAAAAGAAAGATCACATCAATTTGGTCAAAGATGACTGATACAAACATTGGACAATGGGACTACAAAGATTTCAAAGAAAGAATGGTGGCTAAAGATCTTCCTTTGGTGGCCAGAAGGATGAAGGAGTCAGGTTTGTCACATGTGACTAGTTCCCCTTCAATAGTGTAGTGTTATGAGCTTGTACTTGATTGTGCCAGACACTACGACCCAGGTACACAAAGAATAATTGGTCCTCAAGGGAGAGTTGTGGCACATATCAACCCTATCTCTATTGCTCAGAATTTTGATATGCCAGAAAGATCTCACATGGTGGCATTTCACATGGGGTCCTCCAAGGAATTCTACGAGGAGAAAACTGTTAAATCTCAGCAATTTATCAATTCCTGGTTGGAAAAGCCCAAGTCTCACTATTCCAAGTTTCCCAAGCAATTATTTAGATTAAAGTTCAAGAAGGAGTACTATGATGCTATTACATTACTCAGCAGGGTGGTTGGATCGAAGAATGCAGGAGTGTTTGAGAATTGGATGTGCCATGCTATTGTGAGGATGGAGCAAGAATCGATTGATTATCATTGGGCTAGTTTGATTAATAGAGTACTCCATGAACAGTTGTCCAATGTGTTGCAGACCAAGAATTTTACAATGACTTCATATCTGGTCTATGCACTAGCAAGATTCCATCCCTACAAAGGATTGGATACGAAGGGAATTTTTGGACAGGATGTTATTTATGAAGTTTTCCCTCAATTGCATTTGGGAAGTTCAAACTATAGGAGGGAAAATGATGCATTTCCCATGTATATCACCAGAATGCTTCAGGAAGCAGAGCATGTCAGAATTTCAGAGCAAGCAAAAGAACTCATCAAGAACTATGGGGCATGGTTTATGCAATTCCCAACCTTCTCCTACATTCGGATTGATGGCTACCAAAGAGCTCCATACAAACTTCCAAGATACCCTACTGATCATATCATACTATTGGAATTAACTAGACAGATCTATGATTTTGATGCTATTTTCAAGAAAGACAAACACAAGATAGGATTTGGTGGAGATTTTCCCCTAAGGATTGGCACTGGAGAGCCTTGTCCTTCGATTATTTCTGCCTAGGCTTCAGAGGAAGAAATGAGTACCCTTGGTCTATCTTTCCATTCTAGAAGATCAAGGTTTGATATCACAGCAAAAGCTCAAAAGAAGGCCAAAAAAGAGTATAGCCATAAGGTGAATTTGGAGGATTATTGGGCCAACTGCAAGGATGAATTTGAGGTCAGGCAAAAGAAATTCTCCCGACTATCAGTTGAATCAGTCTGACTATACAATGTGAAGGCAGTGCCTAATCAACTTGAGGATAATGGGGACTTGATTCAATGTCATTCCTATGAGGCGGTGAAGGATAAGCCAATTGGTGATGTAGATTGGCTAGAAGAAGAAAAAACAAAATTGAAACAGCTAACTCATCCAGTTATCAAATTCACTAGGATGTGGCTAAAGCATAAACTATGGGAGCTGGAAAATAATGGTGTATAGTGCACCTATGCACTAATGGGAGATTTGGATCCTCACTCCACTTCTGAAGAATCTATTGAGCAAGATCCTAAAGGTAAAGGAAAACTGGATTCTCCTATCAAAATTAAGTTTAAAGGTGTTCAAGGAAAAGAATCCCAGGAAGCAGAAAAATAGAGAAGGCCGAAGGCTAAGAAAAGGACAAGGACTAAGAAGTCTAGCCAGGAGAGGATTAAAGGAAAAAATCCTGAGGCTAATGTGTTAGTGCCCAAAAGGAGAATAATCCTAAAATTATCAGAGAAGGCAAGCTCCAAGGTGGGAGAAGAAGAAGTTGCTCCAGCAGTGATAAATGTCAAAATCTCAGAGGAGAAGGCAAAGGTGTATACAAGGAGGTCTAGGACTCCTCCCAAGGATAGTGTGCTTAGGACTGGCCTTCCTCCTGTCGTTTCTCAAGAGAGGCCACAAGATAATGTTCCTTCCACTCATAAAGCCCAAGGAAAACCTAGTGAATCAAAAAACATTGAGGAACATCCAGATACTGAGGATGAGGAATTCCATGAAGGTGAACTTTACAGTGCAGAGGCCAAGGTTGAAAAGGTAATGCAATCTCCCTTGGTTTCATATACAGGATTGCCAGTCACAAATGAAGAAGTTGAATCTCCTCCAAGGGAGGAAGAAGCAAAAAAGAACCCATTGCCTGAACATGAGGAAGAACACATAGAAGAGAAAAGGAGTAGAGATGAAACTCCTGAGAAATAGAATTCAAGAGAAGAGATACCAGGAGATCAACAAAAAGGAGTAGGGTAGAGCCAAGTGCAATTGGATTCCAATGTCCCTAAGTGGTTGGACAGGGAAATAAAAGGAAAACAAGTAGTAGTGGAGGACACACCACCAAATTGGGATGAGCTCCTAGCTAAAATTGGAAAAACAAAAGGCAAGAAGAAGGCTTGGGTGATCTTGAGGATTGAAAGAGATGATGCTCATAATAGAGTTTTTCATATTGCCACCCCTGCTCCAGATAAAAATAGAGATGATGTGGCTGGAAAGGATTACAATATTCAAACTTTCAATCTAGGGCCTACATCAGTCGAGTAGGACATTAAAGATTATGAGGACTCCAGTGTGGTTATCGTGGGCAGGTTGAGGAAGGAAATGAATACCAAGCATGAGTTGAAGAAAGAGAATGAAAATCTCAGGAAATGCTTGGATGACTTGATGAAACCACTGTGGTCCATCAACCCTTCTGCTTCTACTAAAAATCCCTTGCTTCAAGAGACCATCACTGAGCTAGAAAAGATGAAAGCTTCCACTATCGCCACTATAAATTGGCTAAAAGGAGTGCAAATAAAGGGTGATGAAGCTATTAAAGAAATCTTGTCAATAGGGAAGGATGTTGTAAGGATGATGGATTGGATGAAGTGGGTGTTAGCACAAGATAAAGAAGACACAGACCTCCTACTGTAGAAATCCAGAACTATCATGGAATACACTTGGAACAGGTTGGTAAGTGATGGAATTCTTCCTTCCTCTAGAGCTGTCGAACCATGGGAGTGGTTTGAGGCATTGCAAATAAGGCAGAAAGTGTTAAAGAAGATTTACAAACAAAGGAGGCAGATTAACAATACCCTAGCCAGTGTTTACAATGGATTCATTTCATTTTTTGAGATCATGACAGGGCGAAGGAAAATCACGCCCAAGTACTTGAGCTTAGAGCAGTTGAGAAATTGGTGGCAGGATGTTTATGCGCCACTTGTTGGATGATGCGGCCACCTACCTTGCAGTTATTGATAAGTATATGACATATAAGGTGGATTGGGATAATTCAGTCAAATAGTCAAGAGAAGAAATCGCATCCATTGAAAATCAACTTAGGGTTTTTCCCTTGCCACCAATAGCTGACTTGGATGGGACGCTTTTGAAAGTTCATGAAATGTTGGGTTGGAACATGGATAATAGGGAAAGGAGCTAATGATAGAATGCAGCGTGATTTGTGCTTCCCTGTTATCTTCCCGTGCATTGGTCTGAACTGCATTGCGGCCATCAGGCCGACTTGGATGGGACGTGCATTTAATTCCTATTTGACCTATTTTGAAGCCCCTCTTGGCCGGGTTGTTGTGCCATTAGTACTGTGAAACTCTTGCTAGGCCAACGGTTTCTTCTGGGGATTCTATATATTGAGAATTTTGCCTCATTTGTAAGAGTTATAAAATAAGGTTAGAAGATAGAAGTATAATATAGCAAAATAGTTAGAGGCGAATCAAGTAGGGCAGGTTAGCAAGTAGTTGTTCTTAGGAAAATATTGTAACAGAAAGCTGGAATTGTTGCTACAGTAGATAATCCAAATGCAAGTAATGACATTGTGATTTGGTGCCATACTTGTTTTCTCTTGTCTTGCATGTTTCTTGTTATTCCATCTTTAAAATTTCTTTGAGGAGCTTAATATTTAGATTAGATTCGATTTAATAATGTTTGTGATTTGATAATTGAAGTGTTGTAGCAAATGGTTAGTTGCTTTGCAAAGTTAGCCTAGACTTCAAGTTTATTGTGCTTAAGTTCGGTTGTGATGGTTTATTCATATCAATTGCAATAGGGTTGTTTGAATGAATGTTCATGATTTGAAAATCTTAACACCTTAGAATATCGCACTATTTTTTGTGAGATTGCAGATTTATCTGGGTCAAGTAGGAATCAGTTTTGAGGGATTGGTCCATTTCGTGTGTTGGTCATTTTCATTGTTAATCTTAGGTTTAGTACTAAGTTTAGGAATCTCTTTAAAACCCTTATCTTTTGCTATTTCTTTGATTATTGGGTTAAATCTAGGATTGAGGTATCATCATATTGTTAGATCTGACAAATTGAGATCCAGTATTTTGCTTGTAGTAAGGTCCCATTGTGATTACCAGCATTTTCACATTTTATCACAGAGTTGTTTGTGCATTGTCAAGACCTAACACTAGAGACCTTGGGGTTATCTCTTGAGGCTTGCTGATAGAGATTTACCTTTCAAGAGAGATAGGATATTATATTTTTTCTGAGTTGTTGATGTGCAGAAAACACCATCAACAAGGTTCAATAACCAAATTTTAATATCTAGCTCCAACAACTTTTCAATAGACATTTTAATTTTCTCTAAATATATGCATTTCTATAAATTCAAGGGTAGACCATAGAGACTATCCAAAATTGTCAAAAATGGTATAATTTATAGTTGTTTGCTTAATTCCTCAATCATAGAAGTTATCTAAGGAAATTTCCAGTCTATTCATAAATTAAAAAATATTCATAAACTAATATTCTTGCATATGTGATGAATCAAAAATATTGCTTACTTTCCATCCTATTACCCTAAACCATAAACCGGTGTCTTAAGGGGTCCTAATATGAAATTTCTTAAGGGGATCAAAGAATTTTTCAAGTTTTTGGGAAGTTTCCCAAGGCAACCAAATTTAACAATAATATACATTCAACATTTAGAGATTAAACTATAGCCTAGAGCCTTCCCACCTTCCTCTTGTTAGGGGTGTTATGGCCTCAAAAATTTCAAGAGAAGCTTCTCATGGAAAGGGAGGATGAAGGATTCTCATGATAATATCATGTAATATTATAATATGAATGTGATTTCATGAGAGGTTGATTAGTCAAAACAAGAGCTATCTCAATCAATTGTTCTACAAGAAAATGTTGTTTTGTGAAGAAAAAATGGTTTGCTAAATCATTCAATGCCACTACAAAATACAAGTATATAATTCAAAGGCTCTACGCATCTTTTCCATTCCTTCATGAACACTAACTTTCAAGTCCATTATTCCAAGGGCCACCCAAGCTTCAACATTTTCAATTTCTATCAAATCCATTATTTGGAAGGAACTCATTTTGGAAGCCTTTTATGTTTCAAAATGCAACTAACATTTTATTTATATCATGAGTAGCTCAACCAATAAATTTTTTATAGAATGTTACAACCTTTTGAAGACCCTTTAAAATATTAACTTATAGTAAACACATTGATCTAAAAATATATATTTAAAGTTGGAAGCACTATCTTGAACTTCACCAAATTTTATCCTCTTAAGCCATAAAATGTTTTGTCCTAGGACCTTACTTCATAGATCCCCTTAATTCATCCTATTACCCTAAACCCTAAACCCTAAATCCATCATTTTGTCCAAGGACCATAATTCATAGATCCTCTTAAGCCATCCTATTGCCCTAAACCCTAAACCCTAAACCCTAAACCCTAAAGCCATCATTTTGTCCTAGGGCCTTAATGAAATTTGATTACCTTGGGAAACTTCACAAAATTTTATTCCCTTAAGCCATGTTATTTTTTCCTAGGACCTTAATTCATAGTTCTCCTTAAGCCATCCTACAAGAACCCCTTAAGCCATCATAGTTTCTCTTAATTTAATGTAATTTTTAATGGATTTCACATCACATTAATAGTTAGTTGTTTTTTTTTAACTTGTAACATGCCTTAAACATAAATGAGTCGTACACATTGTTTCATTTGTATTCAATTAGGTCATTTATATTGAATGGTTTAAGGGGATTTTTAAATATGTGTCTTACATTTTAAAATTACAAATTTAATGCAAGTTCACTTACATCTTAGAGATCATGGACCAATTCAATATTGACAATATTTGTAATCCACCTCCACACCCTCCATCTCCACCGAAACCCACTCCACCTCATAACCCCCCACCTCCACCACTTGAATCCAATGGTGCTCACTTGCAAGAATAGATCGATGTGAATGTTAGATCCATTCAAGATCAAATCAACACTATTTAGAATGAAGAATATATTCCACCACCTTTGAGGCATTTTCCATCTATGATGGAAAATTTTGTTGATGTCATTAGGTCCATGGATGTGGTCTTATACGAGCATCAATGATGGCTAGAGGATAGGAGATAGTCATATTCTAAAAAGGAAAACACAAATAAATGAAGAGATTGAGTAGAGAGCCGCAACACTTTATTAAGACAATGATCTTATTGAATTTTATTTAATAATTTTACAATTCAAACTGACAATGATCAAATTTTTATAAATAATTTAACCTTGGGTGGATTTTTTAGTGATGAATTTATTAATTTGGTTGGATGGATATTTTTTAGTGTTGAATTTATGAATATAATAGTATAATGATGAATATAATAGTATAATTAATGACTACTATCACAATGCTAAAGGGGATTAAACCCTAAAGCCATCACATTTTCCTAGGACAGTTAAGCCATAGATCCGCTTAAAACTATACTTAGGACCCCTTAAAATCCATCATATATTATTAATTACATCCTTTAAATGTACATTTTAAAAAATAATATATATTTAACTTAAATAAATTTAGTTTCCTTGGACAATTTCACCAAATTTTATCCCCTTAAGCCATCATTTTGTCCTAGGACCTTCATTCATAGATCCCCTTAAGCCATCGTAATTTCTCCTAATTTAATGTAATTTTTAATGAGATTTCACATCACATTAACTATTTTTTTTTTACATTTGTAATATTCCTTAGACATAAATGAGTCTTAGGGATTTTTTCATTTGTTTTCAATTAGATCATTTATATTGAATGGTTTAAGGGGATTTTTAAGAAAATGGTTTAAGGGGATTAAACCTTAAACCCTAAACCCTAAACCCCAAATCCTAAAGCCATCATTTATTCCTAGGACAATTAAGTCATATATCCCTTTAAAACTAGATACTTAGGACCCCTTTTAAGCCACCATATGTTATTAATTAGGTCTCCTAGATGTACATTTTAAAAACTAGTATGTTTTTAACTTAATGAAATTTGGTTTCCTTAGGCAACTTCACCAAATTTTATCCCCTTAAGCCATCATTTTCTCCTATGACCTTAATTCATAGATCCCCTTAAATAGATATATTATGACATAGGTTAAGCCATCCTACAAGGATCCCTTAATCCATCATTATTTCTCTTGTTGGATAAATGTAACTTTTAATGAAATTTCACATCACATTAACAATTATTTGTTTTTCATTTACACTCCTTAGACATAAATGAGATTTTTGTGAATTTTTTAACTTTAGTTTTTAGTATGTACATGTATTAAAATTACATAGTTCTAGATCTTAAATTTTGAAATTTCTATGTACACATCTAGTAAAGTTGAATGATAAATGCATGCATTGTACATCCTATTTTTTATTTTAAAAATGTATCTTAAATTTTGAAATTTTTATGTACATGCTCAATTTGAATCAATGTATGTATGTGTATGTGTATGTGTATGTATATGTATATGTATATGTATGTATCCTTTTTTTTTTTTAAATCATGTACGTTTAAAACTTAACTATTTCTTTACATAATTTTGTACTTGTTTATTAATTTTGTATAATTTAATGTAAGTTCACTTATATATATCATGTATCAATTCAATATTTATGATATCATTAATCCACCTCTCAGCAACCTCCACCTCCGCTCCACCTCCACCTCCACCTCCACCTCCTCCTCCACCCCCTCCACCTCATAACATCCCACCTCCACCACCTCCAAGATCCAATGAGGCTTTCTTGTGAGCATGGATTAGTGACAATATTGCATCCATTAAAAATAAAATCAATGCTATGCAAAATGAAGCATTGATTCCACCAAATGTGAGGTGTTTTACATCTGCGATGAAAAATGTTGTTGATGCCATCAGGTCTATTGATGTGGACTTAGATAGGGATTGATGATGGCAAGAGGATATGAGACAATTTTATTCAGATGGTCTCTCCTATAAAAAAAATTTGGACCTAAAAATAACTAAATCCCATCTTTCACCATTTTTTGTCGACCCTTCCACTCACCAACCCATTCCTACAAATAAATATAGAATATCAATGAGGTGGTGCATACATCTAAAAATGATTGCACATTTTTGGGAGAAATGGTGGATAGTATTTGACCATCCAACACATGCTAATTTGGAGGTCTCTTTGTACTTTTGAAGAAATCATATGCAGAGTTTGGTTTGGGGAAAAATCCCAATTATTTTGATTTTAAATCATTTCAGGGTGTTGGTGGAATCATGCCAGAATAGAGGTTATGGGCACGGGTTGATCCCCAACACCCTGTGCATGCCCAACATCTTGTTGCTCCTCCTACTCATGTCATTATTGCACATATGCATCATCGTGTAGTTATATCTGCATTAGGATCTTTCAGTGTGCTCACAAGAAATATTTATGAACATACTTCTATGATGGTAGCTGGGGAGCCTAGATATCATGATGACAGAGGAGCATTCTATGGATTTGGTCCTAGTACCACTCCACAAGTGTCGACACCCCATGTATGTACCAATTTCCATCAACTATGTTATGGACCTGATCAAGCTACACCTAGTACAGGTGGACATGGAGATTCTAGTGGAGAATTTGGTTGCATCAGTTCATACATTGATTTTCTTACTATAGAGCATCACCCTATAGACAGTGCAACACAAGTATAAATATGCATGTACATGTTGAATTTATAAGAATTTAAATAAACATATATATCAAAAAAAAAAAATTAATATTTTAACAATCATACTATTTCATGTAGATTTCACTAACCATAGGGGAATAATCTGCTCCTCGAGTTTATATGTTGACACCCGTGCAAGTCAAAAACCCTTATGGGGTATTTTGATTTCAATTTTTTAAATAATATGAAATAATTTTTCAACTTAACTTTTTAATTTATAATTCAATCATGAACATATGTTTTAAATATTTATGGTTCAGGGGAGTCAATCGACTTCCACATCGGTTCCACCTAAGGATTTATTGAGTGGTCATCCATTGTTGGGCATCTTGCATCAGGTGTAGGTACATTTATATTATAAATTATTTAAAGTTACTATACTTACAATTATGAATTTTAAATTCATTATATATCAAACATGCATGTACAAGTAAATATTATAAGAGTTATGTCTATGTATGTAGGTTTACACAACAATGAGAATGGGGTTCAAACACACATTTTATGTGGTGGCAACTCAAGAGACATCTAAATTTTAGATTGTTTAAAAAAAATTCTACACAAAAATTCTACACAATGTTTGCACACTTGAATATATATATTTTAACCTAATTCAAGTACAGGTGCTTTAAATTTGACCTTGTATGAATTTTTTAGTGCCATTTTCTTCCTTGATGAGGTCACACCACCTCAACCAAGACATGCAAAGTAGTCAAGTCATATAGTAATTTAATTTTTTAATTATTTAAAGAATTACAAATTATACATTGTGAATAACTTAAATTAAATTTAAAATTGAATATATATATATATGCTCATACATGTTAAATTATTTTTCTTTTATAGCATGAGACACATCTTGTAGTTGAGCATGTAGAGACAAGCTCTGAAACAAAGGATGCACAACCTCTTACGGTACCATTTAAATATGATAAATTAAAAATTAAATTGAATGAAATCATTTTTAATCGTAGACTTACATCTAATTTCAACTTTATTTCTTTTGTATCTATATTGATTTCGAGCATGTAGGGACATATCCAAGTGCACCAAAGCATGTATAGATAGGTCTAGGTGCACTAGAGCATGCAGATCAATCTCACATGGTAATTTAGTTTTATGATAAATTATAAATTATATTGTCATTAAATCATTTTTAATCCTCTTACATCTGATTTCATCTTTCTTTCTCTTGTATAGCGTGATTCAAGCTATCTAGGTGGTCCACATGGTGTGAAGAGGTCTCTTGATTATAGAGATTATATGAGTTAGATTATTTCATGGGTTGTATTTGATTATTTCATGGACTACATATATTGTTTCTCCTAGACTTAATATATTATTTTATGGGCTTTATTTCATGGGTTGTATTTTGATGGACTTAATATATTGGTTTCGTGGACTTAATATATTGTTTCATGGACTTTATTATTGTTAAATAGTAATTTACACATGTGCATTTATGCATTTTATGTGAAATTTTAATATAAAATTGATAGGACATATTTGAACTTTACAAAAGATTCATATTCAAGACATTAATAGGACATTTAAATATTTGTACTTTAAAAATTTAGTGATTCATAGTCAAGGCATTAACTTATCAATGAAGTATAAATGATATGATTAAGTATAAATATTTAGGATATGTCCTAATAGGACTTCTTAAGGGGATGAAATACTTCAAAGAACATGTATCATATTTAATGGTAATTGATAGAATTAAGTGACTTAGAATTTAGGATGACCCATCATAACAATCACATTCTATACAATTTAAATGATTTCAATGTTTATTTAATTCATGTCGTAATAGGATGTATTAAGGGGTCGTAAAATGACATATTAAGGGATCAATGAAGCTCTCAAAATTTGGTGAAGTTACCCAGGGAAACCAAATTTAAAGATAATATACATGATATAGTGATTATACAATAAAATTTAAAGTTTCAAAGTAGGGTGACTCATCATAACAAATGATATAATTAAGTATAATAAGTATAAATATTTAGTGATATAATTAAGTATTAGACTTTAGGGTGACTCTTCATAATAAATGATATGATTGAGTATAAATATTTAGGATACGTCCTAATAGGATGTCTTAAGGGTGTGGAATACTTCAAAGTACATGTCTCATATTTAATCACAATTTATATAATTAACTAATTTAGAATTTAGGATGACTCATCATAACAATCACATTCTATACAATTTAAATAGTGTCAATGTTAATCTAATTTATGTCATTATAGGATGTCTTAAGGGTTCCTAATAGGATATCTTAAGGGGATCAAACAAGTTCTAAAAACTTGGTGAAGTTGCCCAAGGAAACCAAATTTAACAATAATATACATGATATTTAGTGATTATACAATCAAATTTAAAGCTTCAAAGTAGGAAAACATACACATTTAACAAAATATATATATATAGAATATTGATTTTGATATATAAAAGTGTAGAGTATAATTGTGTATGTACATGTATACAAATTTGTACAAAATGTGTAATTGTGTAATTAACTATATACATATATGTCAACTCAAAACAATGTTTACAAAATTTGGCTATGCCATCTCAAGAAAATTTAAAACTTGTGCCCAAAATTTTTAAGTCTTCACGCCACCTAATATCAAAATGATACAAGAAATATCAATGAAATCATCAAAACATTTATTTTTATTTATATAAAACTATCTATATGTACACAACTTGTACCTGTATTTAAAAGTATTCCACACATTTGTGTAGGTTGAATCTGCATCCTCTCCTTTTTGTTTCAAAGTATGAGATCAATGTGATGATGTCTTAAGGATACAAAAAAGGATAATAAATAAATTTTAACTATTAATGTACAAACAATATAAATATATAATCAAAACATGTATTTAAATATAATTTAACTAATAATTGTCTATTTATACCAAGTATTCCATGTTGTCTAGGTTGAATCTGCATGGACTCTCCTTTTTGTCTCAAAGTATGTGATGAATTTTTTATGATGGCTTAAGGATAAAAAAGGAAAATTTAAATAAATTTCAACTAATAACACACAAGCAATATCAAAACATGTATTTAAAAGGATAATATAAAACTAAAACTATATTTACTTATTCCATTGTACCATCTATGTCTTCTCTTTTTTGCAATGCATATATGATTGTCTCATGCTCTTCCATAGAAATTGTCCATAGCTCTTTATTTTTAGGTCTTCCACGATACCTCACTAGTTTTATATTTGTTGCCACCACCAAATGTGAGTGGTGTATAATCTTCTTATGTGTTTCATAATCTTTGAATGCAGGAAGACCATTCTTCCTTATTAGGTATTTCCGTAGCCAAGTTCCAACAACCACCACCGAACCTATTGGATAACATGATAGCCATCAAAAAAGAATTGCTCAAAATTTTCTTAAGGGGATCAAATAAGTTCTCAAAATTTTCTTAAGGGGATCAAAGACTTGTTATCAAAATTTGCTTAAGGGGATGTCTTAAGGGGACCACTATACCTATTGGATAATGATAGCGATCATCATCTTCTTGAGGTGATATTAACTTATGTTTAGTCTCCACATAATGATCCAACTAATATTTTGTTTCTTCTTCATTCCCCTTAGGTGCAACAACAACATACACATGGGAATACAAACAAAATTTGATTTAATAACTTGAACGTGTCCATATAATTTGACCAATCTACATAGATCCATTCATATATATATAAATAAATAAAAGTATTACAAAATAGTAATAAAGTGAAAAAAAATTGAAAAAAATTGAATTAAATTACCTTCTTGTACAAGGTCTGAAACATGGTCATAGTCATCTGATACAAACACTTGATCATTGTCTTCAATTGTTGTTTCATAGTGATCATGTACTTGTCCAAGTGTCAATGATCTTTTCTTCCACTCTTCAACCCATTGTATATTTTTGCATGCTTCCTAATATTCTAAAATAAAAAAATGACAAAAACATGCAATATCCCTTGCCTAGATAGTCCATGTGTTTGCATTCAAACTCTTAAATGAATGCCATTTATTAGATCCACTAATTGTCTCACAATCAAGTCTAGGTAAAATTTCTCTCCTCCAACCAACCAAAAGAATCAGTGAACTATAGAGTACTCACTTGAACCAAGTGTAGATAATCTTGTATTGCACCAATCCACAAGCGCACATGCATATTTATATTTTACTACATCCTCAAATTTCAATTGTTCTCTAGCAAGAATTATTTTAACGCATGCACCAACTCCATCAAGTTCTCCTTTACCATGTCCAGCTTCAAAAAATCTCCACATATGTTGGACATTATGTTCCTTATGAACCAAACTTAACCAATAGAAAATTTGAGCATTCTTGAACTGTCTCATACAATTATGTGACCATATGAGATGATTTGTCATTTGGATTCCTCTTTCTCTTAAATTTTTGTAAAATCTATTGAAACAGTATTGAACAAACTCTAATGAGTGTAACCAGTTGTCACTCAAATAGAAATGATACTCCCTCAAAAAATTTATATCATCCTTTGTGCTATCATATGCATTTCTATAAACAATATGAACAAGCATAGCCACTTGCACTAAATTCTAATATTGTGATTGGATTTCCTCTTGCAGAGCTAGAGAATAGTTTTCTATAAAATCAATCATTGATAGTATAGTACCAACTAGAAATGTGTTTCTACATGCTTGAAATTATCCATCAAGCCATCAAGCATGTTTAGAGTGCTTGACATATTTTGGTACAATATTACTCTTAAATTCTAATATGAATGCATGTACACTAACTTTTTTTGTAATTAAATGACAACACTTTCCAATTTTTCCATCTTTTAAAGAATAGTCAACATTCTAAAATATTTTAACATCCACTAATTGTTGTCCAAAATCATTATCAACACTTCCATGCATACAATCTCTTAAGAATGAAAGATTGCCACAACTAGTGCATTGTCCAGAAATACATGAACTTAAATAAAATAATTTCTCATTAGATCTTTCACAAAAAAAATTGATATAAACTCCCTTATTATTTCAAGTAGAATATTAATACCACATTCTTGCATAATCATGTTAGTATGTAAAGTACAACATATATATGGAAAAACATCATAAAAATAAAGAAATTGAAAATGTGTTTTACAACAACAAGATATTTGTTGCTTATTAATTTTTACATACCGAGGTTTACATTTTTCAAAATGCCTTTGACTTAATTTAATATTATCAAGTAACACTACATCACCAAAAAAATTTCTATAAAATTTAGTTTGTGTTGTATCTAATAGGTGTTTTGGATGAGGATAGTGAACTTTGGACCCCACTCTTAATTTTAAAACATCTCTAGCATTAGATGATACCCTAGTATTATCATGCCAATATTTTTCAATCAAAGATTTGATTTCAACATTCAATTTCATGTCAACCTCAAGATTCAACCACTAAAATTCCAACATTGCTTGATAGGATCATTTTATATACTTTTTCTTCTCTTTGCCACTCTTAAAATAAATTTAGGATTTATTTTTAGAATTTCACTAATATTGCTTACCATTCTTTTATTAAAAGTTGTTTTATTAACTATAGCAGTTGTTATAGCTCGTCTTCTTGCATTGTTATCTTTAGATCAATTATTTTTTCCAATAGACTCAATGGCACTAGCAACAATAGACATAACGCATTTTATTGATTGATCTTTTCTTCTTGGTTTAACAAAAATACCTAACTTTTTCATTACTTTTCTCAGTTTCCACATTCTCATCAATTACATCATTAGTTGACATTGAAATGAAAGTTTTTACAATAAAGTATTTTTTTGTATAATCTATTGGCATGCATTCTTATTTTTCTCCAAGAAATCTTACCAAGAAAATTATCCAAAACATCACTTTCAATTTTAAAAATAATTTTAATTTTCATCACATCCTAGATTTTCATTTTCATCAACAAAACGGTTTTCATTTTCATTTTCATTTTCAACAAAAAAATGATTTTCATCTTCATTTTTAACAACAAAACAATTTTCATTTCCAATAATTTGTATAAAATATTCTTCTCTACGAATATTACCAATGTCAACATCATTAAATCCAACACCTCGTAAAACTTCTACAAACAAAGTTTCCATTTCACTCAAAGGTAGATTTGAAGATGTACTTGGATTTGTGCATATTGAAACATTCTCCATAGCATGGAAAGGGGGATTTGAAGACATACCAAGACTAGTTTGTATAATCATATTATTTTCCAAATTAACCTCTTGCAAATTAGCATTGTCTACAACCATGGTCTCAATGTTATTATCTTCAATACTTGTGGAATTGGATGCTTTAGCATTATTCATTGATCGAATCCCTGTTCTTCTATCTCTTTGTCTTTTTTCCTCATCTCTTTGCTTCAATTTTTTTAGGGGTCAATACCTTCCTATCTGTCCTCTTATTACAAGCTTGTGAACCCATGATTAAAAAATTCTCAAGCACAAATGAAAGTAAATAGTGAAAGTCTTCCTCTTTTGTTCCTCCTTCAAAAAAATAGCAAAAAAACACAATTCCACTTAAAAAATTGTTCCAATGATGCCTCTTTCAAAAATTCAATTCAATTTATAAGTTGAAGACTTGTAAAGAAAAAACTTGATGGAAAATAGATGAAATTGTTGTAGTTGGCCATACATGTCAAGTTGAAGAATTGATAGCAACATTTCACCAATAAAAAAAAAATGGTAATAAAAAAAATGGGATCCCATTTGTAAATGATATTTTGTTTCTTTTTCAACAGTCTGAATAATAAATAAAATGAAATAGGATCCCGATTTACAAAACGTGATCCTGGTTTACAAAACAGGATCACATTTTGTAAATCAGGATCCCACTTCTTTTGGTTAAGTTTTTGGCTTGTTTTTTGGTTCGAGAAATGGTTTCGGGACTCGAACCTAAGCTTTGGACCTGGTTTGACCTACAACTTGAAGGTCATGTCAATGTCATAGGAAAATAGTGACTTTGGACATATGCTTGAAGACCTTTTCTGCAGATTTTCTTGATGAAATTAAAACCCATTATAGATGAGATAGTGCAGATTCCAAATATGTATTTTTTTTTAAATGGATTAAATTTTCTATTTTTCAATTAATTTCTGATGAAAATGGTCCATAAACTTGAAATATCAAGGTTTTTTAGTATTTTAATAACTTTTTATTAAAATTATTTTTTGTAAAATGAATTGCACAAAAATGTAATTCAGACAATGCTTTTCAAATTTTAAAAAAATCAAAAAATAATAATTTTAGGTCATCTTATGCTTGACGTACATGATTTTTTAAAACCACAAATATGGCCAATAAAACCTTAACAAAAAAAAAATCAATAAAAAATTACAAAAATATATCAAAAATGTGCTTCAGTGAGTTACAAATCTTTTCCCAAAATTATTTAGAAAAATATGATTATTTAGGTCAAAATATGGATGATGTACACGTACATGGTATGGTAAAAGAAAAGTGACTTTTAAACAATGGTTTTTAGAAACACCTATCAATAATTAATTTCTATCATCTGGGTATTGAAATAAATTACATATTTGGAAACTAGACTCTAAGCACTACATTTTATGATTAGTGACTTGTTTCAAGATTCCATCTCTAAGTGCTTAAAATTCTAAGGTCAAATGTGACAAATTCTGAAAATCATGGAAAACACTTGCACTTTTTGGCCAAAAAGTGGACTCAACTTCTTGCACACACCCATAGACGCTGACAAATGTTTAGGCGTGTCCTATTAGTGAGTGTCATCACTTGTCCCTTTACATCAAAAGAAACATGTTTAAATATGTTTTTCTATCTTATCATGCCTATGACTTGCACTTTTTTAGGGATAATAGCTACATACATACTAAAGATAATCAAATTCTTAAAAACACATTGTGTATATCCACATGCAATTTTCTATACCAATCCTTTCCAAATGCATAATCGATATCTAAAAATGCCAAATTTTCTATAGTAATGATTGTTATCATTTCTTTTCTTAGTTCAATTATAGTCTCCAAAACTCCAAAAAAATACAAGTGTCACATTATTGCAAGAAGTTTAAGAATCTTGCACAATCCAAATGGAAGATGTCTGCTATGGTCAGTTCACTGTACTTGCATGTGTTGACTTAAGATATCCATGCATCATCATACACACAAATCATATACCATGGAGAATTTATGAAAAATAATATTTTATAGGTTAAGTAGAACAGAGAATCAGTGACAATGTACTTGGACTCATATAGTTGTTGGAAGTAAGAGAAAGATTGTTGGAATTTTGTCATTAATGATGCTATTTGGAAAAATAAGCATGAGGTGCATATATTGTATGATCTAGTGTTGTCATTTATTTCAACATTGTTATGACCATTCTAGCATGGATTGGAAGCATTCTTGAAGATATTTGAATAAGATGAGTTTATCTAAAAAAATTGGTTATAAGGAATTTGGCTAAGTACTCCTGACAATATTGTAGTTTAGTGCATCAATTTTTGGGTCCACACTCCACTGCAAGTTGAGATATTACTCTATGATTATAAATATAGGTTTGAGATTATCATATGCATCTACATTCAATATTTTGCAACATTATATGAATTATTTTGAAAGACATGAATGATAGAGTTCAACTCTGTATAATGTAGTATTTCCTTGTATAGTGTATCAGTGTGGGAGATTTTGCATTTCTTCACAGATAATTATTTTGGTTTTTGATGATGAGGATAAGCTATTAGATATTGGTTGAGTGGGAATATAAAGAAATATCAAGTTTTTGAAGTCACACATATGGAAAATTGTATGTACAAACGAAGGTTTTTTGTTTAGGTCTTATTTTGGGCCGACCTAACACATTTGATGTTTTGTGGAGAACAAGCAAGTAACTTTATCTTATCTAGGATCTATATCAGTTCCATTTTGATCTATCTTAAGGTGAATTGAATTTTTAATTATGGAACAAGATGTGGATAAATTTTTTGATGATGACATGTTTAATTTTGTGTGCTACTTCTAGTTAGGCAAGCCTAATTGAAGTTACACTCGATATGGATATATATAGGAGATTAAATTTAGAGGTTGATGAGGAGTATTTGATATGGTTATAATGTGGTGTGATAGAGAGAAGATTTAATGTGAGTATTGAGAGACATATGACATGTATGGTGCTTCACCTACATGTGTGATGTGAATTGAGCATATTTTGAGTAGAGTAGAGTATTGATTGATATGTGTGAAGATTATTTTATACCTCATTAGAACTGTAATCCAGCATATGATAGATGATACTATATTAGTTCAAATAGGTTGTGTAGCCACCCTTACTTCTATCTTTCTTACTTTTGATGGGTAGTGAGTTCACTTGGATAGTGAGTCCACCTAGAAGTGATCCTTTCTGTAATATACTATATCTGGATATATTATATTGTGAGCTTTAGCCCTCATCGTGGTTTTTCCCATTTTGTCTTTTACACATAAAAATACTATTTTTCATGTTTCATGTGATTTTTTGGATGTCTACATGCTTCCATTCATCATTTCAGTTATATTTATTCTGATAATTAGATGGCTTATGTATAATTGGTTTAAAGGAATACTGATTCACCCCCTCTTAGTATTTTGGGTATTAAAAAATGTGTATATGAGATTGGATCCCTTGAAGGATTTTGATTGCTTTGGGAAGATCTTGGAGCTTGAACAGATGACTAATAGAAAGAATGCTATTCCTATGGAAGAGATTTCTACTATTGAATACATAAAATACTGCATAATTGATAAAGAACTCAAAGTTTCTCTTGAAGATCTTAACAAAGTTGAAGATGAAAATAGAGATGTGAAGGGGAATATTAAAGAGGTACTGAGTGTATCAAAAAACTAAGAGAGAAGATCAATAAATTTAGAGAAATGCATAAGGAAGTTAATGAACAATTGAAACAAGCAAATGACAACATCACCAGATTGAAATTGCAAGTAGAAGAAAATAAAAAGATTGAGGAATGTCTAAATGCAATGGTGGAAAGAAAATCTAATGAATGCATGAGGCTTGAACAAGAAGTGGTAAATTTGAGATCATATTTGGAGATGGTAAGAAATCATGAGGATAGATTCAAGACAAGCTCTACAATGCTTGATGAGCTAATTGCAGGATATAAAGAATCTAAAGAAAAAGATGGTTTAGGACTTGAAAAAGGAGAAAGCTCAAAATAAAATCAGAATGCAAGGAATATTGAAGACAATAAGAACAATGGCATGCTCTAGAATCAAGGAAACAATGCTAGAATACCTCCTATCAGACAACCAAATGCTTAAAGGTACTCATATTTCAATGGTATTTGTGTTAGGGTTCAAACAGATTGGAGCAATAAACATTGACAATTATATGTAAATTAAATAACCCAAAAATTACAATGAAGAATAATGCAAAAAGAGATCAAAAAAAAAATTTAACATGGTTCACCCAATATGGGCTACATCTGCAGAAAATTGGCCACCCAATGATTTTATTATCCAGTGCAAAATAGATTACAATCTCATGAATTGCACACCCCGCAACTTACATCCCAACCGCTTATAACAAGATTTTTGAAAGTTTCCAAAATTAGGGTTTTACAAAGTTGTTTTTTCACTTGACATGTTAGCAGGAGCCCCAGCGAGGATACGTTATGAGTGTGCAGTATTTGTATGATCAGTTTCCATATACTAAAAATCTCTCACTTGGAGACTGATTAGGCTCCACACCAAACAATCTCCCACTTAGAGACTGATCCTGGATGAGACCATTGCACTTGCAGCTCCCACTGGATTACAATTCTAGTTGGTTTCTTATGTCCACCAGTATCATTTGTGAATACTAATGGAAACTAATGATAAAATCAGTTTCTCCCATGTAATGTTTCCTTTGTGAGCATATCTGCAGTATTCTCACTAGTGTGAATTTTCTCCAGCTTCAACTGACCATCCTCCAAAACTGACCGGATGAAGTGGTATCTAAGTTGTATGTTCTTAGTTTTCGAATGTAGATATGAGTTCTTAGCAAGATGAATGGCACTCTATCTATCAATTTACAAAGGGATATCTTCTTTTCATTGTCCCAATTCCTTCAAAGAATGTTGTAACCAAATCATTTCCTTGCTATCTTTTGTAGCAGCAACATACTCGTATTTAGTAGTTGAAAGTGCAACAACCTTTTGCAATCTCAAAATCCAACTAACTGTAGTACCTCCTACAGTAAAAAAATACCCTATAGTACTCCTATTAATATCACCTGCTAGATCAAATTCAACATATCCTTTTAGAGCATAATTTGTTCCTCCAAAATATAGTTCCTTTGAAGTAGTACCTCTCAAATATTAGAGAATCCATTTAACCACATTCCAATGTTCCATTCTCGAATCGCTCATATACCTGCTCACAACTCCCACTGCATGTGCAATATCTAGCCTTGTGCATACCATTACATACATAAAGCTACCAACTACTAATACATATGGTATCTTAGACATTTTTTCTTCCTCCTCTTGTTTCTTTGGAAACATCTCCTTAGTCAGCTTAAAATTATTATGCAAAGGTATACTAACTTCTTTTGCATTTTGCATGTTAAACCTTTTCAACACCTTCTCTACATGCTCACTTTGAGATAGAAAATATTTTTTTGTTTGTCCTATCCTATGCGATCCTCATACCAAGGATTTGTTTTTTTGCACCTAAATCCTTCATAGCAAATAATTTTTCTAATTTTTGCTTAAATTCATTAATATGTTGCATGTTAGACCTGACAACAAGCACATCATCAACATAAAGCAATAGGGTAATATAGTTTCCATTAACCAAATTCTTAAAATAAACACAATAATTAGAATGGAATTTTTGTGTAACTCTATTCATCCATAAAACTATCAAATTTCAAATACCCTTGTCAAGGTGCTTGCTTCAGGCCATACAAACTCTTCTTTAACCTAGACACAAATTCCTCCTTACCCTTGACCTCATATCCTTATGGTTTTTGCATGTATATTTCCTCTTCCAAATCCCTATAGAGAAATTTTGTTTTCACATCTAGTTGTTCAAGATACAAGCCTTTCGCAGCCACAAGACTTAGAATAGTTCTAATAGAAGTCATCTTTATAACTGGAGAAAAGATTTCTTCAAAATCTATACTTTTTTATGTGCAAAACCTTTTACCATGAGTCTGGACTTATATCTTTTCTTGTCTCCATCTTCTTGCTTCAACTTTTAAACCCATTTATTTGGAAGTGCTCTTTTACCTGCAGGCAATTGGACTAAGTCCCAAGTCTAATTTTGTAGTAAGGAATCCATTTCCCCTTTCATGCCTAGCTTCCAATGCTTTTTGGTATCTACCTACATTACATCTTCATACCTTCAAGTTCACCAAAATTAGTGAATAATATAGAATATAACGATGGAGAAAATCTTTCTGGAGGTCTAGTTATCCTTGTAGAATGTCTAACACTTGTAGGAGTTGTTAGAACACAATGATCTATTGAGAGGGGAGTGAATCAGTAGCTATTAAAACTTATAGTTCTTATAAGTATTTTTGTAGATTCAACCTTAAACTCAAATGTGTAGATTGAAATACTAACAGATATGAGAACCAAAAGCACAAGAGAGATCAACACATAACACTAGATATACATGGAAAACCCAAAATGAGAAAAACCATAGTGAGAAATGTTGCTAGGACCTACTTTCCTAATCCATCCTCACAAGCATCAAATTTTAGTTACAAGTTTTAAGGGATACAACCCCAAGGAAGCTTCAACTCCCTATTTTAGAAGCAACAACTTCAAGGATGTTACAACACCCTAATATGAGCTACAACTTAATGCAAATGGAGGCTACAACCTCTTACAGAATTACAAGTTCAAATGTGCATATAAAGGTTCTACATAAACTTGAGATGCATCAATACATGCAACACAATGTTGCACTTATTGCAACTTAAACTCTGTTGTTGTAGCTACACTCTCAGCAACACATCCTTCTATTCTGCTTTGTTTCTCTACTCTACACTCTCTTCTCTATTCTACACTTTCTTCTCTATTTTGCACTTTTTTCTCTACAACCTTCTTAGTTGTACTTCTCTCTTTTCAACACACAATGCACTTACAGACTTCTCCCTCTTCTTCTACTTAGTACTAAAAATCCTTAGA
Organism: Sequoia sempervirens; assembly: GCA_007258455.2. Lineage (NCBI taxonomy): Eukaryota > Viridiplantae > Streptophyta > Pinopsida > Cupressales > Cupressaceae > Sequoia > Sequoia sempervirens. Next base: position 391,926,332 of record VDFB02105785.1, on the reverse strand, counting down.
TAATGTCTGATTGTCTTTCATTTTCACCAAATTGAAATTACTACCTCAGGATCCACTTCATCATCCAGATCAGCCCTAACATCATATTAGGGTATCCCTTATTCATTAGCTTCACCAGCAAGCTTCCAGTTCATCAACCCACACACCAACATTAAGACATCTAATAATTTTTTATTAGATATCACCACACCTATGCATCAATCCATACAAAAATTAATTGGATTACATAGAATTTCCCTTCATTCTCTCTACCAAACCCTAAAATATGATTGTGCATTCAATGCATTCTTTTGATTATTCAATTTGATCTTGATTTTTGTCTCTTCAATCTATTCCACCATTGTGCACATCAAATCTCATTTACATTGTTTTTTGGGTGCAGTTGGACCAATTAATTTTTCATCTATGTCAGTTACTAGTCAAAAACCTCATTCACACTGAGTTAGTCATTTGTGATAACTGCATTCAAATTTGAGTCATCAATCTTCTAACTTCACACCATGATCCTACACTCTCCATACACTAATGCAACTTTAAAACACAACTATCTGATAAATGGTTGTTAAATATCCATTGTCAATCTAACATATTGTTCCATCGAGGAGATGCCCATTTCAATCTTTCCAATGTTCACAACTCCCACTGATATGAAATTGTATGGACCCGCATGCCAACAGTCTTCCATGTTGACGCCACATCATTCACAACACTAATGGGAAATGACATATCGAGCAATCATCAGTCACCACCTATACTTTTTGGTCACAATCTTCCATCACCATCATCCTATCAAGTCTCACATAACACTTCATCACTACATCGGGGGCACACCATCCCCAATCCTACCAATATGCCTATGTCACACTGATATCCTTCGTTGTTGTATGGTCCCCACACCATCATATCACCACATCTCACATTTCATTGGTCACTTTCTGTCGCATGCCATCTTGTCATTTGATCTCTATCTATACCCTTGATGAACATCATATTAGCTAGCCAGGTCCCACTACTGACATAATACTCCCATCACCCTATTTTTGGGACTAGCTCCATAGTCCTAGTGATACACCAGAGTCAAATTGATGGAGCACATACACTCATCCATTGTTCCATCACTAGGAAATGCTACAAGGTCCTACTAATACACAACAATGAACTAACTTTTCATCGGCATTTCCTGATCTTCCTTCGATCAATCTTCATTGTTCCCTACTAGCCCCATAGATCTTGATTGGGCCCCACTAAATTCTCAATAAGGTATGTAGGCAACTGCCGCATGTACACCTTTGAAATCACCTTCCACATACTTGTATGCCATCATCATGCACCATTCAATCTTGTTTAAGATCAACATTTTTCCACTATCCCCACGGGACCTAGTCGAGATCCTCCAAAAGCTTAGCAAAATTGATGAGCATTGTCATATCTTCAACATTTGATCACCGCCATTCAATATCTACCATTCATCAAGAAAGATCAAAATTTCATTGCTTCATAATCCACAAAAAGGATGTGGATTATCATTCACTTAGTCCCATCATTCTGCGTGTGTCATCTTTGTGATCACTATCAGTCATGTCATTAAGACTAGGTCCCACTGAGAGCGCTTCCTTCCTCCTTATTGCTCCATCACTGAGTTGCCAAAAAAAATTAGAAATTTTTTTTTCTAGGGGTTACTAAGTTATGAGAACCCATGACATGCCGACAAATAGATATCGGGTTGTCGGAGAGACTCCTACTTGACTCCTGGTGATACACTAGTATCTAATCGACCTAAAGAAGATATATAACCTTAAAGTGCTAGGCAGAGGGGCTGGTCAACTTCATGGGATGAATGACAAAAGTTGTAACTTATGTAACCAGATACCTGTTGTTGACAATCAACACCAGAATAGAAGAACATATGTGTTGCCATGACTACAAAAACTTAGGGTTTAATTGATAAAACCTAAAACACCTAAAGGTGAATATATCTCATTTATGGGTGCATCCTTCACTTTCTTTCCCTACACAATACCTTTCTAGAAAGCTCTCAAGAAACCCATCATGAATCTACCACCTAATTTTCCATCAGATCCACTACACTCACATCCATCCTCTATCATCATTCCAACAAACTCCTTTGCTCGATTTACCATTTTGACATGAATGACAAAATTTTCCAACAATCTCCCCCTTTGGCATTGATGGAAAAACTCTAACTGCTCATCTAGGTACCATTGAAGCTCTGCACCAATTTGATTATTCACACTGTAAGACAACAACTCCCTTATGACATGCATCTCTTCTCTTCTCATCAAGATTCTATTTTGCATCACATTTATCCCCCTTTGACATCAATCACAAAGGGTACACTCCCCCTAAGGAAATGCTCCAATTTTGACAAACTCTACAACCATCAAATCATTAAAAATTATAAAAATGAGATTTTACATGACTTGATTACACTATGCTTAACCAAGGTTCAATAATTGATCACTCAAGCTCCCCCTGGATATATGCCCTATCACTAATTTTTAGTTATATGGGGTGGGAGAAACTACTCCTAGTTGTTTCCTCAAGTGTTCAAACTATTTTTTAGGAAGATTCTTTGTAAATATATTAGCCACTTGTTCCTTGGTAGGAACATATTCCATTCTGACTTCCTTATCTGCAACCTTTTTGCTCTAATGAAGTGATACTTGATTGATATATGTTTTGTTCTAGAATGCATCACTAGATTCTTTGAGATATTAATGGAACTTGAATTGTCATAGAGAATCGAGATAGGTTCATTGTATTCTACCTTGATGTCCTTTAGTGTATGCTTCATCCATAAGACTTGAGTGAAACATGCAGTTGTTGCAACATATTATGCTTATGTTGTAGAAAGAGTGACAGACTCTTTTTTTTTACTCATCCAGGAAACTAATTTGTTGCCCAAAAAGAAGGCTCCTCCACTAGTACTCTTTATGTCATCCACACTTCCTGCCCAATTTGCATCTATGTATGTTGTTAAAGTGAAATATTTTCTTTTGGGGTACCATAAACCATAGTCAATATTCCTTTTAATGTATCTAAAGATTATTTTCATTGCATTGACATGTGATTCTTTAGGTTTTTTCCTAAAACCTAGCTACCATACAAACCACTTGCATTATATTAATCCTAGATGCAGTTAAATATAGTAGACTTCCAATCATTGATATATACAAAGTTTGATTTGCATCAGGTGACTCATTTGATTTTCTCAACTTGCAGCCAATAATCATGGGAGTTCTTACTAGTTTATAATCCTCCATGCCAAACTTTTTAAAAATTTCATTAGCATACTCGGTTTGTGATATAAATATACCTTTACCAATTTGTGTAATTTGCAAGCCAAGAAAAAATCTAAGTTCTCCTAACATGGACATTTGAAACTCATCTTGCATGTTTTTGGAAAATATTTTGCTCATAACATCATTGCTACCACCAAATATAATATCATCTACATATACTACAACAATGATCATATACTCACCTTTAGATTTGAGATACAAATTGCTATTAGCACAACCTTTCTTGAATCCTTTTTGTTGTATATATTAATTGAATCTTGAATACCACGCCCTTGGTGCTTGCTTCAAACCATGCAATGCTTTTCTCAATTTGCAAACATAATCTTCATTCTCTAATAGCTTAAAACCTTCCCATTGCTCAATATATAATTCCTCTTCAAGGCTTCCATTTATAAACATAGATTTGACATCCATTTGATATACTTTAAATCCTTTATACACAGAAAATACAAGAAATGTCCTAATACCTTCTAATATTGTAACTGGAGCAAATGTTTCTTCAAAATCAATACCTTCTACTTGAGCATATCATTTTCACACTAACCTTGCTTTGTTTCTAGCCACAACTCCATCTTCATTCAACTTATTTCTAAATACCCATTTTGTTCCTATTACATTCTTGCTTGATGGTCTAGGAACAAATTCCCATGTTTTTTTCTTTTCAATCTAATTGAGATCCTCTTCCATTGATTTTATTGAAATTTCTTCTTTACTAGCTTCATCAAAGCTTTTTGGTTCAATCTGTGATAAGAGAGAAAAGTTCACTTGTTCCTTGTTCTTTTCAAGTCTTCTTCTAGTCTGCACACCTTCATTCTTATCACCAATTATTTGATCTTCAGGATGATCTTTTTTCACATATTTTGCAGGAGCATGTTCAACCTCTTGCTCATTCTCTTCTTTTTGTTCTTCTTCTTCTTTTGTTGGACCTATATCCTCATCATCTGATTCTCTTTCAATATTGTTTTTGCTAGAGTTGTCTTGACTTTCATCAACCTTGACATGTACATTCTCTACAATTTTATGCAATCTCTCGTTGTAACATTTATATTATTTGCTTTGATTGGAATACCCTAAAATTATTCCTTCATCACATCTTGACTCAAAGCTTCCCAGATCTTTAACTTCTCTTTTGATATAGCATTTTTTTTCCAAATACTCTGAAATGCTTAACCGATGCAGGTCTACTAAACCACAATTCATATGATGTTCTACCACTGTTAAATCTAATAAGAGCTATGTTTTGAATGTATACAATAGTTTTTATTTCTTCTTTCCAAAATGTATCTGTCAAGTTTTCCTAGTTCAACATGGCTCTATCCATCTCCTTCACAATCTTGTTTCTTCTTTCTATCATGCCATTTTGTTATGGTGTTCTTGGTGTTGAATACTGGAATTTGATTCCATTATCTTCACAATTTTCCATGAATTCACTTGACATAAATTATCTACCTTTGTCTGATCTAAGACATTTGATTCTTCTCCCAATCTCATTTTCAACAAGCTTCTTATATATTTTAAAATTTTCAAATGCTTCAATCTTTTCCTTCAAAAATGTGACCCATGCCATTTTGGTATAATCATCAATCAACAGTATGAAGTATCTTTCCCCTTGAAACACCCTTGTTCTCATTGGACAACATAGATCATTATGAATTATCTCCAAGGATTTTTTTTGTTGAATAATCCTTTTTAGGAAACTTAAACTTCATTTGCTTTCCTTTTTGACATCCTTGGAAAATGATATTATCAATCTTTGCAATCTTAGGAATATTTCTAACTAGTCCTTTTGAAATTGTCTTTACCAAATTGTCAAATTTTACATGTCCTATTATTTTATGCCATAGCCAATTCTCATCTTCTTGGCTAATTAGACATGTTTGGCCTTCCACTTCACATAGATTATAGAGATTACTATTAGTCCTTATCCCTTGAGCAATTTTTTACCATTCATTCTTATCTTGCATCCTTCAGAATCAAATACAACTTTGTATCCATTATCACACATCTCGCTAACACTAAGAAGATTATGTTTTAGACCTTCAACATATAGCACATCTTTACTTTTGTTCTTCCCATCTATGCTCAAAATTCCTTTACCATGAATCTTAACAATAGTATTATCACCTAGGCTAACTAAACCTCCTTTTCTCATTTCAAGCTCAATGAATTTCTTTTTATTTATAGTAATGTGCATGGAGCAACCACTATCAATTATCCATAGATCTTGTTCCTTTGCATGCAATGCTATTTGGGAAATCATAGACTGAGTAGAATTTTTCTTTTTCTCCTTCCATACCTTCTTAGGGATATTTTCAACCTTTTCTTCCTTTTTCTCAAGGACCTTAGTTTTCTTTTCATCTTTGGGAGGTTTTTTTTTCTTCTTCTTTGAATGATAATTTGGTCTTACAAATTTTTCTCTACAATTTCTAGCTATATGACCAAAATTATTGCAATTGAAACACAATACATTCATATCAATTAAAGGATTGAATGGATTTTTACTTATGAAATTTGTATTTATCCTTGGAATGACTTTACACTTTCTAGCCCTATGACCAAAAATGTTACAAGTATAGAAATACCCAACTAAATTTGATGAGTACCTGGTCATGGAGTTTCCGTCTACTGGATAAGGAAATATTATTTATCTAGGTCTCTTTGGATAGTGTACTCTTGTGAAACCATCATTGTCAATTCTCCTATCATTGTTCTTCTTCTTTAGCTGATCAAAAATCAGCCTATTAAGTTTCTTGTCTTCAAATGGTTCATTCTCTAATATATTTCTCAGTTGCAGTTGACTCCTTTTCATCTTCAAAGGTTTCTCCTTTGTCAAATTTTTCACCATTAAGGACCATTTTTCTTCTACTCTAAATATTTCATAGAGCTTTACAGAAGCATAAACAAAGGAATTATTTCCTTTCTTGAGTCATAGACCTGATCTCTCCTTGTTGGATGGCTTTTGCATACTCAAAAATTTGTCAAGAATGTTAGTACCACTTTTTAATTCCAGGACCTTATTGGTCTACTCATTGGCCTTCTCCAATTATTTTCTTAAATCAATTATTTTTTCTTCAATTTTCATGCATCTATCCATCTTGGACTATAGTTTATATTTCATAATATCCTCAACTCTTTTGAGCTCTTCTACATGAACTTTCGGACCAACTATCACCTTAGTAGATTCCTCAAGTTCTTGAGTTACTTTGTCAGTCTCCTTTTGAGAATTCTTTTTTAGTTTCTCGTTTTCCTTCTTAAGATCATCATATTTATCTCTTAACTCATCAAGGTCTTCAAGAGCACTGATTAATTCTCCACCAAGATCAAAAACTACCTCCTCTTCTTCTTCAAGTGAATCTTCAATTTGTGCAGCTTCCTAATCCTTAGTTTCTTTAGCCATAAATAGAAAACCTCTTCTATCTTCTCTCATTACAAGAGCACAATATTGATCCTCTTCTTAACTATCACTAGCATCAGATGCTTCACATTCTTCATTGATTTATAGACTCTTATTCTTCTTTCCAAAGTTCTTTATTTTAGGTTAAAAGTATTTCTTCTTTCTACTATCATCTTCTTGCTTGGAACTGTCTTCTTTACCATATAGACACTTTGAAGAAAATGACCTATTCTACAATAGTTAAAACACTTGAAAGGGAGCTTACCTTTATAGCTTATTGGATCCTCTCCTTATCCTTCTTATGAATTCTACTTTTTCCTCATCAATTTCTTCATGATCAGATGTAATAATAGTAGTTTTCTCTTTCTTATCAGCTTCATCTTTTTATTTCTCATCAATCTTAAATGCAACTTCGCTTTTAGTAGACTCAACATCTAGAATTCTCATCTCATAAGTAGTAAATATACCATGTAACTCATCTAGAGTGAGTTTATCAATTTCTCTTCCTTCTTCAATATCAAAAATTTTGGCATCATATTTAGTTGTCATAGACCTAAGAACTTTCAACACAACATCTTCTTCTTTCAGATCTATGCCATATCCCTTAATAACACTCACTACATCATCAACACTCAAAAGATAATCTACAATTTTTCTTCTTCAGTCATCTGCAAGCTTTCAAATTTAGCTCTCAGTATTTGTAGCTTTTCCAGCTTCACCTTGGAATCTCCCTCATAGATATTATTTAATTCTTCCTAGAAATCATAAGTAGTTTCACAATGCATAACCTTGTTATGCACAAAGTTAGACAATTTGTTCATAATAGAAAACCAAGCTTTCTCATTATTCTCATAGTCTTTCGCTACATCATTAGTAGTAGGAGCAATAGGAGGAACATATTTGGTCTTAATTGACATCAAAATGTCAAGTCCAAGAGAACCTAAGTATCCTTTCATCAGAGAGCTCCACTTAGCAAAGTTTGTTCCATTGAATCTAGGTGGCTTGCTTGGACCTTCCTAACATTCCATTATGTTTTCTTATCAATTATATACATGAGATAATTAAGCTTCTCGTAGGGAACCTAGAGATCTGATACCAATTGTTAGAACATAATGATCTACTTAGAGGGGGGTGAATCAGTAGATATTAAAAATTATAGTTCTTAAAAGGATTTTTATAGATTCAACCTTAAACTCAAATATGCAGATTAAAATACTAACAGATATGATAACCACAAGCACAAGAGAGATCAACACATAACACCAGATATATGTGGAAAACCCAAGATGGGAAAAATGATGGTGAGAAATGTTGGTAGGATCTACTATCCCAATCTAGCCCCACAAGCATCAAAGTTCAATTACAAGTTTTAAGGGTTACAACCCCAAGGAAGCTTCTACTCCCTATTTTAGAAGCAACAACTTCAAGGATGATACAACACCCTAATTTGAGCTACAACTCAGTACAAATGGAGGCTACAACCTCTTATAGAATTACAAGTTCAAATGTGCATATAAGTGGTTCTACATAAACCTGAGATGCATCAATACATGCAATACCATGTTGCACTTATTACAACTTACACTCTGTTGTTGTAGCTACACTCTCAGCAACACATGTTTTTTTTTCTACTTCCTTTCTTTGCTCTGCACACTCTTCTCTATTTTCACTTTCTTCTCTATTTTGCACTTTCTACTCTACAACCTTCACAGTTGTACTTCTCTCTTTTCAACACACAATGCACTTACAGACTTCTCCCTCTTCTTCTAATACACACTAAAAATCCTTAGACAATTTCTGATTGTCCTTAGTTTTCACCAATGTGCAATTACTACCTTGAGATCCACTTCATCATCTAGATAAACCTTGGAATCATATAATTAGGGTTTCCCTTATTTGTTAGCTTCACCAACAAGCTGCCAGTTCATTGAGCCACACACCATCATTAAGACATCTGATAAATTTTATTAGATATCACCATACCTATGCATTGAGCCATACAAAAATTAATTCAATTACAAATAATTTCTCTTCATTCTCTCTATCAAACCCTAAATGTTGATTGTGTATTCAATGTGTTATTCTGATTATTCAATCTGATCTTGATTTTTTTCTCTGCAATCTATGTTGTCATTTTGTTCATCAAATCTCATTTACATTGGTCATTGAATGCAATTGGACCAATTAATTCTTCATCTATGTCAGTTACCATTCAAAAACCTCATTCACACTAATTAGCCATTTGTGATAACTACATTCAAATTAGGGTCATTGATCTTCTGACTTCACTTCATGATCATGCGCTCTCCATACACTGACACAACTTTAAAACACAACCATTTGATAAATAGTTGTCAAATCTCCACCATCAATTTAACATACTTCTCCATCGAGGGGATGCCCATTTTAGTCTCGTTGATGGTCACAGCTCCCACCAATATGAATCGTATGGACCCGCATGCCAACATTCTTCCATGTTGACATCACATCATTTGCAACACTAATGTGAAATTACATATTGAGCAATCATCAATCACCACCTGTACTTTTCAAACACAATCCATCATCACCATCATCCTATTGTGTCTCTCATAGCACTTCATTACTCCATTAGGGGGATGCCATCCCCAATCCTACCAATGTTCCTATGTCACACCGATATCCTTTGTTGTTGTATGGTCCCCACACCATCATGTCAAAGCATGTCATATTTCATTGGTCACTTTCTACCACGTTCCATCCTGTCATTCAATCTTTGTCTATACCCTTGACACATGTCATCTTACCTAGTTGGGTCCCACTACCAGCATCATACTCCTATCACCCTATCGTTGGGACTAGCTCCATAGTCCTAGAAATACACCAAAGTAACATAGATGAAGCACATGCACTCATCAATTTTTCCATCACTAGAACATGCTTCAAGGACTTGTCGATACACAACCTTCACACCGATGAACCAAGTTTTTACTAGCATTGTCTGATCTTCCTTCAATCAATCTTCACCATTCCCTACTAGCCTCGTGGGTCTTAATTGGGTCCCACTGAATTCTAAGAGGGGTATATGGGAAACTACCATGTGTACACCTCTAAAATCACCTTCCACTTACTTGTATGTTGTCGTCATGCTTGTTTCGATCTTGTTTAAGATCAACAGCTTTCTACTATCCCCATGGGACCTAGCCAAGATCCTCCAAAAGCTTAATGGAATTGATGAGAACTGTCAGACCTTCAACATTCAATCTCTATCATTCATCAAGCAAGATCACAATGTCACTACTTCATAATCCACAATAAGGATTTGGATTACCATTCAATCAGTCCCATCATGCCATGTGTCATCTTTGTGATCACTGCCAGCCACGTCATTAAGACTAGGTCCCACTCAAAGCGCTTCCTTTCTCATTGCTCCATCGCTGAGTCAGAAAAAAAATTGAACTTTTAGAACCTTTTTTTTGGGGGGTTACTAAGTTATGAGAACTCATGACATGTTGACATATAGATATCAGGCTGTTGGAGAGACTCCTGCTTGACTCTTGGTGATACACTAGTGTCTCATCGACTTGAAGAAGATATATAACCTTAAAGTGCTAAGTAGAGGGGTCAATCAACTTCATGGGATGAATGACATAAGTTGTAACTTATGTAACCAGTTACCTATAGTTGATAGTCAATGCCAGAATAGTAGAAAATAGTTGTTTCCATGACTGCAACAACTTAGGGTTTAACTAATAAACCCTAAAACACCTAAAGGTGAATATAATTCATTTATGGGTGCATCCTTCACTTTCTTGTCCTACACAATACCTTTTTGGAAAGCTCTCGAGAAACCCATCACAAATCTACCACCTAATTTTCCATCAGATCCACTACACTCACATCCATGCTCTATCATCATGCCAACAAACTCCTTTTCTTGATTTACCCTTTTGACATCAATGACAACATTTTCCAACAGGATTTTGTGGGATAACTTGTGGTTGTTGAGTATCAAGTACCACTGGCATTTTATTTTCTAGAATTTCATCTAGCACCACATATTCCTTTTCTTCCTATTCATGCTTCTTTTCCTGTAGCTAATCCTTATGCATGACCTTCTCATTGAATATAACATCTCTACTCCTAATAATTTTATGATTTTTATAATCCCATCATCGATAACCAAATTCATCTACTCCATATCCAATGAAGGTACATTTTTTAGACTTAGCCTCAAGCTTGGTTCTATTTTCAATATCAACATGGACAAAAGTTTCACAACCAAAGGTTTTCATAAATGAATATTTCACCCTTTTACCTATCCATGCCTCATTTGGAATGCCACCATCCAAAGGATTTGAAGGTCCTATGTTTATTATATAAATAATGGTATGTACAACAGCTACCCAAAACTGTAAGAGTAGTCCAACATGTAATCTTATGCTCCTTGCATGCTCCATAATGGTCCTATTCATCCTCTCAAACACATCATTTTCTTGTGGGGTTCTAGGAAACATTTTCTATCTACATATTTCATTGTATGAGCAATACTTTTCAAATTCTCTATTGCAATGCTCACCTCTTTTATCAGATCTGAGACACTTCAACCTTTTTCCTGTCACATTCTCAACCAAAGTGTTCCATTTTTTAAAACTCTCAAATACTTCTAATTTTTATTTTAGAAAATACACCCATGTTTTCCTAGTTGCATCATCAATAAAAGTAACATAATAACAAGAGCCACCAAGAGAAGATACCTGAGTTGTTCCCCATGCATCTGAATGCACAAGCTCTAATTTTTCACTCTTCTCTTTCCCAACTTTGAGAAATCAGACTCTTTTTTGTTTTCCATAAACACTATTTTCATACAACTCTAAGTCAATCTGCTTTAGACCTGGTAGAAACTTTTTGGAGTGAAGGATCTTCATCCCTTTCTCACTCATGTGCCCAAGTCTATGGTGCCACAATTCTTTTTATGTCCCTATATAAAGTCCTCTAACTGTCTCAGTAGCAACTATTTATATAGCAACTAAGGTAGAAAAAGTATTACCAGTACACAAATACAATGTGCCTACCTTTTCACCTTTAGCTACTACTAATGTACCTTTAGTGACCTTCCATACTTTGTCTATAAGGTAACTATGCAACCTTCACTACCCAATTGTCCTATAGAAATTAAATTCCTTCTCAAATTTGGAACATTCCTTACCTCCTACAGCAACCATTCATTTCCATTTTGCAACTTGATTTTTATCTTTCCTTTTCCAACAATCTAACAAGGTTCATCATCACCCAAATATACCTATCCAAAATCACCTTGAACATAATCTGCAAAATATTTCATATGGGGTCTGGCATGAAATGAAGCCCCTGAATCTATTACCCAGGAATCATTAACATTATCTAAACATAGAATTAAAGCATCCAAAAATTTATTACTTGCAACATTAGCTTCCTTGCTTTCATCATGTTGTGTGTCTCCTTGTTTCCCTTTTCAAGACCAAAAATCCTTTAAGTGTCCTGGCTTTCCACAGTGCCAACAATCCATTTTCCCTTAGGATTTAGATCTACCTTTCTTTGACTTCCCTTGTGAATTCCCATGATTTATTGGGATTTTTCCTCTCTCATTTTTTCTTACACCTGTTCTCTACATTCAAAGCATTACCCAATGTTGAAGTATCACCTATGCTTTTCCACCACATTTCCTTGCTACAGATAACACCAACAACATCATCAAATTTTAATGTATTTGAACCAAAGATAGAGTTACTTCCATTCATTACCAATCTATTCTAGCTTTATGGAAAAGAACATAAAACTAAGAGAGCCCACAATTCTTCATCAAAATTTACTTTTATAGAAGATAATTGGCTGGTAAATATATTAAACTCATTTAAATGGTCTATCACATATCCATCTTCAATCATTTTTAGATTAAACAAATGCTTTATGAGAAATTCCTTATTTAAGGGTGAGGGTTTTTCATATAATTTAGCCAAATGTTCCATCAGATCCACTATTTCCTTTGCTTCAGTTATATTGAATGCCACATATGGTGCCAGGAACAACCGAATGGTTCCCAATGCCTTTCTATCTAGAATCTCCCATTCTTCATTGGACATAGTAGCCTCTTTCTTTGTTTTCCCCCGCAATGGCCCCCATAGATCCTTTTGAAACAAATAATACTCCATCTGTGTCTTCCATAATTGATAATTTTGGCCATTGAACTTCCCAACCTTGAATTTTCCTTCTTCCATTGCTCCCACTCAAATATAGAGGTTTCCTACCAATCAACTGATATACACACGGCTCTAATACTAGTTGTTAGGGTTTAAATATATTGGAGAAATAAACATTAACAATTATATGTAGATTAAATAACCCAAAAATAACAATGAAGAATAACACAAAAAGAGATCAACACATAAATTTCACACGGTTCACCTAATATGGGCTACATTTGCAAAAACTCAGCCACCCAATGTTTTTATTATCCAATGAAAAATAGATTACAATCTCATGAATTACACACCCCACAACTTACATCCCAGCCACTTATAACAAGATTTTTGGAAGCTTCTAGAATTAGGTTTTTACAAAGTCATTTTTTCACTTAACGTGTTAGCAAGAACCCCGGTGAGGATACATTATGAGTTTATAGTATTTTCATGATAAGTTGCCACATACTAACAATTTGTTGTTTATCATCCTTTATTGGTCAATGCTTTACATGCAAGAAATTTGGACATAGGGCAAGTGAATATAGAATTCAAAATGATGAATGCATCTAATAATAGTAGAATGATTCAATATTTCAAAAGGTTACTACTATACATGCTATGGATTTGAACACAAGGCTAATCAATGTAGATCTAGAATGAATGAAAGGAGTAATGCTCAAAGGAATATCATATGCAACAACTACAAAAGGACAAGACATAGTGTTAAATTTTGTAGAAGTAGAAACACAAGAAAGGACAATCCAAGAAAGGACAATACAAAAGGACAAGACATAGTGTTAAATTTTGTAGAAGCAGAAACACAAGAAAGGACAATCCAAAAAAGAAGAATAAACTAGTCAAAAAGATTAATCCTAATGAAATAAAGAAGGAAAAAGAAAATATTTGGTGAAAGAAAGAAGAGACTGAGGATAAAGGAGAATTTGTACCACTCTCTAGTGCAAATGTTTCCTTTGGTAACTAAGCCCAAAGTTGTGTCTTAGGGGGGGATTTACTGAATACCCCTTGTCCCTCACCAAAAAATAAGTTCTTGAGATATAGCATGAAGATATGTCATGAAGAATGAAATCCTTAATCTATGGAAGAAAATATTCTAATACAAGTTACGAAGCTTGGAAAGATTGACTATGCATACAAGGTTTTAAGGTTGGCAGCTTTTTTTCTAAAGCATTTATCATTGAAATAGGTCAAATCAAAGAGTTAAAAGTATGCTTGATAAGAAAAAATAATTTTATTTAATGTATTTAAAAGAGAATAGATGATCAAGAAGTGAGTTTGAATGGTCTGAAGCATCTCCAAGTTGCATAATTTCAAAACCCTACTTCATCGTGCAAGAGACAAAGGTTTTAGCAATCCCTACACATTCTATTTTTTTGGAATTGTCAGTTGAAAGTAATTTGAATGCAATAGCGACACCAGAAATTATATATATTTCTCAAAAAATGCAACCCTAATTTAAAATATATTCCACCAAAGTTTTAGAAGTTGATCCCCTAGGTGATTTTTCACATATACCTCTTGGGGTTCTACCTATTGAAGATATTAGGGATTATATTCATGGGAATATGGAAGAGCACCCTATAGAAAACTGTTCAATCTATGGTAGATGAATTAGTTCAAGAATATTACACCTTGAAACTAGAATAAATATCTTGACTGAGAATAAATTATATGTGTGGCACTAGTTTCCAGACTTTAGCAATCAAGAGAAATGTATTAGAATGACATTGAGTAGAATTCATGATCAGTTTATATGGATTGATGGCACTCACATGATTATCAAAGAAATTATTAGATAAATCATTGGTTTATGTTCCATTAAACTTATTCCAGCCCAAAAATCCATCAAGAACAAACACATAATGTTGACAACAAGTGTTACAATAAACCCTATCAGAAAAATGGCAATTCAATATGCAACTATGGTTATTGAACATATGATTTATGGAGACAATTCAATCTCTTCCACCACAATTCATGTGGCAGTGGATATGATTGATAATAATGGTGAATATGACCTTTGTGAATTGCTCTGAAAATAATTGATGGAAAACTTGACAGAAATTAAGAAGAAAATGCATGTATCCAAGTATGGCACATTGGTGGTATGTTTGGTTTTCTACTTTATGAAGGAAGTTTCAATAGTTCAAAAGGTTAATTAGTCAAATGAAAAAAAAAAATTCTCATCAAATAACAGACTACATGAGAAATCTTGGAGATATGGATGCTTGGGGTGATGCCCTTGCAGCATTCTTTGTAATGTTTCAATGAAGGATGAATATGAGACAGAGAATTTTGAGAAATGTGGTAAGAAAATACATGAATGGCATTAACTTTTTGGTTTCTACTAATTATTGCATAATAGAAGCAGTTGAACCTAGAACTGTTTGGGTCCCAGAGCTTGCATATGAAGTGAAAAAAGATGATGTTATTTGTTGTGCTAAAGTATTGTTGAAAAATCCTAAGGATCCCAACAAACCAAGATTTGAAAACTTTAGAGAAAATTCAATGGAAGTTTCTCAAAAATTCAATAAATCACAAATAAAGAAACATGTTGATGTTGAGGTATAGTCATATTAAAAAAAGTTTGGCATCTCAGAAGACACTAACACTACTAGGGAAACTATAGAGAGAGTTAGAGCTAACATGAGTATAGAAGAAGCCTTTGATAGCTCTAGGAGATTAGTTATTGCATCTCTACCTATAACTGGTAAGAAGAGGATATTCATAGGTATTCCTTCAATAAGGGATAAATCCCCTCTGGTAGTCCATGCCATCAGGGCTGAAGAAAAGAAAACCACAAGGAGAAATAACCAAAAAGCCATGAGGAAAAAGGAAGATGGTATCACTATGACCTCTAAAGAAGATATAGATGATGCTCAATATGAGAATGAGATCAGTAAAGTTGTAATGAAAACACAAGATATAATAAATAACTTCAAGGGATATGCCTCTAAACTAAGAGAACAAGTTGAAATAGAAATTGAATCATATACCTATCTTAAGAAGTTGAGACAATTTGAGAAGCTAAGGGACTTGGTGAAAATGAAGCATATACCTATCTTAAGTGCCCTTGCTAGTAAAAATAAAATTTTAGAGTTAAATCTTACTCCCTACACTCCAAAAGAAGGGAAGGAAGTCTTGGTAAAGCTAGAGTCACAATACAACATACTTGCAATAGTAAAGAAATAGTGGGAAGAAGGTAGTTCCACTTGGAAAGTCATTCCATAGATGCTTCAAGAGTCAACATCTTCAGGTTAACATTTTTTAATCATGCATTTTTAAAATTTTCATATTCTTTTTGCATGTATGCAGAAGGTATAGAATTTTTTTGATTAAATTTTTTAGGGAGAGTATACATTTTTTTTTATACCGATACACCCTTTGCCATTGATGTCAAAGGGGGAGAGATACTTGAAAAAAACTTGGAGAGTTGGGAAAGACTTTTGAAGAGAGATATATGTAATGGGGAGAGACAATATTTTGGAAAAAGGTAGATGCACAAAAATAAGTCCACATAAGGTGGAAGTTTTGGCCTTAGAAAAAAATATGAAATCAGGTTCAATAGAATGGGATCCCATTTTTTAATAAACAGGACCTTGTTTAGGTTCGGGGTCCCAAGAAAAAAATCTAAATGAGATCTAGTTTTTTTTTTAAATCAGGATCCCATTTTGTTTTGGTGTCCTGAGCCATCCCACAAGAACTGGGATCCTATTTTTAACAAATATGGATCCTAATTTGTAAACATCCCGATTTATAAAAAATGAGATCTCGATTTGTAAAAAATGGGATCTCAATTTATTTATTTAAAACAAACTAACGAGACCCCATTTTAATAGTTTGGGATCCTGATTGATAGTGACCTTCAACATTCCAATGACAAGGCAGTGACCTCAAGTATGTCATTATCCCTTTTCTTTGCATTTTTTTCAGTTTTTTGGTTACTATTGATTAATTTAGGTTTTTCTTTGTATTTTTGACAATTTTTTTCATTTCAATTTAGATCTGCAAAAGAAATGAAACCTTCATTAGTGGAAAACAAATAGAAAACATCAAACAAAAAAATTAAACCCTAAAACCTAATCAAACATATGTATGTAAATATATGTATGTACATATGTATATATGTATGTTATGTATATATGTATGTACATATGTATATATGTATGTACATATGTATGTATGTATGTATGTATATTTTTCAACTCTATATGAAATAAAAACCTTAATAGCTATTTTACATGAAAGATGTTTCAAAATACTATATATACATGTACATACATACATTCTTATATATACATACATATATACATTCATGCATACATACATACATACATACATACATACATACTTATATGTACATACATATACACATGTACATGCATACATACATTCTTAATTATATGTATGTAAGTATGCGTATTTGTATATATGTAGATATGTATATAGGTATATGTGTATAGGTATATGTAAATAGGTATATGTATATAGGTATATGTATATATCTTTCTATCATTGGACATTAAATACATTCATACATATACACTTGTACATACATACATACATACTTAATTATATGTATAGGTCCTTTGATACGTTTCTTGAGGATGTGGTTATATATACATATACCTATACTTACATACAAAAATATATATACATATACCTATATACATATCTACATATATACAAATATACATAATTACATGTACATGTACATACATACATATACACATATACATACTTACATACATTCTTAATTATATGTACACATGTACATACATACTGAACCATAGATTTTATGGTTGGTGGAATGCTATGTCTCTTTAATGCAGGAGCATCATTGGTTTATGGCAATCTTGCATCACCCAAAAATATTTTCATTCTAGTTTTTGTTCAATTCAAGTTGGTGGATTCGGTGATTCTTCATGTTTGCTCGCCAGACCTTGCAAATCTATGCTTACTTCTTGGACATTTTCATTTACCTTATTCCAAAATTTGATCATGATTGGTTCATTTTCTGGCAAGTTATCACTTCCAAATTGTGTGAAAATTTCTTGAACCAGCACTAGAATAATGTTCTTATCGTACGGCTAGTTCGATCATTATGGATCATCCCCATGACTTGTGGATCTGAATGGTGTGATTAGTGTCCCCAACCTTCCTTATAGGTCCACACTTCATCTTATGCAACTATTGGGGAATAATTCAAATTTGAGGCTGACCTATTCATGTGCACATTATATTTTCTTTCATGGGAGAATGTAATGATCTTTTGGGTCGACGCAAATGTTTTTGGATCTGTGAATGTATAAAAAGCATTGTAAATGATCATTAGAAGGAATTAGTGAAGGGTAGATTCAAAGATTAGAAAATGAAATATTTTCTCTGTAGTATTTTCACTCGCATTGAGGAGCATGTAGGAAGATAGTATTTTGAGCATGTTGTAATTAGGCCTACGAACCGAATTTGTAAGCCTGGATGTTGTCGGCTAGTTATAATTAAATTTTTTGATAATAAGAATGTTGTGTTTCTTCCATTATGTGACTCTTGTTTCATGATATTTTATTCCATTTTTTGTGTTTCTTCCATTATGTGACTCTTGTTTCATGGTCTAGATTGTTCTCTTTGAGGACCCTCTGAACATGGCTACATCACTCTTGTGGCCAATTAGGGTCTTTCACCTAATGAAAAGAGATAGATCCCACACCCAAAATCTAGGTGGTTCACTCAAATTAATGTGTGTATGATGTAATTAACACTAAATTAGATTATCTAAATGAAACTAAGCTATGAAATTGATTGATTATTAATACAAAACTAATGAAATATGCAATGTTTGAAAACACATTATGTAATGCAAAACACATAGAAATGAATAGTAAACTATAACAGAAATGGACCAAATTGAAAGTGTGCACCTTAAATATGGATGGAGGCTAGATATGACTTTTGGAATTCTGGTGATACTGATTTTTAGGCCTTGTGAGACTTATTCACCATTCTAGGCAAATTAGTCCTAGTTTTGGAAAATTGAACAGAAGCCCATTTTGGACAAATGGGTATCCAAAACTATAGAAAACCAAAATCATGCTTGGAATTTGGGCTCATTCACCACCCATGGTGAATTATTCCACTTTTTAATTTCTAAAAATCCAAAAGTGGAAACTGAAGTCCCCGATCTGCTCTTTGGCTCCTGACAGGTATCTACCTCTGAAAGTCTAATTTTTGAACCTGAAAGTGACTTTTGATGGATATTTTTCCTTAGAAAATGAAGGGAATAATTAAAAAACTTTAAAACTTGATCTTCAATTATTTCCAATTCCTCAAGATGCCTAAATCTACAAACACACAAGTCAAGAGAGAAATATTGAATGTTAGGGCATGGGGGTTTGCCTTGGTCAAACCCCTTTTTAGGTAATTAAACCAAAATGATGAAAGAATGGAATAAATCATGTAACAATGGGTTCAATACCTTTCCATTAATATTCATCTTGAATTTTTGTAGAAAAAGATGAAGAATATACCCTTGAATGTCAAAAAATTGTTATCTTAATGACTTGAAATGATGAAACCCTAACTTGCTTGTCTTAAAATAGAAGAATGATGGACATGAATAATGAAGAATGGTTATTATTTATGGTTTAGAGACTTATATTTATAGTAAATTCACCTAATTGTCTCATTAATTGGATCTCTAAGGCCAACATGAAGAAAAACTAAACTTAAATTCCAAAATTTCCTACTCGAAAGTCAAAATTGGCCCGAATGGGACTCATTCACCACCTTGGGTGAATCAGTCCCACCTAGTAGGGACTTATTCAATAAACTTGGAAAATTAGTTCCAGTGGGGCCTATTTTCTAGCTAAGTTCTTAGGATATAATAAAATAAGGTTTATATGATGTCTATATCAATTATTTGATCAATTTAAGCCTTGGGATGCACAATATGGGGTAATAGGGGCCTATTAATGATGATGTAAAGTTCAATTAGGTATTGGGACATAGAATTCAATGTGAAAGTGTTATTAAATACACTTTGCATCACTAAAATGAGGTCCACATAGCCTAGGAAGGCATAAGAACCAATTTGAATGTGTAAAACACATTACAACACTAGGTTAATGTCAAATTTAGTTTACAAGCCTTCTAGATTGATGTGATAATGTAATTAAATACATTTTATAATTTTGAATTAAGGTAAAATGGGTTTATAAAGTCTAGAAAAGTGTGAAAGTCCTTTACAACACTTTACAACACCTTTGCAAGACATTGATAAATACATTTTATTCAATTTGCAAGGGTCCAAGACCTAGTGTGGATGTGAAAACACCTCTCAACACTAAATCAAGGCCTCATTAATTATGATTTATCATCAATTATTCCCCAAATCAAGCAAGTTTCCTTTTTTCTACGATACACATACATACATTCTTAATTATATGTATACATATAATTAAGAATGTATGTAAGTATGTACATGTGTATATGTATGCATGTATGTATGTATGTATGTATGTATGTATGTACATGTAAGTATGTGTATTTATATATATGTAGATATGTATATAGGTATATGTGTCTATATATATATATATATTTTTAAGTATAGGTATATGTATATATAACCACATCCTGAAGAAACATAGAGAAACTTCCTTCTCATCTACTAGGTGAGAAAAAAAATCACCTTATTCTATAGTAGTCTAAGACACCTATTAGAGGACCTTATTTTGTCGCATTCAAAATCTTGTCATTATTGGTTATTTGGACATGTACCCTAGACCAACTTCTATAAATGTGTAGTGTTTAGATAATATGAATACAAACAAATCAATCATAACATTTTCTCTACCCAATTTAACTCTAATGTTAGTGAGATGTTCTTTGACAAATAAATATATAGGTACTTTCAACACCTAACATCTATGGTTGATACTTACACAATTAGAGATCCCCTAGATCTTAGATACCTTCAAATAACCCTATTTTTTACATATTATAAGGCTCTAGGAATTTGCACCTCATTTTGATACACATTTTGTATTTTATACTATATCATTCTTACTAATGATGCTATTTTTATAAATTACCATAAAGTTGTATGGATCATGCATTTAGGATTCATAAATGTGGATTTGTATATGCTCGGTATATTTTCACACTTTCCAATTATGTTCTTATTTATTTCCATTAAGGTGTATAGATTATTTAAATAAATTTATATTGTGGCTTTCTATATTTGTGGACTCTATGACATTTTCATTACATGATTATGTATATGTTCATAAAGATAAACAATTTATTTATTAATTATATATTTGCATATTAACAAACACCTAGTCTCTAACATATTACCATACATATATTTTTCTACCGGAGTGATCCTTGAACATCGGGTTTATGATTTAGGTTAAAAAAACTCACAAGGTTCACCAAAAATTTGATCAAATCAATCAATTTGGAATCAAACCAATCAATATAACTTGTTTAAGATAAAATTTTAATTTAGACAAAAACCTCCCACCTTTTTAGGCAACAATTGAACCATTTTTTCTATTAGCATATGCAAGGAACATTTCAAAACACTATCCAAATGGTGACATTAGTGATCTAGAGTCAACCAAAAATTTAAGAATGGTTTCCAATGACTTAAAATTAATCCATATCTACCATGAAATTGTGGTCCATTATTCTAAATAAATTCATGAGTTGAAGCTAAAAGAAAACTAATGAGAAAGAAACCCTTTGGGATCTTAGGGAGATATAGGATTGATTTATCTTCTAGGATATATTGATTTCATCCAAGTGTTATCTTAAATAGATATAAAAGTAAAAATTAAATTAAAAAATATAGAGAAAATAAAAATATTTTAAATAAAAGTTATAATTTATATACATCCATGAGTGTGTGTACTACTTTTATAATATATCTAAATAAAATATTTAATCTATTTGAAATGAATTGTGTTGCACCTCTTCATATAATTATCCCAAGGTCAATTCAATAACTTTCTCCCCCATAAAGATAACATCAAAAATGCCAAAAATAGAGTCTATGGCAATTCAAGTGGTTGAAAAAAAAATCCTTTGTGACTTTACGTAGGCAAGGCCATCATTGATGAGCCCCTTAGGCTTAGGTAGTCCTCTAGGTGTTGTCATAATAAACTTTCAATCCATAATAAACTATCCATGGTCGAAGTCAATCAAACTATGTTATCTTTTCACTTTATGTAAGCAAGGCCATCATCGATGAGCCCCCAATGCATTAGTTTAGTCCCTTAGGGTTTATCATAATAAGGTCTTCATCCATCCCAAATCCTATGACAATAAACTATCCCTTGCTATGGTTGACATGTTGATTAGACACAAACAATTATCAAACAAGAGCATTGAGCTTATCCAAATAGTGAAACAACAAGCAAACTATCCAACTAGCTTTCAACCATCAATGATCAATTTCCTAGAAACATAGGTAAACATCAAACAACAAATAACTAGTAATCATTATCAGCTATCAAATAGTCTTATATAGAGTGTTGCATTATCGAAACTAGACTAAGAATCATATACGACATGTCGCATTTTTGAAACCAAACTTTAGCTATCCAACCTATCAATTGTCTTATATAGGTTGTGGTACCCTCAAAAACCAAACTCAATCCATCATTGGTCTTATACGAGGTGTACCATTCCTGAATCCAAACATTATCATTATCTAAAACTTGATCATATAAACAATCATTGGTAAACGATCTAAATGGTTGTTGACTATGTTGGTCCAAATTTTTTTAATCTTTTTATTGATTTATCTTCAGTCATGTTATTATGTGCCTTGAGGATGTCCCAAGAAGGATTTAGAGGAGTGATGATGGACCATGACCTTTTTCTCTTTGATTTATGTTTTTGGTTTGTCTTGGAAACACAACTGGGGAAACTTGGTTCCTTGTGTGTAATTGAATTTTCATTTGGCATAATCAAAAAATTATATGCAAGCTAAAGCTTAATCTAACACTTTCTAGTGTTAGGATCAACATGCCTTGTGGTTACTTCCTCACATGTTTTGGAAAGGTTTTGTGGTTTCTAATTTGTGTCATGACACTCCTTGTCTATCGTGTGTCTATTTTTGCAAGGGATAACATATCACACCTTGGTCTATGTCATATCTTGGTGTTCATAATCCATTTCCATAATAAGTTCTATGATGATAATTATGTAATCAAATAAGAGATTGATCATTTATTAGAAATATCTCAATATTGAAACTCCCAAATTCTTCCTGTCATTCCATTCATCACCCTTTTCTTTCCACACTAACATTCCCTTCATCCATCCTTCGCAGTCATCATGATGGTGTGTTGTGACACACAAAAAAATAAATGCATTAGTAGTACCATCCTGCATACACAATCATGTTAGCACATCATAGGTACCATTATCATATACATATTAGGCCAACCATATTCAATCAAAAAATTTAAAAAATATCCATAACATTGCATCACATAGAACCATCATCCATATAAGCATCGCATAAAAACATGGCATAAGCATATAGATATCCTTTCATCTAACATAACATACATAAGAATAGGAAAATAATTAGGTGCACCTATCCATACATCATAAGAATGTATAAGCATAAACTATACATTAGATATCCATAGCATCATATCATAAGTCCATAATCCACATCATATAGGAACATCACATAAACATAAAATGCATAATCATAAAATCACATCATAACTCCATCACAATAGAAACATTCACATAGGATCATACACATCATATAGTCACCACTAAAAATAATGTATCTCGCATATATATATCAAAAAATGGTGTGGCAATACATGATCATAGTGTATCCCAAAAATGGAGCATGCAAGCTCAATCAAAATATCAGTGTCTAAAAACATATAAAAAATAGGTCTAACTTGTGTTTCCCTCATCTCCTAACCCTAATGGTCTATCCTCCCTCTATTGTGATCTTAAGGGTCTATCTTAGGGACCAAATCATCTCTACAAGACTCCTCCACTACTCTAATTCTTATGTGAGTGTGTCTTGCTCCTACTTTGACTCTGGAAACTTGGTTCTCTAGTAGTTTATATCACAACACACTCATATAAATATCTATAGTATTGATCCTCTATGTTAGCTTGATACATAGTGTTTTCAAATGCTACAGCTAGCCCTCTAACTATAGAAATGAATTAAATGCATCTCTAATCATCCCTCTATTCCCTTATCACCGCTTGATCCCTCTCAACAATCAGTGCCTACACCTGACCCTATAGAGCTAGAATTTGTGTTACCTGTGCTTATAACACCTACACCTACACTTGGAGTGCCTACATCTGAGCCTAGGACCCTACCCCACATCCTCGGACTCCTCCTCCATAACTTTCATAATCATGTCCCTGATCAAGACATCATACAAATCCTCCTCCATAATCACGACATCACTAGAAGCCTCCTCTACAACAATCTCCTCTCCAACAACTAGATCCTTACCAATCACCTCATCTCTCTCCTCCTCCATGTCTACATCCATCTCTTCCTGCTACTACTCTTGCTCTCCCTCCTCTCTAATGGGTGGAATATGTTGGGGCACCCTCTATGCTACTCATGGGGTTAATCCTACCCTCCCTCGCTAACCTCAATCATCATGACCCCTACCTCTCTCGTCTTGGCCTCTGTCATCCCATCCTCTATCCCTATCATCTTTTCCTCTATACCTCATCCACTGACTCTATTTTCATTTCCCTCACCTCCTCTCCCTCTACCCCTTCCTTCGAATCTACCTCGTGGCCACCTACCCATATTCTCCATAGGCATTAGATGATCTAGATCTAAGAAATATTTCATCCTATGGGTAGCCCACCATGCGTCATACTCTGGAGTCATGATTTCATTGGCCACATCGGTCACTCATCCCATTGGATAGGCTCTAACCCAACAATTTCCTACAAATCCACCTGAATGTTTACCATAGGCCCCCACTGAGAAACCTCTCTAACTAAACAAGTATACTTAGTTATCCCCACTAGCACTCCTTGTCACTCACCAAAGTGTCTCAACACCCTCTCTAGCAAGTTCCTTTCTATGATGTCTTGTGTCTGAACTATGTTTCCAATAAAATACCATGTGTTCCTGCAATAAGGTAGATGCTCTACATCCTCACCCCAACCTACACAATCTCTATAAGGTCTCTAGATAAATCCATCTAACAAGTTAATAGCATGCCTCCAATATCCAACATCCCCCATTCTGATCTCAATCACTAATCCTCCATAAATGTAAACATATGTTGGTCCTGGAGCTAGATATTTTTCCACTAGCAGTCTAAACACTATAATGTTCTCTCATTCCTATAACATCAAAAGCATCATCCCATGGTTGATGCTCTATCAATCTCTAATGCTACATCTTGTAGCTAAAAATATAGCATCACCAATAGGCAGGGTCCCCATGCTTATATTGTACCCTCCATCATCCTACCTTGAGAATCTCCCAAATCATAACAGAAATCCATGCGTGTTCCTGCCAAGGAAAACTGCTTCATCAATCATTGAACACAATACCACTATAAGTCTCTCATATCTATCTACTAAGGTGTCCCATCAAATCTCATAATCCTTGACCCGTAGCTCTAGTAGGGAATTAGTCCCAAAGACCCATTGTATCGCTACCAATCCCCTCCCAATATCATATACCACTTTCTCTCCATGGATGGGAAGCCACATAATCCTCCAAACATCTTCCAGCATCACAGTTGCCTCACTAGTCAGTAGGTGGAACAAACTCATCTATGAGTGCCACCTCTCTACCAATGTTGTTAGTAGACCCCTATTAGCCTACACCATGGGCATAAATGTCACATGATAGAGTCCCAACATAGTCAAAGTGTCCCACTCCTCCACAAGTAGATGATCTCAAAGGGTAAAAGAGGTCGATCAGCTCTCTCACATATATATCAGTGTAAGTCTCACCTACATCCACCAAAAGCACACCATGTTAATCATAATGCCTAAATTGGCCTATGCGATCTATTGAATATCCAAAAAAAAATTAAAAAAATTCCTAAATTATCCTATCAAAAAAATGTGTCACATTTTCATTCATATGTACTACAATTGTAGTTTCATTCTATAGTTGCATCATTCTATCATGCAATCGCGTCGCACCTTTGTAATTATTTCATTCCATCCTTCATTTGTGTCATTATGTCATGCAATCGCATTGCACCTTTGTGATTGTGAGCCAATTTTGCAATTTAGTCCTACATCACACCTTTGTGGTGCCATAAAATAGTTGCATCACACTTTGTGATTGTGGTGCACAACACCACGAATATGGAAAACTCGATAACAGTTGTGTAGAAAACGCACATCTACTTTCCCTTATTTGAGCCCTAGAATCTATGCAAAAAAAGATAAAATCACAAAGAAAGGTTTGGATACATACCATCGTGCCTGAGCCCTCCTTGCATCCATATGTTCGTACTTGATACCCACAATGTGCAAAGGTTGGTACATGCAACATCACAACAACAGCTTTGCATAAAATCCTAAACCAAAGCTCCTAATCTTCTAAAGTAAAAGTGCATAAATGACTTATTTTCACCCCCCTAGGGTATATTTATAGCCTAATTTGACCTAATAGGGCCCCTTCCTTCATAACTAGTCACATTAGGTTTTTCCTTCAAACTCAAATATCAAGCCCTAGATCAACTTTTGAGCATTTCTCTTTGCCTTGAGCATTTTGCCTGTGCATTCTCCTGTGATCAGGGTTTGAACAACTGCCATTGAAGAACGTTACCTCTTTAGTGTATGTCAAAGAGGGGCAAAATGTAGACACTGAAAAATGTCCTAAACTTGCAAACAACATTTTATCATTAATTTGCCTTCTTCCTAGCATAATTAAATAATTTTAATTATTTAATTATTTTCATAAAGTCATGTTCCTCTATTAATTAAATGATTTTTAATTATTTAATTAGTTCACTTTATCCTTATTCCTCCTTAATTTATTTAATTATTCATTTTCATTTTTCCCTCTCTTTCTTCTATAATTAAATAATTATTTTAATTATTTAGTTATTCATTACCCTTTTGCCTCCATAATTAAATAAATTATATTTATTTAATTATTTTATCATTTTCATCCACTCTCTATTAAATAACTATTTTTAAATATTTAATATTTAGCACCCACCTCTTCTTCTATAATTAAATAATAATCAAGTGTCCACTATTTTTGGATTAAAATTGTGTCAATTTTTTGCATCAATGTTTCGAATCATACTCCATGATCCATCATTAGGATGATATCCATATTTCTCTTTATTGCTTGCATATCATCTTGATGATGTATCATGGAGTATGATCTGAAACATTGATGCAAAAAATTGACACAGTTTTAATCCAGAAATAGTGGACACTTGATTATCATGGACTATGGAAATTTGATGCTTTAAATTAAATAATATTTTTTATTATTTAATTATTCATCTCACCATTCCCTAAATTAAATAATTGATATTATTATTTAATTTATTTCCTAGCTTTAAACCCTAAATCTCAACTAATTTCTTGAGTTTTGGTTCATCCTTCCCATCCTTATCTCTTTTCTTCTTAGTTAATCTCATCCATTGATATCCATACATCATCTCTCAATCTTATCCCTTCATTTAAATTTGGATTTCTATAAAATCAAGCCATCATCCTTCATTTCAACCTTACAATCACAATCTTTGAAGTTTTTCTATCTTGAGATCTAGCTATGAATCATCAATATCAAGCTTATCATACATCTTATATACTAGATATCTGAGAAAAACCAAAGTGAAATGGAGAAGAGAAATGGAGGTGATTCAATTATGGCATAGAGATTGGGTATATTGTTTCATTATTTGGATTTTTTATGATCATTTGTGCTTCATTGTTGGATTAGGTTCATTATTGCTTGAATTAGATAGTTGTAGTTGCTATTATTGAATCATGCTTATTCCCCCAAATTCTAACCCTATCCATAATACCTTTTTTAATCAATCTTGAAATATGTTCATAACCAATTTAAATCAAAGTAATGGCTTGAAATATTGTGTCTTCATCTTCTTTGTATGTGCCAATAAAAACTATTGGAACAAAATTCCATTCACCGACATATCCACGTTGTTGGTTCTTGCAATTATCATAATATCCCAAAATGCAATCATAACAAAAATAAGAGTACCCCATAGTGCACAATGTCTATGTGTGGCTATCTATACTAATTACACAATTCAAAGATCTTGTTTTATCTACCCTCTTGCATCCATGCATTGTTCTTCTATCCATGCCTACAAATTATATAATATGAAATACAATAAATATTTAAGTAAAAATTCAAAAACAAGTCAATTTTTTTCAAACAAAATTACATATCTCTTAAAACACTCTATTTGGACATGGGTTCATCCCTATATATGTGTCAAACTCACATGAAAATTATTTCTTACACCATTCAACGACATCATGTGCATCATTTATACAATATCCCTTGTAATTTATTTGATGTTTTCTTAGAGCACATTTGATGCAAGTTCATTCTCCATCATGTTCACCCTTTCCATGCCCACTTTGAAAGAAACTCCAAACATGTGGTATATTGTCATGTCAATGATATCTACATATTACATAAAATGGCCTTGATGATTTGAATTGTGACGCACACCCAACAAACCATAAAGAATTGTTTTCAATTTTCACACCCCTTCTTGCCAAATCTTCAAAAAAAAATGAAAGCAATGTCCTACAAAATGTGTGTCATGTCCTTTATCATCACTAATATTAAAGTTATATTATTTCTTAATGACTCGTTCTTCATATGTATTGTCAACAGCATCAAAATCCAATTGTGCATGTTGATAACACACATGCACCATAATAGTGACCTACTCCGAATAGTAATTTTGTGTTTGAATATCTTTTGATGGGTAATAGAGTAATTTTATTTAAAATCGACTACTAATAAAATATTCTAGGTGGAAAAATATCTCTTAACAATTGAATTTTTTTTCTTACCACTTATAAAAAAATGTATGATGTATGTACTGTTGCATCAATTTATATAAATTTTCCATAAATGTTCCAATAAGTACCTCCTCTTCTACATAATCTAGCCTTGTGCATTCTTTTCCAAAAAAAATTTCAAACTTTACGTACTTGTAATTTTTTCTATTTACCATCTTCATCATGTCAATATCTTCATTTATCCAAGGAATTTTATCCAAGTTTCTACATGTTTCAAAAAGTCCTTTTATGCATTTCATTGGACCATTTTTATCATCATTAGATTTATCACATAATATGGATGCTATGAATTGACTTACCCATTTAGAAGGTGCATTTTGAAAACCATCACTTTCTTCTCTCAGCTTTAAAAATACTTGATAGTAAAGATCAAATTCAATATGATAATGACAATAATAATTTTCAAAAAACTTTTTTTCCTTCATATAATGTGGCTTTAACATTTCAAACATTTTTTCCCAATATTTATATGAGGATTTGCATCAAAAAACTATTACCTATTTTTTAGATTTAGCTCAAAATAGGTAGAGTTGAATTGCATTCATCACATAAAGGTGCAAAATTTCTACTAAAAGTATTCATTGAATTCCAAAATTTGATTATGCAAATGTTTGTGATAGAAGAAATCATAAATTTGCATAAAAGAATGTTTTTTATTCATATTGTAAAAATCAAGGTCCCACACATGTCATGGGAGTAGCTTAATTTGATTTATGTAATCAAATAATAGATACAAGAAAGGAGATATACACTATACAACTAAAGAAAATATAAACATAAGGAAAGGAGTGATTCATCATTTCCTGGAATGATGAATCATCATTTCAATCATGTGGTGTCTCCTCATATTCAGCTCCAATTGGCACAACTCCTACTCCAGTTCCAAAGGCACCTGCAAAATTGTTAAAATGTGTTGTTAGAGCAATGAAAAATCATTATTTTCCTCATGCCTACATTTCCAACAGGATTATAATCTACATCATTTCAAGCATGCATTAAATGATCAAGTTAAAGGATCATGAAGTTCAATGGAATCTTTCAGCTTCAATTATTTTTGCTAACTTGTTTGTTTAAATGTGCAGGAATAGGTACAATTTGATCATTTCAACCAATAGATATTGTTATGAGTGGTGAGAAATGTGGCTCCCACAAGGGTTGAGCCCAACTCATAAAAAATGATATGAACAAAATGTAGGAAAAAGTGACCACGGTGATCCATGTTGTCATGAGTTAGCTTACGAATGTACAGAGACACAAGATCATACATAAGCAATGCAAAGGATCTTTAGCTTTCTCTAAGATGCTAGCCTGAAATAGCATGGAAGATGCATCATATACATTTACATCATAAGCATCTTATAACAGTACTCGCATATAAACAACATCTAAAATGTACACTGTTCACAAAGATGCTAAGTGAAATGGTGAATAAATAAATTCTCTTGAAGACTTGAAGGAGTGACTGTATATTAAAGGTGCATGAAACCAAAGTATCTATTTGTCATCACAAGAAGAAGAAAATATAATTCATGACTGTTAGAGTCATAACAACAGTCAATTGAATAAAAGACAGTTAGTAACTATAGACAGTGATGTTCCAAATGCGAGGATGGCAGTCCTTCATGGAGCATAAGATAGTGAGTAACCAAAGGCATCTCACAGACTTTAAAGCATAAAAGTTAAAATATCATTCAAAAAGAAAGAATATATCAAATGAAGGAGAGTTTTTTTATCATTCTTTGAACAAGCTAGAGGAACAATCACAAAGTAAAGTATTGTTTCATGATAGATTGCATTCAAGAGATGGTACATTTAAAAGAAGAACACGAACAAATTAGCAGTCTCATATTAGTGCCATACAACATCAAACAATGAAGAGTAGTCATACATTACCAATCATACAAGTGACAGCCAAGATACATATAGAGGGACAATCAACGAGAAGATAGAGGTTAAACTAGAATGGTGATCTCTAGATGATGACAATAGAAGATTTCAAGAGGCAGCATGAAGACAATCCATTGTATGAAAGGGTCATTCAAGGCATATTAATGTGCAGTGATTCATTACCAAGTCCATGAAGGTTATAAAGAGGTTTCCTCTACAATGGAATTAATGAGATCAATAAGCCCAATATTCAATTGGATACATCAAAACCCTTGAGCATGCAAATGAATATAGAGCTCACGGAAAGCATAGAAATAAACCCTCAACCCTGTACAAGTATCAAGTATAAGCCACAGCCTCCATAAAACAAAACACAGAGAATGAAGTCATGGCCATTAGAAAATCAAGTACCTAGATAAGTAAAATTGCAAAATCATGGCTATAAGATATGGAAAAAATCATGAGAAAAGACAAGATATCTCATTTATTTTATTTA
The DNA here is from genome assembly GCA_007258455.2 of Sequoia sempervirens. Classification (NCBI taxonomy): domain Eukaryota; kingdom Viridiplantae; phylum Streptophyta; class Pinopsida; order Cupressales; family Cupressaceae; genus Sequoia; species Sequoia sempervirens. The sequence continues at coordinate 391,894,940 of VDFB02105785.1, read as the reverse complement.
CAGGAAACTAGAATAAACACATTTTTCAATAAAAGAGAATGAAATACCAGATTCAAATGAATTTCAAACTTACATTTTTGGTTTTGAAGAGATATACATATAATTCTATAGGTTTGAAAATAGGGAGTAACCTCCAAAACTTTCAGCAATGAGCCTCGAAGATTCTTTGATGACAGCCTCATAGAAGAACAAAAGAAAAATACAGTAAAATTCATCAAAAAATGGCCATAACTATGGTTGTATAATCCTAAAGATGACTTTGAAAAACAAGAGAAATGTTCAGATTTGTTTAAAGAAAAGCTTACCATGCATTTCACTATGGAAATCTTCAAAAAATTGGCATGAAATAGTAGTATGAACTCAAGTTTTGAGCTCCAGTTCAATCTAAACCCTTACCAAAGATCATGGCGGTAGCAGCTTGTTCACAAAATTGCAAAGTGAGAATAAAAGGAATGATTAGGGTTCAGAGCTTTTACTCATTGCATAATGATTAATTTTGACCATGTTTTATGTGAATTATTTCATATTATTATTTCCTTCAAGGACTTAACTCTAAGTCAATTAATCCAATGATGTTAGGGGGCATGACTTATGAGGTCAAGATTTAGAATTATCAAAGTTTTGAAGTGAGGAGCCATTCACCTTATTTTTTGCATTTTTTTTTAAATCGAGCTTTATAAATAAATATTAATGGTAATTAATTACCTTAATATTTATCATATCACGCAAAAAATAAAAGGAGATATAATGCATTCTTTGAGGAATATTTCACTTTCAGTCAACTATACATGCAAATCAAAATGAAGAGATAACTTAAGTGCTTCTAAGGTCCTTGAAATCATGGAGTGGAGTAAACGGTGAATTTTTCACTCGTCTTCAATTTTTGATGCCTTATCGTCATGCACATTATGGAAATGGAATTTTAGTCATCATGGGAAGATTGATATAAACAAAGAAATTTTTTCATGTTTTGGCCCACATTTTCAACGATTTCCAGTTCAATTTGAGTGCCCCATGGATCAATTATGAGCTGACAGGAAATTGGAACCTAAGTTCTTTCATTTTTGCATGAGTTTGGGCTATTTTTATGAGGATTATCTCTTTTGCTTAGGATTTTCCTTGGAGTTATCATTTTCACATTGAGGTTGACTTTTAGTTTCACCTCCATGCCTTTCAAAGGATTTTTGTATAAAGTATAATGACTTAGTCATTTTGCTCTAGTTCTTGATTTCTCTTGCTTTTTCAATTTTTGCAAAGAAGGCTTCTTGTAACTCAATTTATTTTTTAGGATTAATACATTCAGTAGGTTATTATAGGTTAATCAAGTTTTATCAATTTGCAAATTTTTCCTTTTACCTTTCAATGCACTAAGTATTTTCCTTCAAAATCTCAGGTGTCATGCTATGTGAATGATTTGATAAGGAATATATTGTGTTTTAATCTCAAGAACCTTTATTTTCTCGTCTCATTAATATGTTCTTGTATACAACTAAGTTTTGATTCCACAGGTTATATGTTATGCATCTAACTTATTTTACTATTTTAGTTGTGAAGACGTTCTTTTCCTTCAAAGATGGTAATACAGTCAAGCCTTTATATAAATTATTTATGTGGTTAAACTATTCGGATTTAGTTGTGTGAAAGAATAGGTTTATTGAAAAGTAATTGTGAAACAAGTTGCATGCAACATCATTATCTAAGTGCACTGCCAGAACAAAAATTAGTTTTTGCATTCATTTCAACACTTTCTTCCCTTTTCCCAACCAGTTTCATTAGTTAAAATAGAAGAACAGATAGGAATCTGGCCTAGAATCCAGATGTTCAATCTCATTATAGGTCACCCACAACCTAATTTTGATCCAATGTTACACGGGATTGCAGAGCTTTCTAGCCCTACATGTAGGTGCAAATCCCTATGATAACAAAAACATCACATACATCTCATGATTTGTTATGTCTAACCAATTTTTTGCATGTAATTCATAACTTTTTGGCCTGATCTTGTATTTGCAAACATCTCTTTCATTTGATTAAGGATGAGTATGATTGTTCCAAAAAATTGAGATCAACTTCCTAACACCATATGCAATCTTGTAAAAATGAGGAGCCCTACACATCATTTCCCAATTATCTTTTGCAATACTATCATCCAAAACCTTTCTCCTTTTCACATATCTTGTTAATGTTTTTCTACTTAAGCCAATTTCAGTTGAAAGTGAAGAGATCTAATGCTTTCTTGAAATTTTTGGACTTACAATATATTTCATCATCACTCTTCTTGAAATGCTCCTATTCATTGATCAAGATTTTTTCCCAATGGAACCCAAACCTTTTATAACATTTTCAATAAATATCTTTTTCTTGGTGACTTTTCCTCTTTTTTGTGAAATCTACACCCAACAATTGTAATGGCTCTTTTAGCTCATCACAAAGAAGTATATTTGATAATATTTTAACTTGGCCAAGTGTATCATGATTTTTGAAATAAGCCTAAAGTATTTCCTTTGTAATTCTATTTAATGACCTCTTAGTAGTTTTACTAGGTTGTTCAGAATGAAATTTTAATTTCTTTATATCCACTTCAATTAAATGATCTATCTTTCTATAAGTATTTTTTCTCGTCACCCATTTAATTATATTTATATGTATATCTATAGAAGGAAGCAATTCTAACCCCTCTCCAATATCAAAGTGTGGATGGGCCTTCTCTCTAATATTAGTTGTTTGTGATTGGGTCTCCTCCTTGACATCAACTATGTGTGCTTCAGCCTCCTCTACTCCAATAACTAAATTAGGCTTGACTTCTACTCCAGTTTATGTATGTTGAGGCCCTACACATATAAATATAAAAGAGAATATTTTAGAATATATTTAAAGGATGGATATATTTATTTAGTTCTCATGTTTTCAAAAACTATGTAAAATTTTTAGTTCATTTTAATTTATTTTATCATGATCTATTTAGGTTTATGGTTTAAGGTATTAGTTATAGGAGTAGGGAACATAGTGGTTTTAGTAGAGGCCTTAGGAATGATAATGGGATCCACAACAAAATAAAGTGAATATAAGGATTTTATGAAAGGAATTTAGGTATTTATTTGAAGTTTATTTATCAAAGAGTGGCTAAGAATATATGAAGGATAATATTTATGAGAACTTCTTTTAAATGGAATAGGTAGAAGGATGATAAGGGGTGATCCCACAATATTAGTTTACAATTTTTGGCCAAACTGGACACTGAACTGAATATTTTTAACTAAATCTTCACTTCCAAGAACCTATAGTGGCTAAACTATGAAGAATTTGAAGATGATGCAAACTAGCACTGTGATTTGTGACATTTTGTCTGTAGATTCTAAATATATATTTTTTAAATTCTTTTGAATTATATTTCATTTCTTTTTCCATCCCCTTCCAAAACTAGTTTTTATCAATAAACACCATTTTTAAGAAGTGATGCTCACCATATACAACATAACTTTTTTTCTATGAAGGATAAAATTTGAACTTTTTTGAATTTATATTTGTAACTACAATATCTAACAAGTTCATTTCGTTTCATAGTGTTTTATTAAATATCTAACAAGTTCATTTTGATAATTTACTATTTTTCCACATGTGTAGAACAAAGAGCTTGATTTTCGGTGAAAAACCTATGTTTAATCAAACTAAAAAAATAAATACATAATAAAACCAAAACATAATAAACTTATATTTGATGCATAGCTCATTCCAAGGACTACCATCATCCAGTTGGGTATGTGAAGTCTCCTCCATTTTCATCCTCAACTTGAGCTTCGAATGGAAAAGTTTTGCAGAAATCTTGTGCCAAAGGGGGAGAAGGGGGAAAATGGGTTTCACTCGAACCCCCCTTTGAGCGAACCCCCTTTGATCTTTTGAATGAAGGAGGGTTCGAGCAAACACCCTTTTTTTCAAAATTTTCTTTTGTTTTCAATTTGGGCAATGTGCAAAATGTGGGACCCATCATGTAAGAGGGTTCGATCAAAGGGGGATTTGAGTGAACCCTTTTTGGGTTCACACGGACCATAAGTTCGTTTGAATCCCCCAAAACCCAAAATTTTCTTCACAGGGGTGTTTTTTGCAATTTTCCTTCCATAATGGAATTGTAAACTAGTTTTGTGGGATCACCCTAAGATTAGATTCTAAGGGAACATGTAGGATGTTTCGAGGATGGTCACTGAGATATATATAATATCTTTCATCATATTTATTTAGATGATTAAAGTGTTTATGTAGGTATAGAAAGGTCACAATGGGAATCCATTAGGGAGGGTGGAAGAGAATTATCATCTATGAGGCAAGTGTGTTCAAAAAAAATTTAATCAACTTTAATGGAATATAAAGGAAATTAAAAAATGAAATGATATAGATGGAGTAGAGCTCATTGGATATGGGGTAAAGGGTTCACTAAGAAAAGGTATGAGAAGGTTGAAAGGAGTAAATTATAAAAAAAAAGAGCCAAAAGCCTTAATTTTTTATGGGGTTATTGTTTAGATTATGATAAGTGAGGGTGATTTGAGGTTCATAAAACTATACTAAAAGTGAGAGATAAAAGGGCATGGAAAACATAAGATTTAGGAGTATAGGGAACGAAGGGTAAGATATAAAACTAGTCTAAGGAATTATTAGATAATTTAGTCAGTGAATTTTCCAAGACATAGTCATCATTGATTTAGCTCAATAATCTTAAGGGTTCTAGGTTTAGGGTTTAGGGTATTAGTTATAGGAGTAAGGAACACAATGGGTATAGTAGAGGCCATAGAAATGGTAATGGTATATGTTGATGCCAAAAATTGACAAGGTAACAACCTTATGGGAAATTGAATTAATGGGGGGACCAATTGCACTAAACTGAGTGACCTTTGAGTTTTTAAAGAAGTCGGCTTCTTCTGTATTTGGGGTTTTGGAATGGGAAAAGGAAGAAAATTAAAAATTAAAAATCTAACTAAGGAAATGCACCAATATTTAGATATAAGGCACAATAAATCTATCTTTTTGATGCGATTTAAGGGATCGTTCAACAATCTGCTATGTCCCAAAATAACAGAAATCAAAGATGAAAACTTGAATAATTTATCCAATTATATAAAATAATTTTTATACACATTTACTAAAAAGAAGATTCAGAGACATGGTCTAAACCAGTAAACTTGTATTTAAATCATAGAAGTTTTGCAAATAAACAATTCAGGACAATAATGGCATAGTATAATGTTTTATCAAATAGCTTAAGAAAATAGAAAGGTCAAACAATGGCATAGTCTAAGAGTTTTATAAAATAATCTAAAAGCAATAAAAAAGGCCTGGTGTCTTTCCCCTAATTTTTTTGTATCTTACAAACTCATTTTAGGAAGGAAGCAATATATATAGATAAAAATTCCACCCCCTAGTGGGTCAATAACAAAAAATATTCCCCCATCATGAGCAATGATGCTCAAAGCAATGATTTCCCTCGGTCATTACAACAGAAAATATTTGAGCCATGAATGTGATCGCCCTCAAGCTATATGCATCCCTTACGAATGATGGCAATGGTCCCAGAAAAACCTTGTGCAGACATGTGTCATTCACCCATGAAGGCAGATAGAACACATGGTAATCTGGTGGGGCACGCTACTCGCTTTCTCCTTTACTTTGATAGAATCCATGCGAAGGAGACACATGGCAGAAAGTTAGTCTATGGTGGATTCCTCCCTCCTTGCGATGAAAACCTATGCAATGAAGACACATGGAGGCATCCTCCACTACTAGCACTAGTTGTGGGGTCTGCCAAAAAGTGTACACGAATGGATGCAATGTGGCATGTGGATGAGGCCCAATTGAAAAGTGAAGGGAAGCAGTATTGAAATTCCCGTAGTGTTGGCACATGGAAGCATGGTGAGAGCCATTAGGAGAGTAAAGGAAGAAACTTTTGCGAAGAGTGCCTAGCGGGCACGTGGTGGTAGCAAATTAAGTCCTTCAAAAATGGGCTCGATGATGTTCAAATAGATGGGGCGCGGGATGGTACTTAGCAAAAATAAAAACCACTCAGAGGGAGCTCAAGGAAATTTTATGTCCATAGATTTTGGCAACTACCAAGGGTGTTTCACCTACAAAATGAGGAACCCAAAAAAAAATTGGTTCATAGACCAGAGTCCTATTCATGGGGTGACACAATCAAAACTTGGAGAGAGCGGTCTACAAAGGTAGCCAATCAGCCTTAGATGGTGTTGATATGTCGCACAAATTCACTTGTGCTCCATGCAGATCGATCATTTCTTTGTATGGAAACATAGTGGATATATCAGCCCCAGACTTGAGTTGGAAGAGAAATTGTGCTATCAAGTGAGTGACACCCTTGATATCCTCTGTAGTAGGAGGCTGAGTAAAGCTTTGAAAATTGAATGAGTCCTACTGCTTCTCTTCAATATTCGTCATGATCTATTCTATTGTGGCCACCAATTCATCTATAATAAATGAGGAGGGTAAGCCCATCTGAGTCAATTGGGAAAACCTAGCCCACATACTATTCATGGTTTGGTCTAGTGTGGCAATGCACTCGCTAGGATGGAGGATGGTTGTGTGGCAGTGGATGAACCTGTTTGTTGTTTTGGCAGCAACTTTCTGGTCCCCCAATCCCTACATTTTCTAAGTCCTCATCAAGGACCATGTATAGCTTATCTAGTAAAAAAATTTCCTCTAGAAACTTCTTCGCAATGAATTGAGGGAACCACTCAATCGCTCCACACACTTCCCTACCTAAACTTGTTTCCTCCACCATAAATTGGAGCATTGGCTGAAGAGTCAAGCAGAAGGCCTTGAATTTTTCCTAGTATGAGATATATAATTGTTGAGCCACTGAAAGGAGATCCGACTAGGTAGCAAGGGGTTGGGGAAGACTCTTGAAAGAGCTTATCTCCACATCCTTTGAACCAACATCCCATGTCAATTTCACAATCTTTTTGTTTGCGGCTACAAGTTGTCCCTACAGGGTTTTCAATTCTATGGACCAATTTTCCTCAACCAAGTTTTTGTTTGTTGATTCTATTTCAAGGGTAGACTTCATCTCCTAGACTTCATTCTCCAATTGAGTCTCTCAATCCTCAAATTCTACATCCTTCTGCTGCATTTTTTTCTCTAATTGAGCACATCGATGCTCAAACTCCTCACTTTTTCGTTGCATCTCTTGTTCCGCCCAAACCAACTAGTCCTAATATTCTTAGTTTTTTCTGCTAAAGCTCAGTGAATAGGTTGGGCTAATAGGATTGGAACTTTTCAAGTTCCTCTTAGAGTTTAGCCTCCTATGTCTGTACTTTCTTTGATAAGTGCACAAATTCAACATCTCTCTCTTTTTCCTTCACCAGTAGGACCTCGACTCTCTCCTTGACAATTTTTAGCTCTTCTTTCTTCTTTAGCTGGTGACCGGACTTGAGGAAGTCAATGGTTACCATTCATTATGTCTCTTCCATGAGCTCAACTTTGTCTTGCAGTCGGGCTATGCTCAAGTTGAGTCCCATGGCATACATGTTGTAATCATCAGGCTACATTTCCTCCTATGGTTTGATGACGATTAGATACATGGTTGCAAAATGCAACAATTGTTGAGCCTCATTGAAAATAGTTTGTACTTTTGGCTCTCCCGGCTTCTTGGCATACTTGGCCTTTTGCTTCTGCATCCTAATAGCCCATTCTTGTTTTGTTCTATCACCCTCCAGCAAAAATTATGTCAGCGACCTAATGAGTCCACCTACGAAAGGTACATTGGGAGGAAGGGTGAAAGGGAACAAGAGGGTAGTGTTTCCAGACGATTTTTTTCCCCAAAGAGAGATTTTTTGTAGGGAAAATGAAGGGATATGCCAAATCTCAATCTGTGATCCAGCGAGAGGGCTCAAGGGAAGCAATGGAGGTAGTGGAGTCATGGAAGACTCCATCTACTAGGTGGATTGTGTCAGGGCCAATATAGTAGTAGCAATAGGGGTATCAATGGTGGTTGTGGATGCAAAAGGTGAAGCAATACCAGATGTGGATTGTGCTTTGATGAAAGGTGGAAAGGTCCATGGAGGAGTTAAGGAAAATGGTCTCACCTAGGAGAACTGGGAGAAACCTCTCATGACCATTGCGGCAGAAGTGGAAAAGAAGGGCCAATACTTGAAGTGAGGGGCGTCACAGACATAGCAGAAGAAACTAAAGATTGTGAAAAAAGAGAAGAGGGACCAAAATCTACCTACTGTTTAGATGATTTTAGTCCCTAAATCGTTACGGCCTCCTGGCTTGCTACGAGCTCTTAAGAACTCTCTCCAGAAACTGCTATTGTGCACTATTGTTTGACAAGCGGGGAATCATCCACCTCCATTGCCTCTGACTATAGTTGTTAGCTTGTTTTTGTTCTCTTTTCAGTCCAAGTGTGATTTAGTGAGGCCCTTGGACATGATATGTTCACCCGCACATTAGAAGAAACCTTGCGAGGCTGCTCCATTGCCTTCTCCTTCTGCTATACTAGGGCCATCTATACTTCTATTTCCTTCTCCTTCCCCTTCCCCATCTAATTTTTAGCCTCCTTCGGGTTGACATCCTCATTATTGCTTGTGTTAGAATTAGTATGCGCGCTATTCCATAATTTATCAAACCTTTCATATGTCTCTATGCTCTAATAAGGGGCATCAAGGCATTGGATTTCTTGTTGGTAGATCTAGAAATCCTTAATTCTCTTCTCACTCCAGTTGAAATTCCTCATCAAATTATTGTGACGAGTGGCCCCGATTTGACGCTTCTCATTATAATTCACTGAAGGGAAGTAGAACTTAAGCCATTCCGGCCTACTATCCTCAATTGGAATATGAACTAGGTCAACCAATACCTCATCCTAGTCCTTTTGTGGGTTTTTCCGCTTCTCCCAATAAGGCTAGGGGTTGTGCATTACCTTGAAATGTTAATTTGGTAATTCATTATCAGGGTTGTATTGTCATTTGTCATAAATTCATACTAGCCCTAGATGAGCTAGCTTCACCTCTAATAGCTTATGTGTCTTCTTCTTGGCCATAACCATCATTTTAAATCTTAGCGGGTAGGTGAAAAATCCCTTCTTGGCTGGTCCTTGGAAAAAGTATAGTCAATAATTGATACTTGTCAAAACATTTCAAGGGCTAGCACCCAATTTGTGAGACATGTCAGAAGCTAGAATGGTTCCCCGATAAAGCCATGCATCCAAATGAATGTGAAATCTTCTCTAAGAAACCAGTCACATTTTGGAGTGAAATTCTACATATACTCCATCTGGTCCAAGGCGAGCCAGTAAAGATCACCATCCTCACTCAAATATTGCAAAATTAGAGTCAAGAAATAATTTGAAAATGCATAATAATTATAAGTTGAGAAGAGGAGAGGATTCCATACATAAATTGGCCTTCTTCTTCCCTTTTCATCAAATATAGCCAACCACACATATTTTTTCAAGAAATTAGGGTTCTAATGAAAAAACATATGGGTGAGGAAAGAAGGAAACCTAAACCTCTGTTGTGTTTTGTATTCCCTTATTTTCCTCAGCATCTCCTCAACGATGAATTCTGCGAAGTCATACTAGAAAAAGGAATGTTTCCTGGGAAACTGGAACCCCAAGCCCAATTGAAATTCCTAAATATAATTGTTGGTGTTGAGGCCACAAACAAATGCCATCATTGAGAAGGCATCTTGCATGTCCATGGGGAAAGCTTTGTGTAGCATCGGAATCTATGGTGTATTTTTATGATCTTCCCTAGGCCTTTTGGTTTCTTTGTTATAGAAATCTAGAGAAAAATCTCTAGTTTTCCATATTTTCTCCCCCTTTGTTGGAGTGAATGACTCCACCTTGTCCACTTTGGAGCTTTGTTTAGGGATGTATAGCATGTTCCAAATAGCTTCTAGGTAGATATTAACTCTCAGCTCCCAGCCCTCGATTGTGTTAGTATCTGGGTTGAAATGATTAATGGCCTTGTCGACTAGCTTTGAGCAGTAGTGCACAAACGGGACCATATGCTATGGAAGCCCATTGAACCATTGCTTCTATGCTAAAGAATTTGGGTTAGTAATTTTCTTCATTCTCTCACAAGTTGCCTCCCTAAGAGTCTTAGGGTTCTTTTCAAGGATGGGATCATGAATGTTATCTCATTCCTCCTTTATTTTACTTTGGTCTTTGTGGGTTTTTTGCTTTTCTGAGGCCTGTGTGTTTACCCACTCTAGCTTCTCTAATATTCTAGGCAAAGCGTAAGAGACGTCTTCAAAGATATAGGTGGTTGGTGTTGCACACATGGCATCAAACAAGCTTTGTGTTGCCTCTCCCTGCATTTTTGTTTGAGAATTTTCAGCCATTTTCCCTTTGCTATAGATTTTTGTTATGCTTGAATTTTTTGCAATTCACTTCAGCTTTGTTTGTGCTCAAAACTCTTTGCTCTAGATAGCGTGCTCAAGAACTTTTCACAATGTTAGCTTCTTGCATTCAATACTTAGCTATTTCTTTCTTGGGGTAGCCAACAATGACTTCCTTTTAGCATTAAATTCAGCATGTACCACCAACTCTTTTGCTTGTACAAAATAAATTCCTTTCCATTTTGAAATGACAAAAATTCATAATGACATTTGGTAATGATGTCCTATAACACGATTTTCTTGGAAATTGAGCCGACGATTGAAGGCGGCCTCAACTTTCACATGCTTTGGCAATTAATATCCCAAAAGGAATGATTAAGCCCAAATATGCAATAAGTACTTGAAAATATTTTTTGCTTTGCCTTGTAGTTTGGAAAATGCTTGCAACATGACACCTAAGCACTTGGTCGTACAGACTACCACCAAGGACAACCACCTGCTTATGCTAATTATTTAGCTGTTATTAATTTTGCACACAGCAAACCGTACCTAGTAGATGCAACTGGGTGGGAAATTTGAGCAAGTTCTAGTGAGATTTTCGATTTGGTACTCAATTAACATCATACTTATGGCATGTAGATTACCTTACATATCCTAGCTATTTCTATAAATGGGTGCTTAGGCAATAGAAAAATCACACTTAGCAATTTGAGAAGAATTGGTATTAGGCAGTTAGGAAAAATTTAGCATTTAGCAGTTGTGTAGAATTTTCATTGGGCAGTTTGAGTAGAGCTTAGCACCATGAATACTCCCATTAGGCTAGTTTGTAACAAGTCCCAAACTGCATTCCTAGGTGAAATCTCAAATAGGCACCTGAAGAGAATGACCAAGAATAAACATTCATTGGCCATAGTAGTGATGAAGTGGGTTCTAGGGAGGGATTGCATTGAGTACGAGGACAAATATAGGGTCAATACTGATGTATGTTCTCACTTTGTTGCCTCGTTACTTGATATTTAGGTTCCAAAGTAGATGATTCTCCACCTGGTGCTTGCAATATTCCTGAAGAAGTACCTTGGAGGCCTCGGCAAGATTGTGGAAAATACGGTGTGTGGTGTGGGCATTCTGACAGTGAGTGACCTTCGAAAGCACATTGAAGAAGATGTTGTGGTGCCATGGGTTCCATTTTTTAGCGAATTCTACATTCAAATTCGCAAAGACCATCGCCAAAGGGTCACTTGTGCTTGTCATTTCCTGTTGCACTACTATAATGTAGTGTGTTTCTATGGCATAAAGTGGTACACTGACTTCAAGGATTTAGTATATCCCCCACCACTAGCCATTGCTCCTATTGATGTTGTTGTTGTTGGTCCTACTGTCATTCCTAAGGACCCTGCCGATGATGATGTTTTTTTGAATTTTGTTGTTGATGCTTCCATTGCTCCTGCTCGAGACTAAAAAACCTTTTTATGTCTTAAGAAATCAACACTATGTTAATCCATTTTTTGTATATTCCCCTAGAAAAGGGATTTATCATACATATATATGAAGAAGCTGCAAAATATATAGATATACTTTTAAATGTATGGCCTTAGAGCTATTTTGAAAATGTATTTATTGAAGTATATATAATTAATATACCGCTTATACTAAACTTTTGTCTCCTTTTCTTTTGATTCTACAATATGGGCTCTCTTTATTTCATTTCTTGAGTACCTTTTCAATTTTGCACATATGGGTTTATTTCAATTATCTACATATGAGTTCATTTTTCTACTTTATGGGTTGTAAGTTACTTCTCTATGCTTCTAGAAATAATGGGTTCCATTATTTTCTTGCTTCCTCACACTATGGAAATTATGAAAGACCGGCTGACAAAAAACACAGGAAAATAATTACAATACTTACATATTTACACTAGCGGCATAATAATGAAGCTTAATTAAACAATTTTAGGTGAATTTTGTTAACTGGAATACCCAATGCTGCCTTATCCATATTTTCTAATTCTAATCCATTGAATTATTTTGAAAGGGCCTTCCCACAAATTGTCAAACTTTATGTGTTGTCTTGGTTTTGCAGCCCTTTCGTTGGATTTTAATACTAGATCTCCACATTTTATACCTTGGTTCAAAGCTCTCTTTTCAAACCATATCTTAACCACCTACTGGTGGTTGGACATGGCTATCAGGGGCTTTTCCCTTTTTGCTGCACTTCCAACAACTCGTCCAACCAAACCTCCATGGCATTGTTGTGTTCTACCTCAAGAGATTTGAGCAGTTGTAGCATAGGAATCTCCACAGAGATGGGTAACAACACTTCTTTCTTGTATACTAACTCGTACAATGAAGTGTTGAGGACTTTCTTGGGAATTATGTGGTTCACCTAGAGTGCTAGACCCAAAGGTTCTTATGCCATTCTCTTTGGTGTTCCGACCCAATTCTTTTAATGAGTTGGACTAGAAAAAATTTAGTTGACTCAATTAGGCCATTCCCTTATGGGTAATAATTTGATGACGTTTTCAAGAATATGCCATGCATGAGTGCAAATTGACATACCTTAGAACCTAGGAAATCCTTGGCATTATCAAAGATGATGGTCTTTGGCAGCCTGAATCTTGTCACAAATTCCTCAAGGAAGTCCACTATCTCTGCCTCTGTTGCATTCTTTAGGGGCATGGCTTCGATCCATCTGGTGAAGTAGTCTATGGCCATTAGAATCCACTTTTTTCTAGCACTAGAGGCAAGATTGATCATCCTGATGAAATCAATTCCCCATTGTGTGAATGGCTCATCAACCACTATCAGATTGAGAGGCATTGTGGGATTTTTCTTCTTCCTACAAAGAATTGGCATTCCTTGCAGGCTTTTACTAAGGAGTATGAGTCATTGAATAGCATAGGCAAAAAGTACCCAGCACACATGATTTTGATGGTGATGGTCTTTGCAAAAAAGTGTCTTCCCATGGGACTACTATGGAAACTATTGAGGATCTTCTTTGCTTGTTCCATGGCGACACACCGCAATAGAACATCATTGAAGTTCCTTTTGAAAAGGACCCCTTTGATGAGCACATATCCACTATTTTGCAGTCTATAGAATATTTTCTTATGAGGAGGAAGGCTTGGAAGATATTTTCCAATATGCATAAACCTTACTTTGTCTTCCATCCAGCAACCTTTAGACTTGGACTCATTCATTAGAACCAGCTTCGGTTGCTCTTCTTCAGCCGCCATTTCCTTGTTGTGTGCCAGATATTTGTACAATCCTCTTCCTTGGATGGTCTTTGTGGGCTTGAATTCAATGTCATATTCAAGTATCTTAGTGATCCAATTGGCCCTTTGTTTAGTGATTTTTCCTTCCATGATGTATCCAAACACACTAGAATGTGCGACATAAACAATCACCTTGTTGCAAGATATGAGGTGTTGGAACTTCTTGAGTCCCTTAACAATAGCGAATGTTTTCCTCTCGAAGAAGTTGTAGTTCATCTCATATTCCTTCAAGGTCCAAGAGTGAAATGCTATCGGATGTTCTCCCTTTCCTTCATTGTCCTTTTGAGTTAAGATAGTAGAAATGCTTGACTTGCTATTGAATACATACATTATGAAGTCATTTGATAGGTCTGGATTGACCAACACATGAGTTGAAGAAATAACATCCTTAACCTTCTCGAAGGCTTCTCTAGCTTATTTTGTCCATTTGAATAATTGATCATTTTTTAGCATCAGGGCGATTAGTCTAATTATTCCTACAAAATCTAAAATGAATTTGCTCACAAAATTTACCTTCCCTAGGAAAGACTGGACTCATTTCTTGTTGACCAGAAGGGGAAGCTCTCTGATTTCCTTCACTCGCTCAGGATCAATTGCAATTCCTTCTTTGGAAACTACATGTCCCAATAATTTTCCTTACAGCACTCTAAAAAACACCTTTTTTCAAGTTTGGGGATACCTCGAACTCCTAGGTATGTGTAGGATCATGATGGGCCAAAAAGTGGCGATATGATGGGTATGTGGCTGATGACGTTTTTTTTACCCAAAATCAATGAAACAAAAAGGGTTTTTAAAAGGAGATTCTCAACCTTCCACCATTATAAATTATGTTTTACTTTGAATTTAATACATAATTATTATTCATTTTCTAATTGAATTACTACTAAAGTCCTGATTGATAAGATGACTAAAAAACATCTATAGCTTTCAAATGGTATCACATTTTTTGAATCTGAAACATATGTCACATTATATGCTTCGCATACTACAGGATTTTAAAAAAATGAACTTCATGAAGTTTTGACCAAGTTAAGGTGGTCAGACATACAATTTTTTATTTTTTGAAAAGTTGTAATAAAAAATCATAATTAATTATTTACATGGAAAATAATTACAAAAAAATATGCATCACATCGAGGCATGAGTCTTCTACTTATATTTAAAATCTTATAAAAAAATAATATCATTTTATTGTGGTTAGAGTGGTCAGAAAGACACCTACTTCTTATTTTTTCCCTAAAATTTAAGTACTACTACATTGAAATTTCAAATTGCACCAAATAGATTTTAAGAAAATAAAAATAAACCTAGTAGTTTAGAAACTAGATTCAATTTTCTACAGATTCTATTCTTACATATTTTTGAAATAATATAGATAGCTTATCCAAATTTTTACGTCAAGTTGCCTAACTCTATTTTTTCTAATTTTTTTGCCACTTAAGGGCATGTTTTTTCCATGATGGTCCTACACACCCTCCTGACATTTTTTTACAACCATTTCTAGGTGATCAAAATGATCATCCTTAGACTTAGAGAATATAGTCAGAACATCCAAATATATTAGGATAATCTTGTTGATCAATTCGTTGAAAGCAATATCCATTGCCTGCTAGAAAGTAGCTCCTACATTTGAGAGGTTGAAATGCATTTTAACATATGTGAATTTTCCTCACTTGGTAGTGAACGTCATTTTTTGTTGGTCCTCTTCTTTGACCCAGATCTGGTTGTAACCGAAGAATCCGTCCAGTAGAGAAAACATTTCTGATCCTGCCACTGTTTGCAAGATTGACTCCATGGAAGGCAATGGGTAGTGGTCCTTTAGGGATGCTATGTTTAGGTCCCAAAATTCAACACATAGGAAGATATCTCTACTCTTCTTTCAGACTGGAACTAGGTTAGATACCCATGTGGTGTTTTTGATCGAGAAGACGATCTGGGACTGAATTAGCTTTATCAGCTCTTGCCCCATCAAGGCTTCAATCTTTGGATGTATTGGCCTCTGCTTTTGGCAGACTAGTTTTGCACCTTCTGTCAGCTCTATTGTATGCTAGATGATGTCAAGATCATATCCCTTGAGGTCATCATATGACCATGGCACTAATCCTTTATACTTCTCACAAAAGTGATGAGTCTTTCCTTATCATGATGTGGAACATCCTTCCTGACTTTGATCTTTCTTCCATCTCCAACCTGAAGGTCTGTATAGTCACTTTTTTCTGCTACAAACTTCCTCTTATCATTCCTCACATCGTCACAATTGAACAAGTTTTCGAGAGTGACTAGCCCCTTTGGAAGCTTGTTGGATCTTAGCTGAATGATTTTTTTGTCATAGGCCTTAGCAATCTTTGATTGGAGTTGATCAGCAAACTATCTTGACTACTAAATGAATGAGGCAATGTGTTCATCACTCTCAAATACTTGCCAACTCTGATTGTTATCTAGAATTTTTGGTCGAACTATCACTCACACAGAGTGTATCTTATGAATTAAGTCAGAAGCAGGATCAAATTGAGATCCAATTGTGGCCATGCAATTTTCATCAACATTTTGTTCTCCAGCACTTTCTAGATGTTGAAAGCTTCAAAACCCTCAATCAAGTCCCAGACTCGATGTCTAGAGGATTGCATGTGAACATTCTTGGTTGTTGAGATCCCTCGAACTTGGTTGACTACAAGTTAAGAATCTCCAAACACCATTAATTGTTTGATGCCCATCTATTATGCAAGGCTTAGACCTTGCACTAGGCCTTCATATTTAGATTTTTTGTTCAAACAAGTGAATTGGAAGAGGAAAGACCGGAGTGTCTTTTCATTGTGTGGGGATATCAAACATATCCTGAATCCTGCGCCAACCTTACATCTTGCTCCATCGAAGTGTAGCGTCCATAGCTCTGAGGCTTGATCACTTTTGGATTCCTTCATGATCTTTAGAATCTCTTAATCTTCGTCATAGATGACATAGGTGCCTAACCCAATAGCATAATAGTTTTCGAAAAGATCAGCATCTATGTATTCACTCAAGAGAACCTCTTCCTAATTGGTTCGATCTCTGGTCACTTTTTCATCCTCTAATAACTTGGTTCAATACATTTCCTCTTTGGTAAAAGAGGTACAGGCAGCCTCAAAGTTGATCATGGCTTCATCAGCCACATGTTCTAAATGCAAAGGTTCATATATTATCTTCATTTTAGCTTCGTGCTTGGTCCTTAAGATCAAGTGTGAAGAGTCCAAAGAAAGATACCCACCTATATTTGAAATGAATTCTTGGGATAGGCAGAGGTCAAACATGGGAGGAACATCTATGATCACAATATATTGTAGAACTATGATGCTAGGGTAGGAGAACAAAGTCAAGGGAAGGTCCTTGATAACACCTATAGTTTTGACCTTGTTCCCATCAAGTTGCATAACCCCCCTTTTCAAAGTTTCATAGATAATTCTTAAGGCTTCAACTATTTGCTTGGGCATGACTGTGGTGCTAGCACAGGAGTCGATCATGGAATTATGCAGTAGTTTATTCCCTACAATAAGAGTTGGGAAAAAGGGTTTTGGTTTTGGGTTATCTCTAACCTCGGTAGAGGCTTCCTTTGTGCTATTTGTGAGAACTTTTGCAGGAAGTGGCAGGTCAATGGCCTTTCCATTGAGTGATTGCTCTGTTGGCTCAATAATTGGATCTTCCTAGAGAACCTTCTACATCAATCTCTTCTGCTCCAAAATAGCTAAGATATCCCACAGGGACATATTAGTGGAGGATTTTTTTAATTGTTCCACAACATTGAATGGTGGTGGATTTGAAGGCTTCTATTCATTAGCTCTAGTTATAAAAAAATTCCCTTCATGGTTGACATTGTTGCACAACTTCGGAGGTACTAGGTGTCTGGTTAGAAGCACTTTTGGGTTGCAGATTGACTGGTTTTGGTGCGAATGGTTCACCCATGAATCTCCTCTTTGAGAAAGTGTTGTAATTAGATTGCACTTGCAAGTTTCGATGTGGATGCATCATTGGAAAACACCACCTCTTCTTCTTCCATCCATGAGAAGATTGCATGATCGGGAGCAATATCTGTTTCTTGCTCCAAGGACATCTCTTGCATTTGTGCGGTAAGTACGGCATTTTCCATTTGTGGAGAGGCATATACATAACCTCCATGGTTTGACATTGTGCCTTGGCCGCATTGCTCTGCCACCTTTTGTTGTAGATTGTCACATGGGTAGTTTCAAGGAATGTGTGTGTTGCCACAGGGGAAGCACCAGGGGTTGATGTCATCAACTAAATTGTTTTTCCCTATCATCAGTTCTCTACTCGAGCTTGGGTTAACAATCTACAATAGAGAAGGCACTAGTACTATTTGATTAGTTTTTTAAGCCTACGAATTTGTATGTGAGCCTCCTTGGAACTAGTTTTGCTAGTAAGAAGCTCTTCCGCCTTGATAATTTTGGTAGGTTGGCTTTAGAGGTGTGGACTAGTTTTGTTTGATGATAGTTATTTTTTTGGCAATGGTCTACAACATTTCCTTGAAATCGCTCATCTCATCTTTTGAAGAGTCCAATGTAGAAGTGACGTTTTGTGGTGTGCCTGGATATGTGTACATGGATTGAGGATGAGCGGGCACACTAGTAGATGGAATATCCTAGGGGAGAACTAATACCTCAAGAAGTATAGGAATGATGGGCCAAGGCGGCAACTTCCCTGCATATATTAGATTGTTCTTCACCTTGACTACAACATTGTATGCATCTGGTAGAGTGGTTCCGCCAAGAGACTGGATCATCATCAAGATGTCAGCATTGATGGATTTTAAGAACATGAATGCCAACCCAACTGACAAGTGGATAGCAACCTGAATTCTCTACCAAGTTATATGGAACTGGGCATTGAAGTCAATCATGGATTCATATGGGGCTTGCTTTATGATTAACAGTTGATGATACTATGAAGACCTATCTCCATTATTCGAGAGTCTTTCATAGAAAGGGTATTTGAGTTGATCTCAAGTAGCGATAGTATTAGCTTGCAGAGTGCGGTACCAATCTAACGCTTTACCCTTGAAAGAGGCTACAACCAACCCTAGTGCTATATTTTGGTCAGTAACTTTATAATATGTCTACCACATCTTGAAGATGTTTGGATGGTATTCTTGAACCATCTCTAGTAAATTTAGGTATAGCTTTTAAAGCAGAGACTAGGATAGGGGCCCAAACAATGTGTGCTACTAGTGCTACAAGGGGACTTTCAGCATCCCATGCCACATGTAATTTTTGTTAGTGATTAGCAACATGACTAGTAGAGGGGGTGGAACGTTCACTATATAGGTTTTGGCTTGTATTGTTCCTAGTGGTGGCACTAACAAACCAAAGTTATTCATTGTTTGGGATCTAGTAACAGGTCAATGGCTCATACACCCACTTTAGATTTAGGTACATTTAAGCAATCCCACTGAGCATGCTAGAAAAAAGAAACTATTGATGCCAAAAATTGACAAGGTAACAACCTTATGGGAAACTCAGTTAATGGGGGGACCAATTGCACTAAACTTAGTGACCTCTGGGTTTTTAAATAAGTTGGCTTCTTTTGTATTTGGGGTTTTGGAATGGGAAAAGGAAGAAAATATAAAATTATTTAGATCTAACTAAGGTGATGCACCAAGATTTAGATATAAGGCATGATAAATCTATCTTTTGGATGTGATTTAAGGGCCCGTTTAGCAATCTACTATGTCTTAGAATAACAGAAATCAAAGATGAAAACCTAAATAATTTATCCAATAACATAAAATAATTCTCATACAAATTTATTGAAAAGAAGAGTCAAATACATGGTCTAAACTAGTAAACTTGTATTTAAATCATAGAAGTTCTGTAAATAAACAATTCAGGACAATTATGGCATAGTATAATGTTTTATCAAATAGCTTAAGAAAATAGAAAGGCCGAACAATGGGATAGTTTGAGAGTCTTATACAATAATCTAAAGCAATACAAAAGGCCTGGTGTCTTTCCCCTAATTTTTTTGTATCTTCTGAACTCATTTTCGAAAGGAAGTAGTATATATAGATAAAAATTTTGCTACCTGGTGGGTCAATAACAAAAAAGATTCCTCCATCATGAGCAATGATGCTCAGAGCAATGATTTCCCTTGGTCATTGCAACAGAAAAAATCCAATCCATGAACATGGTCACCCTCAAGCCAGATGCTTCCCCTAAAAATGATTGTAGTGATCCCAGAAAAATCTTGTGTAGACATGTGTCATTCACCCATGAAAGTAGTTAGAACACGTGGCAATCTGGTGGGGCACACTTCTTTCTCTCTCCTTCCCTTCGATAAAATCCTCATAGGGGAGACACATGGCAATAGATCAGAGTCTGTGGTGGATTCCTCCCTCCTTGCGATGAAAACTTGTGCGATGAAGACACATGGAGGCATCCTCCACTACCGGCACTAACTATGGGGTTTGCCAAAAAGTGTACATGGATGGATGCGGCATGGCACACAGACAGGGACCAATTGCAAAGTGAAGGGAAGCAGCATTAAAATTTTTGTGGTGTTGACATGTGGAAGCATGGTGGGAGCTGTTAGGAGAGTGAAGTAAGAAACTTCTACGAAGAGTGTCTAACGAGCATGTGGTGGCAAGAGATTAAGTCCTTCAAAAAGGGGCCTGATGATGTTCAAATAGATAGGGTGTAGGCCGGTACTTAGCAAAAATAAAAACCACCCGAAGGGAGCTCAAGGAAATTTTATGTCCACATTATCCACATCAAAAATAAGTGAATATAATACATACTTCAATTAAAAAAATATTTCAATTGAAAATAATTTGATCTTATTGTTCCTAATCTTATAGAAGATGATATAATAGAAAAAAATTACATGATTTATAAAATGCACACTTTAATTAAAAAAACACATACCTTCTCTTTGATAGTGAATCAAGGTTTTGATCAACTAGTGGTGCAATAATCAACTCCTGGAAATGAATGAATATCTACCAAAAAACTAATTAAATCTATCTATTTAATTAAAATTTGACACTAAAAAACTATTTAATTACTTACCTCTTCAACCTCGACGACATCGTGGTGGTATTTTGGTAGTGATTTGGTGAACAAATGATGATGAATGGGCTCTCCAACAACGCGAGCACTCTCCAAATGACTTACAAACCATAGGTTTGAGCAAAAAGCTAAGATGAAAATGAGGAAAGTTTTATGCTTTTTTTTATGCTAACTCACCATAACATGAGTGTGTTACAATGCACTCGCATTATGGTCACTAGGGGGCCAAAAGATGGGGTGGCCACTTTTTGGTTCCCTATTTTTTTTGTGCATACCCTAACCTAATCCCTTGCACATACCTAATTGTGATCGATTTAATTAATAAAAACCCTAATCTTATTTATCGTAAAAAGCTACAACAAAATATTGACCATCCATTTGATGAAGAAAATCCTCACCCTTCATTTAGTAGATGTTGCTCTCACACATATGTGAGAAGTTATGTCTTTGTCTCCCTTACCCATGTGAACTCTCACACATGTGAGGGAGACACATGCCAAACTTTCTCTTTCCAAGGTGTCCTCACATGTGTGAGAGGGAAATTTTCTTTGGTTCCTTTTCTCCATACATCCTCAGATATCAATCCAATTCTAACCCTTGATGGTTGCTCAATCCTCTTCTCTCTCAAGTGTATCAATCACTTGATGACACTTGGAATCTTCTCCTCAACCCTAACCTCTCATGAATCCTCCCTTGATCTTTAAATCCAATCTCAACCATCCATATCCCATCTTTAAAATATATAAATCAAACCCTCTCCAAGCGAAAATCAAGAACACTAGATCGATTATAAAGTTATGCTATAAATTTGAGAAGCATCCACATTCCATCATCAACACAAAGATGTACAAAGAGCACATCAAGAGAATATGGGAGATCTCATCTCCTAACAGAGGGAACTTCCTCTTTAGTTCAATCGGTTAGGGCATTTGAAAAGTAAGGTATTGGATATTTATTTTTCATTTAATCATTACTTTCCTTCTTTTTCTCATTGTCTTAAGTCTCATTTTTGTACATTTTTTAGAATTTGTACAAAAATTTTGTATTGTTTAGTTAATCTTTTATTTACAAAATATTTATTCAAACTTTTGAAAACTCACCACAATAATACATGAAGGCCTCTCCCCTTCAATTTTTCCATTATGTTCTCATCAATTTCAACTAGCCATTTATGGGTTCTCGGGTGTTTTACAATTTCAAAAAGTTCATTCAAAGATGATGGATGTGAGATTCCAATTTCTTTTTGAAGGTCCTCCCTACATAAATAATTTATAACTGCATTGATTTTAATCATAGAGACATTATCAATTTCATTATTGTGATTAAAATTTGGAGTGAAGGGTGCATTTTTAATTTCATTTAGTTTATATTCAACTTCCTTGAGAAATTTTCATTTATCTTTTTCATGTATGATACAATTCTTATTATTAGGTGTTTCATGACACATTCCAATATTTTCATATTCATTTCCATTTTCATGTTCATTTTTATTTTTATTTTTCATATTTGTATCCATATTCATATTCATTACAAGTTTCAAAATATTCATTTTGAGTATCATGTTTATTTATGTTTTCATCAAACATTTCATTAAATTCAACAAACTTATTTGCTCTTTGAAAATTAATAGATTCAATTTGAATGTCATTAAGTGTAAAAGAAAAATATTCATCTTTGTGAGTACTCATCAAACCTTATTTTTGTCCATATCTTCATTTTTTATCCCTTTCTCAAATTGTTTTAATATTGATTTGATGAGAGTCAAGACCCAAGATTCACAAAAGCATACAATAGCATCAAACAAAATTATTATTTATTTATGGGAAATATGTTCTCATTACAAAGAAATTACATTCTAGAGGATTGAATCCTCATAGGCTGCAATACATGCAACTTTATTGTTACTAAAAAGCAAATCCCCCTTTCCTCAATACAATCTCTCCTTTTCCCAATACCCCAAAATTTACAAAATGAGTCCTAAATAGCCTTTTTTTTCCAAATTGGAGCCAAAAATACAATTTGAAATTTGAATTTACATGGTTGGGTGCTGAAAATTGAAATTTGAAATTCAAAATTGAGTCACAATTCAAAAATTGGCAATTTTTCAAAAATTGACCAACTTCCGGAAACCATAACTTTTGATCCGGGGCTCCGTTTGACGAACTATTTGAACCGTTGGAAAGGTCTCAGAGTGTAGAACGTGCTAAAAATCCACTCTGCTAGTTTTGACGATTTTTGGGCCCATACAAAATTGTTTAGTGCCTCAAATTGGACTTGAAAGATTTTTCAAAGCAATTTTGGGAAATTGAAACTTGAATAACTTTCAAATTGGGAATGATCTTGGCCCGATTCTTTCGTCAAAGTGCTTATTTTTCTGTCCTAAAGCTTCCCATAAATTTCTACCTCCTCACGCCTTCAAATTCAAAACTGCTAAAAATAGAAATTGACCAAAAAAAGCAGAAATGCAATTCTAAAAGTTGGGAATTCTTATTCAATGAAAAGGGTATCCATAAATGAAAAAACACCTACAAAAAGCTAACAAAAAGAAAACATAAATGGAACATGTTTTTGTGTGATGCAAGATTGCCCTTACACCACTAGATGCTCCTGCATCACGATTGAACAATAATTTTTGGATCATACTCCATGATCCATCATGAGGATGAAAAGTAGATAGATAGAGAAGTGATAATAAATCTAATATAATGTGAGTTTATTATAAGAAGATTATATAATTAGATGGAGAAGATAACGCAACCAATCCTAAAAAATAAACCACAATATAATAAAAGACACAAGAAGATTATAAAAACATGCATTAAAAATTAAACATATTATAACCAACACAAAAATAAAAAGGAAGGGAAAAAACATCTAATAATAAAAACAAAAACAAAAGAAAGGAGACCCAAATAAAAAGGAAAGAGAAGGCAAGGACAAGAAAAAAGGTGAGCTAAATAATTAGAAGACCCAGGAGAAGAAGAAGAGAAGAGGGAGAAAGGATGGAAAAGAAAGGAGAGAAAGGAAAGGAAAAAGAAGGAGAGAAGAAAGGGTGAACAAAGGGAATAGAGAGGAGGGAAAACGAAGACCGAACAAAGGGGGAATATGAGTGACTGGGAGTGGAAACTTTGAGGTGAATGTTTTAATATCTTCTATCAAATGTTTTGTCCTCCTTTTCACTGTAAGCTGGCTACCATTGCCCATAATTACCCACACACATACACACACACTCTCTCTCTCTCACACACACACATTTTTTTTTTTAGAAGGGAATGTTTATGGGATCCATTAGGGTGTGGTTGGGGACCTCAATAGCAAAATTTAATATGAGACCATAACAAATATATTTTTAAGATGTTCATTAGAATGGGTATTTGTTCTAAAAAATAGATATCCAATCATAACAAATATTAATTTGTAATGAATATCTATTTTTGGCTTAAAAAATGCTTTCCCTCCAAAATTGCCTTAGGATTACATTGGAATCAAGCATGTGGGATTCCCAAACATACCAATTCCAAGCAAATTACAGGCATAAAGTTCATCATAGAGTTTCTTCAACTTCGCCCTCAATTTTGATTGAAGAAATCCATAACATCCAAATTATATATCTTTTTTCCAATTCTAAAAGATGCATTGCATCTGGACTTAACTGGCTATGGATTTTTTTTATTTTAATGTTAAATAAAAAAAATCAGACAAAAAAAAAATAGTGTCGCATCCACTAATGTCATTTATTTATATACAAAATTTGATGAAAACATATTTCTTTTGTTCATAGCTAGATTGATCAAAATAACATCTATTTATTATGTTTTTCAAAATAATTAATAGTACCTCTTGGATTATCACCAAATTAATTTAAAATTATTAAAAAAAATCTATAAATTACATTCAATTTCCTATAACTTATATTACTGTTTTTTAATAACTCATTCAAATTATCTCATAATATTATTTAAATCTGTTTTCACTATTGTTTGACAGACTTTGACCTATCATAACAGTGCACTCACATTTAGATTTCATAAATTAATCCTTCAGTCACCTCTTGCACAGTGGAAGTTGTGTGTCTACAAAATATTCTTTAACTCTTTAGTTTTTTCTGATGGTTGATACATCTTTTGTTTCAAATCTTAGCATTCAATAAACACTCTATTTAAACATCATCAG
Source organism: Sequoia sempervirens (assembly GCA_007258455.2). NCBI lineage: Eukaryota > Viridiplantae > Streptophyta > Pinopsida > Cupressales > Cupressaceae > Sequoia > Sequoia sempervirens. The sequence continues at coordinate 391,870,100 of VDFB02105785.1, read as the reverse complement.
ATTCCATGATCAAATAATTAATAGCAATTTACAACCTTCAACTGAAAGATGGAGAAATGTCCTATTTTTCTTCTGTTAGTTTCTGTTATGTCCTATGCTGCCTTAATTGAATTATGAAATAATTTATAGGCTTTTAAAGTACGTAGAATGGTAGGATATAAAACCACACTGTGGGGCCAAAATTTGCAATTTCACTTTTGGGATAGACATTGCCATGGTGGAGTAATTATTTATCCAAATCCATGGGTTTGTAGAAAAGTATTACAGACTTTGGTTCTCAGAAGATCTAAAATGGCTTCTTATAGCATTAAATTTTTTAATTATAATTGAAAATGCATGCTGCTTTACAACAGAAGCATTTTACCTCACTGGTATTGATTTGAAACTCTAAAAATGTTCATCATAATTAGAAAAACTCTAGAAGCAAAGTGTCTATAAATTTGAAACCTAACGCATGGTTTTAAACTTTGAACTCTCCTCTCCCAGTATGCAGAGACTGCTTTTCGTCATCATATTTGACAGCTGATATTATCAAACCGCCTATTTGCCATCAACATTAGTTGATCTCACAGTGTACTCTGAAACAAGTTTGGCAAATGAAGAAGATTTGTTCTCCAGTAGTTTGATTGGAGAGTCATATTCAACAACATTTCCTAATTAAAAAACAAGTATTCAGCTCATATTTTGAGGGAATATCTTTCCGCAAAGAAAAGGATTTGCAATCTCAAACATAGGAAAATAGAAAGTTTAAGATTTCATACCATCACTCAATACTAGGACCAAGTCACTGTCGCAGACGGATGGAATTCGATGTGCTATGGTTATTACAGTGCACTCAGTAAATTGGTTCCGTATAGTTTGTTGGATAAGCCCATCTGTTGCAGTGTCCACTGAAGCAGTTGCTTCATCCAGTACCAATATGCGGCTTTGCTTTAGTAGTACCCTCCCCAAGCACACCAGCTGTCTTTGCCCCATACTCCAGTTCTCTCCATTCTCAGTTACTGCAGAGCAGATCAATGCGGTACATTAACACATTACTTAAGTGGGATAATAAGTAGTAGAATAAGATACTAAAAGGATTCTGTATTTCCTATTTCAAAACTATGTGACAGGATAGACATAAACCCAGAGAATCAAGCTTCTCCTCTTTTAACCGGACGATTTCACCCAGCTGGCATTTCTCCAAGGCCTGGAGCATGGGCACAAGTAATGTTAATATTTACTAACAGAAACCCCCTCCTTCATAAGTTTGAGCACTGATATCCAAGAATAAGAGAAAATTAAAAACCAAACATATATAGCCCACCTTCCAAATCTCATCATCTGAATAGTCTCCCAATGGATCTAGATTATTCCTTATAGTGCCTTCAAACATTGTTGGTTCTTGTGGAATGATGCTTAGTCTTGATCTTAGATCATGCAGGCCTATTGTTAATATATCAATTCCATCAATAACTATTCTGCCTCCTACTGGATCTACAATTCGAAAGAGTGACTGAATCAGAGTAGATTTCCCACAGCCTGTCCGCCCTACGATCCCCACCTTCTTCCCTCCAGGGAAAGTGCATGAAATTCCTTTTAATACAAATGGGAGATGAGGTCCATAACGCACCTGATTGTGTGCATCAAGTTTAAGAATTGAATAATGACTGAGAATGCAATAACTAGTTTACATTCGTGAAAACTCAAAGATTGTTACTAGTAAGTATAACCTGGAGATCGGTGATATCAATTGTTCCTCTCGACGGCCAGCAAGAATTTGGTGTACAGTTGTCTATGACCAATGGAGGTTCACTAGGTATGCGTGAGTACTGCACTATTCTCTCTACAGAGATCATATTGTTTTCCACATCACAAAGGTACCATATCAGCACGGTTTGTGTAATGTTCAGAGTGAGACCATATGTGATTGCCAAGCCTGCAATGCCTGTTAAGGTCGCATATAGTCGGTCAACTTTCACGAATCGTGGTATCTATCTTGCTTGTTCAAATTAGTCTTATCAAGAATAAGTGCATCCCAAATCAATGTCTTTCTACTTACTTGGATGAATTACACTTTCTGGCAAGCAAAGCAGGAGCACCATAGTGAACACAAATATAAGATTTGATAAAAGATCCAGCCGAAAGCAAAGCCACTGCATGGCCCCAGTCCTGTGGAATCTGGGCTTAGAGGATCCATCAATCAAATGTAGATTTGTATTCATGAATGGAAACTCCTGGTCAAAACCCCTGATTGTAGCTGCTCCGGAGATTGATTCTGCAAAATGTTGTATGACAGGAGCCTTACAAACTCCAATTAACCTAGAAAGTTCTCTAGATGTCACTATGTAATATTGCTGCATGTAATGAATGGAAACATGGTTAGAAAAATTCCTTAGTCTCTACTCTCTAGTGATCAGGACCCAAAATCAAGAAACAAAAATCATATAAAATTATTTGTCTTGGTAAAATTTGAAATGCAAATATTACACTTCATATTATAGCATTTTTTCGGTAAATTGTCATCTCTTTCTAGAAATTGCTTTCATATTCACTTAAAATATTGGCTAATCCCTCTCCGTTTTCTACCAGAAGGATATTCTGCATGATGGTGAAAATCCATGAGAGATAGACCATACCTGATACCATATACAAATTGCAAGCACGGGTATGAACATAATAAACACCTGCCAAGCAACCTGAGACATGACTGCAATAATTCCCAAAAGCTCTATAAATGTAAAAGCTACAGATCCTAGTCGAAAAGGAATGACTTGGTCCACTTGACTCTGATCATTTGATGCCTGCCAACAAACATCATTCACTTCTAGTTTCTAGCTTCAAATTGTTCTCTCTAATTTGCTATTAAAAATGGATACAACAGTAAAATCTACCAACCCGATTCAGTATACGGCCAGTTGGAGTTGCATCGAAGAAGGACATCGGTGCCCGAAATATGCAGCTGTGCATTTTGCTGAAAAGTTGTTTGGCACTTTTAAATCCGGTTAGACAAAGCAGGATAGTCCTCACAAGAATACATAACGAGCTGCATAATGCCAAAGTTATGTAAACCAGAATGAGGAAGGACTTGCTAACAGGGGGCCTTTGATCTTCAGTCAAAGGAGTTGCCCATGTCATCCAGTAATTGCTACCTATTTCGAGCAGCTGAAATACTGTGTGCGCCAATAAAATGATAGGAATCAATGCTCCTTTGTATGCAGCAGTAATGTAAGACCAGTACACCCACATACTCACCCTGCCTTTCTCTCTTTCTTCTTCTTGCACAAGCTGTGAACTTCTGTCTTCATTATCTATTTCATTCTCGCTCTGATTTTTTAATTCAATCCCTTCATCTACCCTTTGTGCTTTCTGGAGCTGTTCGTGGTTAACATCATTCACACTAGTCCCGTTATCAGAAGATGATCCTTCAACGAGTACCTGTGATGAGAGGATCTCAGAGTTTTCCATGTCATCTATGGATTTCAATGCTTTCTTATGTGCACCCACCAGTTCCTCAAAATGTGTGTTTGATTGTAATATATCATCATATTTTCCAGCCTGGGTTATCTCACCATCTCGCATTACCTATAAGAGAGTTCAATAAATACCAGTTGACAACATAGTTTAAATCCTTTTATTTATTCTCTTTGAATATGAAATCTGATAACGTATAAAATTGGACTAAAGTTCAGACCTACCAGAATGAGGTCAGCTGCAAATAAAAACTCGACTTGGTGAGTGACATAGACTACAGTTTTTGAACCTAGAATACCTAGTAGACATTCCTGTAACAGAAGGAAACAATTTTGAGATATTCTGGAATTATAAACATGAGACAGTAAAGTACACATTAATTTATGTTTGTGTTACTTGATTTTAAGAAATCGAATTAATGGAAAAGAGGGCATTTAACATCCACAAGATCAAATATAGTTCATGGAACAGTAGACTCTTTTAATAATAATTTTGCCTTGTGAAGTGTTGATTTTCTGCTATTCAATTTGATAATTGAACTAACAAATTCAAAAACGCTATCCCTAATAAAAACTAAAATAAAAATTAGTTAGAAAATGTGTGTTCCATTGCTATTTAATTTGATAGTTAAACTAACAAATTCAAGAAAGTTATCCCTTGTAAAGGCTAAACTAAAAATACCTGGAAAATGTGTGTCCCAGTATGGGCATCAACAGCACTGAAAGGATCATCGAAAAGATAGATGTCGGCATCTTGATATAAAGCACGTGCAATCTGTATCCTTTGCTTTTGCCCTCCACTCAGATTTATTCCTCTTTCTCCAATTTCTGTTTGGTCGCCATAAGGGAACAATTCAAGATCTTTTTTAAATGCACAAGCCTGCAGTGCACTTTCATACCTGGTTTTCTCCCATTCCTTCCCAAAGAGAATATTGTCTTTGATTTTTCCACTTGGTATCCACGGAGTCTGACTAACATATGCCTTGGTGCCACTTATCTTGACAATACCTGACATTTTTGGTATTTCCCCTAGCATGCAGGAGAGGAAGCTTGATTTTCCTGAACCAACAGTTCCACACACAGCAACCCTCATGCCTCTCTTTATATGAACATCTAAGCCTCTTATAGTTGGAGTAGGTGCTGCAGGATCCCAAGAGAATACCCCTTCTTGGATCTCAATTGCGATGCCTGTTGAATCTTTAGAGACTTTTTCTACTGCATCTTGCTGCAGCTCTTCCTGCTTCAAAAAATTAGTTATACGATCTAATGACACTTTGCTTTGAGCAATCACAGATATTAAGTCAGGAAGGGTGTTTATGGGTTGCTGGAGCATCTTGAAAGTTGCAAGTGCAGAGAGAATTCTGCCAGTTGTTAAAGGCACACCTATTATTATACATGTACCAAAAGTGACAACAGACACAAATATAGGTGCTCCCCAAAAAATAAATGTTGTCCCAGAAAGTGCATAAAAATACATTTTCAGCCAACTACATTCTTCCCTTCTCAATGTTTCGAGTTTCAGCAGAAATCTGGACTCCCAGGCTTGAAATTTTAAAATTCTCATATTTCTCAGTGTCTCTGATGTAGCCTTCATCCTTTTGTCTTTTTCTTCCATGACGTTTTTGTTATACTTTTCTTCAATTTTCACTAGTGGTAAATTTGCCATCATGACTAGCGCTGTGGCTGCCACTCCTGCAAGAGAGGCCAATCCCAAGTTCTGATATAGAATAACCATCGCCAGAAGAATTTGCAAAGGTACAACCCAAATGCCATGAACATACCAACTGAACTCTTCAATACGCTGAGCATCAACACTCATGTAATTGATTATCTCACCACTTGTATGCTTTTGTCTTGACTGACTGGAAAGCATCAAGCCTTTCTTGTATAAAGCAGCTGTCAGTGCTGCCCTAACACATATGCATATGTGAACTGTTATGAAGATGCAATGGCGTTGTGACAAAGATTCCACAAACTTTGCAAGAAGAAATACACAAGCTAGAATAATGCCTTCACTAGCAAACTGTCCCTTTTTAGCAAGACACTGAACAAAGTTATCTATAAAGTAAGGACCTACATATGACGAACAAGTACGCATTAACATCAGCAATCCTGTAAAGAGTACATCCTTCAGGACAATGAGAAATAACATTTTTGCTATTGATGAGCCACTGCCTTTGACATCTATTTGATTGCTAAATTTATGGTAAACATGGTCAGCCTTGTGGACATCTACAAGTTGGGGTACATCATCTATGTCCAAAAGCTTCTTATGGCCAACATCAAGCAGAGGCTTCACCCAAGAAAATGACATCCGACTGAGAAAGCTTGCTGTTGCATAAGGAGTGACTTTTGGCTTAAGGTTTTCTGAATTTTCTGGAATGTCGTTCAATAGAGGTTCTTCAGTGCTTTGAGTTAAGGAGCTCTCACCAGTTCTGTCACAGAAACCGGCATAACTCAAAAAGGCTGAAACGAAAAGAGCCAAAATTTCAACCAAAATACTGAGGGTAATGTGATTTTGTTCCTTCATCTGATGAACATTGAGGAACAAGAAGAATGCATAAAGAATCAACAACAATATCCACCAGATCCGAAGTAAAAGTGGGAGCTTCTCTTTACATTCTTTCATAAGGGAACAATATGCATAGGCTGAGATGATAGACCAAGCCGTGGCCTGAAAAACATACTCTCCTTCGGCTCCAATATCTTTAGGCCTTGCCCTGAGCCACCAATAGAAAGGGCTCCATATTCCAAGTATGCAATACAATATTGATAGAGATACGCAACTAAGTAGAGCCATTTTATGCGTAATCCCAAATTGCAACTTCTTGGAATAAGTAGGTTTCAAAACAGAGGATTTTGGCCTATGTGTGCAAAATCTGCATCTTTTCCAGAAAAAGGGAAGGATAAGACAAGCAAAAAAGACCAGCTGAAGCACAATTGCAAGTGCATGCCGCATGTAAACTCCAAAGATACTATCTGCAAGTTCTCCCCGCTGCTTATCTTCGCCTAGCCCCAACAAATTGCTTTGCCCAAATGGACTCCATCACTGCAAGCAACGTAGCGACTTTCTCACAGAATTGTTCATACGATGGATATATAGAAAAAATATATATATTTAATTAAAATACCATAAATATGGGGAAAAAATGATATCAAAAATCTATAATCAACTGTCATATAAGTTTCAAAAAGTTTAAGATTGATTGATCATCAAGAAAATTAATAATTCAGTAGATCATTCAGTAGCAAATGGGCGGTCTTAGGTTCTACTCTTAAATTTACTAAGGTCAGAATCCAAGTGCCTGCAGTGTGACTCTAGGAGTGATGAAAAATGAGCTAGATCCAAACCAAATGTTAGCTGGTCACCAAGAAGGTTGGTAGCTCAGTGTTAGAATACCGGACTAACAAATGAGAGATCCTAGTTCTAATTCATCCATGAAAAGCTTAACAATATATGTAATGATGTCAGCTATGTCAACAACAAAATCAATTGTTCACTAACTTTTTTTTGCAGCAATTGGCATGAGCTGCTCCTCTGTTGATGCTGGTGTTGTTGGCACGAGCTTCTGTGTTCTTTGACTGGAGCTCTTCTATGTTGGATTGGGATTATCAAACATTTACTCAGAATTATCGAGACATTGGTTGTAGACAAATAAACAGAAGAGGAAGTCAAATTGTGACAAATTATCAGGTCAAGCAATTGTAGACGTCTCAAAATTCAAATTGTCAAACTGATAGTGATAGGTGAAAGAAGTGATGGCCTGCACGAAAGGCAAAGGACGAGAATGGTCAACAAAGGAGCCGGCCAAATGTAGAAAACTTAATGTGCAAGACGTTGAAGTCTCCAGCTTTGGTACACTGGTCACAATTACAGGTGAGTTGAGGTGAATGCTCACAATTACATGTGAGTGGAGGTGAATGTATGAATGGGGCACAGGGCGTAATGCAGGTCCTCCATAGAGATGTCAAACGTTTACAGTTTATTTGGATTTGTACCAGGCTTGAGATACTTTTTGAAATGTTTTAAAATTAAAATGAGCAATTATATCTCGGTGTTGAGTGTAACATGTTCTTAGTAATGTGGTAAATAGATTGTGGCTTTTAACTTTATTTATTTATTTTCATAAATATAAATGTGTATATATACTAGCATATATATCTTTAAATAATCTATATAAATAAAGCTGAGAGATTTTTTTTTTAATTTTTTATCATATTATGTAAAATAAAATAATATGATATTAATGTTATTATATTGTATGATATTAAATTATATTATATTATATTACATTGCATTATTATTATTAAATTAAAATAGTAGGGTAAGTGCACCAAAATGGTTCCCAAAAAGGGGGCTTAAGTGGCCATTTTTTTTCTGAAATTAGGAAATACTGACTTTGGACATGAAATTGAGGATAGTTACACTCAAAATTTTGAGATGAAACAAAAACAAGGATAGAAGTGCTCCGAGTCTACTTTCTAAACTACTAATTTATTTTGAAAATGGTTGAGATTAAGGGGTTCAAAAGAGAGACGTACACAAATTGGTGTTATTTTTGTCAGAAAACATAACATAGCAACTCTTGTACGACCTGAGCATGGTGAACTTTTTTGTAGTATTTTTAAAATCACTATGATCAAAAGTTAGCTAACAGTATCTAGTTGATGCACGATTTTTTTAATAATTTTTTAATGAATATTTTTTTTTTTACTAATTTT